>JAUYWH010000024.1:11577665-11589000 GCA_034779795.1 Ctenopoma multispine | reverse complement strand
ACACACACACACACACACACACACACACACACACACACACACACACACACACACACACACACACACACACTCTCTCCTTATAAGCCGGACAGATCCTGGTGTGTGTCTCCTTTGCCTTTCTGTTAACGAAGGAGCCATTCAGCCATAAATAGGGGAGGCCCTAATTAAAAACACACATAGATAGGCTTTTAACTGACAGCTGAGAGGGGGAGCGGGGGAGGGATAGTAGTGGCATACATGTCTGAGAGAGGGACAGAAAGATTCAGAGACTCTGAGGCCTAGTAGTGACAATGAGCTCATTTCCTGGACTCCCCCTAAACGTACGTGGTGATTTACAGGCCTTCCCCATGATGACGCACAAAACATGGAGGGAAGCACAGTGACATACATGAATCAAACAGAAGAATGTATTATTTTCCCTTCACATGCACCTACTAACAAGCACGAGTTAGCATCAAATAAAAAAAGCAGCCCACAAAACCACAGTATTTCTTTTCAATCTAGTACTGTGTGTGCATCTGTAAGCAAAGTATTTCCCTCTAGAAAAGCCTGTGTGCGAGATCCTGCCAGTAGGATAAGACAAGAAATGAACACCACGAATTTGTCAGTAGTTTGTCAGGAGCACTGTCGGTACACAATGAAAATACTAAATTCATCCGTTATCAATTGTTTACACTGAGTAAATAGCTTCAGTTTATAGTTAAATTTAGGCTCAGTGGTGAATGTAGACGACACAACATTCATATATTTGGTGAAACAAAACTAAGTCATAGGATGATCTGAGGGAGAAACAAAGAAAGACAGAGGGTGGAAAGGAAAATAGTTCCTCAAAAGTATGCTGGGAAGTTTGGGGGTTGAGATCTGTTTTGCATTTCCTGCCTAGAAGTGGGGTTCTGGAACAGAGCAGAGGAGAAGACGAGGAATTCTGTGACCTCGTTTTGTACTGACCTCCAAAAGCATTCCCACTGTATGATGATGTCACTAGGAAGATGCAGGGGTATAGAAATTTTCAAACTGCTTTTTAGGGTTCATAAAGAACAGATGCTCGTTTGCACAATCACACACAGAGGGACCAGATATTATGACACATCATGTGTGGATGGCACAAGCGGCTTGTTTGTTTGTTTCATATTTATCTCTGTAAAGAACCAAATATCAATATCACCGCAATGTATCAAGAATGCAGTATTTCCCATCACAATTAGTTATTCTAAGTGTGAGTGTACACATTTGGGCTTTTCAGGAATCCAGACATTAAATAGGAACTGAAGTTAAGTAAGGGAGAAATGTAAGTTTAAACTTCCCTGTTACACAACGGCCTTTTTCGAGAAACAGGGGAAGCTACACAGGTTTATTTCTGCACCTACTGTGCATGCACTGAGTTCTTGTTACCTACTAAAGCCATTTTCAGATATGTAACAATGCTGGCTGCATTAATCTTTCTGTCATTCAGACACAGGTCACTTTCAGACATACCTATGAGCGTCATTGTAAACACATGACGTGTGCAAGATTACACAGTATATGAAGTGACATATAATAGATGATGCTAAGAGTTTTTTTTTACATCACCATGGTGGACAGGATAACTTTATTTCCATGTTATTGCTGTTCAGGGCATTCCCCTAAAAACAATCAGGTTTTTTAGTAAACTGAGATTCTGAATAATTTTGCAGATTAGGTTGCAGCTTTTAAAGCATCACTTCTAAAATGTTGCAAGCAAAAAAAATTATCGTTTCAATTTTTATGTGAAAGTGACAAGTTCGGGTGCCATCATATTAATTGAAAGGAGTGCATGTGAGGAAGGGTATTTAGTACACAAAAAAACAGTATGTTATATCGCCTCCACAATGATTAGATTATTATATATATATAATTATTGAATTTCCCGGAGGAACCGTCCCGAGGGATTAATAAAGTATCTATCTATCTATCTATCTATCTATCTATCTATCTATCTATCTATCTATCTATCTATCTATCTGGATTGTTGCTGTAGTTCTTCACATCTGCGTCTGTGTTATGTTCCACCCCTCTTCTCGTCTCGGCTTGCATCTGTTGGATAACCACAATGGCTGCATTTGGTTTTGTCTGATTATAGTTTGACCACAGCGAGCTTTTAAGAGCTGATTGCACTATGACCAAGTATCCAGATCTTCAGCCGGCATGCTCTGATGATCAGATGAACTGGCTGATGCTTTTTATGGTTAAGGTGATGTTACGAAGATATAACAAATTGATCATGTCCAGCTGTTATCTCCCTCTTTGTATTGAAGCATGCCTCTGACAACTCCAACTGAAGTTATTTCACGAGGTTGCTTGTGCACAGTCCTGTTGCCACATGTTGCGAGCCCTGGGGTGAGGCAGATTACAGAATGAATGGGATGGATTGAAAAGGCACAGACACCACTCTGAGTCATGCTGTGGGAATGTGATGAACCAGCAAAGCGATTATTGCCTACAACAGCATATACATGTAGGGGCAAACACTGAGCCAGGGGCCGGTTTTCATACATCTTTGAGTGACAGTAACATTCTGATACACATGTGCACTTTCCTTTAAAAGGTTAAAATCAAAGTGCTGACTGTTCAAATTCTGAACACATGTCCTCAATAATTGGTGAGGGGGTTCAGTTTAGGGTCACACCTGTCCGTCAAATACAAAAGGCTGGTCTATACTCTGTCACAGCTGACACTGACACATGGTCCTATATGTATAGACCTTATGTGAACAGGTGGACTGGGACAGTCTCACATGCACAGAACACAAACTATAGGCAGAGAGCATGTATGTTTCATGTAGCACCTTTTCACAGAGATGTAAACATGTGCTGATATACTGCATATAATATTATTTATATGCGGTTCCAATCTATTTCTTTGGTGATTGTAAAGGCCATATAGTAAAAAGCCACAGCCGTTTTGTCTGGCTCAACAGTGCGAAGTGACGTTCAGTCATGAAGGAAAAGTCTTTGTTATGGCTCTTCTGTCTGTTCCAGATCCAGATCAGATCAAAGCTTTGTGCTTTACTGCTGTTTTTCCCCCTTAAAGAGATGAATCACGCCCACCCTCACCATCTACTGGCTGAGCCCAGCTGGGAGCTCAAATCTCATTGGCTGAGGGGCACACCAGGGAGGCTTTGGGAGGTTCTCCTTTGTTTACATGCTAGTAGAGAAAACCCCAACAACAACTGTTACCTTGGGCAACCAGACAATCTACAGTTATCCAGACACAGACACAGAGATGTAAACATAAAGTACACGCGCACACACACACAGATCATGAGGTAACCAGGTGTCTAAAATCAGCCCAAATGAGGAGTCTTTGTATTCTTTGAGCCTGTGCTTTATGCTTGGCCTGACACTAAATATACTACATGCATATTCTTAGTTGGTGTTTAATCATGTGGTTTAATTTTCTGATGAGACATTCAAGTGTCTCTATTCTTCTATGGGTGTAGGTTCCTGTTTGTGTTTTGTTATAAGACAGGATCATATGTCTTGATACCGAGGCATTTAGAGGCAGTGTGCGTGCAAGCGCTTGTGCCATCCACCACTACACAATGGTCAGTACAGTAATGGAGCTGTATTGTGATTGAAGCTTAAACATAACTGCAGGAAAATCAATGGGTTTCTTTGAGAAGTTAAGTCTGTGTAGGTGTGTGTGTGTGTCGTTCTACTTCAGATTTTGGTATGCATACACTGCACATCTTATCTCTCTTTTATGAGTAAATCAACATGAAGTCCTGAGGGTGCTCAAACAAAGCAAGTCAAACCTCCGCATGTCTGACTTTCGTATGAACTGACCCCACCACCTCACACACCCAACACACGTACGCACACACTCTCTATCGCCATCTCACACTGGCTCTCTATCAGGAAACTCAATACAGGACTTGTGACATCATATTCTAAAGCCACGGCAAAAAAAACAGCATAGTGTAAACAGTTTTTCTGTCCTGCTGTAAGATTCTGTGTTTACATTTCATAGTCATATTCCATTCAGCCTGCGCGAGGTGGGGCAAGACATAAAAACTAATTCCACAAAATGTTTCACTTCTTAGAAGTGTATTTATACCTTATTATGTTAACAGAAGTAGAGAAAAAGAGGATATTTAAATATGGATGTAAAAAGATGTGTTTTTGATTGTAAACCAAAAACTACTTACAAACTTTGTAACTAATATGATCCAAAAAGTATTAATATTAGTAAAGGTCTTTTTTGTTTCAGTCGAGGTGACCCACCTTCACTTTAAAACCCTTGGTCTCGATAGCGTCAATATTAGAACACAGACCAACAAAAAAAAACCTAAACACAAAACTGAACAAATGGAAGTCACTCTGAAGGACAGGTGTGTTTTCAAAAACTATGGGGACCCAGCTCTCAGCGAACCTCACTCTCGTTATAGGGAAAATACTTAATAACATGTGCTACTAGGTCTTTAACCACCAGTAAACAACCTGTGAACAACTAGTAACAGAGCCTGACTATGAAATACGTACAGTAACACAGCATCTTATGTGGTGTAGGTCTTAAGGATCAGTGTGTTCTGCTGAGTAATGAAGATTTTGTGCCCACAGACCGACCAGCAGGACTGTGGGACATAATACTGTCAACACACTTGCGGTTACCAGTTATACCCCTCCTGGACACACACCTATTCCTGACCTAAATACCTTGATTTCCTTGAGGTCAGTTTCAGTCCTCAACCAGGATTCTATAATGATACATGCATCGGAGCCACTAATGGACATGTGCAATTATAGAATGGAAACTCAGACATTTCATTCACATATTTAAATTCCTTCGAGTGCAATAATAATGGAGCAGAGAGCATTCCAGCTGTAACACCCACCACACACACACACACACACACACACACACACACACACACACACACACACACACACACAGTGTGACAGCACCGGCCCTTACGGGAAACAGAAGACAGCAAGACAAGCCGAGTTCGAGAAACAGGAGAACAGAGGGAAGGAGGGGGTTCAAAGATCAGAAAACAGATGTAAATCGTTTAGCAAACTTCTCTCCAAATGACTAACACATGTGCGAGAAACTTTCCTCTCCCTGCACGCACGCACGCACACACACACGCTCTTGAAAGCTCTGTAGATGCAGTCTAATACATGTATTCATTCCACCTGACTTTATCACTCCTGCTCTTACTAGGACACATCTGATGATCTGAAGTTAAACTCCTTCACATGATAAAGCTGCTCGGTTGTATTTGCCAGGCTGCTATTTCGCCTCCACCCAACAAGCACACACAGACACACTCAACCAGCACTGTGGCTAAAGTTGAGGTCAACCTTATTTGCTTAAGGTCCTGTTGTAGTTTGACTGAAAGTATAAGCTACTATGAAACAGATATGTTCATATCCGAGATCAGTGGACCTGCTGCAACTATGCAAAATAACACACACTTTGTTAAACGACAGTCAGTGAATGTGCTTGATGACAGCAGGGGCCAGAGTGTCAGCTCTGACTGAAACCATGTGCTTTGACGCATAAAGCAGGAGGCTTTAGTCATTGCTGGGATATTACACACACAGTCTTACTCATATGTAAGGAATTATACAAACAGATCGCCCTAAAAATATAGTTACTTCTGTTTGTCTCACAAAAACATGCCTTATTTTAAGAGTGAATGTTCCATTCATATTTGTAGACTATGGAGACAACTAAGAAACAAAGAGTTTTGTGTTGTATGGTTTACAAGCAGGAGTCTATGTTTTTATAGCCAATATTTCAGAAGAATTGTTTAGAAATATTGCCAACTGTAATATCATGTGAGCACTTCACGTTAAGCCGCCAAACGTCACACCAGGAGTGACAAACCCTGATTTTTTTCCCCCCTCTTATGCTATTCTTCTCTGAAAGTGGCTTCACAACAGTTTATAAACTGCCATCATTATTATCGGTCTGCTCCGAAGTGAATGTAACTGTTGCCTACAGTACGTTCCTCACTGTCCCGTCCTCATGCGCTGCACAACAAAAGGAGACAATGAAACAAGACTTTGTATTTTGCAACCTCATTTCATCTCTCTCTCCTCGTTACTTTTCAGGTTTAAAACAAACAAACAAACAAAAAAAAAAAAACCCAAAATCTGTCGCTTCTGACGAGAGGGGTCCACAGGCCGCTTTTGTTAGTGAAACAAGCTCACAAAAAAACACACACACACACACACGAGCTCCAGACACATATACACCTACCTCCAAGTCGACCCCGACGCGACTTCTCCAACTAAAGTAGTTTTAATATTTAAAATGACAAAGTGGTTCAGGCCGCATCAGCGCGTCTCCGGATAAACGTCTTGTGTATGAGGTATGTCTGCCCGACTCTGCTTTATTTGGAAAATATTGAATAGCTCCAGCACGCACACACACACACACTCTCTCAGAGAGGACCCATAGAAAATGTAAATTTAAGCTGGGTGGGAGGGGTGGAGTGACGTCACGCCGCGCCCCTCCTCTTTCTTCCTCTCACTGAAGCAGTCGGAACTCCTCGAGGGCACCGAGGGGCGTGGGTATAGCGCGCACGCGCACTAGATTGCACAATTTTGTCAAAGTTATCCATAATAGTCTTAATGAAAATTCTTATAATGCGATCAGCGATGTTAATATAGGTTTCACATGTATTATTTTCTATCCCCTATAGACTCATTGATTGTGCCTAATGTAATAATGAGCCATACTGTAAAAAGACTTCAGTGGTATATCTAGCTTGTAGCTGCAGAAACTAAAAGAAAGGTAAACAAGAGTGTTTTAACCCATAACACGGGCCTGCAGTTACTCTTTTAACAAACCATTACGTTCTGTGATCTGTCTGAACTTCCCCTCAGTTCTACAAAGCAGTTTAGCACCTTTCAGCTCATTGATTACCTTATCTACAGTTTCTAAACTGAACTAAAAAGAGCTAGACCAGCTAAAAAGTCAAATGGGGACTGAGCAAAACAGAGCTACTACGACAGTGATCAAGTTAATGTGTTAATAGGAAACTGTAAACCTGTTTGTCAAATCTTTATCATCTTGTGCATCTTGTGTTTGTTGAGCTGCCCCCAAGTGCCAAAACAAGAACAACAGCGAAAACAACGAAAAAGGAAACAAATCTATTGCTGCTTTAAGTAGTTTTAAAGTATCATCTTGTATTCAGTTAGTTTCTTCGTCAAAGCTGTTTACAATGAAGGAAATATTCAAAACCAGCACTCCTACAGATCTCCTACAGGATTACAAAAGTATGTAGGTTTTAACACTGCACAACAGACGTTTGCAATAACTGGCAACTGCTCTCTTTTTTTTCTTTTTTCTTTTTTGAAGAGCTGAAGAAGGTGCTTACAGCATTCTCTCAAACACTGTAGATCATTTGATCAATCTTTGCTTTGATTACAACAGATCAGTCCGCTGCTTGTTGTTACTGCAGACTGAATTTGTGATGAAGAGTAATCTGCTTAGTTACGCTTATTGCTTATCCACCATCCTTCTGTTAAATCAGCCCTCAAAACCCCCTGGTTTCATGAAGATCTGTTGATTGATGTTGCCTTGCTTATTCCAGGGGGCATATAGGCTATATCCTTGTTGACGACACTGGGTTTAGTCTCTGCTGGAGAAAGATCAAAGTTGCAGCTGCAAACAATGCAGATTTACTGGAAATGACACAAAGAGCACATAATGACCTGAACTGAATTTTAAACATATGAGAGGTGTGGGCCTACAAAAGTAAAACATTCCTCATAACTTTCTCATAATTTAGGAGATGGGTGACTAAGAGTGCTGAGCTGAACAATAGGATGAGAGCGGCCACTGCTGACAGAGAGGACACCCCCTCCATAGACCATCACGTTTAGAGCTCCCACTGTGCAGGAAACAGATGTTTACTGAGCGTATTACAAGTCAAATGTTAGAAGATGTGGAGATGATACTACTCTCATATCTGCATGAAAAAACAATCTAGCTGCAATAAATGTTGTTGTAATATGGAACTTCTGAAAACTAATCTTCAAATAATATAACAGACATTATATCATTTTTTTCTGACAGACTGAAACAAACACTTTCACTATACAGTAAACCAACATAATGTTAAAGGTTAAATGTTTCTATAGGAAGAACGTACTTCCTCACTACCATGGCAACAGGCCTGTTGGTATGAAGTAACAATGATCAGCAGAGATACTGGAAACCACTATCAGCGGTTTCCATTTCAGGGGAAGTTTCGTTCTTCTTCTAAACCACAAGCGAAATGAAGAGATCCAGGTGGACACTTGCATTGCAGAGACACACCCAAACAGCGGTTTTAACAAGTGAACCCACTCTCGTAGAAAAGACGCACAGTTTTTCTATGCAAAAACCACGGTGCTCTTTCACCTGATCACTTTCAACACATGTTAGTTTATAGCACTGCACACATCACATTACTGAAATAAATAAAGGGTGACTGGGTGGTGCAGACAGACTTGATCACTATGTTCTTGCCTCTTCCTGTGTGTATTTGGGTGTTTGCTCTCAGTGGTCACTGGGTGCAATTTCTACCCTTCCTTTCTATCTCACACTGCTGTATCTGAAGTCCAATTTTTCGCACAGCTGTTTTTTTTTTTAAGTTGCAGGGTTTCCCGCAGTTCTTGTGTGTGTGTATACATGTGTATGTACTGTGTGCCTGCATGTGAGGCCCCTTGTTTTTTCTTTGTCAGGCCAAGGGCCTCCACTTTAAACAGGATACGGTTATCTGAAAACCATGGTGACAGGCAGACTTTCCTGCAAGTGTAGGCAGGTCTTAAAATTTATAATAGTAAATCTCTTTGTGCACATTTTGTGTGTTCTCATGATGGGAAATCACCCTAAATGGCAAATACATTTTAGAAATACACAAGCAGATATCTCTTCACTGTGCTTTTGCAAATTTGAAGCCACGCTTAACATCATACTAGTATAGGAAAGGGGGAGATGGTAAATAATTGTCTGTAATTGTAGTGTACATAAACACCTCCCCCATGTGTGTGACCTACTTCTGAATGACTGGGGGTTTTCAAGAGAAGTTCACCCACCATATGCTGAAGCAAAGTGTATTCAAAAGCCCTTGGCTAAATTTGAGATACTTGTTGAAAATGTTCAGCCCCTCCTTTTATAACATCAAGCCACTATTTTCCTCTCTCTCCCTCACTAATCCCAAACATAGTTAATGCATTCTTTCCACTCCATTCTCCCTCTGACCCAGGGCATACAACCTCAGTGCTCCAAATGAGAAACCACAAGGTATAACTCTGTGCTGAAGTAATATTCCACATTTATATAATGTGTTTTCAATTTTTATTTGCCAATTATATTACTGTAAGCAACTGTGACTTTGTGAGTTGCGAGTCTATATCTGCTTGCATGTGTGTACATGTATTACAAAGAAGGCGTGTGCAACGTAGCTTTAATAAAGCTAGGGGAATTTTTTAATAAAATCTGGGTGACACTCCTGTCTGGAACAGATGTTTGTCTCTGTCTGTCTATGAGATGTGTTCACCAGTTCTTGAGGGTAACATAATGTGTTGAGCTTTTCCTGCCTTTCCCTCGTTTGCCTGTGAAAGTTAAGCTAATTCAATCACTTGTGGATGACTCACACCAGTGTCCCTTTTCTGCACAGTTCCAGAGGCACACACACACACACACAGACACGCACACACACGCACACACACACACACAAACACACACACACACAAACACACACATGGAAACTCACACATACAACACACATCCAAACAGGCACACATGCACCATGGAGCCTGACTGGATGCTGCATCATCCTGCACTTGTAAAATCATTAGCCACTCAAACTCTCCCCATCTCTGGTTTTCATCAGTCAGTGCACCGTCATGCTTCGGCATTATCTCTGCAACTAACACTTTTTGACATTTCCCTGTTCCTTGAATCCAGATTCCTTCCACATCCAGATTTATTGAATCCAGATCTTGGAGACAGAAAATAAAGTCTGGAGCAACAGTTATTTGGTGTAAAGTGAAAAATTAACATTTTTATGCAGAGGTTGAATTTCTGTAATAGAGGGTTTTGTTACTAATTTTATTCTTACATATCATTCATTATGCTTCCTCTTTTCTATCCCCCATGTGAGAAAAAATAAGACCACAACACAAATCTATTACAGTAAAATGAAAAACGCTTCACTCAGCCGTAGTAGATGAGAAAATTACAGACTGCACCCCATTTCCTGCATTTGCATGATTGCATGAATTGATGTTTGCATGTGTTTGAATGTTATGCATTTGAACACATGCAAAAATCTAAAGATACGGTATCTTAACTGCAGTCTTTGGGTGTTGTCGCTGAAGTTGTTATTTGTAGTCAAGCCACCCAGATTTATTGAGCTTTACTGTACAGAGCCTTTCCACTTAGCCTAATGACTGCCAACAAGAATGAGAGCAGATGGTTCTGTAATAGTACTGTAAGAGAAAAATATCCACAGAGCTAGACTGGTGCCCACTACTTCCCATGTCTATTTATCACATAGGCCACAGACAGAGTATAAGTACTTAGTGATGTGCAAACATACAAACTGAAATAATCTTTTACAGCACTGACATAAGCATCCAGGTTATGTGCATCACTCAATGGCATTAATACTAGTTAATCATAAACAGCGTAGGGAAAAAAATAGAAACAAATTATTCAGGTCAAACATGGGAGCTGAGCAGGCCTGGGTAAACCCCTACAGGAGAAACAAGCAACATAGCTCACATCTGTCCCTTCCTCTGTCCATCCACTTGCCTGCCTGGCCGTCTGTGTGAGTAAGCTGAATAAGCAGGATTTATAACACAGAGAGCAGAAAGGCCCTTCCAACAATACGCACACACCGTGACCACAGGAAATCAAGGTCAGTGTGACAATTGTGTGCATGTGTGCGTGTCAGAGAGAAAAACACAGAGGATGTTCTGTACTTACATTACTCCCTGGTGCATCATAATCTCTCCCATTTTATCATTGGTGGAGGGGGGACAAAAGTGTGCCTGTATTGTTAAAATCCCTCTCGTTGGAATAAAGAGACCTCAGTTTTCAACATTACAGTGCTCATTGTGTTGACATAACAACTCTTAGAGAGCCACATGTAGCAGATGCTTTCGCGTTTCTCTGTGTATGTGTGTGCGTATGTGGCACAGAGGGACAGCTCAACATGTTAAACCTTTAAAAGCATCTAAAACTCTGGATCTGGATGGAAAATCATTAGTGACATTAGTACAGGTTTGTTAACCTACAGTGGCTTGCGAAAGTATCCGGCCCCCTTGAACTTTTCCACATTTTGTCACATTACAGCCACAAACATGAA
>JAUYWH010000024.1:11537453-11577565 GCA_034779795.1 Ctenopoma multispine | reverse complement strand
CACCCCACTTTTCAGTTATTAATTTGTAAAAAATATTTGGAATCATGTATGACTCTCGTTCCACTTCTCACGTGTACACCACTTTGTATTGGTCTTTCACGTGGAATTCCAATAGAAATGATTTATGTTTGTGGCTGTAATATGACAAAATGTGGAAAAGTTCAAGGGGGCCGGATACTTTCGCAAGCCACTGTATTTTCCCTGCTGTTCCACCTTCCAAATGGGAGAAGAGTTTCTCCTCTTACGATCATGCTTATAAAGGATGGAATATTACATACAGAGAGTGACCATAATAATAACAACAGCACCTTCAGTATTTGTCAAAAACAATAAATGCTATGTTTTTTAAACTTTAAAATATATATTGTTCTGTATCAGATTCAGTTGTATTGTCTCAGGCTTGCTTTGTGCATGCCGGGGCTTTGTTACACACTTATGTCTACTAGCACACACTGGCATACACAATGTACACACTCAATCACATTATTAATCAGCCACTCAACTTCATCCTTTTACCCATTTCTAGCCCTCAACCCCTCCCACTGCTTTGCCCCAAGACCCATTGCCAAGGTAACCGCCAGTACTCAGCTCCTCCCAGACATCCTGGCAAGGTGAGGGAACACAAACACATTCACACACAAAGTCATACACACAGAATATCCATCTCTTCCTCTGCATCTGTATGTTCTACACATAGACAAAGAGAAGTCTCCCTAATAACTCATAAATAGACAAGTTATGGAACAAAAAGTATTTTGTAATGACACGTTTGACACTTGAGGGTTACGGCTCTGTGAGTCAGAGCATTTCCTCACAATCAGAGTAAGTCTTTTTGCAAGTAGGTTATGTTATTCTCTGGATAAAAATGAAAGATGTTTTTCCATCAGCTTGAGACAGAACTTTTTCCGTTTCAAAATCTGTGCCCAGCAGTTCCAGAATGGATGAGCTGGAGGTGAAGAGGACGAGCAGAGAGAAAAAAGGTGGAAGCTTGTGTTGTTTTCCGTACCTGATAACCCTCCATCCTCTGTCTCTCTACAGTCCGACCTGTCAGACACTGTTTCCTGGCATTCTGATTCCTGAGAGGAGTGTGTGGGAACACAAAGGGATACTGTCAGTCACTTTAAGGTCATCAATGAATAACAAACACATTAATCTAATAGGCAAGAACAGTCAAACGTCAGTGAGTACATTGCATCAATGAAGCAAGGTATAGATATGGAGCAGTAAAAATGTAAAGTGGTGCTTCAAAAGCTAATTTTAGACACAATAATAATTGTGTTAATAATATCACAATGTAGAATCATTCATATATATATATAGTGTATATCTATGGTTATATGTACAGTATAGAACTTTAGCCAAAGAAACGCAACAATACAGCAATAAGTTCATCCTCACATGTGAAATACCAAAATGAAGTTTTACAAGCCAATGTAAAAATATAATGTCACACATTATAGTAATGAATAATGTTAAAAAGAGGTCATATAGTATTCAAAAGTGCTGTGATAGTGCCATAGATGGTCAAAGGAAGCTAACAACCAAAGGACTGGGTTTCAGGGCTCATCAGCCATTGATTTGCTGCAAAGTGAGTGTGCCAACATAACAAAAAAACTGAAGCTGTATAAGTTAAGCTCAGTTAGTACTTTGGAGCCAGTGTAAGGACAGACAGCAATTTTTTTTTTACAATGTTATTGTTCTTTGCTCTTTGTCGTCCATTTTAAACCAACTCCTGTATCTCCTGTGGGAGATAATTTACTACCTTGTCTAGTATACTGAAGAATTTGTATTATTGTTTATTGTAGGAAATTAATTTATGAACCATATAATCTGTGTGTGTTTGTGTGTGTGTGTGTGTGTGTGTGTGAGATTGTACTTTGCTGAATACTCAGCTATGACAGCGGTTTCTGCTCTGGATAAAGGAAATGTGCTATAAACACGTCCGCCTTCAAGGGAGGGGTCAAAGATAAATAGAACAACTGTATTATCACAAACTGATATGGACACACACACACACACACACACACACACACACATGCATGTGTGTACACACATTAAGATAAAGCACTGAGACCAACAAGATCAAAGCTACATCTGATGTACTGAATGTCTTAACCATATGGTCTTAACAAAGACACTAATGAGTCAGAAGAATAAGACAGCATGCGGTAATACACTGGACAGGCACACAGTAACTCGAAAGTCACCTTATGCTAATTGTGCTCTAACACTCTTACAGCATTCTTTTACATGACATACAGTACAGGCTTTTCACATTATGCTCGTCATCAATTGCGGTTATGTTCTCATTTTGCCTTTAGACTGCTTCATTAGAGGAGGGGATTAATTTGCACCTTAACAATAGGAATCACTAAGGCTTCTGGTGATTTGTGACTGTTCAGCTGTTAAGGAGTGTCAGTGCACATGATCATATCCTCCTTGTTCTTATGAAATCTCTTTACTGTTTCCACAGAAAGTTAGAAACATGTTTTTGAAAAACAGTTCTGTTCATTCTGACAAAACAGTTCTGTTCATTCTGACACAACACATAAATGGGTATGTTGGGGGAGGGGGTTATTCTATACATTCACAGTCTTATTACCCTGGGAGTTGTCCCACAAACATGTATTGTGCTGTTGGCCATTGAGTGGTTCTGATGCAGTTTTATTGGGAGGCTGGTATGAGGTAGTTGGATGGCAGCTTTCCATGAATTGTTAAATAACAGTTCTAGTTGGTTAAATGTTTCAGTCTGTAAAAGAATTGAAATGACTATACCAGAGACATCCACAATAAATGAACCATGCGGTATTTCTCCTAACTTAGACCATGTTAAACTTACTATCCTCTAGATTTAAGCGATCAAGCCAACAGATGTCCAAGCATCTGGTGAGCTGTCTGCCTTTGGATGAAGTAATCAGCAGTGTAAATTTCAGGATTCCTATTAAAACCCACCCCTCCCCCCTCTCATTCTTCTGCAGTTCCTACTGGTAATCAGCATTATTGATCCGAGCCCAAGGACACGACTTACATAACGTGTCAACCTCTCCTTTGAATATTCCTGTGAATGTTATTGTAGGTTTTGCTTGAGACTCAATATGAGTAATACATAATTCACACAAAAACAATAACACACACATGTGCGTTTAGAGAGCTATAGAACAGCATCTAAGGACACATTACACTGACATCCAATCTAGTCACTCTCACTGTAAAGCGGCTGTGTAAGTGTGCACACGCGTGCTTTGAATTTCAGAGTTTTACGTTCATTGATAAAAAAAATGTTCTGAATATTCTAATTGAACATGAATAAATGCCATCCAGACAGAAGGAATTGAGCTCCTGCTTACTTCTGATTAGATGAGTGAGTTTATTTGGGTTCTACATCCCCCTTGTGGGTATACAATGCATTACATCAAATGCACACTCAAATGTAGTAGCTGCCAAGTAAAAAAGAAACAGTGTACATCTCTGAAAAATTAAATAGTTAAGTGAAATGATCAGCTCCAAGAAGAATACATCATTCAAATCAGATCTTACTGACAGCAGCCTTGTTACCTTGGGTTGTCTGATAATAATTGAAGGTCTGGGGATTTGAGGAAATTTCAGCTGCAGCTCGGGACTACACTCCAACTCCAGCTCATCGTCCTCTGAGCTTTGGGAGAAGTTATGGCAGGGTGGAGATGACTCAGAGCATGTGTCATCATCTTTGTTCTGCAGGTGACAT
This sequence comes from Ctenopoma multispine, assembly GCA_034779795.1. Lineage (NCBI taxonomy): Eukaryota > Metazoa > Chordata > Actinopteri > Anabantiformes > Anabantidae > Ctenopoma > Ctenopoma multispine. Next base: position 11,573,841 of record JAUYWH010000024.1, on the reverse strand, counting down.
ATAGAATTTGGGTTGGTACCATTCACCTTTCTGGTTTTGGTGGAGCAGGTGGAAATAAAGCTCACAGTCCTCTGCTGCTCCTGTGGGATGCCAGGTAGGGGTTCTGGCTGGAATATAACTGGATCTTCTGCTTGAGGTAGATTGTTATTTCTGCTTTGCCTAGAGGGGTTTGGCTCTTGAGAAGGGGCTGGATCAGTATTGACATCTGATGGATTACCAAAACAGTGGCCCAGAGAGGAACAAGGTAGTCCGTGCATGCTGGTAGATTTAGAAGTCTCCAAGAAAAAGAGTAAAACCAATCCTCACTGCAACTGAATTAGGTTTCTCAATAGGTGGGTCAGTTTTACACAGTTAATCTGGATTGACTCCTTGTCCATTTTCAAATAGAGTAGAGTCTAATCAATTTATTAAACATATACATCATGCGAGATGATTACAAATGTTCTACATAAAAACAACTCTTTCCACTCTTCAAATAAAATCATCTTGTTTTCCAGGTTTATCCATTCCAACAATTTACATAGTAGTCGTCCTCTGTATCAGTGTGTCTTCTTTGTATGTCATGGATGCATAAGTTGCCCACTTGTCATGTAGCAGTTGTATCAGTGGGTCATCAGCGTATCCCAGACTTAGCCTTAAAAGTCCAGACTGTGTTGGCCTGCTGAAAATAGTCTCCCTGCGCTTAAGTAGCTTCAACAGCTCTTTCTCTGGTGGTATACAGGCGAGGGTCACTCTTTTCTCAGGCAGTCAAAGTCCCTTGTCTGCCCCCCTGACAACCTGCATGTGTATAAATGTCTCGGGGGTTTTGTGTGTGTGTGTGTGTGTGTGTGTGTGTGAGCTGCACTGTGTCAATGCTGGGTGTCTCATTACTCGATCAGGTAGTTCCTGATCTGTTGTGAGACTACAGGCTTGGGTTGGGCCACACAGTTCCAGCAGGACTCTGGTTACCATCTGATCCAGGGTCAGTTACAAATACACTTGCTCTACACTTTATCACTAGTAATTAATGAACTCATCTGATCACAGAGCAGTAACCTAGGGTGTAAAGGTTACTGGAGTGTTACAGATGGTTGAATATGACAGGTCAAGTTACAGGCAAACACTGTAAGCGATAGGCCCCATATGAGAAAGAGAAAGGAGGAGAGCAAGAGAGAAATAGAAATAGAGAGAAAGACCTGGCATCCCCCCTTAACGAGTGAGACAGGAGAAACCCAGCTGCCCTTGGGTGATGGAAATATAAATATTCATAAATTAGTTTTTTAACTAGTACAGTAGATCTTGGCTAAAATGTTTAAAAACATGATTATATACAATATGTAAACCCATAAAATGCACAGTTTGGTCGCAAGTCAGATAAAATGACCTAAGAAAAACAGTAGTCTGCAATATTTACACTGAATCTATAATATAAACTTCACCAGAGGTTAAATGCCCTACGATTATAGTCACGCAGAATGGAAAATGTATAATACAAAATGGTGTCAGTAAGTAAAAATAGCATGGACAACGCATGCAACCCTGGTAACCCCAGGATCAGCACCTTGGACAGTGGTAGTGATGCATTTTAATGCAGAATGTCATAAATTATCCATGTGAACGCCACAGGAAAACAGGTAGATAATAAGTACTGTAGGATGATCTTCTCTTCAACCACACCTGATTATGCTGTGTTATTTTACATATTTGTATTTTTCACTCTCATTGATCCAAAATGGATTGGACAAAATGTTAGGCAGTACAATTGAAAATGACCATAAAATTACAAAATAATAACATCATTCCTGGGAGTAAGGTATTTAATGAATGGTGATGTCAGCATGACACAAAGCATCTTTTTTCTGAAAAGCTCAGTCTTATAGTTGCGGATGTTCAGTTAGGACCAGCACCAATCATGGTAGATGATCATGTATGCATTATGAAAAGTTTTTGGTATCTTGGCAACCCTACATGTACCCCTAGATGTTAACAAAATATATTCCCATAAACATTCATTTATTGACCTTCATAGACCTCATACATAATCTCTGCCTTTTATATTACACATAACACAACACAAATAATATTACACACCATCACTGTTTCATAGGCACAAGATATCTTTTTTTTTTTTTTTTTATAGGCACAAGATATCAAAATAGTATTTTTTCCCCGTGCGACGTCACGGGAGCGTCAGACCCTGTGGTTAAAGGCACAACACAACTGCGTCAAGTCAGCAAACACAGACTGAAATAAAACAGACGTCTTACTGTTTAGACTTCAAAATAAAGTGACATAAAATTCGTTTTAAAAAAGTAAAAGCTTAATTGAACAAATTACCACTGCTATACAAATAGAGAAAATTATATCACAAGGAATGAAAATAAACACAGACACGAAAAAAAAAACTGGTGACCCGTCTTACTGCCATACAAGCGTCGCGAATTTTACTTCGAAAACCTCCACAGGAAGTTATTGGACCTTCTGCTCCGTTGAGTGTGATGAAGCAGCCCTGGAGCGCACAATCTGAGGATAATCGCAGGTGGTGAAGCTTGGAGTCTGACGATAAGAGGCGACATAAGCAGGTGTTGAGTTGAATCTGAACACGCTTTAATCCGACTCAGGTTTTTTGTACAGTTATCTCCCCTGGATTCAGGTGGTGTGTTTTTTTTGCCCTCACCCTCAATGATCCACGATGCGGGTCTCGGTTTGGTTTTTCGCCAGTTGCGCTTTCATCTGCTGCGCGCTCCGGCTGATTGAGGGGGCTAAAGAACAACGGCAATGTAGTGAGGTGAGAGATGCTACAGTCGATCAATAATGTTTCATCCTGTTTCTCTGCCTCCGCTTTTATTGCTAGAAAAGGGTACAATGGGGGGCAGTTAGAAAAACGCACCGATTTGTCTGACTGCTGGTTGGTAATCTAGTTACCATATGAAATGCGATTAAAAATAATGACACGTTTCTGGATTGATTCGCGCTGTGATGCTTGCATTTGTTTCCTTATTATCACTGGCAGCAGATGAGATGACAAATTGTGCCTTAACAAATCTGTTAAGTTTTTAAGAACAAAATTAAGTTTCAACAACATCGAGAAGCACAATTATTCGGTGTGGTCTGGTCCATGACGAACTTCGCCACTCAGTGCTGTTCAGGCTGTTATCAGTTTCCTGCATGGACTGACCTTTCCTTCCCTACTGGTCTGGTGTAGCTCAACACCTCAGTCCAGGCTGGCAGCACAGTCTTACACACAGCCGAAAGATAGAGGAACAACATTCCTCTTAAGTACTGGCTCAATCTCTGTTTTCACACTGGCAGAGATTACTGCAGCTTCCCAGTTAAGGCCTCCATGTGCTGAGATGACAACATATGATAGAGCTGATATATTAGTTTAAATCATATGAAATACATTTAGAAGCACAGGCTATCGTGTTAAATTATGTATGGTGTGAGATGCATATTGAAAGTCTGCCATATCAGTGATTGACCACGGCTCTTGAGCATGTCACAAGAGATACTGAGGGTTTAGTGCAATAGAGTTAAGGAAACAATCCCGGTGTTTGTAGATTTCTTGTGTTTTTAGTGTGTCTTGTGACACTGTAGCTGAACTCTACTATCGCTAGACTCACACAGCACATAGAAAATCCTGCTACACACTTTAACCTGGTTAGGCTAAGTGGTGTCAAAATCTGGTTCGGCTAAAGGGACATTATGTAAACTGCACCCTACTCTGAAGATAGTACATGCAGCAAAGCTTTACATTATGCTACACATAATGGTTTTCAATCCAAGCCAGAAATTAAAACTATAACCAAGTTAAAGCAAGTGTCTTAAGTGTGCTTCCTTCCCAGCCCACTGCTGCCATCACCCCTGTCCCTATCGCCGTGGAGATTGTATGTTGTGTGTGCAGGGCAAAAGAGTGGCTGTGGTTTGAGAGATAACTCTGCAACTGGTGCTCATCTTTTGTCAGCCTGGTAGCCAGCCAGTAGCTGGATATGGAAGGCAATTTCTGTGTTGGTTGCTAAAGCAGTAGCACCATCCACTTAGTCTGCTTTGACATGCAAAACAGCATTCTCACCCAGAGAGAGATGACTCACAGTTCTGATTTGGGTGGAGGCCTCATGTGATGTGATGTTTACTGACCTGCAACTGGCCTGTTTTTCTAATTGTTTGAGCCTAAGACTGTCATGGAATCTGATTTCTTATGCAGATGTTGTGTGTGTGTGTGTGTACATTTGTGTGTTTGGCAGATGGACTACTACTATGAGTACACAGAGTGTGACAGTATGGGATCTCGATGGAGAGTGGCTATACCGCAGAGCCCTGGTGCCTGCACTGGACTGCCAGAGCCAGTCAGCGGCAGAGAATGCAGTAAGCTATCTTTAACTGTGTGTGTGTGTGTGTGTGTGTGTGTGTGTGTGTGTGTGTGTGTGAGTTTATTTCACCTTGTTATCAGTAGCCTGGAATGTCTACCACGACAACTTAACTGACCCCGTGTGGATATTCTCCAAGTAACCGCAGGGTATTAACCCCAAAGCAAAAGAGTGTCACATAATTGGTCTCTTCTGACTTACTGCACAAGCCATATTTTGTTAAGGGGCCATGTTATCTGTCAAAGTTCTCATTTGGTCCAGTATAAGGTGCAGTAACTAGTAAACAATTAGCTATTGATATACAGTTTCTTAGTTATAAATTATAGGAAAATCTACAGATGATACAGTTATGTATCTGTTAGCTTTTGCTACGTAAATCTGCTAAGTAAAAGGTGAGTCATGGGGAGGTATTCAGTGATATAAAACTATTGCACACCTCGACAAAGGTGAAATGCTTCTTGCCATACAGGTACAAGATAACTCTTCACTTTGATATTTTGACAGTTTTTTTGCTTCCTTCTTCCTGTTTAGACTCTTACAGCCTTCGGTGGAAATGTCTCAGGCAACTGTTTCCTCATAACATGTAACAAAGATCTTGCATAGGACATTCATCTGTCAATCATTTCAAGATGCACAGCTGATCATCTTGTCAAGTATTTATGTTACAGTGAAAATAAATAATGCCACAGCAAAGCTTCTTTCAAATTTCAAATACAAAACGTCTTGTGCACATTAACGCACACTTATCCACTTATAAGCAGTACTACACAAGTTGCATACCCACATTTTTTTTACATGTGCTGCCTTGAAGCATGGAAAGACATCACAATAGGATTTGTGCAGATGAGGAATGAGGAAAAGCCGACAATGTGTCAAAACACTTGCTCAGTGGAAAAGTGCAAAGACAGACACAGTGTGTAACAGGATGCAAAGATTAAGTTCCTTGATTACTGGGGCTGCATTATACTCAGTGCTGCTGTGATCTGCGTGACCATTTGTCTGTCATTTTATTTTATATTCTAAGCATGAGAAAGATGTTTGTGATATGTAATATTCGTTTTCTTCTCGTTGCTTCGTGTCCCTTTCGCTTTGCCCCTCAGCTTTCTCGTGCAAGGCTGGGGAGTTCCTGGAGATGTCAGCTCAGGAGTGTACCCAGTGTGCAGCAGGAAGCTATTCTCTTGGCAGCGGCATCCGCTTCGACCAATGGGCTTCCATGCCTCCTGGATTCAGTAGCCTGGCAACCTCCCAGGAAATCAATCCCCACGGGGATGACAGGCTCACCTGTAACAGGTGTGTGAATAAGAAGCAAGAGAAACTAAAAGCTGGATTGTAATTGTTCATTGTTCATCATTTAAAATCTTTTTTTTTTTTTGCAGTTCTTCATGGATTCCTCAAGGAAATTACCTGGAGTCCAACAGGGATGAATGCACCGTCTCTCTTATCTATGCTGTCCACCTGAAGAAACAGGGCTCTGTGAGCTTTGAATACCAGTATCCAGACAACAATCTTCTGTTTGAGTTCTTTGTGAGTTTGACACATTCTGACACTCTGAGTGTGTTTACGTAATGGGTTTGTGTAAACACTGCCTGTGCAATGATTTTGAGCTTCTTGTGAAGCAGTTTACTGATAGTACTGTCATAAAATGTAGCACCACAATGCTAATGGAAAACATGCAAGATCTTACTGGAAATAGTACCAGATCATGGCCCCTTTTGTTTTGTGAATGAATCACTCAAGCACACTGTATATTTCCGGTTATAACTGGTTGTCTGAAAGCACATTGTATTTAAGGATGCATCAGTTTCTGGCTCTGGTGTTGTGAATGATCACTCAAATGGTTTACATGTGCTTTTACTGTTATGGCATCATACTAAGTCTTTTCATTAGTGCCTTTCAGCTGACAGACAATTGTGATTTGCTTGTTTTAGATCCAGAATGACCAGTGTAAGGAGATGGATCAGTCTACTGAAACAAAGTGGCTCAAGCTCACAAATCATGGTGAATGGGCAACCCATACGGTAATTGCTACACACTGTAAAAAAAACAATAGCTGGTCTTTCGAAATAAAAGTGTTGAACAAAGGACGAACAGCAAGAAGTGGGTGGATACAAACAGGAACCCTGTTAGTACATGGAAAAACGCTGGCATCTCTTATTGTTGTCAGTATTTTTCCGGACAGACTATTAACTGTAATATTGGGAGAGGAGTTAAATGTAGAGAGAAGTTAATAAACAGTTATTTTTCTTTATAGTATAGTTTATTAAAATGAGCATTTTTGTGGCCACCTACTTTTGCTGTTTTCTATTTTCAGACAGCAAGATTGGCGTAACCAAGAATGTGTTTCTACAAAATAAAATTAAGCAAAGAAAATTTAGCAGTTAAATCAACATAGGTAGCATGCTTTACAGCAGGGTAATCTAATGTACATGACATGATGATTGCAGTTAAAATGTAGTGACCTCTTGAGGCCCAGCATTTAAGCTGACCTCTCAAAGTGATTTAAAAAGCCTAGATATCCGCAGTTAAATTTGGCAACATATAATAATGAAATGATTTGTTTATTTGTAGGTGAACCTGAAATCTGGCACCAATATCATGTACTGGAGAACAGGTGGGATCCTGATGGGGTCCAAAGTGGTGAAACCTGTTCTATTGAAAAATGTCCAAATAGAAGGTCAGCAACATGTTTAACTCATCATTTCCCCTACCCTCTATAATCAGTAAAGAAGTCAATTCATTGTTTTCCTTTTTATTCTCTTTTATTTCCATACCAGGAGTTGCCTACACGTCACAGTGTTTCCCATGTAAGCCAGGGACGTTCAGTCAAGTCCCAGGTTCCTCCACTTGTCAACTCTGTCATCGGGACACCTTCTCTGGCCACGGTGCCAGCTCCTGCACCCCTTGTAACAGCACTACTCAGTATGCAGGTAGGCAAAAACTGAAAGAAAGAGATGTTCACCTAATTGTTAATCTGCACTGCTCACAGCAGCATGTAACCCAACCAAAAAATAGAAAAAGAGCTTGTCCTATTTTCAGCTACATTAGTCAAACTTTAGCAAAGGAAACATGCTTGTTCGTTCTGTATGGGAGGATTGTGTGATCGTTCGGGAGTAGCAGGCTTTGGCAGATGGTGTATGCGAGTGTATTTTTATAAAGTGTCTATATTACTCACTGTATTTGTTTTCTGCTATGCTAATTATAAGGGATAAAAATAACATACTTCTTGATCTATATTAGGTTTACTTTTCTCAAGTGGGGTTTACTTGAATGCATTTCCAAATGTAAAGCAGTCAGTGTGCTACATCCTGCTTGTGAGGCAGCTCAAAGTCAACGTACAATAGAAACTAGTACAGTAGATGTTAGTTATATTAACAGAAATGTGACTTACTTGAAGCTTTGACGGGTTATGATATTGAACGACACTCTACTGTAACAGTTTGAAGTATTATGTAGTACTTGCTGATTGTCTCCTGCCTTGATCTTTATGTACTTTTGCGTGATGCTGTGAATACATTCCCTGTCCAGTGAAAAATTATTGTGAAAACGTATTCATAACATTTTTACTTATTTAAAATACACACACACATATTTAATTCAGTACACTCCTTTATGCATATTTTATGCCTTCTGATTCACCATTGTTTTTAGCTGTATCTAATGCACTTTTGTTTAAAGAGTAAATGTCTACTCTTTTATTTATTTGTATTCACATTTAGTATTACATAATATTTTACTTTATTTTATTTTATTTCAACAGTGTTTGTTTTACTGATTTTAACCTGATGTTCATGTGCTTTATGTACCTTATCTTTTAAGTACTATGGTATTTGTTGGATTCTGTATACTGCTGTTGCCCTTTTAATTCTTTTAAATGATCATCACTTTTTCTAAGCTGAGGGATCAGCTGTGTGTAAGGACAGACCTCCATGTTCCAAGAAGGACTATTTCCAGATCCACACAGCATGTGACAATGAAGGCAAGGTGAGAAAAAAGAGGCCTTGATAGATTTAATATCATCAGGAGTTCTACTGTCGAACCACATTTCTGTCATTAGGGATCAACTTCTGTCTCTGTAATTTCAGACACACGTCATATATAAGTGGATTGAGCCTAAGATCTGCCTGGAGGGAGTGACTGGAGCTGAGACATTGCCTCCAAGTGGAGAACGAGAGCCCTGCCCCCCCTGTAACCCTGGTTTCTATAACAATGACACGGCCACCTGCTCACCCTGCCCAGCTGGGACCTATTCTGATGGGATGAAACGTACTGAAAACTCTGTTGATTTTTGTCCCATTTAGTTTGCTTGCTTTCTCTGTGGTTTCCTAATTGTATTTCATTGTGTTCATTTACCAGCATGTAAGCAGTGTCCAGCAGGCACTGAGCCCACCTTGGGTTATGAGTATAAATGGTGGAATGTTCTTCCTGCAAACATGAAGACTTCCTGTTTCAATGTGGGCAACTCCAAATGTGACAGTATGAATGGTGGGTGTTTTGCCAACAATACAGCATGTTTAGTAGTGCTTTCTCTTCTTCTTGGAATTTTATTACTCTCTTAAAGATAAGGTCTTTATATTGTCAGTGTTAAAAACACATTTATTTGGCGACTGTTGCAATACAGTAGACAGTTAGAAATAAAACATTAGAAACAAAATAGAAATTTTATGTTTTGCTTAAGCTGTATTCTTGGGAGGGCAAAGCAAAAACATAAGAACTAAGGTGCATAATATTTACATATGGGATTTTAATGTAATAGTTTACAATTTTGAAGAATACTTATTTATACTTTTAATGTGGACTTTTAAGGTACTGAACCAGTCAGTCAGTATTATTTAAATGTATACATTAAAGTAGTCGAGTAATGAGCATTTGGTCTGTCCTTAAGGCTGGGAGGTGGCAGGTGATAACATCCATAGTGGAGCAGGGAGCTCAGATAATGATTACCTCATCCTCAACATCCACATTCCTGGCTTCAAGTAAGTATAGTTATATTAATGCTTTTTTTTGTCTACATCATTCTTCTCGCTGAGTTGTCTGCTTCTTCCTGATAGTACAAGTCCTCTTTTCTGTATTTGCATTTACATCAGGCTCCCTACATCACTGTCGAGTCCTTCGGGGACAGAATTTGGGCGCATCACATTTGAATTTGAAACTTTGTGCACAGCTGACTGTGAGCTCTACTTCATGATGGTGAGAACAGCACCTGACTGAAGTGTTTGCTTTTGCTTACAACATCATGTAGATGTTTGGAGGAAAAATGAGTTGCATTAATCTTTTAGGATGTAAACAGGAAGAGTACCACTGTGGTGGAGTCATGGGAGAAAGCCAAAGCAAGACAGTCCTACACACATATCATGACAAAGAATGCCTCGGTTTCCTATACATGGGCTTTCCAGAGAACTAACCAACCTTCAGATGTAAGTACAAGTACACAATCTCACATGTGTATTTAACAAACTTCAGTGTTACACACAGGCGAGAATTGTGTGATCATTATTGTAAGGACTTTTGTAAGGTCCTTCCATCTGTGGACCCTCGCCAGACGTTCTCTAGACATTATAGGATGAACAAAAGCAGTCTACATGGTCTTAGTGAGTTTAAACAGAGTGGACTGGGAACAACTCACTGTTGACATTCAACTGTGAGATTTAGTATATAATATTTACAGTGCCCATGTCAATGTATACATGTCAATATTACCAAGCTCATAAAAATACAGAATGAAACCATTATCAGCAGAAGAGAGACATATTAGTATTCCCTTTAGTTTTAAATTGGTGTTCTTTTATGTTGTTGCAGTAGATGGCTGAGCTGTTGCGGTCAGGCCAGTGTTTTGCTAATGGGTCATTCTTAAGATAAGGAAATCTGACCTGCCTCCTTGAGGATGAATGTTCATGTTTTGTTGTCTCAGATCCAGAAACAAGAGTAAAAATTTCCGCACAGCCTTGTAAATCCACTCCCCACTAGGTACACCAAACACTCCCTTCTGTTTGGTTTTCAAGATAAATCGTTTTGCAGGGATGTGGGTTCAAGTGAGGTGTATAAATACTACTGTTGTGATGTGCTCATGTGTAGGGGTTTGTGTTAGAGCTTCAGTTGGTTTATTTTTATATAAACCTCTTTGAACTCCACAGCATGTATTAGTAGGTCGCACACTGTCAGCAGTCTGCTGTTCTTTCCTTTATCTCTCTTATTCAGGTACGTCGGTATGGCAACGATATGGCACGAATCTACTCAATTTCGGTGAGCAATGCGGTGGATGGGGTATCCTCTGGGTGTCGGGCTTGTGCCCTCAGCTCCCAGCCCTCCAGCTCTACGTGTGTGCCTTGCCCACCCGGACATTACATCGACACAAGCACCAACCAGTGTACTGAGTGTCCACATGACACTTACCTTGTCCCTCATGCCACACTGGGCCCTGATACCTGCAAACCCTGTGGACCAGCCAGCAAGAGTGACCAGGTTTGTTGATGACATTGAGAAGGGAATCAAGCTATTCTTATCACAAATTTTTGTGATACACAACCATATATCTTTGTTTGTTTTTCAGGACCACAGTTTATGTTACAGTGACTGTCACTTCACCCACACAGAAGGCAATGTGACCCTGACTTATGACTTCAGCCCACTTGGCTCTGTAGGATCACTGATGAATGGCCCGAGCTTTACCTCTAAAGGAACCAAGTACTTCCATCAGTTCAATATCAGTCTGTGTGGAGGACAGGTATGAAGAAATGAAAACTTACACATGCAGAAAATATTGCTAAACCTTTTTAAGGTTGTCTGTACAAATACAGTAATCTTGCTATGTACTCTTTATTTAAGGGCCACTTGGCAGTATGCACTGACAATGTAACAGACTTATCCACCACCGACTCCCAGAGAGAAAAAAGCGAAGGAGCCAATGCTGTCAAGACCTTCATCTGTCAATCAACAATAATCCCAGCTAGTGGACGAGGCTTTCATACAGCTCTCTCTTCACAGTCCATTAACCTGGCTGACACATTCCTTGGTTAGTGTGTGATTGGAAAGCACCAACATTATTACGTGCTTACGCATTTTTACATGCTGTAGGCAAATAAAGATATATTGGTGGTATCCTGGTATCGTATACTCTCTCTTAATGCTTAATAAATGTTAAAAATAAGATGAGACATAAGGAAAAAAGAGATTTCAAAAGATTATTTTTGATAACCTAATGTTTCTTTGTATATTAACAGGAGCAACAGTAGAGAATACACTTAATGGAATAAGGGCAAGGCCAGATTTGTACCCTCAGACCTCTAAGAAAGTCCCCGATGTCAACTTCTACTACAAGTATCTTCAAATGTTTCAAACATTTTTATTCTGCCTAAAAATACATCAGAGCTCTAAGGTTGTTTCTTGCTGTATTGTTTTTGGTCAGGTCGCTGGAGGTGACCTCATCTTGCGAGACAGGTCGCAACGTAGTGGTTACTCTTCGCTGTAACCCAGAAAAGAGCACTAAAGGAGAGCTTTCAGTTCCCAGGTACTGTATCTCTATCATCGTTTTTTTTTTTAGCTTTCCTGTGTTGAGCTGGTTTTGCCAACAACACACGTAACCTTTATCTATGCTGTTGTGATGTTGTGGAGAAGTAACTAAGTCTCTTTGGGTATTACAGTCAGTGCCCTGCGGGAACATGTGATGGCTGCACCTTTCATTTCTTGTGGGAGAGCTCAGGGGCTTGTCCCACATGTACAGAGAGAGACTTCCACCGCATAGAGGGAGCCTGTAAGGGAGGACACCAGGTGTGTGTGTGGACATGAAGTGTAGACCGTAGTGTGTAGAAATGATTCTACACACTATTTTACTCCCCATTCTAGTGTAAGAAGCATTGGAATTCCAACCCTTTTCATGTAGTGAGAATGTTCACACTCTCAAACATGAAAGTTAGCAGCAGTCAGTTTTTCTTTCATTTTAAATTCAGTATGTTGGAGTAGAGCCAAAACAAAACAAATATTTTCCCTTAATTTTCTGGATCTGCCACATTGTTCTTTAACCCCATATATGTGGGCGTTTATCTGCAGGACCTGCTCTATGTGTGGACTGAACCGAAGCAGTGCATGGGAGGTGTAACCTTGCCTGAAAAGAAAACGCTGCCATGTGAGGGTATGGAGTTCTGGGTACAGCTTGGCGCAGGGCTGGGAGCCTTCACTGCCGTTCTACTTGTGTCCCTCACCTGCTACTTCTGGAAGAAGAACAAACGGTACGATGTCTTTCTCTCTCGTTCTGTTCATCTTTTTTCATTCGTCTCTCCTTAACTGTTTTTTTCCTTTTTCTTCTTTTGTTTTTTGACTCTTTTTCATTTTCGTGTCTCTTAAATGTTTTGCTACTTCCTTATCTCCCAAAAACTGATCCCATCCATCCTGTCATTTGCTCCTTGCCACATTTTGTCAATATTCATGTGGGCAGTGTTATTGCTCTTATTGTTTTGCCTAATTATTGTATGATTTTTCTCTTTGCTAGGTTGGAGTTTAAGTACTCCCGGTTGGTCATGTCTGCCAATAAAGAGTGTGAGTTGCCAGGAGCTGACAGCTGTGCTGTGATGGAGGGAGAAAACGAGGGAGACATGGACGATGAAGTTGTGTACACGAAGCCTTCTCTACTTGGCAAACTCAAAGCCATAGCGTCCAAGGTGAGTGTCAATCATTTTCATTTTAGCATTCAGCATTTATAAAGTTAAATAAAACTGTTGCAAAAATGAATGTATTTGTGATTTTAGGGCAATGGACAGAAGTATGAAAATATGCAACTAAACTCATCCCATTCTAAAGCCTTGGTGTGGAGCTAGAACAGAGGTAAAATTAGAGGGAGTGGGGGCTGAGACCAGACCCTCAATAGACTTTTCACTGATCTACCCCTTTAACCAACCGCCACCTTTATGAGCTTTGGTACCTGGAGTACCAACTGTGTGTACATAGACACATATACACACACCATGCACCTCAAGCCAGGTTCAGAGAAGTCACACTAACATGGTGGCCTTAAAGCTTGGTACGACTGAGCCGTCCAACTTGAAGCATAGTACTGTGAAGCAGGTGTATGCGATAAACACTTCCTGGTAATATTCAGATTCAAACTGATGTCAGTAAGGCTGTTAGAAGACCTCAGGGTAAGACGACGACCTATTTGGGACATTGAGTTTTGTTTGTATTTATTTGAATCTGTGTAGTGTCTAATATTTCTTTTGACTTCCATGGTGTATTTTGCAAATAGGAATACCATGGTTCATGTTGGTCATAAATGTCCCATAGACATTTACACAGACTGGTATGTTCTGGCCATATGACACGTTTGTTAAAGTCGATGTAATGAGCATTGTTTTGCTGTCCTATTGAAAAAAAGATGTCATGTTACTTGGGTGAGGTTGTGATTTTGACTGTCAATGTATGTCAAATAAATGACATATTTATGTATGAGTTGATACAGTTTGATTAATTCCCCTTTTGAATGTTACTTTTGAGAAATTTGTTAGTGAGTTTTGTTACAGGCGTAGTATATATCTGGGTGAAATGCAGCTTTAAGGCAGTTAAATGTGGAATGTGGAGCCCAAATCTCTCATCAGAGTACTTAAATTTTACCAAAGCAAATTTACTTTCATCTTTTTTTTTTCTCTAGTAAGCTACTGTATCGTAATTGTACTGTCTACTTGTTATGACAAATGTTCACTTACAACGACAGATTTCACAACAATTTCTGACCTACACAATTTGACTGCTAACAATACAAAACACGTTACATATGTGTGCTAGTATGTCAGACATGGAAAATAAAATGTCACCATTTTCACATGTTCATAATTATTATGTTCATTATGTTTTATTTAAGGCTGAAGTTTATAATTTTAACCTCTCAATTTGTCACTTTGTCGTTTAACAGTGATTTACGGTGGGAATATTAATGTATGTTTTTTGTCTAAACAACTTCCAATTCAGGTTTGCGATGGTGACATGAATAATGCAGCAGGTCAAATGTGAATCCTTGTAAACATGCATATATTCAAAGATTTTTCTTGCATCATCGCTCCAAAAGCCTCTTGTTTGCTTACAAAACAATGTGATCAAACTGCTGAGCTTTGGTCTGCCTTTGTCAATCAGCTGTATAATATATCCTACAAGCTAAGAGCACAGAAGCTTAGTATTACTATAACAGGATTCATTGCTTTCAAAATGACCATAGTCACCCACACCCCTACTTATTGAATTAAATTGAATTGAATTGAATTCAGTTTTATTTATATAGGGCCAAATCACAACAAAAGTCATCTCGAGGCACTTTACATTGTCAATTATAACAATTATATGATTACATTGACTGAACTACTCAGTTTCATAGTTTGAGTAACTGATGGTATATGGTATGTTCATGTTAAATAACTTTACACATAATTGTAAAATGTAAAAGTTTAGATGGCATAATTATATTAATTTGGTGGGAAACTTGCTAACTAAATGCCATGAACTAACTGCACGGCAGAGCAGCATTACAGGTGTGCATGTTTTGAACATGTCTGTATCTCTCCACTATGACTGCAGTTTATCCTAAATCTGACTTAAGAAGTTCGAAGATATTGTGACTGTGTTGTCTTGGTATTCCTCTATTTCACAACTATATTCATATATATAGTTATTTCAATCTTCATGGCGTCTGGATTTTACATTTCTCAGGTCCTTACTGGTGTTTAAAGGGTTCTCCTGTAGAGGGCAGTGGAAAACCATTGAAAGATGACCCCTTACACTGATTAAGTTTGCTTCCTTAAAAGAAAAACTAGGAATACAAATATCTGCACAATAATCTGCGACCAGTCTGTTTAACATGTATGTTAAAGTGTTTAACGGGAGTTCTAAGTCCTGCTTTCACAAAAACACAGTGCATTAGAGTTAGCTGCAGTTATTAGTGTAATGATCATAGTCTACCACTAGAGGACGATCATCACAAGGCTTCAGGATTAAAACCAACTCTGCCAAAGTAGAAACTATAGGTAGTGTGATGAAGCCAGAAATAATAATAATATTTAGATATTTCTGAGATATTTCACACTCAACAGTATGTTATTGTCAGCATAAGTTCACAAACTGAAGCAAGAAAACAATGTGTCAATTGTGGTTCGATACACTTTGAGTCAGACTGTGTCACTGAAAATGATTGTCACATACAGTCATATCCTTAGCTTCATTTTATCTTTCTGTGTTTCTTGATTTCACTTTTACTTGTAGAGTCTAGGCCTACACACTGGAGTACATTGTCCTAAGGCAGTGAGTACTCCACTAGATGGTTTCATTAGAGTGTCATCACTTAGGGAACAGATTAGGGAGCAGTGTTAGAAACATCTTTCAACATTTGCCAACACATGCTATGAATAGAGCCTGTGTGTGAATGTGAACGTGGCATTGAGGGGATGTTAATGCTGCTGAAGCGACAAGTTGATCTACCGCTGCATTCAGTGTTTAGATTTTCACTGAGATTTGCAGATTGTGCAACACAGTCACGCTGAACTACTTTTTTTTTGTGGAAAAGCACAGACCAGGCACAGAAGGAGGAACAGACAACACCAGCTGTTTGCTTGTTGTTATTTATTATGATGTCATCACAGTCTTGTTATTGCACATATCATAAACACAGACCTATTGCTTTGTGATTGGCCAGTTCCAGAGCTCTGCTTGACCTCAGCTTCATGTTGCTGCTGAGATCTTGTCTTGTTAGAAAGCCTAGAGGCCAAGAACACATTCTGTTATATAGCAAGGGCTACAGCACAGAGACCTTTGTGGAGCACATGGCAGCTGGCAGCGGCTGAATAGTGGAACAATAATGTCCGTGGTGGATGGCCTGTTGTTTGAAAGGGATATTCATGTGTAAGGCCAATTAAGGAAACATCCATAGAAAATTATGGACACATGAAATAATAAGTGAGTGTGTAGAATAGTGAGAGAGATGGTGTATTTCAAAGTGATAACATTTTCCTTACATCTGAGTCCCATTTAGATTTTTCCATACACTCTCAAACTCCTTTATCTGCCTTCCCATTATTCCTTTTCCAACATCCTCAAGGCCGCCTTGTTGGCATGCGCTGCAGTGGGCACCCAGATCTGAGTGCTAAGTGTGGGCTATGAATCTGTTGGTCTGGCTTAGCTGGTCTTGGCTGAGAGCGACTCAGCAGCAAGTTTCACACATAGAGTGGAGATGATGTAGACAAAGGTGGCAGAGGAAAGGTTGAAGCGGTTCGGCTGATTGAGAAGGAGAGGGTCACAGAAAGAGTGTGAGACTGTTGTCCAAGACTAGTCCCTGGACTAAATGAGAGGAGAATCAGGGTTAAGTGCTTTATTTGTGTGGCCATTAAAAGCTGGGAGTAGAGTGCTGGGCTTTGCCGAGCCAAATCTCATCATTCACTGCCAATTTGAATCAGAACCAGCAACCTGTGTTTTCTTTTTCTGTTCCTCTTCTTTCGCCCTCTCCGCACCCCTCCTCCAACTCTCCTCTCCATGCAGACAAACAGACATTCCAGCAGCGGATGTGGCGGTGGTTGTCCATAGCAACCTGCCATGCGGGGTGTATCTTGTGGGAGCAGGACCACTGAGTGAATGGCTCAGCCTTCTGTTAACAAAGACAGTGAATCTCTGAGATGCTTTGAGCTTCCACAGAAGCGTTGTGACTTCTGGGCTGTGGGAGTGCTTTACATAATCCAGCAGCAGCTCCCCTCGGCTCTGCCACATCGCTCACTCCTTCTGCTCCCTGCACCTAACGCGCGCACACACACACCGATGTAGGTCGGCTCATCTTGTTGCATCCTCAAAATTTTTTTCAATCTATCCTTCATTGTCATAATCAGAGTTTGGAGACTGGCTGTGCAAAGGTAGACTGGTTATGAGATCGACATTTAACAGTTCTGTCTGTACAGTACCTACTACATGAATTTAACATTTATTTAAAATGTTTTTCTCAGAAAGCAAATAAAGGATTCTAATCACATATTATGTTAGAAATATCAAGTATAACAATCACATTTCATTTTAGACAGTGTATTATAGTATGTAACCATTTAAGATCAGTTTATTATTCATTTACTATGATCCTAAAAGCAATACTTTCTTGTATTAGAGGGCCGTCTTTAAAATGTGAAATATGCTATAATGATAAATAAAACCACTACTGTAATTTAGGCAATTTAAATTTTCTTAGAACATGTTTTTGTCTTAATTGTTTTCAGCGTTTATTCCCCCATCTCATAAATGTCACCCAATTAAGAGTCATATTTCCAGCCCCAGAGAGTTAGATGGGAATTGATGTTTTGATAAATGTTATGCACGTTATGAGTTCTACTCTAACATCTTTTGTTAGCTGGGATCTGCCAGCAGCTGACAATGTGTGCTCTGCTTTCTCGCGTGAGCCTCTGTGGGACTGCCAAAGCCAGCTGCTCCACTTTGCCTCTTGACGTTAACACATTTAACATAGATATGTAAACTGCACACTTCAATAAGTCGATGGGCCAGTGACATCATCTTAATGATAAATGAGCTTCTCTTCCTCTCTTTACTTACACTGGAACCTCTAAGTTATTAAAAAAAGTCAGTGTGATGGGTGTGTATCTGAAATATCCATTTCTATTTTTACAACACCTTTACGAAAGACTTGAGATAGAGATAGGGCACAGAAAGTCACTGTAACCTAGGGATTCTATAAAAGTCACCTTTTCAGTGCTTTAAGCAAACAACCAATTGTAGAAGGCTTGGTAGGGAATACAACTAACTAGCATTGCCCTGAAACATGCTCTATATTGTCACTTTTACCAAACAAGAAGGTGCAGCTCGTACTGCAAAACTGATGCCTTGCAACCTTTACCTGGAGCACTATCAAACATACATTAAGGCACATAGCCATATTTAAAACATCACCACATACTTTATATATGGGCACAAAAACATAAGATACTGCTTCCTCGTAGTTTTTTAAATTCAACATGTGTTCAGCAAAGCAGCAAGTTAGTGACTGAGTATCTAAGACCCCCATTTGTTTATGTTGACAGAATTATGACAGCACTGTCCGTATTGACCAATTTGTCACAACAGAAATATATTTCATGTGCTCTACCTTTTTAGCTCTGCTAGTTATTAGCAATCAATTCGAGCAATCCTCTGAAGAAAGAACAGTTTGAGTGTGGGAGTTAACATAGTGTTGCGTCGGTGAACACATGTCTGGAACTATGGCCATTTAGATAAAGGGATTCAATGATTAGAAATAGAAAAATGAACATTTGTATCAAAAGCAAAACATACTTTCCAGTAACAATTGCAGCCACAATGGGTTCTTTAGCACATCTGTCAAGAAGTTATTAAACAAATTCTCAAACAGACAGTTGTGTTCTGGCACAGTACAGTTATAAGTCGATGAGTGTGATAGATTTCTTTTTGTACATGTTCGTTCCAGCTGTTTTAGCCCATCCAGTTTGTACTTTTTGTCCACATTCATTCTAGGACTATCAACATTGTGCTGTTTGAACCATCAGAAGTATAATATACAAATGTACAGATACACAATAGAAATGCATACATAATCTGTTATTACAACGAGACCTACAAAAAAGCATGAGAATAAAAAGTCTGTGGGATATTGCAGGTGAGGCAAGCAGAGCCACAAATGTGCATCCAAGCTGAGGGACACACACCCTCCTAGCATGATTTAGTGCATGTCTATTTACACTGCATCATAACAAAGCTATCAAAAACAAAGGCTCCAAAAATTCCTCCTAAAAACTTTTTTTGTTCTTTTGTTTCTCTACTTACAATAATGTCTATTCCATTTATGTACATCCCTAGAAAATAATTTAATTATAGTTACACATTTTCTACATTTGGAAACAATATAGTTCTAGTCCACAGGGAAGTTTGTATTTGTATGTGTGTGTGTATGTGTGTGTGTGTACGTTTTTGTGAACATATGTACACAGTATGTATACAGTATGTGAATGAGATGGCGAAAGACGGTTGAATGGGATAATGTTCATGGATTTGCTAACAGTCGCAGGGGCAGTTTTAGAGAGTGGACTTAATGTGGTCACAGGGAAGAAGTGGTGGAGTCGACGATTTCTCTCCCATTGCACACAGTTGGGACGTAGTGGGCGCTGACAGAAGCTAGAAAAAGACAAGGAACAAGCAGGAAGAAAGGAGATTACATAAAAGAGATTAGATTTTTTATTTCCTCAAACTAGCATTAAAGCAACAATATCTTCATCACATTATATCATTAAAGCTTCTTTGCAAATGTGAACTCATGCTCCAAAAATGTTTCAGTAATATCAAATAATAACAATAGTGATAAGCAATAGACACTTTTAGAAACAGTTTGCCCTTATAGTCATGGTGCATATGTATGCAGGTAACCAAGTACACAGCCTTTAGAATAATTTGAACCCAGGTCCTTCTAGCTGTGAGTCGACAGTGCTAACCACTACACCACCATGCTGTCCCCTTCATATTAATATAGCCTAAAAATAATAATAATATTTGAGGCAGAGCAGCTGAAAGTCTCAATAGCCTGGAGTAAGTGATGAAACAAGCGAAGAATAGTTGGAATTTAAAATGGAGATGCATTTTTAGGACAGTTAAGGCACCAACTTTGTTTCAAACACAGTGAAGAGATTTAATGCAAGAATGCGAGTGCTTGTGTGTTTGAGAGAGGAAGTGATGCTAATGCAATCTAACAATACCAATGTTAACATCTATCTATCCAGGGCATCCAACCTTCTAATGATCGACTTTGTGAGGCCAATTCATTTCTGTGCTATTATATTTAGTCCACAGTGAGGGCTGTTGAACATAAACAGTAAATATGCTTTTTGTTGATGTTTGATGTTAACTGAAAATTCCAGTCACCTCTTAAGGGCATATTCCCTGGCATCTCATTGCACTGCTCATTGCTACAGCTGTGAGCAGACTGTCAGTGTTTAAGGTCTTACTAACTCATGAGTGAACTTGACAATGATGCAGACATCTTTAGAGTAGCAGTAGCAGTAGCAGACAAGACAGAGGCAATTCTATTTGGGCCTAAAAACCCCAGAGACATGTTATCTAGTCATATTGATGATATAGCTCTGGCCTCAAGTGCTACTATGAAGAATCTCTGACTTATCTTTGAACAGGATATCTCCTTTACGTCCTACACAAAGGAAATATCTAGAATGTCCTTTTTTCACCTGAGTAATATTAATTAAATTAGAAACATCCTGTCTCAAAGTGATGCTGAGAAACTTGTCCATGCATTTGTTACTTCGAGATTGGACTACTTTAATTCATTACTGATTGGATGTCCCAATAACTCACACAAAAACTTCCAGTTAATCCAGAAGGCTGCAGCCAGAGTTCTTTAGAAAGAAAAATCATATTTCTCCAACATTAGCTTCTCTCCATTGGCTCCCTGTAAAATCTAGAATATAATTTTAAATCCTTCTCCTCACTTACAAAGCAATAAATGATCATGCTCTTTCATATCTTAAAGGCCTAATAGAACCTTATTATCCCAGCAGAGCACTTCACTCTCAGGTCTACTTGTGGTTCCTACAGTTTCCAAATGTAGACTGGGAGGCAGAGCCTTTCGCTATCAAGCTCCTCTCCTGTGGAACCAGCTCCCAATTCAGGTTTGGGAGGCAGACACCCTCTCTACCTTTAAGACAAGACTTAAAACTTTCCTTTTTGATAAAGCCCATAGTTAGAGCTCAGGTGACTCTGAACCATCTCTTAGTTAAGCTGCTATAGGTTTAGTCTGCTGGGAGAACTCTCATATTACACTGCGCTTCTCTCCTTCTTCTCTCTCTGTCCACTATCATGCCATCACTGCATGCTAATAACTTTCCCCTAGTTGTGCTTTGTCCTCTCTTGCAAAAAGCAAACACCGAGATTCATTTTGTATTCTCTGCAGCTAATGTGGAACACTTATTGAAAGCTGAACACACTCAATGCACATGGGCATAATACAAAGAAACAGGTAGAGAGTTCTCCCCTAAATGCCTGTTTCTTTGAAAATGAGGTAACTGTATGTAACCTACCATGAGATGCGTATGTAGTGGCAGCCCCGCTGACACTAAATCGATTGAGGTTCAGCCTGTGGCTAGTCACATTCTTCTGTGGCTGGAACATGATAATATGAACCTTAGGTGCAAACATACAGCCCAGGACCACAAAGCCACTCAGGCTGACTGAGATACACATGGTAGTGGTCTGGACCTGAAGAGGAAATAAGCAGAAAGATGTGGAGACAGTAATTAGTAGCCAGACTTTGATGGATAAATCTTATGCTAATGTAGTACAAAGTAATTGCTGCAAAGAGCTAATTTGATGATAATAATCTATAATAAAGAGAATTTTTCAAAGGCATTTTTTTGGAAAGGCAAGTGTTGGAAAGTACTTACATAAGATAAAACAGTAATAAATTAAAGCTAATCTGATAAACAGTTGATAAATGCAGAACTTAAAATGCCTATTAGTAAATCTCTATATGTACGCAAATTCAGTGAGGCTTTTATAACTTCATGGGCAGGCTTTGATACTTTAAAACTGTCCAGAGGATACCAGTTACAGGATGGATCAATAAAATCTTAATCAACAGAGACCACAGAGGCCAAACCTAACAGTATCTGTATTTTCAGTGATGTACTGCATGAAATAAATGTATAATACAATCATATCCTCTCTTGATTTTTGATTACAGGTCTGCGGTATGGCACTTTCAGTTGCCATTATCACTCCTCTGTGGCTGAAAAGTGTTAGAGATGGTCACAGTCTCGTATAACAGCAACTCACTATTAAATCACAGTACGGTACAAGGTAGCACATTAGTAATCAACTCTTCAGTGTCTCCTGTGTGTATGTACAGTATATTCTAATGTGTGCATGAGTGGGTGGTTGTGCATGTTGGTGACGTTATGCCTCCACCTGACTAATCTTAAAGTCAGATTACAAGGCCAAAGAAATGCTTATTTCCAGAGAGAGAGGGAGAGGGAGAGATAGAGGATGGGGGGGTAGAGTGAGAGTGAGCTGTTTTTTTTTTATAAAGATCAAATGAGCAACCCTGGCATCAGCACTCTTCTCTTACACTCTTTGATACAGCTACTCTGTGTGCTTGTAGAAAAGTATGCTTAAGGTGTGTGTTTATGCTTAAGATTTGTATGGATCAGGTGAACACTCACTCCCCTTTGCTGTTAAATCTGGACATGTGTCAGCAGTTTGACAGAGCCTGTCTGTTTGTCATCCTAGTTCTGCAGAGCTAGGACATTTGCCAGCAGGACTAAAAAAGTTTCCAGTCACCTGTGTAGTTACTGTTTTGTGACTTGTATTAATCACATTAAGGAGAAAGAAACCACAGAGTTGTAGATGTCTGCTAAATTTAAAGGTGGAACCAGCAGCCTGCCGATTTAGCGTAGCACAACTGCCCAAAACAAACAGTAAAATAGATAGAAACATACCACATTAAAACAAATAATTATCATTTGTATGCTTCAGTTGTGTATAAAACAAACAAGATACAATGTGTGGTGTCAATACCCTGTAGTCACTAGAAGTAACATAAAAGATGGGAAGAAAGGCCAGCCAGATTATACAGGTGGTGTACATGGTGAATCCAATGAACTTGGCCTCATTGAAGTTCTCTGGGCACTTTCTGGTCTTGAAGGCATACCTAGAAAGATAATAATAATTCTGATTAGATTCATTTTCATTTGTATTGTTCTAAAGTTAAAAGAACATAATTGTTGATTGTTAAGCATGCTGGAGTTCCAAAGTTGTAATTTAATATCAGCATATGTAACCCTTTTTTTAAGTATGAAAACATGGCTTAAAAGTGTACTGTGAACAGTGCTTTTGGGAGAGAACATAAAGCACTTTAGATGCAGTTTCCATAATCTTTATGGTAAATCAAAGCAGCTATGAGATACTTACACAGTACACAGGATGACCAGAAGCACATCATACCCCAGTGACAGCAGCATGCTGGAATCACGGACGTTACACTTAAGGATGACAGTCTGCCGTCGCTCTGGCAACGTGAAGCGCCGTGTCCCGGGAACCTCCAGCAGCAGCCACACTGACACCATCACTAACTGAACAGAGATTAGACTCAAACAGATGAACACCTGAAAAAAGAAAGGAAGAGAAGAAGGCATAGTTATCAAGGTCCACTGGCTGCCTGTCCCTGCATCCATCCATCTGACTGATGCAGATGAAGGGATGATACTGAAACCGCTCACCTGAGAGGACGGGCTAATGAAGCGTGGTCTCGCTGCACCCGCTCCGTCTTTCACACCATTGAAAATCCTGGCAATTCTGTTGGTTTTGGTGAGGAGGGCGGAGTAGCAGACAGCAAATGACGTGCCCAGGCCGAGACGCCGCAGGGCACAGATGGCAGGAGAGGGTTTGGCCAAGAAAAGAAAAGTCATAGCGTAGGAAATGAAGACTCCAGAGAGGAGGATGTAACATAGCTCCCTGCCTGAGGCTTTCACCAGCGGTGTGTTGTTGTGTCGGATAAACACCCAGAACACCAGGCCCGTGCACATGAACCTGGGGATAGGATGGAGTTTATGCAGCCAGAACGACATTGTTTTGTAAACATCTCTAAAATTAAATGAAAAAGCAGAACAGAGCTGTTAACGTTACCCTTATCGTCACCCTACCAGCTTACCATTGTTCACTCGATAGCCAGTAACCTCCAACCCTCACCTCTCCACCCTTTCCCACCACAAAACATGCACTCTGGAAATTAAGTTTACTAATGTCAGAGAAATTAACAACTAGTTCAGCTAGTTAATACATATGAACTCAGGTTTGTGCTAGCTCTTGTGAAATGTGAGTTTGCACAGAATCATCCCACCCATCCTAACATCTATACAAAGATTTATACACACTTACACCTCTGTGGACCAGTCAGAAACTGACATAATCTTGATTATTATCACTCACCCTACACAGGCTATGGTAATTGGACCAATTGCCCAAGCATCTTCCCACATAATGTAGTCCTCAGGAAGGTCATAACAAGACGTGAGGTCGTCAGTGGGCCACTGGCCAGGAGCGCAGGGCGAACAGGTGAACTCATCAGCGAGATATTCATGAGGCTCACAGGCGGTACAGATCCAGCAGCAGTACTCACCTGGGAAGCATAAACAGCAGAGTGTGACAGACTTAGATTTTGCAAAGGCACTGCTGCTTGGCATGGTCTGCTGCTATAACAAAAAAAACTCAGTCTCCTACCTGCCTGCATTTTCTTCATCTCATTGCGTTCACAGGGGTCGCTACACTGTGAGGTGGGTACCACGTCTCTGGGCCAGCGAATCAGATCACTGCTCAGACTCAAACTCTCTGCCCATTCACCTACCGGCACGTAACCGTAACGATCGCCAGAACGCTGGTAGCTGAAGATGTTGTATCGGCCCACGCCATCTCCCTGGGAATCAAACTTCACTACTGTCTCACTGCCTGGAGGAGAGAAAGGGGCTGAAGGGGGTGAGAGGAGACAAGGCAGGAAAACAAAGTGATAAGATGAGTGGAAAAAGGAGATTAAAGCTGAACAATCACAACAATCATCCCATTGATGCCTCTTAAAGCAGCAGTGAGGACAGAGACAATAGGCTATGGTCAGTTAAGCCTTAGGAGTCCAGAACAGAGAGTGAAGGGCATTACAATAGTGTTTTCATTGCTGAACACCAGCCAGTCACAGAAGTATTTGCTAAGAGGCTATAAATGCCTGGTATGCTTGGTGATATCTGTGTGTATCAATGGCCTCCCATCCTTCCCTAAGGTGACATAGGGACAAAAACACTGCTCTAAATTCTAAACTGAGAGAGTTTATTACCAAATGCATCATTAACAAACTACCAATAAAATCATATAGCCATGAAGGCAGAGGATTGAATCCCTGGGCAGTGCTACAGCTACCCACACACTGATAGAATTAGCCTTTGGGTCTCTTATGTGAGGGAGGTACACTGCTGAAACTGCCAAATTGGTTTGTATACAAGTTGTTATGAAAGGATTACCATCTACCCTGAGGATGTGGGAACAGAAAAGATTGTAAAATTGGCAGTATGCTGAAACCATTAAAAAAACCCAAGAAGAGAAGTGTCTGGGAAAAAAAGTAACTGATGCGTTGCAGGCAGCATCAGACCTGACAATGCTGACACTTGGTCGTTATGACACAGACAAAGTGTATGTCACTCCTACAGTGAGACTTCTGTCCCTATAGTGGAGCAATCAGCTCTGTGCTGCTGGCACAGTGTGCAGGCTGTGTGCTATATGCTGTTGCCTTCCCTGTCAAATGATGATGTGACTTGGGCTATTACAGCGTATAGTGGCTTTGTAAAGCATCGCTCTTCAACCTATAACAAGGCTCTCAGTTTTTGGTGCACAGCAGCACTGATATTATCCTGCCGTTCTCATATCTCTGTTTCACTGGGTAACTGAAGAATTCATGGGCCAAATTCTTCCTCCAAACATACAGCTTGGGATCAGTGGAATGAATCAGAATACAGATTGGGAATAAGCTCTTGGGCTGAAATGTGTTTATGTGTGTGTGCGCACGTGCCAATGTGTGGAAGCTCCATTAGGTTTTATTTTACAGAGTGGTGGTTAAGGTATTGCTCTGAGCGCGGTGACAGGCTGTGCTGACAGAACCAAAGCTCTGACCCTGCTGTTAGTGGTGTGTGTGTGTGTGTGAGCAAGCAACACTGACAACAGCTAAAGCTGTGGTATTGTTGTGAAAGCTTGGTGTGTTCAGAGAAGAATGATGTGTCAGATGGTAGCAGAGGGGGTTAGGGTTTATGAAATCCATAAATCACAGAGACAGCACAACCCTCTTTCTTTTCTCTCTCTCTCTGTTACAGGAAATTCTATGTGTCAAGCTGTCTTTAGATTTTAGGGCTAAATGTTTAGATGACAGCTTAATGAAACAGATTTCAATAAGAAAGTGTTGATAATATCTTCATCAAAGAAGAGGTATTAATCCATTATACTGCAGGTTGGCAGATAATAAAGTCTGCTCATAACAGTGAGCAATAAGACAAGGCAGGTCTCCTCCTTTTAGACACCCATACACACTCACAGAAACACTTTGCACTAGCTAATTATTCTAACTGCACCTTATTAGGACCTTAGATGTACAAAGCCTAATTAGATGTATGTATGTGGTAATTACGTGTAAAACAGACTAAACAGATTAGTCTACAGACCTATTTGAGCATGGTGAATTGTCCTTGACTTTCTTATAACAGATCATATTCAGGGGGCATTTGTCTCAAGGGACCAGTGATTCCTCTCTATAGCCAACATCAGCGACCTTGCTGATGTGACAGTGTGGCTTATCAGGAAAGTGTATGAGGGTGCAAGTTAGAGCTGACGAAAGCCACCAGGACTCCTCAGGTGGTGAGCTGGGATAGACACCCCAGGTCCTTGACTGATAGATGCCACTCTCTCCCCTCAACACTTTCATGGGCCAAATATATAACTCTAGTTAATTCTGAGTTTCAGTGACTGAGGGATTTTGGGCTACAGCCATGCATACATTAATGTAAGTACTTGTGTTAAGTGTTTATCATTGCATGCTAAGATGCTTACAATGACAATCCTTACATGCTGATCATTGTTGCTTCTGTGCTTCATCATTTGGAAGCCATGTACAAAACTGGGTGCGAGTGCATTGCAAGATTAGTTAAGTGAAAGCTTTGACAGACATCACCACCAAATTTCACAGCAATCCATCTGGTAGTTATATACTACTATAGTAATGTAGTATATTTCAAGATGAACGAAAAATGGCGGACAAACTGACCGTCAGGCAGACTGACAGACTGTTACTGCCATTCACAAAACCACGTGTCACTAAAAAGCAATTGGATTTTGACAAGTGGAGGTAGAGTGGCTAAAAGGAAGCCTGTCCCTCAGCTACATTTCTACCACACATTTCAGTGTGATGTAACCTTGATGAACCATGAACTGAACCAATTCTGTCATTTGAAGAATTTAATGTTGTAACTGTTTCCTAACAGCAGCTGCTGGACTTTTCCTTTGGTGTCATAGCACTGTAACACAAAACAACAGTGACGGTAGATTATTCTGTGCCATCTCATCCATACAAAACTTTCTACTGAGCCACTCCAGTCCAGCTGAGACTGAGAGTTTTAAGTGACTTTTTGGGTCTGTGAGTTGTTGCCAGCATCCACAGGTGGACAATGCCTTTTCAGTTACATAATCCCCAAATGAATCCATTGTTAAAGCAGCTAGATAAACAGTTAAGGCCACAGTATATAAAACAAATATCAATAAAAAAAACAACTCCAGTTAGGTAAGAGAATCTGTGATATAATGGAGCCAAACCAGATCCATAATTTTGGTGAGACACTAGCATTTCCACTAACCTGAGAAATGCATTATTATTCCAGCTTAATTAGAAGCATGGCGAAAACAGGCTTTTCATTCAGAAGCTGAGAAATTAATTATGTTCTCGACCATGTTGTGCTAAAGTGAAGCCCAAGGGGGATTGTGGGTATTAAAGGAAGGGAGAGAGAGATAGTAGGCAAAGGGGCTTGGGAGGAATAAGTAGGAATAAGTAATCTGAAAATGGAGAGAGAGAGAGACATACAGACTTAAAGGGAGAGGGGGGAATCTCGTCTTTGTGCGAGCGTGTGACTAAGAATTCAAAAGCTGGCTGTTGATTAGTTGTTGGCTAGGGAATAGAGAATTATATTTCCAAGCATCTATTCACCTGAATCCCCAAGTTAATCCTGATTTAAGCTTGACAAAGTAAATAGTGCATCAACAATAATGTATAAATACACACCTGTTCCAGGTAAAATTTAAAGATAAAGCAACTCTGCACTACTAATAGTGTGACCAACCTTTCTTGTCCCTCTTCCATCAGACTGTTGATGACCTTACACATCTCTGCCCCACTGAGAGAGTGTGAAGTGACACACACAAACACATATCCCTGAGCATATACAGAAATGGACACAGGG
The DNA here is from genome assembly GCA_034779795.1 of Ctenopoma multispine. Taxonomy (NCBI): domain Eukaryota; kingdom Metazoa; phylum Chordata; class Actinopteri; order Anabantiformes; family Anabantidae; genus Ctenopoma; species Ctenopoma multispine. The sequence continues at coordinate 11,545,490 of JAUYWH010000024.1, read as the reverse complement.
ATGCACTCACATGTCATAAATGCACACACAAACAGATCACATTAGCTATATTTGTTCTCCCTGTAGATTTGGTCCCCGAGGACAGAGGCACTGCCTGGGCCACGGAGCAACATGCCACAGGGGAAAAGAAGACAGATAGGGTGGATAGAAGGAAGTCTACAACAAGGGAGACAAATGTATAGGAGGAAAAAAGAAAGCAGAAATCTAAGGCTTGACTGAAAGAAAGGTGGTGAGATACTGTAGAGGAGACAAAGCAAGAGCTGGCAGGCCAAAAGCAGAAGGTACTGGGAGAGAGGATGAGCTGAGTGACCAGATAAGGGAACGGAAAGGAGGGAAGTGACAAGGGAGAAGAGGGAAAAGAATATGTGAAAAAAGAAAGGAGATAGCAAAAGTAAAAAGCAAGCTGATACAGGTGGATGGAGGAATCAATAGAAAAAGGTGAAGGATGGACAGAGGGACGAGCAAAGTAAAGGAGTGGAGGAACAGACCAGCACAGAGAGGTGGTGGAGGCAGGAGATCAACCTTGTGAAGTCTGAGTGGGATGTGCTGCCTTTGAATGTAGAGAGAGTAGGACACATTCTAGGTGAGAAAGAGAACGGTGACAGAGAGATACAGAAAAAAGGAGAGAGACATAGAGAGAGAGAGAGAGAGAGAGAGAGAGAAGAAGAGAGGGAGTGAAGGTTGTTCTCTAGCATTGAAACGTTGCAGTAAGCTCTCTGCTCAATATGGCCCTGAAGGCACACCGCCTCTGCTAACACAGACATATCACACACACGCACACATACACACACAACACGCACACACGCACACACACACGCACGCACGCACGCACGCACGCACGCACGCACGCACGCACGCACGCACGCACACATTGCTTCCCTCCTCAAACTCAAGTGCAGAGAAGGGGGAATATCATATCTATCACCACTATTTGAACAGCAGACTGGATGCATGTGTGTATATACTGATCTATTTGCTGCAGATTGGGGCGTTGGGTAGGTGGGAGTTGAATGATGGCTTTGAGAAGTGTGTGGGTTGGGGGTGTCTGCAATTTCATGCTGGTGAAAAAACAAGCACTTCAAGCTGCCACTTTGTAAAAAGGCTGACTGTTTTGCACACGTTTGTGTATGTGTCTCTTGTGCATGTGTGTGTGTGTGTTTTGTGTTTGAAGTATGTAACAAGGCCTCATAAAAATGCACAAATGCACCCCTCTGTCTGTTACTAGTTGGTAGGGAGCGGGTCCCATGATCTACCAGATCACTTCAACAATTGGCAATAGTGTCGGCTTCATTACCATAGCAACAAGCGAGATGAGACTAGATGAAGAGAGTGGCATATGAAAACACTCTCCCATCCACACAACATACTGCCTCAGTTCAGCACATACGCTGTCAGTAACGCAAAACAAAACAGCTCTGTTGCAGTTAAGGGCACATTGTCTGCTGTGCTGTAAATGTAAAATTACATACAGAGGATAGTAATTAAGTGTATTTGAAAGCAGACATATACTTTAAGATCAAAGTTTTATGCTCTGTAAAGAGCGCATAATGAACATACATGTGCGTGTAAGAGAAGGTGGTGTGAGAGAGACAGAGAGTGCTCAACACTGTTGATTTTTTGTCTGCTACAGTTCAGACTGAGAGCACTGCAGTATTGCTGCAGTATTTATACCCCACATTCAACCTCAGCTCACCTCAGCTCCTTCCTTCTATACTGTAGATGGAAAAATGTATATGTACATCAGTGAGAGTGAGTCATTCAGGGCTAACCAACGACTCCAAACAAATACTGCCACATCTCCCAGTTTAACTGTATTGCCACCTTCAACATCCTCTTCATCTTATAAACAGATAGACTGACATTAAATGCATGTAATACAGCTGTTTGCCATGCTGTCAATGTATGTGAGGTGGAAAGAGGATCAGACATAGAGGTGTAGATAATTTACAGCAGATAAATCCACACCGCTCTCTTCTCAAACTTCAGCCACAGCACTTTGAAACTTTGTATGTGTGAATCTGTACCTTCTTTTTTTGCTCTTTCTCTGTACAATATGCAGCAGGGACAGGAAGATTAACTGATTTGTATCAATACACGAACTTGAGTGAGTGCATCGTTGATGAGCAAGAGAGCATGCGTGAGAGCAAGAGAGGGAAACAGCATTTGGATTCTCCTGTATGTTCTGCTCATACAGCTCTGGAATAAATTAAGATACCACTACAAAATGATTAGTTTCTTTGATTTTGCTATTTAAAGGTATATTTTTGAGTAAAATTTAATTTTTTGTGTGTATTGTATAAACTACTGGCAACATAACTCCCAAAAACAAATACCTATTTAGAGCAGTGGTTCTCAAACTATGGTACGTGTACCACTTGTGGTACGCAGGTTCCCTCTAGTGGTACGCAGGAACACCTGAGAATTTTTGACTATGGGCATCGACAGAAACAGCCTCACAGTCATTGCTGAAATCTGTTGGTTAATAAATCGGGAGCATGGATTACTAAATGTTTCATACAGTCGCTTTGAAAATCAGTGTGTCCCTCTCTGGCAGCTCAAATAAAACCACAAAGTCATCATAGTTTACAGGTGAACTGTTTTCACTCATTGGACAACGTCTGACCGTCAGACTTTTATACACTTTACATCTCCATACACCTTATTAACAGCGTTAGATTCACAGCACCGCATCCTGAATTATAAGTGTTAGCCTACATTCTGGTATCTGCACGTCTGTCATAAATTGGACACATGGGCCAACAATCACAAAACACGTCAGTAATGACGCTAAATTGATTGAAGTTGGTTCCCGCTGACACGCAGAAGGCAGACAGCTGTATAGCTGTGTGCACACACTTCACCCGTTTGATCTCTCAGGCAGTGTTTTACATTGCTGTTGGGTGACTTTATGCCATTGTATATATGGATGTGTCCCTCTGTGCCCCAAAATTCAAACTCCAGTTACTACCCCTCAAGAGTGGTGAGCAAAGGTTTGCAAATTCTTAACATGCATTGCTGGTTAATAGCTCCACTAGTTTACATATTTTTCTTTTGTTAGCAGGTATTTAGAGAGTCTGATTTATTGTTTTATTGTTCATAATATAGAAATAGCTTTCTGTTACTCACTGGTGAGTTAAGCCTATCTACTGCTGAAAATATGTTAAGCACATATTTTTTTCATATCGCGCTTATTTATTTGCACCGATCGTGAGCATTCTTAATTTTGTGAGTCCAGTGTATTATAAGTTTCATGTAACATTGACACGAAACAGACAGAGAAAACTTGTACGAAACGTGTGAAAAAGGCCAGTTTGTTGAAGGTCCTAATTTTATTTGATTAGTGAATATTCAGACTCATTGAAAAGCATTGCAGCATTCTCTTGCATCGTCCCGTCGAATTCTATCCCATTGAACTGCACTGTGTTAAATAAGATGATGTTGAATCGGGATGCAAATCATATTGCATCGCATAGGAAGTTGCTTCATACATATGTTTAATACACTGGATTGCACACCTGGTATTGAGATATTGTATCAGCCTCCAGATATACCTACATTATATGCACACTAAAGACAGTGATAACTGGATGGCCACAACAGAAGTTGTCTACTATGCCGTGCTATTTCCTCTCTTTCTTCTTATTTCTTTCTCTGCCTTACTCACAGTCTTTCTTTTACTCTTTCATTCCTTCTTTCTGTCTACCTCCTCTCACACAGGAATGCTCCAGGTCCTTTGATTTATAGCAGAAATGAAGATGGGGAATTTCAAAGAGAATCTTCCTCTTCTGCTGACGCACACTGTCCCACTCTGACATTGCCTCAGTGCTCCCTTGTTCCTTTCCTCTTTCCCTCCCTATCTCTTTTTCTGTCTTACTCCCTTTTACCTTACCTGAAACGCTCTTTTCTCATTTTAGTCTGCCTGTCAGTCTTATCTGTAAGCTTCGTTCCCCCTCCCTCAATATGTGATTCCATTCTTTCGTACTCCATCAATCCCTACTGCTCTCGCTCCCCAGCGTCCCATGGCAAAGCTGCCGTGTTAGTGCTATCTGTCTGGCTGTTTTGATGTCTGCTCCTGGTCACGGTTGGTGGAGGAATAAGCACCTCTAAACCTGTGTCAGTCCCAGAGACACAGCAGTTTATTTATAACGCTTCCTTTGTATGCCATCTGTCAGTCAAGCCAATCCTCTGTCTCTTCTCTCCCAACTCTACTGAGACTGACAGACAGACAGGCAGTCTGCTATAGGAGCTAATATAACACACACAATCTCATTAGTGCAAGAGAGAAGAATATAGCTGACGGATTAACTGGCGCTCTCTTTCCTCAAAGCAACTTTGTAGTGTCGTATCAATTACGCATGGGTAATAGGTGTCAATGGCAGGCTCTGACAATACGTAGCAATTAAGCGGATTTGTCTCAGTACTTTTTATGTTCTGTGGCTTGGCTGGTTTGGCTGAGGAGAAGGACAACATCCCTGTGTTGTTCATGAGAGGACTGTTAACGAGGCACAGCACTCTATTTCTTGCCATCTTTGCTCTACAACATTCACTTCTCTTCACTCTTCAGCCACCTTGAACACCTTATCTAGGAGTTTTTTTTGCCATATGTTCTAGCTGTCTTACCTGTGAAACTGACATTAAGGATGTAATCCCTGTAGAGCCTTCGCCCATCCAAGGCCTTCATGCTGTCGCACAGTTTGGTGGTGTTGAAACACAGGCTCCGTTGCATATTATGAAGGGCATATGCCATAGCGTACACTGCATTTATCACAAACATGATCTTTGACTCTGGTTCAAAGTTACTCTTGTCCATTGACAGATCATTATCACATGGTGGGAGGGGTGTTTCTTCTAGGCCAACACTTCCTCCTGCTGCTCCACCACCTAAGGAGCATTGAAAGCGCTGCTCCCAGAATTCCCTGTACCAGGGATTACGATGGTTTTTGACTGGGCTTAGGCTGAGAAAGTAACGGTTGAATTCTGGTACAGGATTGGCTGCCAGCTCAAGTGTGATAGCTCCTTCAGCAGTGACCTCATTTCCCTTGACAATGCTTTCCTGTGCGCCCCAGCCATCGCTGGCCACCCAGATGAAGGAAGCATTAAGCCTGGCAGCAGCTGCCAGCAGCTCTCTGGCATCATCGCTACGCAGGAAGAGGACAGCGACGCGGGCATTCGGTTTCTGGAGGAGCTGACGAATCACAGCTTCATAGGACTTCTTAGCATTAGAACGGCCCACCTAGACAAGAAAAGGACATAAATATAACACAGTAAGTATGCTGTACACACTCCTTCTACTCCCACGTGAGTTTTAGGTTCCTATTTGTATTAATCTATCAAGAAACAAGAAAGAAACAAGCAAAATAGCATTCCGTACTTTAGTCTCACACCAACATGTACCTCTGTAGCAAATGGAATGAAGAATGTGACTGTGAAAGTGCCCAGAATGAGTTCTTGGAGATAAGCTTTCATTTTCTGGTTTAAACTGATAACAGTGTAATATAAACCCCATTTGTGAGTTAGACAAGATAAAGCATGGAGACAAACTTGTGTAAGCTCATAAATTTATCGCCTTGTTCTTTGTTACAGGTGCAGCTTCAGGCCATACATCAGTGTGACACTGCAGATTAAAACTTTCGCTTTTTGGTATTTCGCTTTGAGCAGTGGTTGCTTTTATTAGTTCAGATCGGACCACAGAATTAAACTCATTTTCAAAGCCTTACCTTCTCTGAAGTAGCAATGCAAATGTTCCTCATGCGTGCCTCTTGCTCGAAGGCCTCTATACCAGTTTCACCGTAATCACCCTCTGATGCCACGGTGGACACATATGTCCAGTTGAAGAACCGCAGGATTTCAGCCATAGCCTTGGCCTGGTAGAAGTCAGGGGGCACTGTGCGGGCAAAGTAATCATAGCGGGTCTTATCGCTGAGCTTGGCACTCGTTGACGCGTAGCTTATTTGAGGAATCTGGAAGAGCCTGAGAAGATTGGCAACCTGAGGTAAACAAAACATTTGATTACTAATCAGGTCAACTAATTCTAAAATTATATCTCATCTTTTTAATAAATCTTGTGAATTCAAAATTGATACTAACAACATCCTCTGTACTGTAAATGGGTGCTTTTTTCCCCATGTACCTTCAGTTTGATTTTAATCCCAGCTTTATAACTGAGCTGTATGAACTGTAATTTAAAATGCAGAATAAGTTAAATGTGATGCCTCTGAATTTTATTGTATTATGTCTAAACAGTCTCTAATTCATTATATAAAGTGACAAAAAGTGTGTTCTTTAAGCAGGAGTTGACCAGTTACATCATCAGCACATGGTTAAACCTAGGGCTCTGTTAACCTCAACTACATGCATTAAACTCAAGACTGAATATAGTCAAGCAGCTACTTGTAATGTTTACAAAGCAAATGTTTTCTGGAGACAGAGACAATTACTGTGCAATTATTTTAACGGAGCACTACAAGTGTCTAAGTACATGCAGAAAGCAGATAACTCAAGGATACTCCTTGATATAAGTAATGAAGCATTTTGTACACAAATTACTGTTGATTTTATGTATGTAGTGGTGAAAAATAAAGCTTTCATTAACAGCCACATTATAATTTCTAGATTTAATGCCTTCTTTTGTTCATACCAGATACTACTACAAATGATGTGTCCAGCCCTGGGACTGCTTAAGAGACATTACCATAATTAGTTTAATCACAAATACTTAAGAGTTTAGATCTACTCCATGCCACTGCTGAGTTTAATATTTTTTAACTGAGTACAAGCATATTTGATTAGTACTGAGTACTAGTTTAGTGGGGCAAGGGGCTGAGGTTAATAAAGTCAGTACTCAAGTAAAAGTGCAGTTATTTGCCCTGGTAAATACTCAAAATACTTCACTACAAGTAGAAGTTACATTTTGTCTTTCTACTCAAGTAAAAGTACTAAAAACAAGCTCTGAATCTTACTTAACGTACAGAGTAAAAGTACACAATTTTACATTAAATTCTACTGGAATAAAATTAAGATGAAATGGAAATATTCAAGTACAAGTACCTCAGAATTTAACCTGAATAAATGTACTTAGTTACTTATCACCTCCGGCAAGGGGATGTGGTAAATTTTCACCAAATTTAATACAAACAACTGCAGTAATATATAGCTCAACCATAGCTAGAAATGCATAACTGGATGGTTAACGCTTTTCAGTTAGTTTTTTTTTTTTCCTTGACGGAATGATGTGTAATGAAGAGCAGATCTCCATGTGTGTCACGCTCTTCAATTAAGCAAGTAATGAAATTTTGATCAAACATGATTGGCACAATGACAAAAACATAGAAATAAGACCCACAAAATAATTGGAATGATGTGTATTTTTTCTTTTATCAAACACACACATAATTCAGAGGTTGCTGCTTATAGGAACTGCTTCATGCGTAATGTGATTTTTTGAAGATAAAAAACAAAGCAGCAAGTGTACACACACACACACACACACACACACACACACACACACACACATACACACACACACACAAACACATGTTCAAGTTCAATAAAACACTGACTCATGTATTAGTGATGGACATCATCTGGGATCTACTGATGTCCATATAATATTCCCTTTTACTGTTACTGTTCAGTCATGTTCTTTTCATCACAATTTTAGTCACAGAAGCCAAAGCAAACAGCAGAAATAGAACTGCTGCACATAGTCATTCACATAAAGACATATAAACATACACAATTAAACATGCACACGCATGCAAACAAACACACAGCTACACAGCCATTCTGTTCTCCTCTCAGTTTAATCCTTTTAGAGTGCATCACTCTGCGCTTTTCTATATTTCATTCATAGCTCAGTTGATGAGCTGTTTTGACAACATGTCAGAATCTCATTTGACTAATAATGTAGGAGAATGGAAAATCCACTCATATACATATACTGATGTGCACACACACACACACACACACACACACACACACACACACACACACACACACACACACACACACACACACCTCCACTCACACACACACACA
>JAUYWH010000024.1:11524947-11536667 GCA_034779795.1 Ctenopoma multispine | reverse complement strand
CACACACACACACACACACACACACACACACACACACACACACACACACACACACACACACACACACACAAACACCTGCACTGACACACACTCACATGGATGGCTGCTTATAGTACTCCAGGCAGGTTTTATGGCTTTAAGATGGCAGTTGACTTAAATGTCAAGGAAGGTCACGCTGCAAAATGTAACCGCATTGCTCCATTACCTGCCAGTGAACAATGACCACAGCTAGCTAAGAGGCCTGTCTGTTGGGACACTGAGAGTTTACTCTGTTAGTGAATGCAGCTTCCTTCCTGTGAGAGAGTGGGAAGCAAGATGTACTGTATGGGCTGAATATGAGAGTAGACAAAAAATGAAAGGGAAGAAGGAAAAAAATTGGTGCAGTAGAGGGATGCTGTGTGTTTTCTGCTTGGAATGCAAGTCACACACACACACACACACACAGACACATGCGCACACATGTATGAATGGATGGGAAGAATGATGCTGGCGATGTAAATGCCCTCAAGGCACTGGAGTTTAGCTGTGCATGGTTAAACATTAAATTATTATCTATTACTTCATTTAAAAGCAACAGACCGACTGGCCAAGTAGGCATGAAGAAGTAGCTGGATTAGCTGACAAGAGATCAGAAAGCAGAGCACACGTCAAGTCTTGTAATCAGTGTTGCAACCAGAAAACACAGGTAAAAACAGTAGCAATGGCAACAAAGGGCAAAAAGAATCAGTTGCACACAAAAAAGTGTTAATTGTGTGTGATAAAGGACAAAAGACAGAGCAGATGTGTTGGCCTGCAATGGCCGCCCCAGGAAGACGGAGGAGGAAAAGAAGGGGCTGAGGTCAGCAAACACAGGGCTCTCCCCAAATAGCTGAGAGGGATGCCTCAGAATGCTTATAAAGAAGTAAAAAAAGGGATGTAGGTAGTGATGAGAAGCAAGAGAGCAAAGATTTAGGAGACTTAAAAAAAGAAATGCATTAAATGGGAGAGAGAGAAGAAGAGAGACAGTTGCAGAGATTAGGGATTTAAGGACTGATAGGAGGAGGCTTTTGTGCAGTCACAGAGGAGTAAGGCAGAAGGAGGTTTTATGCTAAACTATGCAAATGATCCATTTCTGTGAGAAGAGCTACAATAGCTGGGTAAGCACACAAGAACACACCGGTGGAATTTCATTTTAAGAAACGAACGCAGTCACATACAATACACACGTGCCATGTCACCCTTTAAACACATGGAACTTGTCAAGAGACTAGTAAAATAATATAGGAGAGCCATGGTATATTCTTACCTGTATGGAGACGCTGCTAAAGGATCCTCCTATAACTCCAGCGATTGCGAGCGGGCTGTCGTCCTGCAGAGCGTAAGATCCGTCTGGACAGATGAACTCTGTGTCATCCACCTTAGTGAGGGAGGCTCGAACAAACTCCAGAGCCTTGGCAACACAAGTACATAGATACTTTATGTTAAATACAGTTCATCTTACTGTGTAGGTCTGTATTGTTTATTTATTCCTAATTACCTAATTATATATTCTGTTCTTCGTAAAGAGTACAATCTACCACACCAATAATATCAATAGTGTTTTATGATGTAGCATTTTAATAATTGTGAAGGGGAAAAAAAATTGTTTGAAATATTTTCAGTATGGGTGAAAATGGCAAAATATGTCTGAAGAGACCGATGCACATTTTTTGGCTGGCCCATGGACAACTAGCCAATAAACCTGCAGCTTTTTAGGAAAGCCTAAGGATCATACAACCAGTCACAGAACTCACTGTGTAAGATCACCAAATGCATCATACATATGCAGCTCAGCAATAAAATACAATCATTTTTTGAAGATAACATCCTCTGAGAGGAAAGTGCTTTCTTATTTATATATATATGTGTGTGTGTGTATATATGGATCATTTCCCTTATGCGAAATATCTTCAATCTCTCTCTATTTCACATCGAGCATTTGCTGTTATCATTTGAGCAAGATCCTTTACCCCAAGTGGATAAAATAGAATTTCAAGGTACATTTACTCTAATTTACCTGAATATTATCTTTTAATGAGACCTTATCGCTTTACTTGATTTAAAATGGAAACATTGCACTGATAACACAAAGTTACATCATTTGCAGAGTAACTTTTTATTATCAACAGCAATTCACCCCAGCAATACAAGAAAAAACAGCAAATTTAACAAACTATGCTGTATGAAAAATGTTCACATGTTCAAAAAAATTTTCAAATGTTCATTTTCTCTTTTGATGATCTCATTGCTCTTTCTACTATTGTCATACACATAGACAAAAAGCCACCAGATAATATTATAGTGATACTATTGCCACTAGTAAAACTTGTATGGACAGTTATAAATATACTATTCAAAGAATACCAAACAAAATTGTTTGTTGCAGTTTGATAAATTGAAAGTCACATATGTTGCAAGTATGTTTGCATAAGCCATATTCAAGTAAAAATGTTTTTTTGTGCAAATGTGCAAACAAGTAAAATTAATTTTCATTTAAATATTGTAGATGAGACATTACAAACATGTTGTGAACAGTGTAGTCTAAGGCAGATAGTTTAAGAAAGTAATCTTTCTATTTAAATAGAGTGTGGCATCTCTCATTGGAAACATAGTTTTTATCTCACGTACCTGCTCCAGTGCATAGGTGTCTCTAGAGCAAGTATCCAGGATGTGGACCCCGAGGGAGACCCCTGGCAGCACAGTGTTGTCCATATTAATTCTGTCTATGGCAAACAGCATTGCCTCCAGCCTCTGGATTCCTCTGTCCTCGTTCACACGGCCACACTCTTCCATCCCGGCACCTTTCTCGTGCACAGGAAACAGGCCACCAAGCACCAAGTCGCCCTCAATGCGGATCTCTCGGCGAGACGGAGGCGGGTCTCCAACAGAGAGCAACACGCCCCGACACATCATGACCAAGACTAGAACACCGGTCACCATGATGGGCTCAGGGAGGACTAGGGTTGTCACAATGTGTGGAAAGGCTTGACAGAGAGTGAAGCTGAGGGAGATATGGGACTATGGGTGAAGGTCAGGGGTGACGGGTTAAGGGTGAGGTGTGCAGCGTGTGGTGGGGTTAAGTCAAGTGGGTGTGGATTTGTGGCCCATGAAATGGTCAGGGACAGCTGAACTGGACCACACATGGAAGGGCACACCATCTGGACATCAGTCCTGCTTCGAGAGGAGAGGAGAGGAGAGGAGAGGAGAGGAGAGGAGAGGAGAGGAGAGGAGAGGACAGGAGAGGAGAGGAGAAGTGAGGAGAGGAGAAGTGAGGAGAGGGTAGGAGAGAAGAGGAGAGAAAGTCCACGCACATGCCACAGGTCAAATCCAAAGCTGTCAGAAGTAAAATACATTTGTAAGTGTTACGACAAACTATAAAGACAACAAAGTAGACCTTTAGTGGAGTTTGGGGACACTGTTAACGAGGACTCAAAGTCATTTCCGCTTCACAGCCAATGCCAGGCCATGACTAAAAAGGATATGGAATTGTTTGGAGATTGTACCCCACTCTTCTCCAATCTCCCCCTCCCTTATATCACCCTGTAAACTTTCTTCTTGTAAGTGTGTGTGTGTTTGCCTGTGGTTGCGTCAGGATAAGCCAGCTTAGATGGCTGGTTGATACATGAGCCCAGCCTTCTCATGCCACAGATCAGAAAAGCTTCTCTAATCTGATCTCTGTTCCAACAATTCTGTGCTCGCCCATGAGTTTATACCCCTAAGTGTGTGTGTGTGTGTGTGTTATCAGATTTATTGCTCCCCGTCTCGCCTGCATAATTACAGTGTTGGGACAGAATGCGTTTTGCCATAAAAGAAGCTAACTGACGACAATGAGCCCAACAACAGCTGATGCTGCTTCTCAACATCTCAATTAAAGCTATCACTCTGTGTTTTGACTGCTTCTTTGTCAGAGGCAGCCTATCATTTAAAGATGTCAGTAGTGGTATTTCAATGTGGGCTCTTATGTTACATACTTTTATCAAGAATTGTGCATTACTGGTAGAGTAGAGTTTGAAACATGTAGGAATTTACTAGGTAAGGAAAGTCTAACAAAAGACACATGATATTAACACACAACATGGATATATTGTCAACTGGTATTAGCAAACTCGTGGATAACATGATTTTAATCATGTTAGTGGCATGGCTCAAGGAATGAACAGTGTGAGCGTGTCACTGTACATAACTATTGTTCAAACTGAAGTACTTTTAGAAACTGGATAACTAGAAGATGTTTGATCTGCTAGCATTCTGATTAGACTCACTGGATAAACATGCATTTCCCTTCATTACTCAGATAATATATCACATAGAGTACTGTATATTGCATGTCAATAAAATGAGGAGGTTGTTGCTTTGACTGTCTAATCTATCTAGACCAAGGAGCAAGCTTGTAGTGGTATTTCTGTTGATTGCTTCAATCTCTGGCCCAAACCTTCATTTGTGTGTGTGTGTGTATGTGTGTTTGTGTGTAAGAAAGCGAGTGTGTGTATTCCTTCCCTCCTTGGTTGGCAGGTAGGAGGATGAAAGCTTCTCTTAGATGCCATACCTCTACCACTCTTCTCTGTAATATGAAACACATACAGATAAACACACACATCCAGACAAACACCCACCCACACTTGCACACACAGACATACACACACACACACATGCAAAAACACACACCTCTGCTTCTCTAAGGGGTTGACCCAAAAGCAGACTATTTCTATGTCTTAGCTTCCTTCTCTCAGCCAATAGAGATCTGAATGAGTGTGTTCAGGAAACACGTAGGAGGCACACACGATCAGCACGTACTGTATGATACAGTAAATGTATGTTAAATGTATATACGAATGAAACACAAGAAAAATTTGCTGATGTGGTATAACTTAACCTCATGTGTTCTCTGCTGAGGAGACTATCTGACATGAATTTAATGAATATGTAATTTAACTTAATGCCAGTTTTTGTTCAAGGATATAGAAAAATTGATGTCAGTCCAACAATCTGTCACATGTCCCAGATTTATGTATGTGTCCCTACTGTGTGTGTGTGTGTGTGTGTTTTGCTTTTGCAACAAAAGTAGATTCCCTTTGAATGATTTCCAGTATTCCACTAAAAAGCTGGAGTTCCTGGAAGTAAACTCTATAAACAAACTTACATCATTATTAGAGGCCACTTTGAAACTAACACATAGGGGAACTTCGTAATGAGCTCAGTTTTGAGGACAACGATGCAACAAGGCTGTCGAAGTGGATTTGTTTGTGCGTGCATTTGTGTACAAACACATGAATTTGCTGTGGAACATAAAACTGTATATTTATGGAGATGAGACTCCAACAATTTCAACACCTTATATTGACAGCACACTTTAATGTAATTGGCAACAACTTTCGAGAAATGTACTAAATAATGTCTCCCAGCAATTTTATGCTGCTGTCATGGTGTCCACTGAAATTGAATGTTTGCTTCATCATAACCTCTTGGAAAGTGCCCAAAACCAGCCTCCTGTCCCAAGAGCAACTGTGCAAGCAAAGCACAAACTGTAAAAGAGAAAATATTGTACTTTTTGTCACTTCTTTATTAGAGAAAATATTGCCTATGAGGCTAAAGTGCAGACCAGTGCACTTGACTTGAATAATCATAGTATTTTGCATGCTTGGGCCTCTTCATTAGAAAGCATGGAGACCACTATCAATTTTCCACAACATGCCACAGGTTGATGAATACATTTTTCTCCTTCCAGGCAGCTAATGGCCATAGATAATTTGAGTTCATGGTATAGGCTATTTAAATCAACTTACTTGCTTAAGATATCTAAACACCAAAGTGAAATAAGTAACATTATCATTGTGTGGACATTTAGTCTGAAGCAATACAACAGGTGAGAAGCATTAAAGAGAGCGAGAGTATAATAAAGAACCTACTGTAGCTTAGAAACACAATCACATTCACAACCAAGACAAATACAGTCACTGGAAAAAGGACAATAGGAAATGTAGAAAGCATCTTGCTTTTAAAAATATTCAAAAATAACGTGCAGTGTTCCATTTTCAACCACAGTTTTTTGTCTGTAGTGAATGGAGTCTTTGCTATCGGTTTTTAGGATTCCTGATCATGTACAACGTAAATTTACTGTTTAATCAATTGTTTGTTGCAATTTTTGTCTTTCTTAGCTAGGAGCAGTGACTTTACTGAGTCTTGTTACCAGGCAGTTCTCCATAAAGAAAGTCACTGCTACTGGACAAGAAATTGTCAAAACATTTTTGTTATGATTTGCTTTGAGAAAGTCAGATTCCATTACCTTCAGACAGAGCGTGATTCCCCTTTTTTCCAGATTTTACTGTATATAAATTAAGATAACCTAGAGATCTTTTGTAACTCTTGCAACAAACATTGCTTACAACATTTTCTCACTATTCCAAATGATTCACTTAAAGATTCAATAAAATGAATTAATGAAGAACATCACATATCATTTATGTATGTATTATTTATCTAGGTACATCATAAATGCATTCATTGTCTTACCTGAATGAAGACGTATATGAGTAGTCGGCAGCTGGCACATGGCAACATCAGGACACACACCTATTGAAGAGAGATGTGAGACATACTGTTCATGTGGTGAGTAAACAGGAGCTAGATAACAACCTGAGTGCCAGTAGAAGAAAAGGGGAGAATATCAGCCAGAGGAGGAGGCTGACTACTGACCCTTCTCCATGGGAGCCATCATGCAGAGTAGCATCTGACAGACAACCCCATTTCACCTCTGACCCTGCTCAAATCTGAAGTCAGTGAGCAGGCTGCTTACACACCACCACTCTTCTGTTTTGCTTCTCATGTTTCACCCTCTGTCATGGCAGCAATCCCTCTACAGTCCTCACTCTCCTCTAACAGGCAGGGCTGCTGTGGATGACATGCATCCAGCTGAGAGCAGCGATGCAGGGTCGATGAGCCACAGTATACTGAGAGGAGAGATAGTCCCATAACTCAGCCCTCTGTGTGTGTGTGTGTGTGTGTGCTTATTTATCTGTCTATTGTGTGCCTCACAGAACCACAGCTGCATCAATGACATGAAGCTACAGTGTAGTAAGTACAGGGAGACATTACATGTGGATGAATTCTTTCTGTTTTATTTTGGAGAAAAAGAGACATAGGAGGAAGATTATTAGAAGCTTTGTCATTACAGAACAACAGACCCTTAGGTTTGTCTGTAAATACATCCTTTCTTTTCTCTCTCACTTTCTATTTTGGCAGTGAACGTCAAATAAGTACAGTGCAACTCATTAACGCTTAGAGAAAGTGAACTGTGTAAGTGTAAAGTCCTTTTCAAAATGTTTAAAAGTTGCATCAATTTTATTATGACCCTGACATAGCAGGTCGCTGTGTGTAGATTTGGATATGTTTGTGTGTGTGTTTAGACATGGTGTCCCCGACTTCTGACAGTCTACCGGGTGCAATGGGCTGTGACCATTAATTATTTACGATGTGCATTTTAGGTAGGAAAGACTGATGATCCATAAATAGGACAGAAAGATATCACAAAATGCAACAGCAAAACATGATGCACATCTCTCTGTTCCTTTAAAGCATCACACAGATTACCATCGTATGAACAGTGAAAACTTGTGTAGTTCCCATCTACTTAAAGACAGAATTCAGAAAATATTTCAGCAAATGAAATATGATTAAATAATATGTGGTTGCAACCAAACAAATGAAAACGTCTTGCAAGCGTGTTGCAGCTTAATGTCTAGTGACATAGGTGTAGGAAATAGGTGGTCAATGGCTAATTTGATTTAAGCTCCGGTTTATAACCAATAACTAATCATAATCAATAATCAAATACTCTTATGTCAGATGCCTATTGATGTTTCATTCATACAGTTAGATTTAAACCATTATGTTCCTGTATTGATTAATCAGTCCATTTTGTGACCTGAAAGGTTAAGGATATATTAGAAACATAGAAATGGATTTGCTGCACCTTAAAAGTTGAAAAGATTTTAATACCAAAATCATCATTCTTTGCTTAACAACAGAACGGCAGTTTCAGCACGTAGTCCACATGCTCTTATAGTGAAGATGAGGAAGTACACTTGCTGGCCATTAGGTACACCTATACAATCTAATAAAATCCAATACAGCAGCTCTGCTAATTTGTTAAATTTTTAAACTGTCAGAAAGGGTTCCTTTTTCTTCCGTAAATGTTTATTATCAGGTCATAGTGGGTAGCGGAGTAGTGGAGTGTATTGCATTAAGAGGTGTTTCTAATGATCTGGCCCCTCATTTAGGTAAGTGGCCAGTGAGTGTACATTTGCAATGAAAATCGGATTAACCCATAGCAGAAGCAGTGACTTCCAGTGAAATGCAAGCTAAACTGTGCGCTCATGAGCAGTGGGTGCTCCAAAGGGATTCTCCAGTAAAAGAGCTTTTAACCTTTGAACACCACACACAGTCTATGATGGGAATGCTCATCACTATGGACTACACATTGTGAACCTTTACGCACTACATTTTGCAAACTGTGAGACCTGCAAAATGATCTAGAACACTGGAACTATGGGAACTAATAACGGATTAAACTTTAATTTCATCACTCATTTCATCAGTTGCACATCAAGTGAAAAAGCCAAAGAATGGCTGGTTTCCCCACATATTAAAACATTTCTGCCTTTATCTTCACTGTCTTTAGTGTGTGTTCAAGTGTTTCCCCCTCAGTTTTGGTGGTCCACAACTCATCTGACATAGTTTGATTAAAAATGGCTGTTCAGCCTAAAAACAGACCCAGATTGGGAAATGTGTGAAAGCATTCATCAGATCTGCGTTTCATCATTGTAGAGGGTGGTGGGCCTGTCAGAAAGAAAATTACCCCTCTGTGGATGGCATCTATCAACTTAACTGTCATGTAATGACCCTGGGAGTCATCATGGAGCATCAGTCAACCTTGCAATGCAATGACACAAGTGCTGCTACATCCTGCTTAATTCATGTTCACACCCCACTAGTCTGTCATCACTGCAGTCAATACATGAGGTGTGCTGAGTGTTCCTATGATGAGTCAAAAATTGAGAGTATTGAACAAACCATACTGAAGAATAAGTATAATTTGTATGAAGAGTCACAAGACTTGCAGGTAGAAATAATGTTGATTTGTTTGTTTCAGGTATGGATCATGGATAGAAACTTACTTCAGTCACTCTTCACTGATTTTACTTTTTCATTTGCTCCTCGCCCACACAAGCCCTGGATTTGTCACCATCATTTAGGAAACTGATTCTTACTGTAACCCAACAATCTGCTGTAGTGGACCTTTTGATAAAGCATGGTATTTCATCTGTCAAAGTGACAAGTTTTATTTGGCATTTTCTGGGATATATGTGATAAGTTTGCCAGGTGTTTTCTGACTTGTGGCAGTGTTGTAAAGCAACTGCCTAAACACAAGTCACTTTCTTAAGTTATATTTGCATATTTTAAAAACAAAACAAATCATAAATTATATATGATGAAATAATATATTCTAAAAACAAATAAACAACAACATTTTAATTAATCAATATAACCATAGCTAAAGGTGTGACTAGTAAAAAATGTGCAGCCCTTATTCTGTGCAGAAAAACACTCCAAGGTTTGGCTGACAACAAACAAACACAGAAATAAAAAACCCCACAGTGGCTGCTATCTGTGCCATCTTGAAGTTACATATATAAAGCTGCAGCCCACTAAGCTAAGTCAAATCAGCGTGTTTCAAAGACACAGTTCCCCTCTTTTTGTCTTCCCGCATAGTAGTAGTAATTCTTTTAGTAGTTCAGTAGCTCTTTCACATATAGCTTGGTTGTTGTTAACTGGCCCTTACCCTTACCCTGGCCATATTGTGCTGAGTTAACTTGGAAGCAAATATGAAGTTTGTAGATAGCAGATGGTAGCTGTATTTTTGCGCACTGTGATTTGGGGATGCAAATAATTTGTTAAAACTTGCTCCCACTCTGTGTTTGGATTGTCCGTTTGTGACAGCTCAGAGTTGTGTACCTTTTTGTCCTGCTGTCCTCCAGACCTCCTTGATTTGTTCCTGACTAATCTGCACCTCATAAAACCAGGACCATGGTTTATGTCTGTGTTTATCTACGGTGTTCTGAAAGAAACAAGCAATGGGAAAAATCATTGCATAAGGTTCCCCTGAGATATACTGACAGGACCATGTTTTAACTAATAGCAGCCAAAATGGATCAAATATATTTCCAAAGCATAAAGAGTTATGTGTATGTTTCTCATAGGACAATCATTACAGTAGAGCTACTGTGAGAGAAAGCATGAATACACTGCAACATCAACAGCTGATCAGCAGCTGATGAAGGGGGATAAATGCAAACATAGCATGTTATTTATCAAGCAAACAAACTAGTTTTGTGGAGATATTTTTGCTTAAAAAGGCTGTAACGAAAACCTTAGAGTGAGCAACTCACCTAGAGCGTATATTAATATATTATATTAAATAACTATTTTTGATTTCTTATAAAAGCATCATGCTGTGTTCGTAACACTTCAGAAACATACCAGTTCCGGCAACATAGGAAGTTATCCTTTAACAAACTAGATGCTTGGTGAATGATAATTATTTGCCTTGATAAATTCCAAGATAATCTGAATGTGAGTAAGTAATAAGAGTTTTTTCCAACTTTTTATTAAATGCTGATTATACTGTATTGCTGTATAACTGATTGATTAGTTTTACTGTGTCATAGCTGATATAGTTGCATTTAGGTTGAGAGGGTTTGACCTGTGCAGAGCAGTGCATATGCAGTATACTTACCTGATGCAATAGGGGAGTAGTAAGACGTACTACGGTAGGTTAATATGCCTGTATTATAATCATAGCCCAAGAATGATTTGAGCTCTAGAGTGATTTGAGAGCTTTAAGAATGCATGGGAACTATGTGATTTTGTTTTGTCTTGTTTTACTTTTGATTAGGCACATACTATGCAGCAATGATTTGTTTTTGTTTTGAACATGAATGTCAACTGCAGGAAGCATTTATTTGTATTGGATTTTATTGTTTGTCATGTAATCCCTTGTGCAATTGGACATTTCAGTGGTTATGACACAAAAATAAACAAATTTACTCATTAATTTATGCAACCATGATTTAGCATTTCAGTTGCAATGGATGTTGACCTTTTGACAATGCTAGGTTAAGGATAAAGATGTAGACTATTAGAACATGCACCAGTCATGTCACCAGTGTTTTTGGTTTGAAGCAATTAATGGAAAAAATACTATTTTTGGGATATAAATGAACACCCTAATCCTTCATTTGTTTGGTGTAACATCACACATTCACTCACATGAAGAGAAAGTGAAAAACAAACAAAAAATTGACATAAACACCACTACTAAACAGGATAGAAACCACTCAGACATATGTAGATTTGTATATTTGTTTAGATTTCTCATTCCAAAACAATTTTACATTATAATTTGTTACTAATAAAATATTTACTTTTTATTAACCGTGTCAACTGTTGCATCAGGTAATAAAAAAATGTTATAATTTAAAAGATTCTGGGAGTTTTTAAGGATGGCACTTTGTATTGGTAACAGCAGCTGCATGGCCAGCAAGCCACCTTTCACTCTCTCTGTCCCTCTCTTTCTCTCTCTCACACACACACACACACACACACACACACACACACACACACACACACACACACACACACACACA
>JAUYWH010000024.1:11503862-11524847 GCA_034779795.1 Ctenopoma multispine | reverse complement strand
CACACACACACACACACACACACACACACACACACACACACACACACACACACACACACACACACACACACGTTGCTTCCCTCCTCAAACTCATAATTTATTGAAGAGTCTGATCTCTCTCTGAGACACACCATCACAGCTGTACATCCCACTGCCCTTTCACTGCCTCATCCCCTTAGTGTATGTATGTGCATGTGAATGTCTGTGCATGTAGGGAAGCGGGGATGTCAGCAGAGAGCAAATGCTGTCTGTGTGTGTATGCGTATGCTGGTAAGTGTATGGTTGTGTGTGTGCATGTTGTGACTGTTATTGCTGATGAGAGGTGAGCTGTGGGAAGCAGCAGTGATTTCCAGACACTTCCCAGTTTTTTCACTGGAGCGTAACAGTGTAGGAAACATGCGGAGCGAAGCAACAGGAGTTTTACAGAAACTTGATACGCCAAGAACCTCAGGAAGAACAGAAGGACTTAGTTTATAATATAAATTTGAAACTTAGCATTAATCTATATCTAAACATTTCAAAATTGAGATTTACATTATGTAGTCAGTGCCTCTTTACATTGGATGAACTTGCTGTTCAGCTATATACGACAGGAGACCAACAACGGACCATTAACATCTGTTGCTATGACTGCAAATATGGAAATCATAGTGACAGTTGTGCATTACCTCATGTAGAAAAAACTTAACTGTAATACTGTACAGGTAACAACCTTAGTTCAGTCCTCCTCTGTGCAGAACACTTGTGGAGCCAAGGCCAGACTTTTATGGAATTTTATGTTACTTTTCGTCTCAAAGGTTCAAAAGTTGAATTGATTAATTCATAAAACACAGAAATACAATAACAGACCCCTGAGAGCCTGACATACAAAAGACTTTGTGTTTACAAAAATGGGGAGACTTAATATCACTTGCAAAATGATGCAAACTGATCTGCTAAGAGTATGCACTCAGCACTGCATCTTTCGAATGAGCAAAATAGTGCATGCTGTGATTTTGCACTTCTGCCTTAATAAAATGCAAATTGAGGCATTTTTTTGCACAAAATACAGGGAGGAGAAAGTACAAATACATAGACTGAGCACACGCCACACAGTTTATTAAAACTGAAAGTGACTGCAGGGTCTGTGACTGTGTTTTTAATATGATTGAAGGGTGACTAGGAGGCACAGCCGAAATTAAAAAAGTGCATTAAGGAATTTTCACGTTCACCACTTTCCTTGCGTGAAACCAGATTTTTAGTTACCTACCTGTTTAATTAGTATGCTGGACACCTTTTGATTGTTGTGAAATTAGATCCCATGTTTCCACCCTCTTCACTTCACCTTTGATGGACACATGAAAGCAAAAAGAGAAACAACAGACTGAAAGAAGAAAATTCACAATTCAATTTTGATGCTGTCCTTATTTTATGTATTCAGCGTGATCATGCTAAGCACCTTTTTTAGTACATATTACTAATTTCAATCAGGCTTTGTATGTATTGCTAAAAAAAATTACAGACACTTAAATCAGCCGTGTTACTATAAAATGAATTCAGCACCACGGGCAGCAATGTTAAGAAGTTCTTACGCAGTATGCTGTTCTCAGAAATGCCTGTAGCACATCAAAAGTAGTCAGTTAGAAGACTCAGGTACAGTCAGGTACATGTAATGTACAGTATATCTATTTTTAACATACAGAATAGAAACTGCCAACTAAAATCACTATAGGAAAATGACATTCAAAAGTATTTTTACCATAATCCAAATGCTAAAAATGTGCTCTCTGTATGAGATAAGAAATTTCTACATGGAAGACTCAGTGGAAAATGCAGGTTTATGTGTGTCATTAAGTTGTCAATAAAGATTTCCATTGTTCCATTACATCAATACAGTACTTTCAGAACATCCTTGAATGACTATATCACTAACTTCCACAATGCTCTCTGTATACCATAACATTAGTAAATTAGTAAGTATTTGCTCTACTTGTAAAATATCCTAGAAAAAAACTCTCCCCAGATCAAGACCAAATCTTTTGAATTATTAAAAATCATTCCCTACACGCATGAAGGGTTTATGTTAAAGGTTTTCTGTTTTCTCCTTCACAGAGCATGATGCCTGTGGTCACCTGGATTTTTTTGTCGAGCAAAATCAATTTCAAAAGTGTCAGAATGTCCACAGAACTTCAGAAGCCACTCTTGCAGCACAATCAGCTTTCCCGCACCTATTCACACTCTCAGCGCTTACAGAACATTTCAGACGCTCATATTTTAACCAATAAGCGGTTAAACAGACGTTTATCGTGCATAAGCCTGTCAAGGTTGTGAGCAGGTGTATTTAAAGGGCCTTACAGGGCACGTGGATGGAGGGCAGAGAACTGGATTGTGCAGCTGTTGTGGTTTTAGAAATTTCTATGAATGGTTTGATACTTTATACAGCTTTATGCAACTTTTTACGTTTGTAGGAACAGATGTGATGTGACACTCAAACGATTTTGGGCATATTATCACTTTAGTGTGCTAATTTACATATCTAGTAAAAGACACCAGATTTCCAGGGTCTTTCTTTTCCTATGCAGTGCAAGTACGCTGTTAACGAATATGCACTGTACTGCGAGCAGTACATAGTGTACAGCGGTACTATGTGGAAGCTACAAGGCCATTTGTACACATACACATAAAAATGCAGAAACTCAAGCCCGTGTAAGCACATTTACCAGCACAAAATCCTAAAACCCAAGGCGAAACCATTCACTCACACCTAATTGTCTTCTGATACTACAAACACAAAAGCACACGGGCAAACGTTTGTTAACAAGGCCACCAAAAGCCCACCCTCACTTGCAACCAACACGTAGAGACACTTGGTGATGTCCAAACTGTTCTTATTGTCAGTGTAAATTAACGTATGTATGAATGTATTAAATTAGACTTAATAATGCGGCACAGTTGCTGACAGAATTGGACACAAATACATGCAACCCACACGCTCGCACACAGGCACACGTGCAGGTACAGATGTTGACTCCATCCCTAAAAGAAAAACGATTGCGTTCTGCATTCATTCAGTGCTTTTACTCTTTACTGTCACAACAACATCTATAATTATTATTATTAATATTACTATATAATGAAAGTCTGCAATGGGACTAAGATTATCAGACATCTGATAATCTGCGGTATAGGCGCTGCCCACCTCCACTGCATAAATGTTTAAATGCTCTTTCACCCCTCTTTAATAGGGCATATAAAACAAGTTCATTTAATGATTCTCATCATTCTTATTAGTTATAGACATAGTAAGTACTAATCACAGAAGGAAACAGCATCATGACTTTGAAATCTTGTGTGTACTGTGTAATTCTAGAAGTTTTCTATAGAAATATGTGACTCTACTGTGTACCATTTTACCTTTTTTTTATTTAATCATAGTTGTACACTGACTTGGAAATAACGGAACACTGTGTAGGAATAATGACATATCGCTCTGTGCTCGCTGCTGAGGGTTATAAAGACACACCTGCTCTACAGGAATACAGCCCATGGGCCTCGATGTTTCGCTCGTCTTCAGAATTCCAATATGTCATTTGTAAGTGTAAGGCATTTTGAGGAGTAACTACATCTGGGCTACATGAAGGAATGTGTTCATTTTTGTAAACTAAGTTGAAGTTCTATCACAGCTTAAAGCCTGTCAGTGAAAAACGACAAACTGCAGCCGCATCAGTCAGACTCTGTATGTTTGAAGTGTGAGTACGTTACATCTGATGTGGACAGACATGTTGGTTCCGATGTGTCCATATTAGAGGTGAAGCGGTTGTTTAGAGGCGAACCGTAAGTCGTTTCTCCTAATAGTGGTCGGTTCGTTAAAACATCCACCTGTATGCCTGTTTCCAGAGACGCGCTACTCACCCACCTTTTTCCCAGGAAGCTTAAAGCCGCGGGGCATGCCTTAGTCTGTCTGAACCCAAATAACTTCTCCATGCAGCGTAAAATACGCAACTGCAGATAGCCTACTCTTTGTTTCACCTTCTGTATCTTTATCATGCATCTGCTGCAGAGAGATTAGCTATCAGGGCTTTTATCTCTTATAAAAACCTGCGATTAACCGGAGCATCTGATTAAATGTACATACATAGGATACAAGCGTATGCAGAACAACTGGGTGTTTAAATCCTGCGCAAAGTTCAAAGCAAATTGCTCCCGACCGTAGGATTGGCTGATGCGCTCTTGAACGTTCCTGGACTGACAATTTTTCACTGCACTCTGTCGCCTAACCAGTAATCTAACACTGCAACACATTTGCCTACGAATAAGCAATATGTTATATTTGACCTACCTTGGCGACTTGGATTCTTCAAAGGTTGCGCACAAATCATAAGCTGCTGGAAGTTTGACTTAGTCTACTCCTGATCCCTCGGAGGAGTCGCACTGAGAGAGAGGATGGGCGCCACTGCTCTGCGCGCCAGCTCTGTGCGTGTGTTTGTGTGTGTGTGCGCGCGTGGATGTTGTGCGGGAGAGAGGGAGAGCGCTATGAAGAGAGAGAGCGAGAGAGAGGGGGGAAACAACAGAGTCGGAGAGCTGTAGCCCATTGCCAAAGGATGCTTCAGTCTCCTAGCAACAACAATCGATCTGGCAAGGAGACATTTTTATTGGACAAAAAGAAAACTTAGCCATTCACCCCCCTTAGCACATGTTTACCACTCAGAACAACAACTCCAGCTTTACTTAGTGAAGAGAGAGAGTGAGAAAGAGAGAGGGCGAGAGATGATCCCAGATGAATGTCTTACATGTGTGTTTGAGGTGCAGAGTGACGTACAGAAGTACAGAATTCATCCACGCTCATCTGTCACTAAAACCCGAATCAAAACATCTGCGGAGAGAGAAAAGAGATATTCACATCCATGCAAGCTCCATCAATATTTTAACAAATTATTACACTCTATGATGTCAGCAGCAAAGAAAAACTGGGGGAAGATCACTAAACATGCTGTTCATGTTTCTGTGTATGTGAAAAATCTAACACTGGCTGCAGCTCAGGGGCAGAGATGCAGCACATCTAGCCCTAAAGACCTTCAGAGATGTCTACATCTGAAGTCATCGACATACATCACGCTAACACGATGCATGATTTATAGCAACCACACACACACACACACACACACACACACACACACACACACACACACACACACACACACATACACACATACACTCTGTTTTCTACAAGTTAAGTGTCTCTCTCCCTGTTTCCCCCATTTGTTCCACCATAAGAACAGAAACAGTAGCACTTAGTGGTGCATGTGTATCTGTGTGTGTGATGTTTGTGTAATGGCATGTACACACACATCTGAGTAACTTGTTTGTATGATTATTCACATGGAGTCATTAGAATGCAAGTATGCAAGTGTGCAGCTCCTATTGAACAGAAAATCCTCTTCACGCATGATTGATTCACAGAGCGTCCCCTCTCTCTCTCTCTACTCAACAGAAATGCACACACACACACACACACACACACACACACACACACACACACACACACACACACACACACACACACACACACACACCGAGGCACTGAGTCTAGAGTCCTGATTTCAGTATTGTAAAGTTAGTCAAGTGCATAGAGATACACAGTCTGAGGGCTTGCTTCAAGCAGTTTTTTGATTGCAGCTACAGGCCACAGCATGTTGTTTTACCTGTTTTATATGCAGACGTGTGATGGCAGGAAGCTGACGTGTCTGTGTGGTTCATATGTTTCCCATGTATGTACTGTGTGGCACCATATGGCACAAGAAGTCTGTCTCTGAGGATAAACTTCGGATCGGTAGAGATTGATTACTGGACTGAAGACGTAAGGTTTGGAGCCTCCATTTCACACCTCTGTGACACACAAGAATGAGCATGAGGTGGGAAGTAAACACACACACACACACACACACACACACACACACACACACACACACACACACACACACACACACTAGCCCCCAGTGTCAGTCACAGCTTTCCCGAACTTCATCCCTCATCCCTGCCGTTCCAGCTCGGATATGCTGGCTACCCTAATAAAGGCCTCATTGTCTGCATGGCATGCATATATACAGAAAGCCCAGAAAGCCAGCTTTGTCCAATAAGGGTCTCTCAGTGCGAGCGCTTTGTGACCAGCCTTTCCCCATCCACTGACGACTAGCACAGCCCAAAAGCTGAAATAAATAAAAAATGAAAGAGAAAAAAGAAGGGTAAAAAATAAAATGAGGGTGAGAAATAGGGACCCATGTCATAGATAAAGGTGGGCCAGTTGAACCACTCTATTTGAAACTATACAGGGTCTGAGAGCGTGCGCACAGAGCAGAGAAATGTAACGTTTTGCCTTATGTTGGTAAAGTGCAGCTCATGCAGCAGGAAGTGGGTCCACTGGGATTATGTTTCCTTCTTCTTTGATTCTCCACAGATTGTTTGTGTCCCCGTGCTAATAGAATTAGCCATGCTTCATTTCCCATGGTCTTCTGTCCTGTCTTGGCCTCGTGATGGATGGAGCTTCACACAGAAGAGTTAGTGTGCTCAGAAGTGTGCCGAGTGTTGGTCAGACAACGGGGCTGGTTACAACCGCAAGCTGCCATTGACTTTGGCCACTGTGGTCACTTGCACTATGGTCAAATGGAAAAAGAATTTCCAATAATATAGAATTTTAAACATATAGTAACATGGATAATATTGTGTATGTTCCTATGACAATTTGTCTAGTGTGAGAGAAGTGTCAGTGTGTCTGTTAGTGCCCAGACATACAGGGACCAAAATTCTGAATTTGCAAGTACATTAAGCACAAAAATATTTTCCTTGAGTGAGGTTAGTTTTTAAGGTTGGAGAGTTCTTCAGTCACATTTCCCTGGGCACACTCCAGATGGTAGAGTTTTTAGTCTCAAGGGACGAGCTAACACCACTACAAATGTGCTACTACAATAGACGTAAACCTAAAAACAAAATATGAATACCTGTTTTAGGAAACCTTTAGAGACTAAGCTGGATTATACTGCACAAAGTCAACTGAGTGCATGTATAGTATTAAACATCCCTATAACATGGCCACAAATAGACACTATGTCTGTATTAGTCTGTCATGTCACATACACCAATAAAGTCTATAATATTTTATGAGGTTAAAAGTACTTCTCTGAATAGTTAAATTAAAATAGCAGAGACATTATCGTGGCTTGATGCTCCACAAAGGTTTGTCTGTCAGAGTTCAGCTGGCAATTGAAGACAATAGCTATTTCTGTACATTATGTATGATGCATACCAAATTTGACTTAAATCTGTTTTATGGTAGGGTAGATAAAAACACATGTGTGTGTGAATATCATATGGTCAGTAATGTTGTTTTGGGCTGTTTATGGCTCCTAACAGGGGGTTGGTCGCTAATTATCATGGTTACAGAGGCATGGCCAACAGACTGCGGGTCACACACTTCACAGGACGTGCACTGACCTGTTTGATGTTCGTCTGCTTGCCAGTCAGACGTACATACACATGCACATGCACATGCACATGCACTCACACACACACACACACACACACACACACACACACACACACACACACACACACACACACACACACACACCACACACAACTTTTTTATTGAGCAGTGACTCAGCTCATGCTGTCCAGGGTGCTTTATACCCAAACTTTATTTGCTGCTAAGATGAGATGAGCAAATCATTTCTGAAACAATTGGAAGGTACTATAACATAGTTTAGGCTGATTAGTTTTGTTCATTTCTTTAAAACAATTAAAAACAAGTGGGTCAGTTGAAAAGATCTGCAAAATCAGAAACTAAATAGCATTTCCCCAATTTCATTTTGCTTCACAAACACTTTACTATACACATCAGCTTACAGTGTTATTCAATAACATTCTATTGTTTCAATCTATCATTTTGTGAAAATCAGTAGAAAACAGAAAGAAAGTCTTAAATAAAGAATTTATTTGCAATGCAATTATGTTTAACACATACAATTTCAGAAACACTCCAGGTGGGCTTGCATGTTGTACATATACACATGTGCACACACACACACACAAACAAATGGTGTACAGTATCTGATTTGGCCTCTCCTCTGAGCTTTCCCACCACGACCACAATTCATTAGTAATTGACCACAGCAGCCTCACTCATTAAATATTAACAGACTACTGGTGAATAATTGATTAATGATATGAGGCGATC
Organism: Ctenopoma multispine; assembly: GCA_034779795.1. Classification (NCBI taxonomy): domain Eukaryota; kingdom Metazoa; phylum Chordata; class Actinopteri; order Anabantiformes; family Anabantidae; genus Ctenopoma; species Ctenopoma multispine. The sequence continues at coordinate 11,516,638 of JAUYWH010000024.1, read as the reverse complement.
TGCAGCAGCAATCTGACAATAAGAGTGCATGGATGAGAGGAACGGGAGAGAGAGAGAGGCCGAATCAATGCCATGCTAACCAAAGGCCTTCACTCCCCCACTCCCTCACTCCCTGACTCACTCACTTACAGTTTAATTAACTCACTGGTCAAGTGCTACAATTTCTAAACAGATGTAAACATAGACTGAGTACAATTTGTTATGAAATATTGGACTATGAAACCAGAGTTGATTTGACTTATTACCTCATTTCGAACTAGAAATCGAAGAATAATGTTGCCCCCTTTGTGCTCCTAAAGATTTCTATCAATCTTTGTTTTAGAGTCAATGTCATTTTCAATGTTGTTGCTGCTGCTTTTTTTTAGTCAGAAACCCAGCCCAGTTTCTTAGAGCAAACACAACATTTGTGATTTTATCAACATTTCTGAATATCTGCTTTTGAGAGAAATTGTTATTGTAATGTATTAATGTCTTAACGTTTCTATAAAAAGTGTCTTGAGATGATTTTTTGTTGTTGGCACTATACAACACACTAAACTAAATTGAATATTCTATTTAAATTTCACAATCCATCTCTTTCAAATTCAGCAACCAAATCCAACCTCTTTGTAGTCCAGTTTAATTTAGTAGTGCAAATCACAGCTAGGTTTGGTTAGGTTTGAATATATACTGTAAATTTGTGTATCAACATGTTGCTGATCATCTATCATAGCCGTTCTTGTCTCACAGCTAAGACTCAACTCTAGAGTTCTTGTCTGACAAGAACTGCCTCAGCGTCACCATTGATGTTGTCACAATTTAGCCAAGTGGATCTTGAGAATGACGTTATAAACCAATGAAACAAATAAAAAAAACAGGCTTTTGGTTGATTATATTAGTTTTAGTTTAGAAAGTTCATATGTGGTCATTTTGCATGATGTAATATAGGATGTTAAAAGTAACACGAAAACATATAACAAATCACTAATCCCATGAATGTACTATAAAACATTTTTAAATATATATGTATTTTGGCGGGACCCAGTTTAGTGTGCAGTACAGTGGTTACACAGAGTTTCATTAAGCTTTTCCGTCATTAAGAGACTTAGTGCTGAATAGTTGCGGTAGTTATATTTGCAAGTATAGTGTTTTATTGGTGTAATTTGTTGATACTGCAACATCCCTGTTATCTGGTGAAAAGTAATTTTGACAAAATGTTACTATACATTCTTATTGGTTTGTAAGATAAAATTGGCCCTGAAACACATAGCACTTCTGACACACGCTGAGTGAAAATTAGGATAATGACAGTCATCTAGCAGCGAAAATAAGAGCTGTATGTGTCTGCTGACTGGAGCCAGACTGAGAGAGTGCGAGCTCATCAGAGAGAGAGAGAGAGAGAGAGAGAGAGTAAAAAAGAGTGAGATATGTCCACTGTCAGTGTTGATGAAACTCACCAGGACTTGGCAGGGGCCAGCCACAGAGGTGCTCGTTGATGAATAGGGGGCAGGCTCACCCTTATAAATCAACTAATGGGGTGTGTGTATGTGCATGTTTGTGTGCCTGTGCTCATACAGTACAAGTGTGTCCTGTCTGTCTTGCCTCTGACACTGAGAGCAGTTAAGCAGGCAGAACAGTTCATTATCACATGGTTTTAATATTTAATTTTGCGATTTGATAAAAAATGATGTTTCATTAATGAGGTGATCCATCCCTGGATATCAAGAGTCATCCAAACCAGGGCAGCGCTGCAACGTTGAAACTTCTACATGTTTCATTCTTTGATACTATGAGTCGCTTTACTCAGAGATGTTGAGATGTTGAGATGTGTTGTTTTTTACTCTTCCAAGTGTATTTTTAGCTTATCTCTTAATCAGTATTATCTAGCTTGAAAATGTATTTGTTTGTGCATGTATGCTTTAAATAGCACAGAAATCATTTCATCCCTGTCCATTAATCTCCCATTTGATTAATTATCACAGTTGCTAATTACAAACCTCTCAGCTAAAGTAGATCTCTTCTGCCTGTTCAGATTCTTCCTCTCTTTTCTCCCATCCCTACTTTATCGCCATTCACAATATGGCAGCATAAACAAATAGGCACATCATTTTTTTAAATAAAGAGGAGGTTTAACTAAATTGAATTGATTAAGACTCTCTGAGAACATGCCCAGAATTCATGAAATTTCTGTTCTAAGCAGACAGTGACACTGGATGAAGCTCTAGCTCTGCAATCAGATTAACTCCCTCTCCGCCTTTTTAAGTGCATGCCTTGGTTGGTGCTGGCAATGTATCCCCGGCCGTCATTGCAGCTATTTCTGCCCATGCCAGTCGCTCCAGGATGGCTGCTCTGTGAGGGGTGCTTTGAAGAGCTTGGTAGTGCAGGAGCTCTTTCTGTTCTTTCGCAACACAGAGTGCCCTTTAGGGACTCAAATTGCCCTGCAGTGTTGTGGATAATACTCAAATCCACCCTAAAATCACACACATCACACACACACACACACACACACACACACACACACACACACACACACACACACACACAATCTCAAATCTAAAGCTTTATGTGCATACCCACAAATACAACATACACAACGCATATGTTAACTCTATTTCTGATACACACACAGACACATGTAGACACACACACTCCCTTCACATATTAAAATAGCAAGTTGGACTAAACAAAAATGCAAAAGACAATTGCTCTGGCATGAAAGTTTCCCTTGGTACCATTTCAAACAGAGGAAAAAACAAACTTAAGTGCTTTAACAGTTTATTTTTCTCTCCGGACTTCAGCTCTTCTCTCAGTCCACCTCTTTTTGTTTCCTCTTCTCACCCCCCCCGCCCCTTTATTTCATGTTCCCTCTTCTAATCAGTAAAAACATAGCCAGACTACAGATGAGACCATATGCGCCTGTGTGTGTATGTGTAATTATGTGTATCTAATTATGTGTGCTGTTTCTATTTGAAGACAATGTGGAGAGGCAACGGTGGTGTAGTGAAAAGTGAACTCATCACTTTGTGCTCCCAAGATGTATGTCGATTCCAAAACCTGCTCTTCTCTTCTGTCTTTCTGGGAACTTCAAAGGGCAGATCCTGTGTGGACTGATGTTACCTCATAGGGAAACACTGTGTTTTTCTTTGCACACATTGAGTTTGTGTCTTTCTGTGAGAGGAAAGGAGCTCAGTCACTTTGCAGTGTCCAACTGCACCTTCTTCTGTTTCCTGTTGTTTCCAAATCAGTACAATCATACTGAAGTCATGGCAAGTGTTGTGTCCTGACAACACATCAAGAAGTGTTTTCAGATCGAATGCAATAATTCCCCCCATGTGCAATAACATCCTTTATGGGTTGTGTTACACATAACTTTTGCCTCCACGTGTGGCCATTTATCTGAGTGATAATGGGCTGCAGATTGTTCCCCATCACATATGTAGGCAAACAAATTTGGATGTTATTTTTATTTGCAATAGCAACTGTACAAGTAATGATGATATGCTATTAACGGCCCTCACAGCCTTTAAATCTATTTAATGCTGAATGTCTGTCCTCAACATCTAGTGAATAGTAGATCTGTCCCTGATTTGAATGCTGAGCTGTGTGTGTCCTGAAAGACAGTCCCATGCTTTGATTTACACAACACAATAACACGCACAATTGCATATACACAACCAATTTCATACAAACAACGCATTAATACTACTAATAGAAAAGTGACATACATACAGGCATTAACATATAAACACACACATGCTGGCTGACACGCGCAGGAGATAGCTGCTGACGTGAACCAAAATTACGCGGGTAATAAATCATTTCCTGCTCAAATAATCTCACAGATGACAACCTACATATAGCGCAGACCGTATTTGTTCGTAAAAACCGTGTGCAGGTGTGAGGGTGTGAGGGTGTATATGTGATTGGTTTTGCACACTCGTGACTGTCTGAGATTTTTTGCATTTCCGGCTGTGTGTATATCTGGGGTGAAAGGATATGTGTGAACTGTGGCATAGAGCCTTGGGGGTACAATTTCAAATGGCAGACTTACGGTGGCCTCCTTACTGATCAAGTTAAACGAGCCGATGGCCGCAGTGCACCAGGTGACCCACTGTGAATAGATGGTAACATTACTTATTGCCTGCCAGGCATTGATATGGGCCAAAATGTTGACTAGGTTAAGTTTGGACCACTGACTAAACAACCATTACTATTTTAAGACAGACTAACAGTAACATATTTGTCTTTATGAACTGAATTTTCCTCCACCCAAAATACATAATTATTAAAATACATATGTTCCAGGGTGGAGGTGTTCCCAGAGGCGGAATATGCCTTTGTATACTTTTTTGTTCTTCTACCTTGTGCAGTCAAAGAAGCAAGTGGACAATTTGTGGTTCAAGCAGGGCTGGGGCATGAATTAGTTTTGCATGCTGGCACACAGTTTGTAGGAGCAGATCTGAAGTCAGTTTCATGTCTAAATTAGAGCACTCGGTAGCAACACATTGTAAATGAGCCTTAATGAGATTCACAGCCTTTATTTTCTGCACTGTTAGACAGCCCTATGGCAGCACTGAGATGTCAGCCGCTCCTGCTGGGGCTAATATCCTCCAACTACCATGATGACACTGCCACCAGTCATTCACATACACACAGGTAATTGCATGCTTTGGGCATATACATATATGTGTGCAAGTGAGTGTGTGCGAGACAGGTTTCTAAGTTCACTTGTGAAACCTGAAGGAGAGTGTATCCAACATAAGGTGATGAGAAATTAAGATGCCCTGAGTTATCTGTAAGGGTAACTGTCGACAAAGGACAACACAGGAATTATATCTTAAGAATCTGAGTATGTGTCTGCGTGAACCATAGTGTGTGATGGAGCATGAATGTGTTTTACTGTGTACACTTGTCAATTTAAACCGATTTCTTCTATACGACACACATTTGTATCACTTTTCAACATGTTTATGACAATGCCCTTTAAAACACCATATGCTGTCGTATGCTATCCCAAAGAAGATGCACACGATTATATGGAACATCCATTTGTTTGTATGGTGTGCGTGTGCATGCAGCAGCAATCATCTCATGACTCATCTGAATACTAAATCTCTTTTTGAGACTTGCAAAACACCTCAAATCCTCATGTATGCCGCTAAACCCAAAAACAAAAATCATGCTCGGTTTTGCATTTTTATCAAACTGCTGGCAGCATCTGCCAGGAAGACTTAGAGATCTGTTAGCTGAGTACTGTATATGGGGCAGCATACATTAATCATAATTATATTGTGTGGAGTGACAGATATTCATATCAGCATTTAAATAAACAAGCAGAACAGGGCATGGTTTGAAATGATGTAGCATTTGATATGGAAGATGTCAGTAGGAATTGTACCACAAAGGCTGGTGACAGGCAGGGATTGTAACCCAGAATGAGCTCAATAACAGAACACAACAGTCACAGTGTCTTCTGCGGGTCACTTTGATAAGTATAATTGGTCGTGTCTGAGGATGCTTGTCTCATGCATCTTGTAAGTGTACAGAAAAGAGGGTTTCCCTGAATGTAGAATATGTAGAATGTAGAATGTGTCTATCTTCAAATGGCAGAAGCTGGACCTGTATTTACTAAGTATCACACAGTAGGAAATCACTCATAAGAGGCCGACAATTGTCAGAGTGATGCAAACCTGACCCTTCCTTTGGGCGTAGGAGTAAAAGCAATTTATTATTTTAAGTTAGAAAGCCACTACTATCCTTACCAAAAATTTAGGAGAGCTCTGAAGGTGTCCTAACTGGTTGGGAGTTGCCAAGATGGGGGGTTACACAGATATGTGTACATTCCATGGGAGTAGCAATGTTTTGGCAACACTGACAGATCGCAGGATTTAATTGTTCCATCAGACAGACTGTACCTTCAGACTGACTGTTGCACCGATCACTCTTACAGCGCTACAGATCACACTCACATTCATGCATTTACACACCACACAGCATGAAACCAATGAGAAGCAAGCTGCGTGGAGTCATTGGCTCACACATTAAAATCATTGCCCCTAGCAACAACAAGGAGGCTTACGTGAACTGAAAACATTTTTACTTTCACCCAAGTTATCATGGGTGCGCCACTGTCCACAGAAGGTTTGCAGCATCATTGCTGTATGAGCAATATCACACAATATGATATAATAATAATAATTAATACTTCTTCCTAATACAAATACTTCCACTAATCTAATTCTTTGTGGACAGGCAGTCTCTCCCTGGTATATATGCACGTAATGTTAGGATGAAAACTGCTACAGAGTAAGAGAGAGCTGCATTTTCTATCAGAACTTTGGCAACTTTCAGTTTAGGTTTGAAGACCATGAGTTTTGAAAAAAAGGCTATGCTTCAACAAAAATTACTTCACTCAAACTTAACTTTTTATTTTCTGAGCGTAATATTCCTCCTGCAATTTCAACACTTTCATCTGCATTTTTATTTTCTCCCTTTTTTGCTGATCAAGCGACATTTCCTCAGTTTTGGAAGAGTGTGGCCTTGAGCATGAACCTTCTACTGTGCCTCTCATTGGACACTTTTAACTCCCTCCCTAAATTTTTGTTTTAATAAATATCACTCGTAGGGTTGTTCTGAGAGACAGATCAAACACACCAAATACCAACAAAATACTGATGCATCCAAATTATTTGACATTAACTAAACTAAAAACTATAACATGCTATGCCACACAGAAATATTTAAGACTGAGTTGGAAATGAATGGATTCAGTCACATTTCCTTAAAGCATGACATGCTGCACACCTGCACATTCTCTGGTCCTTGAACTAATAACTTGTCCATTTTATTGGGTAGAACTCTCACATTAGTCATAATTATGGAAGGCAGACAAGGTTTAGATGCATAAGCTGTAGAAAATAGAAAAAAAGTAGAACGACAAACAGCTTTTCTCAGAAAAAAGCCAGAGGTCCAGATATGTGAAATCAGTTGATGGCACCCACTAAATTATAGGAGGTCCAGTGCGTTCATGGAAAAACAGATGGTAACTGCAACTACTATAATTAGGGTAGCTAAAAGATGATTCAAATCACTGATAAACACAGGCTATACTAAAGTAACAATAAATCTGGGACAAATGGGGCTTGCAATGGATAGCCTGGCAAATATTATACCTGCAAAATATTTGAGCGTTGTGTGCATGTTGATGGTATCGTTTAATTCAAAACACCACTGAAGACTGCATAAACAAGGCAGGTGGTAGAAGGTGATGGTTATTTTTACTACATTAAAAACTGTATTGAGATGTCTTTGTCCTTGCGGGCATGTATTTGTGCATGTATTACTAACCAATAGGCTGCAAGAGGATGTTATCTGTTTTCTGTTTTTTAACATTCAATGACAAATCCCTCAGGACAATGTTCACCATCATAGTGCTACACACCAGGTTTCTCATTGTGCTGGCTGGCAGGCCACTCGTGTGTGTGTGTGTGTGTGTGTGTGTGTGTGTGTGTGCGCGTATTTCTTTATAGCTTGAGGGGAAACAGGCAAACTGGATGGAATACACATGAAGCATCGGTATTTGTCAGTGCAGAATCAAAGATGCACTTGGCAGAATGTGAAACACTGATAAATCTTAAAATATCAGGAATCAGAAACTAAGGCTATCAATACATAAAACTTGTTCCATCCTTCTCTGTTTCTAAAGTCCTATGGTTATTTATGATTCTATATAAATACACAAACCTACTCACTTCAGGTACATACATTTTCTCTGTGTACCTCTGACTATACTTTTAGGCCGACTTAAATCATTTTGGCCTTTAATATACAGTTTGTGTCTCACTGAAATGCATCACCATCTCTTACCCATCTTGTCTTCCCCATCTCTCCTTCACCTCTTCCTTTCTCTGCCCCAGCTCTCATTCTTCACTCCCACCTTCTTCCTCCTCCTCACTGTGTATAGGGCAGGGTAGCAGAACTGTCTCATCTTTGAGACGTGAGGAGTTTGATCTGCAGAAAGTGGAATCTAGATAGCATGTCTTGCTGTGCTTCAGAAATCTGTATGCGTGTGTGTGCGCAAGTGAGTGTGCATACACACCACTATGTGTGTTTACCTTACATTCCAGGAGAAGATAAAAGCCTTAACACTGATATTGCCAAGTGCTGCTAAGTAAAGCAACTGGAATAGTTCACAAAATCACCTGTAGAACACCAGCTTTGCCTTCATAAATCTGACGAAATGCCTTCACAAGTCATAAATACGGTATGTCATCACCTCATGACATTATACCTATACAGTACATGGACCTGTCGTTGCTGTGTTATTTTTTCACTGAAAACACTAAATGAACCATATTCAGCAAGCAAGCACAGATTTTTATTTTATTTTGCACAAATTCGAACATATTTTGTTTTGTTTCAAAGGCAAACAACTGAAAAATGCTGCTAGCTGTATCAGAGCAAAATGCAGTAATGGGGTTTGTTCTACATACGAAAAAGAAATAGAACATTTGACTACCTCCTTGCTCTTGCAGGGAACAAAATGAATTCTCGTTTTCATTTGAGCTTTATTGGATGAGGTTAGCAAATATAGGTTTTGCTGCTTTCAACAGAACGCATTTTATATTGTGTGGTTCTAACAAAGCAAATGACTGAAATGTCCTACAGACATCTCCATGCCTTTTTATTCCATGGATAACATGGTAAATCAGAGCTAGTGTTTGACCTTGATTTAGTCTTTTGAGAAAATAATTTCTTTTTGCTGCCTATAATTTAGAGCTCTAACCCCTGTCATCTCTGGGAATACACTGCAACAATGTCTCCACTGAAATGTGTCTTTTTCTATGTGTGTCCACTTGTGTTTTTCTTGTATCTGTGCAGTTTGTTCCTGTAGCGTTTCTTTGTAGCTTGAGAATGAGCTGGCTGCCTGACCACATCTCACCATTTCAGTGTGTGTCAAACATATGATACATTAAAAAACCTTTCCACTAGGAATAAGATAATCAGAGTAGTTTCTGCCTCAGTGGAAGACATATTTCCAAACAGGTGTAACTTTAAGACTGAGAGTTGATGTATCTCTGGCAGCTTGTGTGTGTGTGTGTGTGTGTGTGTGTGTGTGTATCTTTGCATCTGTGCATTTGTGCCTGTGCACGTGTTCAGGGGAATAGGTGATGTGCGTTTGAAGTGCAGAAGCACCAAACCAGGCGCTGCACACTGTTGAATGGCTTTGTTGCCAGATGAAACAGAGAGAGACAGGGAGAGAGAGAAAGAGAAAGAGAGTGAGGGAGGTGAACTTACAGTGTCTCACATTTTGAATTTAGCAAGAATTTAGTTGAAGAGTTTAACTTTCCTGATTGTTACTGCCTGAACTTCTGCTGAAGACTTGAGCTGTGTCAAGGTAGAAGTAACAGCAACTTTTAGAGTGCTTTAACTTCAATTAAATCAAATTTCAGATAAACAACACTGTCACCTGTGCTAAAATATGTGCTTATAGAGCAATGTTGAGTTCCAGTGTGGTGTCCTTTTTTTACAGAGGCAGTTTTTCTGCATGTGTGTCAGCAAATGAGGGTGTGTGTTTCTAGATTTGCTCTATCCAGTATGACATTTTGTAACGTGAATAACAAACATTTTTAACCTAACCCCTCATTCATTAAGACATGCAAAATAGTGTTCAGATAGAGGAGGAAAAATATTACAGAATCGTTTTTCCACCTCTAGTCAACAGTATTTTATGCTTGAGTTACTGAAACATGACTCATGCACTTTCTATAGTTGATTTCAGAATATGTGGTGAGGGGGAGAAGCTCATATTCAACTAATTTAGTTTGCTCATGGTGGCATGCACTTATGTGCGCAGTGGGGCTCCTCTATCTGTGCTTGAGGGCTGACTTCACTCTGCTGTCTTAGAGCTAAAGGTGTTGTACAAGCACTTTCTTCATCTAATCTTACCACATATACATTCTTCTTAACCTTGTACCTTTTCCACAACAGCACTGATTGCATCATGTGCTAATGCTAATGTGATACTAATGTAATGTCATGTGGCACATAATTACTCCAGGTGTTTTGATGTTTTTGTGTTAGTTATTAGCCTATTTATTTATTTATTATTATTATTACATTTTTATTTGTATGGATTATATAAATGAGACATTATTTGTTTAACTTGTTAGCTTTACAGACATCCCACATCTCTCTTGGAACTTACGCGGTTCTCCCACAAATCAATGGCAGCTCCCTGATGTATACAAATCATTTACTGTACAGTAACCCAGAAATTAAATATTTAATAATACCAAATATATAAGTGGATTTATATTTACCCTGGCCAGTTTTTTTTGTTCTAAGCTAAGCTAACAAGTTACTGTTACATTTACAAGATGGTGTGTGCCCAACCCCATTGTGACCATATACTTTGCTATATTCTGTACATGTGAACATTTTTTAGTCTATGTTACCTCTGTTTGAGTTTGATGTTGCTGGAGAGACACACACATACACACATGCCTACAGTACAAACAGAAACAAACTCTAGAAGAAGCCTGTTTTCATACTGTAAAGTAATTGAGTTACTTTATCAGCCTCTTTCTCCTCTGGTTTTTGTAGTTCCCTTCAGTCGGGTGGATGGTAACATGTGGACAGCTGCAGTGATGAGGATGAGGTGGATGAATAAACCCACTGGTTTATCACTCTCAGCATGCGGTCCTGTTTATAGGCAGCCTCTGAGGGAATTCAAATCGACTCCGCTTGGCTCTGAGTCTGGGTTTCTATTGTTAGACCCAAAAAGATTGCCTACCTTTTTCCCTTCTTCTTTCTCCTGACTACATTTTCCTAGTTTTACCTCAATAGTTCTTGCTTCCCCTGCACTTATTAAAGGCTGTTAAAATATAAGACCTACGTAAGACATGAGCAGCAGTCACTCTCTTATAGATCTGTTTTGGTCTGCACCATCTCTTAAGAAGATGTTGTGTGTGTTTTCAGCTCTTAAATGCTCCATTTTGTCAGTTTACTAATATTGTCTGTTTACCACTAAGCTTCACAAAGCACAGCATAAGTGTTAATTTTAACTCCTGATTTTGATGCGGTCTTAATCTTTTAATGAAAATTAATAATAGTTTTATTTGTTTTTGTCAGTGACATTTTAGTCTCATTTTTGCCCCACATTTTTCAGAATCTGTATCACAATCAGAACATCTTTATTGTCATTGTAACAAGTACAACAAAATTTGTGCTTATATCATTCTGCTGCCACCATGTTTATTCCATACAGCTAATATGTTGTTCTTGTTTAGCACCACTTAATTTTGCCAAATAGTTAACAGCTATAAGTGGATGGAAGTGAAAGTGAAAAAAAGTTTATTTTATTTTCAAACTAAACTTTTATCATTTTATCCACTATTATTATTAAATGTTTATTATATTAGCTTTAAGAATTCATAATTTAGAATCACTATTAGGGATACAATCTTGACTAGGTTATGTTTTCTGTTAACTCTTCTCACCATTTATCTGTTGTTGAGAGACTGCTAAGGGGGATGTTAAAGTTCTGACCACAGTGAAGTTACAAGGCGACTGATGGTCAGATAAAGGTAAATAGCCGTCATTCATCAAGGAGAAATACAGAGAGTGGTGGATGCTGTGGCTGAAGACGCAGAAACATTGCAGTATTCATGCCAGACAATTGTGACGTAGACTACAGATAAATAATAACTCTCAATAATTTAAACACATCATCACAATATTTGTACATAACTACTTTATCATAATTATAATATATACTGCATAATAAAAGAGCAGTCCAGGATCATTTTTTAAACAGTTTGAAATGATAGGGTCAGACAACGGCGTCATCAGTAAGTGACATAGATGACTTGGGTCCTAATGGGGAACCATACTGTATGGCCTGCTTCACATTAAGAATTTAGCCGTGAATATCTATTAATCTGCACAATAGACTCCACAAGTCAAATATTTATTAGCTCTGATTAGAAAATTCATATTTTAGATATGACTGTGTCTCATTCTTCTGAGCTCATAAATATTCACATCATTTCAGATAACCTCAGAAGATTTCAGACTAGACAGAGATTCTCTGTCAAAGATTCTGCCAAACATGTAACATATCATAAGTTTCATCGAACTTTATTTCACTGGGTCTTTCTTTATTATGACAGACACTTTATGCTTTTGACTCATTCTAGTGTCCTGGTGGGTTTGTACCTTTTGTTGTGAGATGCGTGATAAATGCTTCTGTATATTTTTTTCAGCAAATGTACGTGTGGTTACATTTGAGTAGTTCAGATGAGTAGGCCTGGGAATTCTGCAGGGACAAATGAAATCTTCAGGAGCAGCATGAGCAGCAGGAGGCTGGTGTTTGCCAAAGTAGCCTGAGATCAGATTGGATTGACTGAAACTGGTCTGTGTGTGGTCACATTGTGTATGTGTGTATGTGTGTGTGTGTGTACATGTGTGCGAATAAGTGTGTGATTATGTGTGTGCACTCATTGGCAGAGCATTGTCTTTGCAAGTTGAAGAGACCTCCTATTGGACTATATGGGTCATGGGAACTTGCTCTCTCGGGGCCTCCATTGGCCATCTCATCACACACCCCTACTACACACACAGATGCACACAAAGATCGGAGGTTGTAATGTGACATGCCAGTGTCAACAACGCACTGCAGCAGATTAGCACCACTTGGTTTTGCCAAATAGTTAACAGCTACAGTGGCTTGCGAAAGTATCCGGCCCCCTTGAACTTTTCCACATTTTGTCACATTACAACCACAAACATGAATC
>JAUYWH010000024.1:11489708-11503762 GCA_034779795.1 Ctenopoma multispine | reverse complement strand
TCCACTTCTCATGTGTACACCACTTTGTATTGGTCTTTCACGTGGAATTCTAATAGAATTGATTCATGTTTGTGGCTATAATGTGACAAAATGTGGAAAAGTTCAAGGGGGCCGGATACTTTCGCAAGCCACTGTATAAATGTCTTAACCTGTATTCAAGACTCCAGCAGACCGCTGGTAACACATTTAGTGCTGCACACTGTATATGTCTATAAAATCTTTTCATACCTAGACCCATATGCATACCCGGATTGATTCTGATCATAAAATACACAAACTCTGGATCAATCTCCATCCTCTCCTGAATCATTGTTCAAGTAAAAAACAACAACACTTAGTTTAAACTGAGTGTGTTTTTTTTACTTTGTATCTCACAATGGTAAACTGTACTCAGTCCTCTAGTCCTCCAAAACCTCTTTTCTCATTGTAAACTAATGGGTAAAGAAAAGCAAAGTGTTCGAAAATGACATCAAAAATGATTATCCTTCTTAAATCAGCCGACAATATGATGCATTACCTCAATTAAGCTCATTTTGGGGGGTCAGATGATTTGCAATCCATTAAGCAATATGCAAATGACCATGTTTGTTTGGGGAGGTTGAGGAAGGATGGAGACAGATACTGAGACAGAGAATGGAAAGGGAAGGAAAAAAAGGAGGATTCAGTGTAATAGGCTGTCCTCTGCTGTGGTCCTAATGAGGTATACAAATAGGCACAAACACACTCATACACATAATATTTTAAACTCAGATTACAGTTTTTGTTTGGCCTTTAGTATGCTAAAGTAATTTTATGCATAATCAATAAAATGTGACAGGGCAGCGTTTGAGGGCGTTTGGTAACGTGTTTGTCTTTGTTCACCTCTGGGTTTGCATATTGGATTGTGGGAAATATTACATTAGTTTATGTGTGTGACTGTGTGTGTAGGTTCTGTGCATTAAGTGTGAGAGATTGGCAAATAGAACAGAACTTTTGAGGCTTAAGGCTTTCTTCTCTGTAATAAAATGAATCCCTCCACTGATGCTTCAACAAAAAAGTACATGAACAAAGACAAGACAAGAAAAGAAAAGAAAAGAGAAGAAGAAAAAAGAAACGAATGAAACTGATTTGCAAATAAAAAGGTCTCATTGAGAACATTGCCTTGCTGCCCTTTGGAGTCTCTCCCTGCCTTTGCGCAGAGAGAGTAAGTGTACGACCTGTAATGAGCTAATCCGTGTGCAGCCGTGGTCAGGCCAGCTCAGGGAGACTGTGTTCTCTCAGGCTGAACCATCACTGTGCTGTCACCTCTCCAACACTTAATGACTTTCTGCTCTGTGGACAACTCAGGCCAGAGAGATTGCATATAAAAAAGACAGAGAGAGAACAGTGAAAGACAAAGAAAGTGAGGGAGAGAAAGAGGTGTAGGGGTGAGCAGTGGAGTATGACAGGTTCTCTAAAGTTGTGTAAATTGGTTGAGACTGGTGTTGATCTTGATTACTGATCTGTCCTGGACCTGTCCTACCATGCTTTACCTAGCCAACAGTAAACTCAATATCTGGGCTAAACTTCATCTTGCCAGTAGATTAATAATTTGCACTGTCGAGTTTCCAAAAGCAAGACAGAGGAGGGTTGATCTTCCGATGGCAGGGGCTCATAGATGTCTTTGAGTCACTTTTTCCCAACCCAATGGCGTACATCATTGCCCACACTGTAATCTGATCTGTGCTTCTTGGTAGAACACAAATAAATGTGTAATACGTTATGTCAGTCCAAGTAACTGACAGTTGTGGGGTGTCTTTTGTAAGGATCCACTTCAGGATTCAGATGGGCCAAGATGTTGTCTCTTTAGGAAAAACAACTACAGCATTAAGAGTGTTGAGTGTAAAAATGTAGGAGTCAGGATGTAAGCATATACGTCCTTCACTTACAGGTCTCATTACATTTTTTATCTTTTAGCATTGTCCTTTAAGCTAATTTGAATAACTTTAACCAAACCTCTCCTTGTCTTTCATTTGATGTGATCCACAGAATGTGCAAACCAGATTACGCCAAGAGTTTGTTGATAGGAGGCAGGTCACAGTGAATGAGTGTCTTATTGCAATGTGGAGATGTTGCGAACGCACTGCACTGTAGGACGGGTGTGGAAGACTCGGGGTGAAGCAGAAGATGTCAACCAACCCTTAATGAATCTCTGCCAACAGGATGCCAGCTGCACTCAAAGTTACTGTTGTCAGAATGTTATCTCTAAAGTTTGTGAAGTGTTGCTAGTTTCCAATCCCTCCAAAAAAACATGTTTTTTTTTTAATCTGAGGTGCCACAGCCATGTTACATTGTGTACAATCAGAGCTCATAACCCTTACTGATTCAAATATCAAATATCACCCTACCTGAATATGAAACCCCGCTAACCAATGCTGTTATTAGATAGAGACAGCTAATTTCAATATCAGATGGCTCTGTCTAATAATAATACCTCTATTATTCAAGCAGATGTTCCTTACAAAAATGTATCCAGGTACAGGCAGCACTGTAAATGTAATGTTTATATTAAAAAAAAGTTCATCTTTGCTTCACTGTCCCTTGCCTCCTGTCTCCTCTTGGGCCAATTACAGGGCGAGTGGAATTTGTTCTGTCTCTGTGCATCTATTTTTCTGTGACCTCTGGGCTCATTCTCATGCTAAACTACTTTTCATTTGCTAACGACGTGGCACGGCTTCAGTCGGCCCCGTCTGAATATGCATGGAGGCTGCGTGGAGAGAACAGGTTTTATGGAGATGTGGTTCCATCGCTGTCGCTTTCGCTCCCATAGTCTGCTCCATTACTGATGACCCTGTACTCAGCACATACAGTAAAGGACTGAGTGTGTTTGGGTTTGTTGTTCATACAGTGCGTTTGCAAGTGCATACTTCTGCCTTTACATGTGTGTGTGTGTGTGTGTGTGTGTGTGTGCTAACCCCTCATTTAGTCTCCTCTCATTCAGTCATTACATCCACTAATGCAGAGTATGCATGGCTCTACTCACAATAGCACTTCTCTGATATGCAAAACGGGCTCTCCACTGCACCTGGCATCCAGACACACACTTCTCATCAGCAACAGTCTCCTCACCCTAATTTACTTCCTGTTGAAATGTAATAGGAAACCACTCATACAGGAAAATGGTTTGTTTTGTCTGCCTTGACAATAACGTGTTAAGGGGTTTTGCTGAATGTGTCTGCGTGTATTTGGGTGGAACAAAGGCTTTGTTAAGCCAGGCAATGGAAAATTGGAAAACAGCAAAAAGACTACAGATAGGAGTAATAGAGTTGCTACAGGTGTGTTAAATTTTGCACATACTAACAATGGTATGATAATTTTTCCCTTTGTCTGCACCAGTAATGAACAAACCAGTGTTACACTCATGTAAGCCAAGCTATGCAGGAGGATCTTGATGGCACCCCATGCTCCGGAAAATGTATTCACTGGGCCAAATCATATCCAATACATGTGATAATTAATCATCCAGAGACATTTCTATTACCCAACATGTCTGTGTGTGTGTTCTCGGTTACCTGTGCGTGTGTGTTTACGTGTTTGTGTGGGCAGCAGATCGAACAGGAGGTGTGAAAAACGGATGTGACCACAGGCTGCAGATAAGGCGATGAAGTCTGCCTATCCATGCCTCTCTATTCTCCCATCTCCTCTGACTGAATCTAAATAAGATCAGTTGTGTGTTTAACATTTTGGCACAAGCCAAGTCCTAATTTCTCCTCCAAATCGATTACTAATGCCTAGCAATAAGTATTCTTAACTGCAAACTTGCATGCTAGAGTGTGCAGGAAGGTGGATTTATAAAGGAGAACGGTTTACATTTAAAGACATTTGAGTGAGCAGCAAAGCCTAAATTACTTAAAATAACTCAAAGGGAAATGCTATTTGAAAACTCAAATCCCTTCAAGGCTTGTTTAGGTTTAACATCAGGTCTATCGTAAGCCCTGGTATAAGTTTAGTTGTCCTCTTGAACTGAAGATAAGTATGTTTTGATTTTTTGTCCAAAACACAGCAAGCTGTCTACTTTTCAACAAGTCTGTAATATGGTATATGTTCATGGCAGCTCTGCTGTATGTGTGTCATATTGCAAAGGAGGAAAAAGCCCTGCACACCTATCTAAAAAAAGGTTGGGAAGGGACACATCACCATGACAACACAGGGAGGAGTAGGACGTATACCATTAAAAAGATGGAAGCAATGTTGTGTATCCTGGCATCTCATCCTCATGCAGACGTAAAAGCATATATTTGTGTATGCTCACACAAATGCACATACACACGCAACACACAACCACATGACACATACACGCACACTTATTCATACTCCAGCACGCACCTAGCAAGCACACACATCTCTGCTAATCCATTTATTCAGTCATTGCCTAATTTGCCACAGCAATGACAAACTGAAGTAATTTCCTTCACATCTTTTTATTCCAGTTCAATGAACTCTTAAACAATTCAGCTTGAACTTTGATTACTTGCTGCTCATTTGCATATTCTTAGTTAAAGCCAATATGTCCTTACGCCAGCAGAGTTGAGGTGACCTCAGAAGAAAGCGTAACAACAGAGTCACAAATTGCACATTTATTACATTTATTCCTTCAACAAATCCCTAATGTCTTAATGAGGGGTGTTTGCAGGCATACCAAAATTATCAGCTGCTTTGTAACCATTAAGTCTTTACATCACTTTGCCTGGTTTACCTATATATTCAAATCAGTGAATTGAAAACAACAGTGTGATGCTGCGTAGCAATTTCAGCAACTGTTACAATATTTGTGAGACAAACAGATTTTTCACAGAGAGAATAGTGACATCTAGTGGTCACATAGAAGACCTTTGAGGTGTTGGATCTGTGAAGGTAATCTGTGTCGATAGCACACAAAAGCACACCTTATTTCTCACTTTAAGTTTTTCTCTCAGTGGGTGCACAGGACTTTCTCTCTGCTTTGTATTTTTTCTGCTTCGATTAAAGGCGACAAACCTTTGTCTTGTTACTGTAATTCTGTGTCTCGTGTATTTTATCACTGCATGTGAAGCCACACACACACACACACACACACACACACACACACACACACACACACACACACACACACACAAAACTCTGGGAAGACTGGCTTTCCTCTGTGACATGAAATTTATTTAATCAATCCAACACAACCCCAGCTGTCCAACATGAAGTGTTTCCCAATTATCTTAATGTGATTTGCTCCCTGCTGTTAGCTGCTACACTACTGATTAGGATGTAATAAGATGAGATGAGTGTACACACACATATGCACACACACAGACGCACACACTTGTGCATGTGTTTTTTTGTCTCCTTCTCTCGTGTCATCGGATAGCCAGTGTGAGTAATGACAGGACAAGCTGTGACAAAGGGGGGTACGAAGAGACATAAACCTCAGGAGAGGAGGAATGGTGGAAAAGAGGGACAGGATGGATGGAGGGATAAAAAGACAGACAGATTCAGAGCCTGCAGACCCCAGTGGAGGGAAAAGCGGTGGTTCCACTGTCATCAAAACCACAGCAAGTCCTGTAAAATGGCAGGGCAGACATCATCCCAGCTAGGTGGTGACAGTGCAGACAAGACGTTAAATACACATTAGGAGGAGCATCATAACCCCTACAGTGAGCAGACAGATAGAAGAAGACAGAAAGAGACGACAGTTCAGTATATCAGTGCCTCTGCCTCAGAGGTCTTATGAATCCCAGTAGATAACACTTTTTTTCTCACTCCCTCCTTTTCCTTTAATCCTACAAGGTAGCATTCAGTAGAGGTAACAGTTTTTACGCCAAAGTGACTTTGTGATGACAGCGTGAACTCAGGTCAGATAGGAAGAGATAGTATGTGGAAATGCTGGGACCAAGGTGCAGAGATTTGAACATACAAGCACAGTGCACTGTGTGTGGAGGATCACACAGCTGTAATGCAGTGAAAGAAGTGAGGTAGGTCTGCTATCAGCATGTCACATAGGGGGAAGGAGGGTTAAA
The DNA here is from genome assembly GCA_034779795.1 of Ctenopoma multispine. Taxonomy (NCBI): domain Eukaryota; kingdom Metazoa; phylum Chordata; class Actinopteri; order Anabantiformes; family Anabantidae; genus Ctenopoma; species Ctenopoma multispine. Next base: position 11,497,754 of record JAUYWH010000024.1, on the reverse strand, counting down.
AGAGGCACAAAGTTGTGGCTCTCTTGGGTGTTTTTTAAAGAACAGAGCCATGACATCTTCTTGTGACCAAGGCACGGGAGAAAGGATGGAAATTTGTTGCTGTTCTGTTTTTGGAGCCTCGTGACTGCAGAGAGGAATAACATCTCCTAAAGCCAGAAGTCTTAGATTAACAAGAGAAGAGTTGAAAAACAGTAGGAAATGAAAACATAAAGCTAGAAAGAGTTCATTCATTATGTATTATCCCCTCCACTGGATATGCTTAACATGTAGATTTAGTACAGCGCAGTATTATTAGTATAGTACTATTATTTGATCACAATAAGTCTAGGTATAGTTTCTTTTCAAATCAAGTTGGTGAAGAAACGCTGCATTTTTTCAGGGTTATGAGATATGACCCCACCCTCTGGGTTTACCGAAATCCATGAGACACACTCCTTTGCATGTTTTTTTGTTTTCTTATGCTATTAGCTTCCAAGCCGGTAATCCTGCCCATATTTTATCAGAGATCTCATTAAAAAGCCTCTTTTCTTGACATTAATTATTTCCCTAATTAATATCAGGCAACCTTTTCATTTGAAAATGTGATATTTGTGATTAATTATGAATGCAACTCTGGTCCAGCAACAGCTGTTTTTGCTTAGTTATAACCACTTGAACTTAAGCCATACTTTTTGACATATTTTAAGGGTAACTGCCTCTACGTTCAAGTATCACATGTTACTGTAAATAGTCATAATCGAGTTCTGACACAGCTACATTACAGAACTGTCCTAAACATTTGCATTTCTACTGTATCTCACAGCATATGATGTTTTCCTTACAGTACGCCACATTCATCAGCCTGAACTCTTTGCTAGAGATCACATTAGTTCATCTCTTTACAAGTGTCAGAGATCTTGATTTGAGACTAACCGCCTGCTTGAGGACTATCTGATCTTAAGCCCAACTGCCACTATGAAGTCAGAGCAATGAGGTTATAATGGTGTCTCTCTCCCTGTTTTCAATTTCACACTCAATGGCTTCCATGTGGTGCTTAATTGGGGCATCATCAGGGGAGTCTTTGAATCTGTACGTCTGTGTACATATATAGGTATCTGTGTGTGTGTGTGTGTGTGTGTTGTATACAGAGTCTTACTGTTTTACTGTCAGAGAACCTTTGCTGAGACACTTTTATGACTAGCAAAATAGTGTCTCTCTTACTATGCACTGAGCTTGTGCTCACATTAAGTATGTAAAACAACATTAAGTTGAGTTCTTGTATTAAAACTCTATAATAAAGTAAACCTGTACAAACAAAAAACAGCATGATTTTACATGTGGTTTTGTACAGTTTTGAGTCCTGGGTTATCAAGAATAATGGACAGATTCATATGATATAAAATACAGTAGATACGAGCAATGTCAACAATTTAAAAAATGCTAGACACGCTTTTAGTAAAACTCTACTTTAGGTATGCAACAAAAATGACAAAGGAAGTGAAACCCCTTTGAGATTTCCAGTGGGAGAGAAAACAAAGGCAGAGATAGTTGACTGAAGTGCTGCTGCTTCTGTTTTCACTGACTCTGATATAAGTGTTTATACTGAGGTGTCCACTGCTTTTTTACATCTCAGGATGAGAAAGGTTGAGTTTGGACAGGCTGTTAATAATGTCCCATGAATTTAACAAGATCAGAAATCCAGTATATTGGATCATCACACCTACTTTTGTAAAATACTATCAGTGATCATCTTGATCTTTGACTTGATGTTGAAAGTTGTCTTTAGTGAGTACGGATTTGCCATACACTTTCACAAAACTGCTGTTTTATAGTTATGTGCTCTGAGCTTGACAGTTCACGGAGACAGCTCACAGACATCAAACACATCAACCCAAGATCTCAGTTTTTTCCTTTTATTCCAGTTACCCCCCCAGGCCCAGAATGCCTGTGTCAACATTTGTTGACTGTTGAAAAAGGCAATGTACCATTTTCTTTTACAGGCAATAATAACAGAACTGGCCTAAAGAGAAAAGTGAGTCCACGAAAATAGGTTTAGCAACATTGACATTTACTGACTCAGTCTATAGAATATTTGCAGCTGAAGTCAGCAGTGGTGCAATTTAGACATTTTGTTGACAGCCCAAAGACAGCTCTAACACAGCCAACTTGCTTGCAAGTTGAACTTTAGGCCCCTGAATCATTCAAGCACTTCTCCCTAAAGGCACCCCTAGAAAATGGTAATCACATTTTAAACAACAACACCCAGTGATGGCTCAAGATCTATCTGTTAATAGGAAAATAGTACTGCAAACCACAGTGTTGATAATTGTGTTCAACGGTTTATGTTTTTACTACAGCTTTATGACTCAGCTATTAAACAGAATTGATGTACAGTACTGTAGCCTACATAAAACTGACCATATCTAAAAATATTACACTTTAGCAGGGCCAAAATGAAAACAGCTGCTTCTGATGTCCTCAAAGCAAAACTAAGAATGAAACTGTGAAAAACAACTTCACAATGCACAAAGATACATCATGCTGCAGATGCAAAGGTGGAACAACAGTGGAGCTAAATGGTAATGTACTACTGTTTTACTGAGTCTCAATCTCACAATAAAACTGTGGAGCAATGTGCAGTATGTGTACATGCTAAATATTTATATATGTTTAGACTCTTCACACAGGTGAATCAATGATTCCAGTTCTAGACATCTGAAGATCTGCAAAAATGTAAAACAAAAACTAAATTCCCAGACTGCCCTTCCTTGAAAAACGACATTATAGGTAGTTTGTAAGAACAGAAAAATATGATCCACATATACAATTAACCATCTGACAATTTCTAGTGGCAGAAGTTAATATTACATGGTGACCATCTATTAATAACGTCAAACACAGGACTTTCACACAGGAGACTGGAGTTTAAGACAACGTTTAATTTATGTTGTTACCAGTAATGTGACAAACTTGGTCCAAAGGTTATGTTTGTCATGTAACCATCCTGTGAAGCTAAGGAAACAGTCATTTTTAAGAATAAAAAGAAATTTTTTTATCAACCTCTACCATGTTTATGTAGTGCCCGAACCTAACCCCATGTCGTTATAACTAACCCCAACCATGTTTTTTGCATGGTTGCATTCCATATATGGTTTGAGAATAGACAAGAAACTTTTAGGCGATTTACCTCACAAGTGTATGAAAAGGTTAAGTGTCTAACATTTTATACATTGCTGTGTTTTGGAAGGTTTACCTGACAACGTGTTTTACACTTTCTCAGAAAGGTACAAGAGCTGACGGTAATGGAGACACTATGAAAACAATCTGTTCCATGACTTGGATTGTATCACACTAAGACACATAATGAACATACACTTGCAGCGCAGTAATGGGGTACGATGAAAAGAGGATATGCCATATATAATGATATGGTTCATTTACTACAGAAACCAGAAATATCCATTAGTTAACCGTACAAAAAGGGTAGATAGAGCGTTTGGACACTTGAGACAAAAAGATCTGAACAACAGGAAAATGCGCATTTACAGACCTGCCCTTTGCCGTCATTCAGCCAGTGTGTCAGTGGAAAAGGTGTGGTGTATCAAGCTGCTCATGACTCAACGTGAACACTGTATGAACATAATCACTTCCAGAGCTATTTGCTGAAAAAAATGCAAACATCTTTTCCTGCACGTACTGTAAGATGTGTACAGATGCATGCATCAGCTTTCGTGTGTGTGTGCGTGTGGTGTGTGTGTGTGTGTGTGTGTGTGTGTGTGTGTGCATGTGAACAGGAAGCTAATCAAATGAAATACACTCCATATTAATGTGATTTATTACTGCTGTGTAGGCGAAATCTGATTGTGCAGACCATCAGCAGAGGGGAATTCATCTATTTCAATTCTACCTAACGACAAATGCCACAGGCCTCAGGACTAGTTGTTTTTCTCTTTGCTGACAGTCTGTGTTCTTCTGTTTTTGCCCCAGGGGACTGTGGGATTGAAGACGTTTGCTCTAGTTTTACTGCGAATGCTGAACCTGAACACACAGTCTCTCATAAGAATAAAATGCATACGGCTAAGTAAGGCTTCAACAAGATGGTGTACGCACTAGATGATTTTTAAATACTGAGTCTCAGTCACACATGAATCAAGAGGCTGCATTATAATATATATAAAAAAAACAAGTATGTAAGAATTACCATTGAACAACATATTTGAAACTTAGAAAAGAGAAGTGAAAAAAAGTAGTGTAGAAAAATAAGAAAAGAAGAAAGTGCGATTCCAAAGAAGACAGAAACAATACTGAAGAAAAAAAGCAGATGGTAAAATATAAACCATTTCATCCCAGTTTTCTTTGTTCCCCTTTTAGAGGGAGAAAACGTTTTGAAGTTGGGAGAATATTAGCTCTCTTTTTCTGTCTACCTGTCAGTCAGGGTGTTGCTACTAATTGGATGGTGCCACGTTGTAACCATGGAAACAAGGGGTCATGCTACATTCACAAACCACAGAAATGAAGGTCATGTAACATTCAACATCACAGAATGAAGAATCAGTGAAAGACAGGTTTTTCATAGAGGTATTTTCTAGTTACTGCATGCCACTCATGGGACGAGGAATAAGTTTCCTTTCAGGATGAGTCCAAGTGTTAGTGCAGTTCAAAATGAACTAGAGGTTATTGTGACAGTACGTCTTATCTGATTGTCTTCGGACAAGATCCTGTCTTATAGTGGTGATTCCCAAATTCAGAAAGTACCATGACGCTTACAATAATTTGTTGGAAACGATGAATGCTTGACACACACACATGGGAAGATGACCTCACGCCAGATACTTTGTGATTGATTACCAGCCTTGGGCTATCCCTCTGCATGAACTTCCTAGTTTTTAAGTCTTGCTTCCTGTGAGTATCATTGCTTTTTGTGATGTGATTAACTCACCAGAATGAGGTCATGATTCATGCTGGGATCTTCAAACAGGTACAGAGGTTAAAGCAGAGACTAGAGACAGTTTCCCAGGTGGTCTGGTTTACAGACTGAGGGGGCTGTAAGGCGGGGTGGAGGAGGCAGGAGGGAAAGCCACCGGTTGTTTGTTGGGCTTTAAGTTTAAGGTCAGGGTTGAGGCCAGAGGAATGTTATGTTGGCTTGAGGGGGCTAATGGTTAGTAAAAATTTTAAGTTATTATTTGAGTAGCTCTTTATTAAAATGAGAGGATGCGACTTTATAAATAAATACTACTTCCAGAGATTGTAAAACACCAATGTAATAGAATAGAGAGTAAAAAAATGTTTTAATTTGTTGTATAGAGTTGGGGAAAATCAACACTAATTTAACACACACTGCGTAGTGTCATATGGTTAATATGACACTACAGCTGGACAGTGTAGTTTTGCATAAAAGCCAAAAGTAGGGTGTAACGCCCGGCCTGAATGTACCCAAAGGTAAAAACAATCCACATACATCTAAATCTAAAGTACACAAATGAACATAAAATCTTAATTTAACTTAAATTAACAAAGTGGACAAATTGTAATGGAAACATTAACAAGTAAGCTTTAGAAGTGATAGGCTAGCTATTATCCCCTGTTTTCAGTCTGTGTGCTAAAGTGTTGTCACGCTTCTCATCTTTTCTCAGCAAGAAAACAAAAAACTGTTATGGTCAAACTGTTCTTTTAAGATAAATGTGTTCATCTCAGTAGTCTTGATTGCTTTATAATGAAGATTACCATGCTTCTAGGTATCCCATTTGCCTTTTTTTTTCTTAAAAAATATGTATATATTTATTCATATAAACATACATGGAAACTGTGTCTCATTATATCTTTCGTTCGTTTATGTCTTAGCTTCCACGTTTCTGTCTGACCATCTCGCTCTTGAAACCTAATGCCCTCACATGACCCTGTTAGCTTACTAATTGAGTTTCTTCCGTTAACAACCATATGGAATTGGTTTCAGTTGAACTGGCCAAATCTAATGAGCTATCCTGTGTGGAAAAAATAAAACCCTTTAGATTTATAACCGGGTCTTTAGAGTGATTCTAAGTAGTGACCTTGTAATTCAAAAAGTTGAAAACTTACTGTGAGCTAGCACAAACTCAGCTAATGACCATTACTGCAGATGAAAAGCGGATAAAAAGGTTTCATTTTCAAAGTTTTATCACTGCTTTACTCCTTTTTCTCCTTGCCTTGCTTTTTTCTACTCTCTATTTACTGGCCATTTGTCTGGTTGTTTGTGTCAAAGTCATGCAAATTATTGCCCCAGACTCTTAAAATGGTAACAGCACAAAATTCAATACACAAGGATTTCAATAATATAATTACACAACAAGTAACAAATAACTTCTAAAGATAGGCTATGACATATAAACATCCCACAGCTCATGTTATCAGTGGTGAGAGTTGCTTTGGTTTATTCACCAGGCATATTTTTTATGCCCTTCCACACAGTACTGCATCTGTATTCATGGAGCATGAAGGCACTGAAGATTATTGTTGCACAGCACAATTAGGTGTTACCGGCCTGTGACAGCCTAATAAAAGGTGGTGCGCTAACATGGAGTTGTGGGAAAAATGGTGCCAGGGAGTAAAAATTCCACATTTAAAAAATATAGCTGCTACTTTTATCTGTCCCACATGCAACCACATACAAAGAGAAAGTGAGAGAGACCAGAAGGCTACAAGTTGCTTCCTGTTTCAGCACCAGCACCCTGTATGTTAATAAGCAGCGCTACCACAACTCTTAGCATATATCTCTGGCTTGTCCCAGTGCCACCTCCACTCCAAAGTGAGTCATTGTACCAATCACTCCTCATTTCCCCTCCAGTGAAGGCTTGGGTTGTGTGGTAGCAGCAGTCCAGCAGCCTGACAGGGCACTCATTATTGCCTAATGGAGGAGAAGGTGTTTTTATGGTTCAGTCTGGCCCATTCAGCCAGTCAGGTGCCACACAAGAATCTCTCTGAGGACCCTATAACAAATATACTTGTATGAATACTTACAGATACACACACACACACACACACACACACACACACACACACCTGTAATTACTCATGTCTTCCACCTTGGTGGAACCTGGTACCATTCCATCCAGCACTTTGTTATGTGCCTCCAACATGAGGCCCACAGATCTGCTCTATAAGTGGCCTTACTTTTATTGAAACTCCTAACTGCTGTGAATTGTTTCCAATTAGTTCAAATTGCTCAGTTAAATCTTAGGTTTATAGTGCAAGTAAGGGACATAGTGAATCACCTCAGCATGGATTGTGACCATATTAGCACTAAACGTCTCTGTAACGTTGCAGAGGTCTACAATAACCAGAATGTGTTGGTAATTGGGTGCTTAACTACACTTAATTGCTTTCAATTGGTTGAAATACTGTAATAGAGTGATTTATGGTTTCCAACAGACCAGCCAGCAACAGCCTTCAACAGTGAGTGTTACTCAAAGTGAAGGAGTAGATTAAAAACACAACTAAGGTAGACTTTAGGGATATGGAAGTCACACTTGACTGTGGCACGCACAATATTGTCAGTATGTTCGTCTGAGACTTAATGAAAGTCATGTAAATGAAATCCATTGTTAGAATGAATAGTTGCAGAAATACAGACTTAATAACAACTGGCTCAATGGTGCAGTCAGTGGTGCGGTAAAGAAGATTAGCGTGGATACAACATCAGTAATTTGATCATATAACGCTACTTTGGCTATGGTATGTTGGCATGTCCCATCAGACCCCCCCGTGAAGGAATGGTAGGCTAAAAAATCATCAATAAAGTATGTCATTTCTGGTATTTATTTGAGCGGATTCATCTGAGGTACAGCACATGCATCACAAAAGAGAGGTCACTGGCATGTTGAACGTTTAAAGTGAGACCAGTGAGGTTATCATAGAATCCATCTCCCTTTCTATTTAGTGATTTTCCTCCTGTGTCCGTCCACCCCCCCCCCCCCCTGCTCTCTCTTTCTCTTTATGCATGAGTGACCACAATTACAAGCTGAAGCCAGAACAGGATGCAGCAGTGTTTTAAAAATGATTCATTCAGGCAATGCAGAGAGTTGACATACTGAA
>JAUYWH010000024.1:11475488-11489694 GCA_034779795.1 Ctenopoma multispine | reverse complement strand
ACATATATATCATAAAAAGGTGTTGACTGAGTATACACTTGTGTATACACTTGTGTGTACAATGTGTGTGAGTATACACTTGTGTGTACAATGTGTGTGTATGTGTGTGTGTTACCACACACACACATACACACACATTGTATTTTCTGTATTTTCTCACTGGAATCAGACCTAACACTGTTTACTCTGGCATGTCAAATCCAGCCTTGATCTTTAAAGGGGTCCTGTCTCCATCCTACCACCCCTGACTGAGTGAGCTGTGATGTTGGGTAAGCTCTGAGAAGCCTGCAGCATATTCAGGGCCACAGGCATAGTTATGTTTCTGCAGTCCTTTCTCTTCCCTTGAGGTTTCTCTATCTAACCAACCGCTCTATTTGATGGCCTTGAAATGTAGATATGAATCACATGTCAACAATGTAGCAGGGAAAAAAAGCTGGTGGGGATGGAAAGCGGGAAGATGAATAAAAGAAAGAGCCAGAGCTAAAAAAATAAAAGAAAATCACAGTCCCCACTGGCACACAACGATTAAGTCATATGACAGGAAGTAGAGCACACATGCCTCCTGTCTCCATTTCCTTTGTCAGTCACTGGCTGCTGCCAACATCTGACCCATGACGACAACACAAGTTGAAAGACCTATGACCAGGGAATAACATTCAATTCAATTCAGCTTTATTTATATAGCGCCAATTCATGTCAGGGCACTTGGTGTCGTCAAACAGACTGGTTGAGAGTAATGACTGGGTTTTATTTTGTTTTGTATTTTTTAATTGCTTCTAATTTTTTGGCCTAATTTATCACAACGAAACACATACTTGTGTGGTATTATTTCAGTTCCTATTCCATAAAACCAATGAAGAGCCAAGAGTCATGATGTGTGCATAAAATCAAAACATGTAAAACAGAGAAAGAATCAACGACTGACAACCTCCTGCGTTACTGTATTTTACACAGTGAGCACAGCTGATCGAGGGAGGAGAGGTCTCACTCATAAAACGATACTGAACACAGCTGTGCCCCATCACACACAAACACACGCATCTTCACTCACAAACGACGCAGGGGAGGATGTTATTAAATGTGTTTTGTTCACAGACCCACACACCATCTGAGGCTACATGTCAGTTTCCCCCCCTGAAGGATTAATTTACTCTTTACTCTTTATCCTTCTATCAGTGTCTCTTTTTGTCTTCTCCTCCTTCTGCTAAGAAGGGTTATTGATTATTCAGATGAGATCCACATACAGTATGGAGGCTTGTCAAGATCTCAGGCAGGCGCCGACTCAGCCATTTAATCTGGATACCTAAATAAAATCTAATCAAATAAAACTGACTTGATGAAAAGTACCTATTCTGACAGTGATGGTCGCCGCAGTGTAAGGGTTAAGTAAATCCTCGAAAACTCAATATGCAGTTCAAGTTAACATCTGTGATCTGTAAGCTTGAATTTCTGTTACACCCGTTTCTGATGATGATTTTCCTTAGAATAACATTCATTTTTACAAGTAATGGCATGTTAACAGCCATCCATTTCCTAGGACTGCCCCTCCCTCTTTTCATGATCGGTACTTTCCTCTTCTCTCCTGCACAGAAAAGCAGAATGTTTCAGAGACAGTGATGCTGATATTGGCAGCTCTTCACAACAATTAGGGGTTACATTGTGCTGTATCTGAGTGAGATATTTGTGATTCCCCTTTTGTTATTTCATGCAGATACAGAACACTGGTACTCAACATGCTACTTTTACTTTAGCAGTGGAATATCCTGTTCGCTGTGTGACATCCAACACAGAGGTGAGACAGCAAAATAATCAGAAACAAGAGATGCAACAAGAGACAAAGAAAATACTGTCCAAGGTACAGGTGTTTTTCTTTCTATGTGAGTTTTCCAGCAACTTCACCTTTAAAATAATAAAGAGATAGAGATTTATTCATGGCAGTATTCAACAGGAAGTTAGATTTTTAATACTTTTCATCTAGAACATTTTTTTTTCTACACTGTTGTGTTTAAGTTCTGAAGCATACCTTTTTCTCAGGGTAATATACTTATTGATGTGTCACACTTTCTCCATCTTTATCTTTTCTCAGCTTCCATCCACTGCACCTGTTCCTACATTCAGGTCACTTTACTCCTACTTGTTGTCCATGTAGGCCATAAAACTGAAAGTTCCTGGTGGAAATAAATAAATAATCCCACGCTCAGACACTTGCCAATCACTAACAAACTCGAAAAAGAAATAAACAAAATACAGACAGAGAGAAAAAAACCCTCAACATTCATGTCTACCTCTATGTTTTTCCTGCAGTTACAGTCTAATGGACCTGCTTGTTTAGTGTTTACTTTTGGCAGTATGGGTTGCTTATTTGAAGGGTGTAAGTGTGCATACGTGTGTGTGTGAACATGTATTTGAGAAATGCATTGAACTGGGCAGTGGTTTTCTTGTTTAGACTGTATGGTTGTCACGTTTGAAGCTGTGATTGTTTACCTCCCATTTAGCCAAGGAAATGCAGTCAGTCTGTGTGTGTGTGTGTGTGTGTGTGTGTGTGTGTGTGTGTGTGTGTGTGTGTGTGTGTGTGTGTGTGTGTGTGTGTATTGTAGTCAGAGAGAACCCAAAATGGGGTGGTTACACTGAAAAATTATTTTTCAAGCCTTGAGAAAAGCAACATTTGTTTAAAGATTTCAAAGCTATTGAGATGTAAGAATGATTTTATGGAAAATAAACAAAGATGAAGTGGTGTGTGTTGAATTGACTGTGGAGTTATAGGCAATATGTTTAGATTGTAATGTAAATGGCCCAGGTGATGCAAGTTAAATGTCAAACCTGGAAAATAAATACAACTATGAGATAAAATTCACGAGGTATGAAATTAAAGATTTTTCCTCTGTGCAGTGACAGTATATTGTCTCACAAAATCTCAAGTTACCTGGGTGACCTCAGTAGATTTTCACACAAACTGAACACAAGTTGTTCACCACAGCACCTATAAATTCATGTTGCTCAGTGAAAGTTATAGTTGGATCTATAAACAATGTGACAGCCGTTATATGAAAAGCAGCCATGTAATAAAAAGTGCACTGTGAGTGTCAGTCCCAACTTAACCATAACCTAAAAGTATGGTAACAGTTGTATGAACACTGTCCATTCAGCTGCATCGTGTTAGCTTTAACCATGTATAAAAAGAAATACATTAAGAAGTTTCAGGAGGGTATCGTTACCTGTCAGGGAATCACAGGTGAAGCTAAACTGGATGTATGTACAGAAGTGTATGCTGAAAGGGTTTTTAGACAAAGAGGTATAGACAACCTGGATATTTGTTATTATACACAGTACCATTCATATGCAAGTAGATGTATCACATCATCACTTCACCATCCATATACTCACCTGCTTTATGAACATTTGTGCTCTTTTTGTGTTTGTTGTCTAGTGCTGTTCCATAAATTTGGAGGAGGTAATCCCTCAGTCTAGCTGAGAGCTAATTAATGATCTTCATCCCTAATGATTGATAAGTAACAATCATTGATAATTAGCTCTGCTCCAGTTGTTTTAGAGCACTACTAGCCTGGTGGCAACTCATGTAATCAAAATTAGTTAATCAGTTCAAGTCTATTGGCACTAAGCTCAGAGACCTGTGTGTGCATGTGTGTCCCAAGTAGAGTCTCACTCCCTGGGTGACCAGGCCTGGCTGGCTGCCCTCTCGCTAGATATCTTCATGATTACTGTTAGAAATTACTCACAGATTGAGCTGCATTCTAACATGCACTGTGTGTGTGTGTGTGTGTGTGTGTATGAATGTACACAAACCATCCCTCCACCACAAGCATGTAAGAAAAGCAGTTTCTTTCTTTATACAACTGAGGACTGTAAACCTACTAATGGAACACGAGTGCCCAAGTTTATAAGGATTTGTCTTTGCTCACCTCATTTGAGAGAGCATTTCATCTTCCTGACTATAACTTAACCTACAATGTTTTACTAGCTGCCAAGTGCTTCAGCAAATATTAAAGAAGAAGAGACATGGACCAAACACTGTGAAGTGATATATGAGTCACTTAAATATTCCAAACACATAATGTACTGTACCAGTGAAAGTAATATATCCTCCTCCCGCACTGTTCGTGATCTTCAGATGTGTTTTAACAAGACATTTTAACAATATCAACACAATGTTGGTGATGGAGATTGAATACCAACACTCTCCAAGATGGTATATTGTCTGAAAACAACTAACTGCTGATCTTACATTTTTGCAGCTTCCCACCTCATCCAGAGTGAATGGCTGATCCTCCTTAATGGAGGATCGACTGTATAACAACATTGTACAAAATGACTGGGGATTATGGGACTATTCTTTGGTTTGCTTTATCATGTCTTGCACTGCCAAATCTTCTCATTTCACTCACACTTTATATATCAAGGAACAGGCACAGAAAAACACAAATCAAGCTACCACTTTGTAAGTATGAAGGAGATTAGCATATAGTGTATGTACATATCTTTTAATGTATGTTGTGCAGACCAACAAACACATCTACTGTATCTGAAGACTAAAATTTAACTTTCATCAGTCAACAGGTCAACAGGCATGTTCTTGGGACAAATGTCACTTAAAAGAAGTTAATGATAATAGATAAGCAATTAATGATAAAATAAATCCTTAAGTCAAATGTCAATGAACTGGTTCTGCCTATAATTGGACAAATTGACCACTTGCTGGTCTGTCACTGATTTTGCTCCAGATTTTGAAATAACATGGCAGCTGTTCTGGGAACACTGCCAAAGTCCTTTTGAACTGTCCACCAAAAACACTGTCCTAATTAAGTCCCAACTAAAAGTAGACAATGCTCTGGTGGCAGCAATGTCACCATCACTACGATTTGTGACACTATGACTACATTATGCCTCTGCAAAGGGGCTGCAAATAAATGCTTAAAACATCTGAACATTTTAACCTCTATGCCAAAGCCTTTGGCATTAACTGCAGTGTCCCCAGTTTTATTTCAACAGTGATACTGGGTCTGAAGTTTGTGATTTTTTGTTCTTGATTTGTAAGGCTAAAACAATATGCCCCTTTAAAATGATTGTTATATTTTGTTTGGAAATTTGGCCTGAACATGTAAAATGTCACACACAACTCTCAGGAGAATGGGCAAGGATGGAATGGACATTGGACAGTGTGCATGCTTTTATAAAATTTATATCATCAATGCAGATCATCCCTGATGGATTTCCTCTGTCTGTCTCTATGTTTGTGTGTGTGTATGTGTGTGTGTGTGTATAAGGGAGTTGTCCTGAGGAAGTGCACACCCTGACACCAAATCTCCCTACAGGGAGGGAGGACACTGTTTTAACCTGTGAACCTATAACCTAATCCTCTTTGGTAACTGGGATCCAGTCACATCTGCTGAAGATACACACCCAGAGGAAGAGCAGCACCAGGTTAAGTACCACCGAAGTCCAATAACAAATATATCCCATCTCATTCCAGTGGGACATAGTGCTCTCTTTTCTGGGTCCAACATTGCAGCTCTCATTTTGAATGAATGTGACCTCTGTGTGTACTTGGCTCTGACGCTTCCACAACTGCTGCTAAAAGAAAAAATATGTGTGGATTTGGACTGACTCGTGTCTGTGTGTACATCTAGGAGAGTGGTAAGAAATTAATGTTAACTTCAAAATCAGTCAAGGGATTGAGACTGCACGCTTCTGTCCTGTGGCAGCCCAGCCTGCGGGATAGACTGCCTGAACCCAAATACGCTTTTGTTTTTTTCCTCTTTTGAGACTTCTGAAAGCCAGACAAGCAAACACCAAGTAAAGAATGATCAGTATAGACCTTTATTGCACATGTGTGACCACATATCATAAATTTTAACAATTGGAGGTTTGTCCAGTAACATGCATTTCCATTATCCCATCCAGATGAATAAACCCACATACTAGGGAATAAGTAAGCTCTTTACAGATATAAAGGGTTTATATAAAGTGTTTTATTGCTGTCCAATCAATCATTTGCTAATCATTTATAGATAGGTAGTTCTGGGCTACTAATAAGAACCACCTTTGGCTTGTCTGGCTGTGTTCCCATGACACTTATTTAGTTATTTTAGCTAGATCTCTAATCAGGAAGAATCCTGCAATACACTGTTCAACCGTTTATGTTCTGGAAAAGGCAACAGCCACACACCTACTGTGTTATTTTCCTGTTCTTCTGCACTCTACATTACAGTAATAATCTACATCCCGAATAGTCACATATACTTTTGCTCTTATTTTACCCGCAACAGGTTTGAGCAAAATCACGGGATATAAACTGACCATTATGGACTCTTGTTCAGTCCGGGCTGAAAGCGGTGTCGATGCTGAGGGCCCCTCCCCTCCAGCAGCAGCAGCAGCAGCAGCAGCAACATAATTGGGAGGTTACCGTCTGTCTTTCCCGGGGCGCAGTGCCGCAGAATAACCACACATCCTGCGCACACGCACTCACAGAGTGCACTAAGAGTTCAAGAGCGCTGGTGTGCACTTAACTTCACTTAACTACAGTTACGTGTGGAGTGTAGATTTTTCGGGGAAGTATTCAGTGTATCTGTTCACTTCTCTTTTGGTTAAGACGAGGTTGTGCAAGTGTCAGACGATACGTTTGGTCACGTCGATAGTAATTGAGGAGAGTGACGCGGCTGTCAACGGCGTGGACATTTGTGTTGCATGTGAGAGGAAACGGGGTTAAATGAGCAGGTAAGATCATAGAGACAACATGTGCAGCTTACCCAAACATAGAACTGTGTCAGGTATACGACGATATTATGAATGTAAGCTTCTGCTAAAACTTCTAAAACTTTCTGTTCTGCAAGACATCTTACACATTTTTTCCTAAATTGAACACAACCAATGATTTAACTGGACATATCTCCAAAATGTCATCTTAAAGAAATAGAATTTCTATAGATCAAGTATGTATTAGTAAATCTGTTCACAGTTGCCATTTGATCCAGCCCAAATCAGTGGGTCAGTATTTTATTTTTCATCAGTATGGAAACTGTGACAGTACAGATGTGTTGTACATTCTTATACAGTATTTGAAGTTGTTTGAAAGGCAGAATTTCAGGGTATCATGTTCAACAAGTGTTTTTAAGGATTAAGGCTGCAAAACTGTGCATGTGTGCACTTATGGCCTTATATCCTTTTTTCTCCAAAAATATTCTATATATCTATTAGAACGTGTTTCTAATGTTTTGGCTCCTTCATGTATGTCGCCAAGATGTTACAAACACCTCTTTTTATAATGCACTCCAATATGACTCCACCAACAACTATGACCTCATTAATAAATATGTAGTAGAATTTACACCTCAACAAAAAAACATATTGGATTGCATTAGATTGTACAAGTGTACCTTATAAAGTGCCCAATAGCTGTACACAGGAAGTCACAAGTTGACTTGACTGGGGATGAGGTAAGAGGACTGCTTCTTTAATAAGTGTCAACACACTTTGTGGCTGGAACTGTCTCCTAATCTCATGTCTTTGTGTGACTGGGAAAGTAGATTTGATAATAGGTCATTATGTAAGATTGAGTTAAGCATCTTGGTAGGACATGTGTCTGTTTCTTTCATTCACTAAATCTATCAGTTCAAACCTCTGCTTTGCTCACTCTTGTGTGCTTTACAGTAATTCACTCCTGTTCTGTGCGGCGTGCCTGGACTGATCCAACATTACCCAAAAAAACACAACATCAATATTTAGCTATGTTTTGAATGGCCTGCAGCACCATTCCTGCACTCTCTGACAGCGTCATGCCGTTCATGCTGTTCGTGCTGTTGATGCTGAGGCTTTTTCCTGGACAGTGATGAAAATGAAAAACTGAAAGATTGCTTTCACAAAACACAACAGGTTTTTGGCTAAATCTGTAATTTAAACATAGACATTTTGCACGTTGGTTTAGCCTTATATGGTCATAGTCCTAGAACCGTTCAGTACAAACAGACAAAATTGCTAGGACACCTTCATTGCACTGGTGATGTTAGTATATTTAGAGAGTCTACAACGGCTAGGTGCCAATGACTTGCAGACAGACAGCCCGGCTGGGTTTGCCTGCCCTAAAGGGCTGTGGCCTCTGTTTTTGCTCTGTCAGTAATGAAATGTGCTGAGGCTGGTTTGATGATAACTGCAAAACAAAATCCTTCCCAGGGCTGACAAAAAACAACAGAGGTGCTTCCCACATTTAATAGAAGACAGTGATGCATAGCATACATGGGTATTACTCAATTCAGTTCAATTCAGTTCAGTTTATTTATATAGCACCAAATCACAGTAGAACTCCTTTATTCTGAGGTAATAAGGAAACAAGCGAGAGCACTTACAAATGTTAGTCACTATTTTCATGCCCTATTGCTCCCATTTGCCCTCCTCAGGATGGTATTAGTTTACACCCACATATGTTCATTCATGCAGACATTTATACACTTTCAAAGACACATGCCCGGGTCATGCCCTGTTCGACATGTGTTACATGTTTTGTAGTCCTTCAACAAGCCAATCTGCACATTTGTCTCTATATCTTCTCAGGTAGTTGTTCTGTGCTTTTTATAGCGACTCGACTTTGTTTCCACTGTATGTTTTTCCAGTTCCATCTCCTCCATATCGAAAGTTAAACCACAGATCCGGTATCACTTCCTGCCACCCCCCACTCTCCCACCCTTGCATTTACCCTTAATGTGACAGCAAACCTGAGCTTGCACTCTTTCAGTTGTTTATGGCTAGGCAGAGGAGCTGTGGGGTCTGACTTCCCCTGACAAGAATGGATGATTAAATGGCAACATTAAACATAAAACAAATCTTTAACAATGGTAGCAAAAGTACTGTTTTCTGACTTTGGCGTATTTGGTTACCATAATAGCAGTTGCCCAGAGTATTCTCTTACCAGTGTTTTGAGATAACAGCTTAGGGAGGGACACAATGTGGACAGACAGCACCTCAGGGTTGGAATTTTATCCATCTCCTTTGGTTTAATACCACAGATGGAGTCTTCACATTCAAAAAAAGAAGGAATTCCACTGGAATGTCCCGTTGTCTGGGTATTACCCATTTCACGCAAAGTGTGATTATCATTTTGGTGTCTGTTATTTTTAAAGTGGTTTTGTTTATTTGATGTAAAACTGGGTGCTGGGTTATTTTCTCTGAGAATTCCTGGTGTACCGTAAACTCCACGGCAGTCCAGTGAACTGTCAGGAGACCGTAGTTCTTTATCTTTTGGAGAGGGTATTTCTTTAATGAGACTACATGTAGATATCTGATTATAGGATTTATTAAAAGGTAAATGACTGCAGAAAATGAGATTTTCCTCATTGCAAGTGTTTAAATTAGAGCTGGGTGGTATAACCAAAAGTCTACATCACGGTATTTTTCAAGTTATGATGGTTTCACAGTATTCAATTGTATTTCTTCCCCATTTATGAGTTTGTGTTAGTCATATTTTCTACTGATTGAGAGAAGAGTGCCAGATCACAGCAGAAGCCATTTTAGGTTTAGCTTTCCTATAGAATAGATCTATACATTGTGATTTTATTAAACAAACTTAACAGCCTTAATGTTATTTATCTTATTTATCCAACAACATGTCATTTCTGTGTCTACATGATCATGTGTTTACTGTTCTCCTCTGCTCTCTGTTGCGCACAGCAGGATCCTTTGTTTTGAGTAGGAAAATATGTTGCGTCAACCACTTGAAAAGCAACAAAAATACAACAACACTGTAAACCTAAGAGAAGAACTAGCAAACGACATCTGACTGAAAAAAATGAGATTTCTTTGTCGCTGGTACTCCACAGTATGTTTGTGGCTAAGGTGGCTAATAGCAAATTGTTTGTGTTGCCACCTCCATTGACAACTTTAGCTCGTCAGCAGTTGTAAATAGTTTGGTCCACGTCAAAGCTTTTAAAACCAAAGTATCTTTAGACAGCAGACAAGCAAAAGTCCTTCCATGTCATCATGTTGAGCGTCATCGTCTGCTACAGCTTCTCTGTTCATTGTTTAGTACCTCCACTAACATAGGTACTCGTTACATGCGTGTTTAGCTGTGTAGCAGTGAAAACGGTCCCCCCTTAAACAGTTTCCAGCTGTGCTACGCTCTATACGTCTAAAAATTCATATCATAAAAAAATTAAAAAACGGTTTTCAGTATGAACCGGTATATCGTCGAGCACTAGTTTAAATGATCATTGTTTTAGTCCATGTAGAGGAAACATATATCATTAACATGTTTTGTACTTTGTATTCATTCATTATTTAAGGGTTAATCTACAACAGCATTTACAATTTTTAAGGCCCGTCTTTTTCTCGATCACATACACATACTGTGCTGGTAGATGTGGTGCTTCACTCTGATAAGGTGAGGTAATTTAAAGGTGAGTGTTTAAAATCTAAAACAAATGATGATGTTTTTGGATCACAGAGTCACATGTTTCATATTCACTTGTTCTCTGGCAACAGGAAACTCACAGCATGCATAGTGAGATCTGCACCAAATGCATTAACCATGTGACATTGTTAATAGAAACTGCAGCTTGTTGTGCAGCTTGTTATGGAAAGTGAAACTCTAACTGTATATTACAATACCAAAGAGTAGGAGATGTGTTTGAACATTGGTGTTTCTCCCTTTAATCCTTTATATAGCTAGAGTTATAGCTAGTAGAACAACTTTCAAATGTAATGGTCCTCATACTGGATATGCTTTATGGTTTGTGTTTAGTGAAAACACAAACACTGTGGCCTAGTGGCAGTCCTGTATTTTTCCTGCAAGACATGAATTCACACAGACTCCCCGGGGAGTTACTTGCTTCCTTTAATGCAAGGTTAAAAAGATGATTGACTCTTGCCAAGAAAAACAACTAATGTCTTGAGAGTTAGAAACAATTACCTATATTTTTCTGCCAGGTCAGTGCCTGCGGTCAGGGAATAAAGACAAATAGCTGTGCTAATGCACTCTGTCCTGTGGAGATGGAGAAGCTTGATAATAGTGTACTCTACATGGCACCTGGATTGCTAAATGCCTCATTAAGGGTGTTCTCAGAGTGAGAATGTCTATGGCCAGAGCACTTCATCACCATCTGCTCCCTCCTCATGACTCCTGGCAGCTTCTATCATATCTATAAGGAATACATGTCTTTGGTTTAGGTAAATACATTTTTGTAAATAGCATCCAGATTTCTCGATTCTGAGCCATAGCTGATTAATGACTGCTGGTGAGTGGTCATTTTATGGCACATATAATAATATTGCATTTGTTTGAAGTTGAGCACAAATTGCAAAAGTCAGTATATTTGAGAAGGTGACATCTATAAGCTGCAATCCAGTACGCTGGGCTGAGATATCAAGCCAACAGCACTGTATTCACTGCTAGTTTTAAATCTGTCACCATTGCCATCAACATTGTTTCCCATCACCCCCTGCAAAATGTGCCGGCCATGCTGCCAAAGACAACAGAGACTCTAGCCTCCAAGAAACAGGAGTGTCAGCGTAACCCACTTGGCACAACCTGTCCGTTTCTCCTGTTTCTCACCTCCCTCTTTTTCTCTACCTCTCTTTTGATCACAATTATTCACTCTTGCTGGCATTTTCAGTGTTTTTTCCTGCTGAAGTGCATGTCAACCTTATGTTGTCACCCTTTTCTCAACAGATGGAGAGGTTCTTATGCTCCTCTTCTTATACTCGAGCGTTCTCTTTTGTTTGGGGGCATTCGTCAAGAGGGGTGCTGCACAGGCGTGCATTGCTGATAGATGTAGGCACTCAAGTGTTGAAGAGAGATACATTGCTTACAACATCACTCACGCTGGTGAAATCGTGTAATTGCATGCCTGAAGATACTACAGAAAGGATGAGTCCCACTGCCAGCACTATCACTGTCGCTCACAAAGTTCACAAGTTCTGCACAGATTGAAACCCTCACACTTCCTCCCTCTGTTTGCTAATGTCCTATCAGTCACACACAACTTCAACCTGTATTTCTAACCCCAAATGTGTGAAGAGGCCTTAACTTGTCATCTTAAATAAACAGAGTCAAAGATATGGGGCACTGGGATTTGTGGCACTCTGACCTGATTCTGCGTAATGAACTTGTTTTAAACACCAGATGACAAAACTGGCCAGGGAAAATAAATCAAGTGAAATGGCGGGTACCTTTACAGCTTGTATCTGTCTGCTGTCATTCCATTGTGCATTTTATCATGCAATGCAAGTCTCTGTGTATAGGCATGCATGAGTATATGTGAGTGAATAACACCTTAAATCATTTTGTAGGTGTTTCATAGACGCTATTTGGCCAAGATGGTGTTTATATGTATTATAATTATTATATTAATGTTTATATTCAGTGTTCAAGACATGTAAGTGTGTTTGCCACAACGGATCTATTAATTTAGGCTGAGGTTGTTGACATTGTCAGAAGACAGGTTGATGTGTCTTATCTGAGATGTGAGTGGACAAAAAGTAATGGGGAGATAAGTCTGACGGTGGAAACATTCTTTTGATGCATTCATTAATTTCTTCATTGATTTTATGGTTAATTAGTAGCTAGGTGGCTGTGGAATGTGCAGAAATGTAGGCAAAGTAAGAACTCGAGGTGGCTCAAACATACTACTAATATTATGCTTATTGACACTTTAAATCAATAACGAAAGTAGTGAGAATGCAGATGCATAGATATTGATTCTCTGCCAGAGAATCCAGTTAAGATTTTTTCTGCTCCTGATTTCTTTCTCACTTGTCTTTTAATATAAAGTGCTACTAATGAAAAGACGTAAAGAGTCACACCTGCCCCCAAATCTAAACAATCAAATTAATTCACACTGACAACATTTAGCTCAAACCTTTTCACATTTGCATGCTTCTAATGTTTCTAATGTGCAGTGGTGCCACTTTGTTCTATATTAAATTACTCCACATGGCTCAAGTTGTGCTTACTTATTAGTGACAGTAAAATCACTGGGTGTTCTTATGACTGTTCACTCATACAACTCGCTTTTCAAAGCACTGAAGTCTTTAAAAAGGAGAAGGCTAATTTTTAGCACATAACAAAAGAGTAGACATAAACATCAGACTTAGCTAAAACTATTTGCAAGTATTATTTAGGCAAAGAATTAAACATGTTATTCATGTGGAAAGAAGATGGAGTCGAGAGAAAAAAATTAGTCATCATTGGGGGAAAGCTAGAATGTGACTGTTTTGTTAGCCTGACCTTTGTTTTGGGCAAACAGATTTAAAAGTGACACAAAAGAAAAACGAATGGCAGGCAACAGCTGATGGGTGGGTAGAGACAGAGGACATGCCTGAAGGGCTCCATGGTGAATAGTCACAACAGAAATGTGTGGACACATCCTGTGAGAAGTTAGTTGAGACTGCACACACACTCATGCACACACATACACGTACTTATGATTGCTCCTCCCTAGCTTACACTGGTCTCCCTCCAGGTTTGCAGAAAAGGACGGAGCAAAGACAGAACAAGACCTCTCCACACACCATGAAGAAAGAAGTCTCTGGTAAGCAGAGTCTAAATGAAGTTGGGGCACTATACTTCATTTCTGGCAGTAATCATGATGCCAACTGGAAGAGGATTAAGGCGCTATCCCATCCAGGGGTCCCATTAGTGGGATTGCTGTTGCTGGCCACCCTCCCTTTTGGAGCAAGCATCAAACAGAGTTTCCCCAGGGCCAAACTCAGTCACAGAGGTAAGACTTGAAATATTGATTTGCATGATTTTGATTACATATCTACATTTGTTTTGATACTTCCATAGTGTTTTGCAAAATATGAATTTGAGGTAATTTTGTATATTTTATCTCATTCTAACAACTATCATCAGGACTGCACTTGTTCCTAGCTGGAGTTATAAACTTCCATTAGCCTTTCAGTGTGCATCTTCTATGGCCACATCTAGCTTTGTCTCTCTATGTATCGTTTTGTGTCCACTTGTCTCTGTTTCTGTTGTGAAAATGAAGTTGATGTTAAAAGCTTAGTAGCCTCAGTCACATTGTAAAAATAAATGTTCTTTGAAACGTCACTCTAAAGTAGAGTGAGAGATTCACTTACTGATGCATTAGCTCACTTCATAATTCTGTTTCTCACTTCCTGTGAGCACAAGATAGATAGATAGATAGATAGATAGATAGATAGATAGATAGATAGATAGATAGATAGATAGATAGATAGATAG
>JAUYWH010000024.1:11434544-11475388 GCA_034779795.1 Ctenopoma multispine | reverse complement strand
AGATAGATAGATAGATAGATAGATAGATAGATAGATAGATAGATAGATAGATAGATAGATAGATAGATAGATACTTTCTAGCATGTTCTCTTGCCATGTTCTGTAAACCATGAAGAATTTAATTAATTAATTTTAGAAATTAATTAGAAATAAATTCATTTGAATTAAAAATACAGCTTGCTCATAAGAGACTGTTCAGTCTGCTGTGTGTATGCTAAGTGGCACTGGAAAGGTGCGCTGTCTCTGTGTGTTTAACTTTGAGTCTGTTTGCTTCATGCCACGGAGGAAGACTAAATTATTGCTCCTCTTAAAACCCATTCTGAACTCCAGTGCAAGCTTCACTTCAAAAGTTTCCATCTCTCATGCTATGTAGCTCCAAGAAGCCACACAAATGAACTTAAGTCTTGCTCCATAAAATTGAATCCCCACTGTGACCTAAAAGTAAACTCACTTTGACTTCAGCTTCCAAAAGCTCTCTCCTGCTCAGAGGCTTCCAGAACCCAGTATGGCTGAAAATAGATACACATGTATGTCCAGAGTGTCCAACATAAATACATGTAAGTAGTTGCAGGAATGGTGATTGCTAGGGACAGTGTTTACTCAGCAGTTAAATTAGTATTTAGTTTGTCTTATTTGATGTTTGTTCTAAGTCAACCAGTTGATAAAATGCAGTAGTTCATCATTTCATATATGATTGCATTTTATTTGCATAAAATTGCAATAGCATTTTATGACAATTGAGCCTAAAAATTCACATAGTGTATCTTGACTTAGCTGCTCAGTATTGACTATTAGTATGACTGACTACACTTTGCTGTTCATTCAATAGAAAGACACCATTTGACTACAGTATGCAGTCATTTCTTTCTTCTGTTGTTAAAGATGAAGAATGTCCATGTTTGGTTCTCTTAGACAGGATGAATGAAGCACAAAGAATCCATCAAAAGCAAAATCACCTCCAACCCAGTGCACACGTCATGCGCACACCTTGTCATCATCTCATCAGTGCACACTCTTCAAAAGCGACACCACCCAGCAGTGATCAGTCTTCAAACAACAACACATCACCCTCCAGAGAAAGCACAGCTTCAATGAGTGAAGGGTTAAATGATCAAAGTGAAATCATCTCTGATTCAGTGAACGCCTCCAAAACAACTGCCTTCTACTCCAAACTTGTGAACCTAACTATGAAAAACACACCTTAAGCCACAAGATCATGTTTCAACCAGAGTCACAACACAGACAGCGCGGCCTTCTGCCAAATGAAAAGTAATATCATCTGGTCATGATTTAAATAGTTTTAATATGATGCACACTTAGATGGTTGTTAGGCCTTTGTTCTCAGTGTGTGATCACACGGCTAACGTTACACACCATAAATTCTCTCCTCAGTTTTGTGACCTGTATTAATCAAAAGCAACAGAAATGTATAAGTCATTTACAGTATTTGCTTAGTGGCAGCAAATCAAAACACTTTTCAGTGAGTTAAATCTGGCTGTTCTCATCCTCATCAGCTTCTTATCAGCTTGACCCAACATTTGATACTGGCTTTGACGTTATTATGTGTACTCTGAAACTAGGGGGAGAACACCCTACATTGCATATTAATGGCAGTCTGAGGCTATGATCATACAACACGAGAACAGTGACCTCATTGCAGCTAAATGAAATACAGAGGACAGTGATCAGTAGATTACATTTAATAAACATGATGTGTTTTTCTGTCCCAGAACAAATGGTAGATGCATATACAGAACCATTGGAGCAATGTATCTTTCCCACTACATGCTCTCATTTCAACTTATCAGACAGAGGCAACGATGAAAGAAAGGCCCTGTTATTGTACAATATCAGACTTTTTTATACTAATACTAACTAATCAAGAGTTGTTGAGGTTGGGGGCTTTCTTCTTTGGAGAAAGAGAAAGGTGTGGATCACTATGTTAAGCAGCAACAGCTAAGCAGCCTGTTTCAATGCGCTCATAGTGCTGTGTGTTTACAGAACAGATTAGTGTTAGCTGAAGGCTAGTGGGCCTAATCTCTCTGGGAGGTTTGGTCTGATGTGGACATGATGTATGTGTGTGTGTGTGTGGGGTAAAATATATGAGCATGTGAAGGTGCAGTGCATGTGAGCTTGTGTATAGGAGGAGGTATTAAGAAGAACTGGGTGGTGTTGAGTGGTCCTAGAAGTTCAAATATTGAAAGGTTGGTAACCTCTCCAA
This sequence comes from Ctenopoma multispine, assembly GCA_034779795.1. Lineage (NCBI taxonomy): Eukaryota > Metazoa > Chordata > Actinopteri > Anabantiformes > Anabantidae > Ctenopoma > Ctenopoma multispine. The sequence goes on along the minus strand of JAUYWH010000024.1, from coordinate 11,473,167 downwards.
TCCTTCACACCGAGAGGGTAATCACAATGTCAATCCTTTCAGAGTGACTCCCACAGGACTCCCCCACATTGAGCCAGTGTTTATTCAGGGCATGTTGCTATACTGGCGCGCTGAAAAGAGCCTGGTGATAGAAGAGATTTCCTCAGATCAAGGAGATGAGGGACACAGTGCTGAACTGAGAATGTAGAAAACACTCTTTAATATGGACATTGGAAGCTGGGAGTACAAAGACCAACTTTTACAAGTTGAATAACATGGTATATACAGTATATTTTAGTGCTTTATGGACAGTATATTAAAAAGATCACCACTGGGAGTAAGTAATCCACCTGGGCTCATCATGATAAATACTCAAATTACCCATAACAGACTAATGCTACTGCCAAAGCTCATATTTATGAAGTTGTTATCCATCTGTAAATGATGTGTAGACAGGAAAATACTGGTAGAGAGACAGGTAGATTTCGAATGAATAATCTCCCATCTCATTTTCAACAGTTGGATGAACTGAAAAATGGCTTTATGGTAAATATAGCAACTATGAAAATACCCTGTTAAAGATATCTAATAAAGCATCCACTGATGTAATATGCTGTTGAAGCCTTTCCTACTGTATCTCTTCTCTGTTATCATGTGTAGCTAAGGTGTTGAACCACAGAGGTTTAGGAGGTTTTCTAGTCAAGCCAAGACATGTTTTTTTCCCTAAAAATGTGCTCATTGGGTATTTGTTGCAGAGAATAAATTTAATATATGCGAATAGGTTGCACATGACAGCATAATCCTCCGGAAATATTTTTCCATTGTACTGTAATTTGATGATAGATGATACATGTTTGAAAAAAAAAAGATTTGTGCATACTCTTTACTGTGCAGCTGTTTTAATATCTTTGTTTGTCTCTGTCTCTCATCTCTCCAGAACTACTGCAAGCCGGCAGTGTCTCTCTGTTTTTGGGCCCTGCAGATGGCCTCCATTCCCACTCGCTCCTGTTGGATGAGGAGAGAGGTCATCTTCTGTTGGGAGCCAGGGATCACATCTACCTGCTTGACCCTGATAATTTGGGCAGAACCCCTAGAAAGGTACAGAGTGCTGGGAAGTGCAGAGAACAATGATGCTGAAGTTTTATATAGATACAATAGAGAAACAAGTCTAAGAACACAGGTAGTTTAATAAATTAAGAGCAGCTTTTGGTTTTTGTTTTGGTTCCAGTAATTTGCTATATTGTACTTGAGAGGTTGTTTAATTAGACTTTGAAGTGTTTACAGTGATTCTAAGAGTCTCCACATCCTCTGACAGAGAGCCTGTGCTGGAAGAAGTTCAAGTTTGAACAGGAGATGGAATATCTCCCCCACACCCCATCAATGACCCAATCCTCAGACATGCAAACTCACGCTTGGAGTCACTTGAGACATCCTAATAACCTCTGCTATTTGCTGTGAAGAGTTCATTATTATAGAGACAGTCATTTAACTTCACCTCTTGACACTTTTACCTGTTTAAACCATTAAGCGGGATGAAGTAAGATATTATTTTTCCATTACCGTGTTGCTAAACTGAAATGCGCTCGGCCGTGTAGCGTCGTGGAGGAGAGCTCACCTTTCATTCATCAGCATTCTGAAACGATCTGAAGATGTCAGGGTCATCGTTTTGAAGAACACGTGCACACGCACATACAACTACACATACAAAGTATATACAGGTTTAAAGAACGCACGCTCACGCTTAAACATTTACACAAACACACAAATGCATTTGGACGTATGCCATGTGTTAAAGTTTGTGGATGAGAGAGTGTGTGTTTATGCAGCTGAGATTGATCCACAAGTGGGGCGACAGCTTGTTTATTTGATCGTTATCTTGTTGTTTTAACTCGTAGTTGTGCTTTCAAAGTTGTCTCAAATGTTGCCTTTTTGTTGCCTCTCTGGTCACTGATACTGATGCCAGGGAGATAGGCACTGAAAGTCTAATTTTCTGAGCCTTTTGGGACTAGCCCTTGACACTGAATATGATCTACAGATAGAAGCCTGGTGTTTATGAGTTCCTGAAGAGGCATAGCTGAAATTGGACCCTTGGGCACTAAAGCACACCCAAATATTCTGCTAGCAGGAATTCCAGTTGCCCTTACCTTGATTTTCAGGAGATAATTTTTTTCCCAGTCTCAAAATATCCCAGTGTGCAGTGGTTAAACTAGTCCACCAGTTACCTCGGTTTCCACGTGTCACATTATAACACAGGTTTTCAGTATGAATTCCTCAGTGGCATGCAGTGCAGTTTGGAATCATGAGATGTTTTAATATTTGTGCCGATGTGTTTGAATGCGTATCCAGGCTCTGTCGACCCATGAATAAGTTTGGCGATAGCGCTCCCTGGTAGGACTTAGGAGAGGTAACACGCTAAGCACATAAGCCTGTTATAACACATGTGTGAACATAGAGGGGTACATTAAAGGGACGCTTGATGTAATACGTTTGTTGCTGTCTCGTACCAACACCTGAAGGTGTTAAGTGTTGGATAACTTAACTGAGATCAGTTATGTGTGGCAGAGTGAGAGCTGAATAAAGAAATTCTGAAAACATAGAAAAAAACAAAGAAAAAAAATAATTAAGTGAAAAGCTAAATGTATTACACATCAAAGGAATCATGAACTTTTTTGTAACTACGTTTTGTTAGTTCTAGAGTTGAGGGGCCCTTAAAGACCAGGTTTCCTCTGGTTTTAAGCCATAAAGATCCACTAAAAGAACCTTGTGGAGGATCTTAGGCTGCATTAAGGCTCATTTCACGTTAGGGGTCAGGCGCTTACCCTTTAAAGTGATCCATTAAATGTTACAATGGACTCTAAAATGTACAAGTAGCCAACATAGAGAAGCAATGAGAAGTCTGGTTGCTGCTTTCTGAACCTGTGGCGGTTTAAAGACATTGCATTCTTAATTTATTAGGCTTTAACAAACAAACAGAGCACTGTAGAGTGTATGGTAGAGAGTTTTGTTCAAGTTTTCTATGTCTAAATTTATAAAATGTATTAGAAATTATAGTGGCACATATGGAAAATATTAAATTATATAAAAAGATGTACTTTTTTTTTGTATTCGTAATTAGATTCACTGGCCTGCTCCCCGGGACAGAGTTGAAATGTGCAAACTGGCAGGCAAAAATGCAAATGTAAGTACACCAATCAAACAAACAAGAAAATAAATCATGTAGAACTGTACACTGCTCTTAGCCAGTCTTTTCCTTATAATTTATCTTTATTCTTTTTCGTTCTTTTTCTGTCCCTCCTTGTCCCAGTTGGAGTGTGCCAACTTTGTCAGGGTTCTGCACAACTACAATCGAACGCATGTCTACGCCTGTGGGACAGGAGCCTTCCATCCAAGCTGTGCTTTCATTGAAATCACTGGGCGCAGAGAGGTAAAGTACAAATGAGCAAGTGAATGTCAGCTAGAATCATTTTGGAAGGTAACATTTTTGAAAGGGTAGTGTTATCTTTCTTTTCGTCCCACAGGATGGCGTGTTCCAGCTGCTGTCTAGCACAGTGGAGTCTGGCAGGTTGAAATGTCCTTTTGATCCCTTGCAGCCATTCACCTCAGTCCTCACAGGTAGGATGGAGCCATCATGTTATTAGTCCTCTGGCCACCTTTTTTAATTGGTGCACACTACCAGATTTGCAGGAATCCTTTTTTTTGCTTGTTTTGTTTTATTTGTTTTGATTTAGTTGAGTAGATTTGTGTTAATTTATGTGTTTTCTCAGCATTTTTTAAAAATTATTTCGGTAAAGAAGACATTTCTCACAAGGCAGCAAAATTACTTGGCAAAGAAATGTAAACAGCAAGTGTTTTTGAGTCTTATCTCCCCTTAATGTGTTTGTTTCTAAAAATCTTTCTCAGTATGGTTTTGTCTATGGATTATTATAATGGAAACTGTGAAATCTGTTTTTTGATCAGATTTTTATGATGAACATCAGAATTGTAAAAATAATCAAATTTAAATATTATTGTATTTCGACTTAGTAACATTTAAGGTGGTGTATTTTTTTGTGATTGATTGAACCGTCAGATCAGTACCTGTATGCTGGAACATCTTCAGACTTCCTGGGAAAAGACACAATGTTCACACGCTCCCTTGGCCCTCCACCTGATCAGCACTACATACGCACAGACATTTCTGAAGACTGCTGGATCAATGGTACACACACGCTTGCATATATCCACATTAACACGTTGAGTGCACTCAAAGCTGTTATTGCTTTTTCTCCTAACTTCCAGCCTCTCTACTGACACAAAGAGCCTCTCTGTGCCCTTCGGGATGGTTATTGGCATTCCAGTGGAGTGGAAACAAACATGTATTCATTTAGCTGGAACTTTTATATGAATGCCATAGCTGACTGAGAACCACACCTACAGGGGAATTTACAGTGTGCCACAAAGTTCACAGTCTTTGTCACTCATCTTTATAGCTACACACATGGGCATGCACAGTCATCACTGAGGAGGGAGGTTTTTTTTCTCTCTGTGTACATCTCCAGTCTCAAGTGTTTTCTAGTCACTGGGTTGTCACCAGGATCTAAATCCTTACACATGGTCTCCACATTTCACAACCGCACAGTCAGAGATGTTTGGAGTTATTACATCTCGCTTGCCCTCTCTCGCACTGTGTAAACAGCATGGGTTGGAGCTGGGCTTGCCTAGGGAAAGAACACATAATTTCTTGCAGTGTTTCTGTTACTGTGAGCCTGTAGAACCTCTTCTTGCTGCTGCAGGACTCTCAATGACCTTCTGTCAAGAGTGTTAACAATTGTACATTAAACTGTGACAGTTGGGGAATCCGGTGATTGGCTCGTCATAAAGGGTTGAGCTAATGTTGATGTGATGTCAACACCTAAACCTCTGGACTAGTTCCTCTCTGAATCAGGACACCGATGGCAATATGCCGTTTCTGTTTTTAATGTATTTAGTTTTTTTCCTAGTACCACATTGTCACACTATGCAACACATTAAAATTCTAATTCATAATAATTACAGAGAGTTTTGTAACAAACCATACAGTGTCAGTCCAGAAACCTAGTACTGATTGGTTTGTTCAGAGGCTGTTATTGTGCTACATACAGCTACATTTATGTATTGTCTTTTTGTTATTTAGTTATTATTATTATTATTACAAGTGGTAGAAGTAGTAGTATTATACAACTTTTTATACAATTAACATAACATAATATATGGCTAACATATGGATCAAGTGAATAACGTGTGTAACATGAAACATGCCACTCTGTGACCTAATGGAAATGATCAAATGCCTGTTCAGATGCATTAAGGTCTTCAGTGTCTTCCAACTCATTGTTTTGGTTTTGCAACAAGTTTACTGTCTTGCTTCACACTGCTCTAGTCAGCCTTGTTTACAGCAGCATCAGGAATTTGCTTTTTAACACAAATGTTCTGATAAACAGCTGCAAAACCTGCCACCAAATGGCAGCTATGCTGATTAATAGAGGAACTGGTGAATATAGTCGAGCATTTTCCAGCTCAAAACACAGATATTTCTCTTACTGAAATAGAGCTAAAAGGAAAATGAATATCACTATTATATTCACAAAATAACAAAGAATGAATGTTGTTCTGTCCATGCTTGCTTTGTAAATGGGCCAGTGTTGAACTTTATAAGGTGCTAGTAAATCAGTGTTTACAGCTTGTTCCATTGCCTTACATGGCCAAAAGAAACAACAGTGTTTAAAAAAATGTATTAAACAAGATTTTGAATGAAAGACTTGTAATTGTTACTTGTAATGAAATACATTGTGGTACTTTATCACAAGAACCACAGTAAAAACCCTGCTGTTAATTAAAATCTACAGCACAGCGATGAATAATAGATACTGCCAGATAGGCTGAAAGTCATAGATAAGTAAACAGTCCTGCTTTTACTGTAACATAAATATTGTGGTTATCACCGTATTAGTCCATGTAGAAAACTGTACAGCAAGTTGAATATTTATGTGCAGCCAGGCTTTAGCATTGTAAATATAGACACAGAGCAAGATTGTAACCAAACATGTGCTAAGTGTAGTGTTAATGTGATGTCAAGGCTTCAGCACATGGTAAAGCCATTACCTGATGTTTTCTGACGATCTCCCCTCTCTGTCTTTTCCTCACGTTGTCTTCAGAGGCCAGGTTTATATCTGCTCATCCTATTGCAGACACCTATAACCCAGATGATGATAAGATATACTTCTTCTTCCGTGAGGTATCATGGGAAGGCAACGACAAGAGCATCCTGTCTCGAGTGGCTCGCGTGTGTAAGGTGAGATATTACAGGAGAGAGGTGTGGAAAGTGGGAAGTATATGAAGGCAAGCAGAGGGGTTGAGGATATGACAGACTGGGGGATAGCTAGGGGAGTGAGAAGTGAATTGAAGACGCTTTCAACCAGGAAACTGGACATGGATGTTGAGACTGAATAGTGAGAGAAACTGTTCATGAAAGATAAAGCAACAGCTGGTGTGATGTTGTGGGACCAGGAGACTAAGAGTAAATAGTAAAGACCTTTTATGATGTGAGGTGGAGTCATAATTCCTACAGTGATCTGATTGTATAAGGGGTCTTTGTGTTGGCCACTACATAAGTGTTTTTTGTTTCCCAGGAGAGGGCCTTGCTGAATAATTCTTCTTTTGTCGTCATCTGAAAGAGTTGTAGGGTGTTGCTGTCGGGGTCATTAAATCATGATTTTGACCCCTTTGAGCTCTACTGACAGGTCATTCAAAGCACTGCTGCCTAAATTGTCCCCAGTCTCATCATCACTGAAAGATCTCTGAACCGTTGAATTATCAGAATTTTCCCCCAAATATTTAGTATTTGCTCTCAATAAATAGGGTGATAAAAAGCCTGTACCTACCGCTGCACATATTTAAATTTTAATATTTTTTACTTTACTGTAATTCAGCTTGTTTATGTACATTAGATTATGTAAATCTGGCTGATCCTGCTGTCCAGTGCAACTTACAGTGAGAATCTCCAGTCTCCACTGGAACAAGAGCTGGAACTCATCATTCAATGGTCCTTGACAGCAGGTCAAAACAAGCTCAGCACTGTACATCTGACTAGGGACAGATGCAGGATACATTAATGATAGGGCACCTGTTGCATGTTGTACAGTGTGTCATTAGTGATTTCAAATGAGACAAATGCACACAGCAGTTTGCTATTAGTAATCATAGGTCTTTTGCTACATTCTTAGGGAAAAGCTTTCAGTGTATTTATGACTTGGGAGTAAGCTGTAAGGCAGACTGGAAGGAGATTCCACTGGAATTACAGCCCTCTCTTTCTCTTTCTTCTCTCTAGCTCTCTCTCTCTCTCTCTTTCTCTCTCTCTCTCTAGCTTTCTCTCTCTTGCTCTGCCTTTGTATTTTCCCCTCACTTTCATTATCTGTAAGTGTGTTTTTCCCTGCATGTAAAAGGAATAAGGGCACTTCACTTGAATCCTCTTTGAAGATTATCGCCATTGTGAAACATCCTCATTAAGTGCTTACATTTTTTTGGTCTCCTAAACATAAGTGTGTTTTTGTGTGTGTTGAACCATAATGTTATTTTCTATACCACTTTGTGCACCAGACAAGTTTAATAGGGAGGTTCTCTTAGGGTTTCTCTACATTACAAAGAGTTCCACTTGAACCATCTTACCAAACCTCAATCATACTTTGCTCCTTAAAACAGCAATTCATATGCTAAAATAAAATCTGCATTATTAATCAGCAGCCTCACTTGCAGCACTTCCTTTTGTTTGTCCTTATACATTTTACCCTTTCTCTCTGTTTTCTCTTTTCTCTCTCGTTTCAATTGCTCCCAACTGTCATTATATTAACAAGAAGCCTCCTTTGTGCTAGTTAAATAAGCAGATCCATACTAGAGGCATGTGGTTGACCTGTTTATTTTCCTAATTAGTGCAGGAAATCTGAGTCAGGTTGCAATTCTGTATGTTGTCTCTGTGTAAAAAAGATGTGTGTAGATTATAGTTGGATTGTGGTGAAGTACAAAGTCTATGTTATTAATAGTGGTACAGTATTTTTTTTTGCCATGTTGGACATCTGTGCTTTGCTGACCATGGTTACAGTGTACATGGTTGTGTTTCAGAATGATGTGGGTGGGCTGAGAAGTCTAACTAATAAATGGACCACCTTCCTCAAAGCCAGGCTTGTTTGCTCTATCCCTGGGCCAGACGGAGTGGACACACACTTTGATGAGCTCCGTAAGTCACTGCAAGTCTAAAAAGTCAAAATCTATTCTAAGAAATTGGGTTTTATCTTCTAGAAACTAACTACAGAGTGCACTTTTAGAAAAAGGACTGAATCTGCAATTCCATTAACAGTGGAGCACAGTAGACTGTAGTGTTTGCTCCGTATGAATAAAATACAAACAAAATGCAACAAAATCCTTCCTTGGCAGGTAATGACGACATATATTTATGTTGTTTTCCTCTCTTTTTCCAAGAGGACATCTTTCTGCTTCCTACCAGAGATGGCAAAAACCCCTTAGTGTATGCAGTCTTCACTACCTCCAGGTAAATTCAGTATGTACCACATCGACAGCCATGCTATTCTGTTGCATCTTTAGTATAACCTCTCGTTGCCTCTTCTCTCACAGCTCCATTTTCCGTGGGTCTGCAGTGTGTGTGTACAACATGGCAGACATAAGGTCTGTGTTTAACGGACCTTATGCCCACAAAGAGGGGCCCGACCACAGATGGGTGGAATATGAGGGAAAGATACCTTACCCGCGTCCTGGAACAGTATGTTGTCCACTGAAAGCCTAACAGAAAAATTTAAAAACTTAGATTTTGATTTTTACAAATGAGATACCTTAAATCCTCCTGCTAATTACGAAACAGTAAACATAGCCTCGTTCAAAAGTTGAGGGTGAAATGTTCAAAATGCTGTAGGGCATACATGCTCACATCTGCACACACAACCTCATAATGTATGATATAACCCTGAGGTTGCTTGACATGTTAATCAGATTCTTGTTTAATTTTGTTTAAAAAAAAGTTAATCATGAGCTCATAGGGATGTATGGCTTAAGCCTCAACTGTACAAATGAGTGAGAACTGTGTTTGAACTGCAGTATTCCACAGAAAGAGAGAACATGAGTGACACAGATGTTCCAGAGGTGTTTTGCCTGTTGCAGTTCTTCATTTGTACACCAGAGGAAGACGTGCACCTTTAAATTGGCAGTCAGAAAAAGATGGTCAGTTCAGTGTAAACAAAAAAACGGTAGTTTAAATTATATTAATATATTTCTTTCCAGTGTCCCAGCAAAACATATGATCCAAGGATCAAAACCACCAAAGACTTCCCGGATGAAGTTGTCAGTTTCATTCGATTCCACCCTCTTATGTATCGCTCTGTCTACCCACTCACTGGCCGGCCCGTGTTCACACGCGTCCGAGTGGACTACACCCTGACTCAGATCGTGGTGGACAGAGTGTCAGCAGAGGATGGACAGTACGAGGTCATGTTTCTTGGGACAGGTGAGACATACACACATCTCTTCCTAATTAGGTCTTGCAGTTTTTATATGGGACCAGCAGATGGCACTAGATCCCTATGATGTGGTTTTACTGATGTTGTTTTGCATTTGCTGTTGGAAAAACAGATTTAAAGTTTTATTAACAGTTTTTAAACATTTAAAGTTGATCTCAGATCCAGTGACTCACTTTAATATTTCAAAACTGTGTAACAGGAATGGTGGTCCAGTGTTGAACTTTTATGAGTCCCTTTGAGAAGGATGCAAGCGTACAGAGTAGAGAAACTTTCTTCGCTGAATTTGAAAGCAACTCTTGGCTGTTTACATTGTTCTCTTTGTTGTGTGTCACATTCTGTTGTAGATGTTGGTTCAATTCTGAAGGTGGTTAGCATCACACAGGAGAATTGGTCAACAGAGGAAGTGGTGCTTGAAGAACTTCAAGTTTTTCAGGTTTTGTACATAATATAGCCACACACACAAATCCACAAATACTGTTTATTTGCTGGGAGCACTGCTTTTTTGATAGACGATGCCAACTGTTCTCAAGTCACTCTCTGTGGGGCAGTTGAGTCATCAAACAATAAAATATTCATCATGCCTTTGTTACACAAACAATGAGCAATTAATCAACAGTTTCTCTGTTGTTTTTAAATTAAGCAGTTCTAAATCCAATGTATGTATACTGAGAGTTTACTTTTTGCAGGTTCCTACTCCCATCCTCACTATGGAGATTTCTTCTAAACAGGTTTGACCTCAGTGGTTTTATTCCCACACTCTTTCATATCATACCAATTCTGCATGTCTTCTCTGCTCTCTTCCATCATTCATGCCACACGCATTCAGTGTGTGCATATGCCTGAAGTAGCACAAGACATACTGTGTTCTTATCCCCAATTCAGTCATCTAGTCCATTTTCCTCTCTCTCTCTGTTTCTTTCTAGCTCTCTCGCCCCCTTCTGCCTCATTATCTAAGGGTCACACGTGTCAGTAGACACTTCAGCCCCAATCACAGCTTTCATTAATCTCCAGCAGTGTTTGACCTGTGTGTGGGTCTGGATGTGCATGTTCTCCAGTGTTTGTAGCAAGAGTTTGAAGATTTTGTTTAGGAATGTCCTCGACTTCAGGAGATTCACAATTTTGAAAAGTCTTTACTTTGAGAAATCACGTAAAGTCTGTAGTTTGTTTCAGGTGTCTGTTTAAAGTAGAACTTATTGTTATACCACATAGACTCCTAACTGTCCTTTCAATTTCAATAGGAAACAACAAACAAACAAGTTCTGAATGAAAAAATACTTATTAAATAATATTACAACTGTTTTAGTTTGTTTCGTATCAGCAAGTCTGTTGTCACATACTCAATCTTTTCCCCAGACTAACGACTAATCAACTAATGAATGTGCTTCCAATGCATTTTGCTCCCTTTCATACATGGATTGCTGTTCTTTCTGTGCATGTGCATTGTTTGCAACTCTAAACCAACTGAATATCTTTTATATATTGGAAACTTGAACTTGAAATAGATCTCTATGTTTACCTCCTCTAAAAGCAGATTGTTGTGTTTCACTATAGCAACATCTCTACGTGGGTTCAAGTGAAGGGTTAGCCCAGGTTTCACTCAGCAGATGTAATCTGTATGGCCAAGCCTGTGCTGAATGCTGCCTGGCACGAGACCCCTACTGCGCCTGGGATGGACATATGTGCGCACGGTACATCCCTGCATCCAAAAGGTGTGCTAAACTCTTAATGTGTCCCGCTGTAGTAGTTGATGTAGCATTACCCAAAAAATGATACTTTACCGCTTTTTTTATTTAGGGCTCAGAAATGAACACATTCAGGGTAAACGTATATTATTAACAGTCAAAGCTGCAACTTTACATTACATATCAAGGCATTTATGAGAGATTATGGAAACTTAGAAAATGAAACAAGTAACCACTTTTACGCTCGACATGCACATGCATACACATACACGTGTAAGCACAGAACTAAATAAATGTGTTTTTATTTAGTATTTCAATGTGACCCAGTATGATTTGTTGCAATAAACCTGAAAATATGTGAGACCCAAAAAAAGAAAAGGAAAAACTGCAACAACAAACTGCTTTAAACTGACCCTCTGCTGCTCTACTTCTACATGGTGTGGGTGTATGTGTGTGTGTGTGTGTCCCTAAGGCTGGCTCTTTGTTCTGAGACTGTCAGAAGGAGTTCATAGTTGTTGCTAAATATGTTTTCTATTTTGGTTCTTCTAGTTCTTTTCTCTTTTTTTCAGATTTTTCCATGTCAGAGAGTATTAGTCCATTTGAAGCACTGATTACAGATGCTGTTGCTCAGCTGATTAATGCTACTGTCACTGTACACCTCTAGAGCGTGGTCTTCAAGGTGTAAGAGTGTGCATCTGTGTTTTGTGTTTGTGTGCTTACTTGCATGAATCTGGGCTTTACAGAATCTATATCCTACAGTCAGGGGTCACACTGCCACATTACTGGCCAGTGGGGATTCTGTTATAGTTTGTGAAATAGTTTGGTCTCTCAGGCTCTTTGAAAGCTGATATTCACAGTGTCAGTGAGTGAAGGCTACAGATGTCCCTTCACACAGGACTGACAGGAGGTGGAGGAGGGGAAATCAATACAAACTAAAGGAGCTTAAGTGAGCTCTTCCACCTCCAAGACCTTTGTTTTTGTTAACCCTTTCCACTATAACATTTATGTAGGAAAACAATTATCCGTTCTCCATACAGTGAATTAATTATAATACTTTTACCACCCTGTTTCAGGCATTTTAGAAACAATGATGAAAAAAGGGCTTATTAGTTAAGATTACTGTAAACTATGAGGATCACAAGGCATGAACTTGTTTTATTAAACTTTATGTGTTTATTCTCCAGGCGAGCCAGGAGACAGGATATTAAACATGGAGATCCTGCCAGTCAGTGCTGGGACACTGAGGGTACGTTGATTTTTTTCTCTTCAGTGGTTAATCTTATATAATCGTATATCTCGTTTTCTGAGGAAGTATCTTTTTCTCTTTATAAGCTGTACACACACATCCAGTCATCAGAGGAAGCCTTTGCAATATACAAAAAAATGTTGTTCAGTGTCTTGCTTTAAGTTTTTGCAGCTGAACAGCATTCTTTTGGAATAACCATGAGCTGGATGACTGAGAATCTTCACAGACCTTTATGATTTACCTTTTAGAATCAGAGGAAAGACTCTTGCATCACTAACAACCTTGTTTTCGTTAGGTCTTGGTGGGGGACAGGTGGAGGAGAGGGTCCTCTATGGGGTAAAGAGCAACTCCACGTTCCTAGAGTGTATCCCCAAATCTCAACAGGCCCAGATCAGGTGGTCCATACAGAGAGCCGGATCTGAACGCAATGAGGAGGTGGGAAAGTGCACTCATCTCTTCACATGTACACACTCAGCCTTTCTCTCTGTGAAGTCCGAAGCTAGGCCTTTTATTAGATTTTCTGGAGTGTACTGTACCTGAGGGGTTACATCTTTTGCATGCCAGGTCGAAAAGAAGGGAAGTAGCTAGGACAGTTTGCTACTGCAGAAGTCATTTCTTACATAACTACTTCAAAACATCCCAAAACCTCATATTTGGCTTCAAACTCACCAGCCCTGAGGTCTTAGCCATGAACTTGTCAAACACTGTTTGTGCCACAAATCACATCACTGTGGGTCCTTTTTATCTAGGGGAAAGTAAAAACTAGTGCTTGTGTTGTGGGGATCCCATTCACATGTTTTGGTACAAATGTGAAATCCCCAAATTCACATGAGTTGTAGAATTAAAGGGAATAAGGGAGCAATGTAAGGTCTCACTATTTCCTTGAATAAGGTCATTATTGATGTTTATTAGAGTCCAGGGTTTTATGAAATTTCCTGTAGCTTATTCTGGTAAAGGTGAAGAATGACTTGAATCAGACCTGCCATAGGACAGGGATAGGGAAGGGATATCATCTGCCTTTGATAAACATTTAACTGAATTTTACCCTATGTTTGCAGTTTATTTCTGCATTTTCTCATTGAGTAGCTTTCCTCTGTGTGCTGCCAAAAGTTAATCAAGATAGATTGGATTCTTTCTATTGTCCTCAACAGAGTAAAGTGTTAAAACTGAACACAGTTAAATTCACTGAACTTAATCTTAAACTAAAACTAGCACAGTAGAAATATTTTGCAACAAACTCATTGGTGATAGTATGCAGAAACTGAAAGTTTTAGCCATTGCTAAGAAGTTAATTAGTGGTACAAATTTAGTTTTTATTTGCAAAAGCAAATTTGGAGAATTATCATTCTGTATGTTAATTGGAATGATCCTGGGAAACAGGATGGTGGTCAGACCGAGACATAGAGGCACAGAGGGGTAATGTGTTTCTACTTAAAGTGTGGAAAGGAACACACTGATAATGACACTTGTCTCCTGAACGACAACAGAAATCTGCTTGCGCAGTGCGTCAGTGCCCCTTCCCTGCCCTAGTTAAACATTCAAACCACCCATTGCAAGGGGCCTGTTTACCACTCAAGCCACTTCTCACTACTTCCCACTAATATTACTCCCACAACTGCTCCCCCATCCTCCCTCTCAGGGGTGAATGTAAACACAATGACAGGTGCAGAGGCCGCTAAAAACCCATATGGTCCTTTATAGACTTGCACAGACGTATTCTTTATGATCTCCTACAGCAGAAATCATAACAGATTGTTCCCTATGGGGACAACCATGTGTTTTGGAGTAATGATCACAATGGGGAGTTTTCTGTGTTTGTATGTTTAGGCTTGCAATGATATGTGACCTATTGTACTGTAGACAAAGTGATAAAGGAGTGAACGCAGCAGTTCTTCCTGCACTGCATTTTTACTGAATTGTCATATGATAGAGACAGACATACTAAAAAAATACAGCACAATGTGCAGAAAATGATGAATTAATGACAAGCTATGTGGTGTTTATCATGGAAAAGTTTCCATGACTTTTGGCTCTGTTTGCATATGGATATAAATTCATTTCTAGGTATCACTATCACTATTCTTTGCCAATAAAAAGGTAGTGAGAGCCACCAGCTGGATTCACTGGCATCCCAAAACAATTTATTTAGTTTCACAATATTTCTGATACATAGTATCTTTAAAAAAAAGATTCAGACTCAAGCTGAGCTGTACAAGAAAAACTCTTTGATGTTTGAAGAGTGTCCTGATAATGACTGAAACCTGAAGAAACCAGATTATTCTTTATAATTCAAATGGCCAAATGCAGCCTAGCAATACAACCGATTTGCATAAATACCTGAATAAATAAATAAATAAATAATTGTTTGGCAAGAGAGTCCAAAATGTATGTCTGTGTATTTTATTTGTCATGTGAAATATTATTAGAATCAGTGTTTTTTTCTTTGGGCTCCCATGATTGCTCCTCGCTGTTAATACAAAATGAAGAAGTTCAAGTTACTGATACAGAAGATAGAGTTAAAAAACACTTTGATTAGTTGTGTGCCTCTGTTTTAGACAATTTCTTTGCCTCTAAAGCTTGAGTTCTCTGTTACCTAAGTTCTTTTCATTTCTAGTTTGTTTTCACTCTTTGTCTCTCTTTACCACCCACTGGTTATGTTTTGGCAGCTGTGTCAAGTACAAAAAAATTCAGTCTCATCGACTGCATTTTATAAACTACATTTACATTGTATTTACATTTAGTCATTTGGCAACTAACTAGTGAGGTACAAGGGAAGCGGGAAAAAAACTAAACAAGGAGAAAGAAAGAACTAAATCAAGACACCTACATTTTATCAATGTTCACAAAGAAAATGAACACGAGTGTGTCTTTTCAGCAGTATGAACGGTAGGTAAGTTTGGTGATGTGAGGTTTCCTTCTACTGGCTCTCACAGCATGCTGACGAAGGTGCTGTCTGGATTCCTGCACTTTTCTTCGCCTTCTCTTCCCTCCTGTCTGTCTTCTCTCCTCTTCTGCTGTCCCTCATCCTCCCTCATCAGTTTCATGCTTACTCTGTCTACTTTGTTTCCTCATACCTCTTGTGTTATCTCTACAATTTCCCACAGTCTATCCCTTTCTGCGTTTCTTTTCACACTTTCTGCCTCCTGATGGGTTCTGATAAAGGTATCCTCGAGCAGCTGTTCACAGCACCTGCAGCCCACTCCAATATTTACTCCCCTCACAGACACATACACACACTTCTCTTATCCCCTTGTAAAAGTCAGCTATTAAAGACGTCAGCTGGGCGAGAGCTCTCTGTGTTTCTCACAGTATGTTTGTGTGTGTGTGTGTATACATGTATGTTTGTGTGCAAATTCACAACCTGGAGCCAGGAATGCTGGACCGTTAAAAATTAGTAATGGGTTAGGGGTACAAAAAGCATGGTTTATGTTGAATTTCAAGCATGACGTTCATTAGAACAAAGAGCTGCCTTCCTGAAAGCAACCTGATAAGGACAGAAAATATTTAATCACAGTTGTGATTCATTTAAAAGACCATTAAAAGCTGTGTTTCATTGGGTTGCTCCACATGCATGTGTGTTTGTTCACCCATACAAATATGTGTGTCTCTGCAAACACAGACCTCTGCAAAACAGCTTTAAAGCTGCATTGCTCATCCTTTCACGAATTTCTCAGCTTAAACACATGCTGAGATACAGATGAAGAGAAAAATAATATCTGGCATTACTACTTAACAGATACCTTGATTTTGAATGGCTGAGGGGAAATAGATACACACTATGCACACATAAATGCTGATTGAATCATTTAAAAATTGCCTGTATCTACTGAAACCTTGATGGACTCATATAATGTCCCACATGTTTTAGCAAATAGGTCAGGTGTGTCTGGAAATGAGAAGGTGTTAGGAGACAGACATCTAAATCAAATGTGAGTAAGGGTCAATGTCCAAAGAAACTCTGAGGCCTGTGGGTCTGCCTCTGCCTGGACAACACATCATCAGTGTCAGACCTAGAAACAGCCACAGAGCTATACACACACTAAAACAGAGCAGCATGCACGTATGCACACACACACACACACACACACACACACACACACACACACATACAGACATGCACAACCTTTTTTCTTGCTGCTGTCTTATCACTTACACCTCTGCGGGTTCGGCGCAGGGCTGTGGGTGGTATGCTTTTGAAGCGTCCATACATGCACTGACACACACACACACACACACACACACACAGGACTGGACTGGACTGGACTGACACTCTTGTAGTCTTTGTCTGTCCGCTGAACACAGGTGTGTTGTTTTAGGCCCTGACAGCAGCCATGCCATGTGATGAATCATGGTGGATGCTCAATGAAAAGAGGGAACCACAAACATTAGCATGCTACTTGCCCTTACACCTTAATGACAAGCACATGTATTTCCCCACCAACACACACACACATAGGCACACAAACCTTTTGACAAACACCTTTCTCTGCCTTTGCCAACTTCTCACACTCATCATAGATCTAAGTATCTCTCCACACCACATAATGACCTCTGGACCCTCCTGCTGGGGGGTGACATTCACCACCCCCAATTCAATATGCTTCCTGTTTCAGGGGTCATTACCATGTTTAACCCACCTTAGATACAAATCATGTGATAAAATACATGTGTGTAAACAGGGTGGGAGGTATTGAGCAAGTGTTCTATAATGTACTGTCAACCTCATTGAGTCTTTGGGGGGTAGAGAAAAACAAAATTTAATGCAGTAGGAAAATGTTTAATCTGAATTTAAGTATGGTAACATTTTAGAATGGAAATATAAAAAAAGTTTTCACATCAAATGATGTTATATCTGATCAACCTAAGGTCAGGTAGCTGTAGTCACATGACCCTGTTCTTGATGATGAAGCTCTTATAATGTCTTTATTTTTTCTCCAGGTTAGGCTGGATGATCGAGTTGTTCACACTAACCGAGGTCTCCTAATTCGCTCCCTTCACGCCTCTGATGCTGGTGTCTATATCTGCATAGCTCAAGAACACACGCGCTTCACCCACACACTCCTGCGTCTTACACTACAGCTTGTTACGCCTGGGCAGCTAGACAGTAAGCCCAAGCTCAGTGAAGACCCCACTGTAGAGCTACGACATAGTACAGAGTCTCGTCAGAGATATAAAGACTACCTGAGAGTGATGAGCTCTCCCTTTGGATCACTGGAGGAGTACTGTGACTCACTGTGGCTGGAGAAGAGGCCATCAAAGGCGCGAGGACGGATCTTAGCAGGGAAATGGAAACACATCCAGGAAATAAAGAAGAGCAGGAACAGGAGACACCACAGAGATAAGGAGGAAGAGAAAGAAAGAAAGAGGGTGGTGAGGACAGCAAAGCAGTGAGGGATGAGGCAAAAGAAAACATTAGGATTAACTGTATATTCACCTCCTGGGTGATGAAGCAGACATGACACAGAACTGTAAAATTGCAATGACATATCAGTCCATGAACAATATGAAAGATTACCAATGAAATCACCAGTCCAAAAGTTAAAGTTAAATATATTAACTGCAACGAGCAATTTAAAGTGGTGTTGGTTATTAAATAGCTTGTTATAGGATCCTTTCAGTTGTTTTAAAGAAAAATATATTTTCATTTAATCAGAAAAGAAAATGAAAAAGTTTTTGTCACAACTAAAATAATGATTTTGTCCCATTCGAAAGAAAACGACTTACGATGCAGCTCTACTGCTACTGTGGAGAAGGATTACAACATGACTGGTCTTTCATACAGCTTTGACACGCACAACATCTTTTCTCATACAAACTGTATGCAGATAAACAATACTGAAAAATACAGGGGAAGTAGTGAGATTAGGAAAATATAAAAAAAACCAACAACACAAAAACCAAATAGCTTGCTCATGATGATGAATGACTGTAAATATTTATATAACATGTACAGGAAATAGGGTATGCTCTCTTTAGTCTTGTTATTGATCTGTATAACTATAATGATAATCATGTATTAAGTTTGGGGTGAAAAAATAACATATTTTTGTACAGATGTTTCACATACATATTGTAGTTTCAATAGATGTTTTCATTATTGCTGTTTTTTTCAGTTATTTAAATAAATTTATATCTGAGACTATTCTCTCTTAATTACTTACTTACATCCAGTGAAGAGACAAAATAATTGCACAATAAATCTGTTAAACGTGCAGTGCAGGCAAGCACCGCGTTGAGAATGGGTTAGGGTTAGTTCAGCTGAGCCTCTCCTGATATAGCAACACAAGTCCCTGAACACTGCATGCAGATGTCAGAATGATTCAGGACCAGCTGGCTCAGTGTGTGTGTGTGTGTGTGTGTGTGTGTGTGAGAGAGAGTAATAGAAGGAAAGTTTATCTAAAACATGGAAATATGTTGTGATCAAGATAAACAGGTTTTTCTAATGACATGAAGCATTATACAACACAATGTAGAGTGAGTAGTATTTTAATATTTGCATAATAATGTAGATAATCCATCAGTAAAAATACATTTCTGTGAAAGACATTATAAAAAAAACATATAACATATGTCCCAGACTTGTATAGAAAAGAAATAAAAATGCTTTATCTTGTCTTATAGGTCTCTAACAAAACACACATACACAACTGTTACTGACCCTATGGTACAATGATTAGCATTTTACTTGTTTAGTACAAAAATGTATATTTTATTATGCTACCCAAACTACATACATATGTACATAGAACAGAACTCAAGTCTCCCATTTTGGGTTTCTCCGGAGTGATTTCTCTGTTTTTCTTGTAACAAAGACAATAAATATTTCAAACACTCTCTTCTCGTCTATAGTTTATTTATCAGACAGTTGCAATCAAAATACACTCCCCCCTCCCAAAAAAAAGCAACAGCAAAGGCAAAGGAGCAAGAAGAAAACAGTAAACTAGGCTTTACGATTTATGGAAATATATATTCATAAATGAAATGTAAGGAAGCTGGACTTTTGAATCATCTTTGTGCAATAATCATTATTGGTTATATAATGAACGATCATCCAGATCCTCTGGTAAAGAAAAAGCTGATGTTAGACTGCTTTGTTATCATCCTACATACCACACATGTATGTCCTACATCAGTACTGTAGATTAAGACTCCATAGTGAGGTTGCAGCCACAGTCATGTTGTCTGTTACTTTAACTAAAGATGACATGAGCAGATTTCTGGTGCATGTTGCTGATGTAGCTAGTTTCTCTACAGTCAGTGATTGTGGCTACAGTGGACAAAAACGTTTGGGAAGTTAAAAAAAACAACAAAAACTGCTGCTACTGCATGAGACATAAAGGGGGAATAGTAATCGGATTACAGGCGACATCGACAGGAGAAATGCAAATGAGGACTGGCTTCATCACGTTAGCTAACCACGAGGATGCTACAGGTAGGTTAGCATAACATTTGTCGAAATGTATGTTTGGATAGCCAGTTATTTGTTACAATGAGTGTGCTTTGAGTTTGTTTAAGTAGTAATGTTGTTCATTACATTGGCTAAAACTGTGTTGGGAGTCACTTTGTCTGAATGTAAATTAGCTATGTGCTCTTGTAGTTTTATGGTAATTAGCCACACAGTCTTAGGTAGCCTATGTGTTTGAATTTGTGAAAAAGTGACCTTAATACTGTATGGTAACAGGGGAAAAAATGTTTATTGTTTTCAACCAACAGCTTGGTCAACAGTGTTGGAGATACATCTTTAGCTGCTAACCCTAACCCCACATTCTGGAAACCGACATAGCTCAAACTGAAAATAAGATTTTTACATCAAAATGCGGACCTGATGGAGGCAGCACTGCAAATTGTTTTCTTGCTATGCTTCCTCATACAAAGATTTTACTGAAGAAAGTGCTTAATTTGATTTAATTACTGTACTTACTGTAAAGGCACACGCACACAGTATCACAGTGACCTGCATACCACTACCAAGATCAGTAATGCAGACTTGGTTTTACCTAGTATGTGGCACAGTTTAAAAGAAAGAAAATAGTAGTGCTGCTTTTTAATTCTATCATTTCAATCTGTATCATGAATCATCTCTACATTCCTAATAAACTATTACTCTGGTTAGAGAGAGTTGTGCTTTAAAGCAGAGCCTAGTCAGCACCTTTTTTCTGTGTCAGATTAGTTGTGACTAACTCAGTTTTGGGACTTTTGTTTAAAGGGATTAAAGAGAAACATCTAGATAGATAGATAGATAGATAGATAGATAGATAGATAGATAGATAGAACTTTATTAATCCCTCTGGAAGGTTCCTCTGGGAAATTTGCTTCATAAAACAATTATCAAGAGTGCAGACGTGACTGCCTGGTGTAATGGTTGATACTTACAAAGGACTGTACAGATTGCTATATTCATTTGTTCAATGTTATTCTGTTTGCATCACTTATTAATGACACCAGTGAGCACATATGTTTGTCAGTTTATGCAAGTGTATCCAGGTGCAGAATTCAAAGGTGTTTTATAATACACACTGTTCCAGCACACTTCCACAGCACCAGGCCAGAATCAAGATATCAAACACCATGGCAGGAAGACTAGAGAGAGGGGAGCGGAATTGAGATGTCAGACAACAGAGGTGTTTCTGGTTCTATATTACAGGGTATTTACAGCTGTGCAGATGTGTGTTTATCAGACGTTGACAGTGAACTTCTGGGCTTGGGTGGAGACTGACAAGTGCTGTATGAGAGCTGTCGGGCTGGGCGGTATTGATGGTTGCTTGGGGGTATTTGAAGGCAAAAGGTATGTTTGTATGAGCTTGAAACAGTTGTTCCCTTGGAGTAATCACTACCTTTAGTCCCTCTGTCTGATTTATGGATGTACAAGATCTCTCCTCACTTCAGGATTTGTGGCAGGACAGGCAGGATGCAATGAATGTCCTAAACACACCTTATGATAGATGTGTTCATTTGTGCAAAGATGTGCTTTGAAGATTGATGTAAATGAGATGTCTCCTCTGGATACTGCCTGTCCTGAAGTTTCCCCTTGCTGTGGCAAATGCTATGTAGATGTGACTTATGGGAATAAAATGGCATGCTACTTCTTCTGCAGCAGCCAGCTGCGAAGTTATCACTGCTTACTGGATATTGGTTTTCAGTATGCATTAGGCACCTATGCATATCCACTTTAACAGAGGTTTTGATCAGCCTCATGTTCTTTTTTGTTACAGGTCAGGTGTCATGAGAGACACTGGCAAGCTTAGAAGTCTCTTGTATCAGAGTACTGCAATTTGGGGAATATTCCTTCAAATTTGATCAAAAGTACTGGCGAATTCAGAAAAGTATGAAAGGGGCGAACTGCACAGACTTCCAAAGTTCTCAAGAAGATATGCACAGAAGTATCTCTGTGACAGTCAAAGGTAGTTTGTCTGGCCTGGTTATACAATTCAGTTTAGACTTTTCCTGCTGGGACATAGGACATTTTCATTTCATCTGGCATGGAGATGTCAGTCACACAAGCCTTGTGAGATATTTTCAAACATGAGAAAACGTCCTGATTATGAAACCACTGAATATGTTGTCTGTGGTCTGTAAATGCATTCATTGTTATGCTACCACAACTGCTGCTAATGTGACTGTGTTACAACTGGAATATTTGTTTCTACGAGTTAAATGACTATTGCTAATTATCTTTAACAGAGATCCCTTTTTTATTATTATCTTTGATTAAGTCAATCTGATAATTGTTATCATTCCTAAGGTCTTTAACTTGACAGTGACATAGTTATAAAAATGTGTATTTGGTATGTATAGACTACAGAGCTGTAGACGCAGTTATTATAATAAAGTCTGACGATTACTTCACTTCATTGTTTCAGTTCCCATCTTGAGTAGTGGTTACCTATGCGCTTCTAATGCTACAGAATTAACAGGACACCTATCAGATTTATAGTTGGTCATAACAGCATTGTTACTGTAGTATAAAAGTCCAGTAATTGTGGTAAGGTTTGGTTTACTCTCTTCAAATGAGAGGTCAATTAAAATTCTTCCTATGTAGAGTTTAGTCTGATATGTGTTATAAAATGTTTGCCCCTTTTTGTACAGAGCTGTTGAATAAACAGCATTGTCCAAAAATATCATCTCTCACCTGGTTCATACTGAAATGGACTACAGCTGTTTAGTGACAATACACTGGAATATGAAAAGAATAATAGCTGTGCAGTTCTCCTCATTGCAAGAAAGAGTACGTGGTGTGTTTCGTCTGCATTCTCAGGTGGTCTGGTTCATATAACTTCTGCTGCCTAGTACCAATATTTCATAGATTAACTTGGAAGTTTTCTCCTTTCCTCCTCTCACCTGTACTGGCTTTTGTGTTTTTATATGGATTTTCTAAGCTGATCTCTAAGGCATGGGAGTGTCATAAATACATTGGTTTTCCTGGGGAAGGGGCTAGGTGTGAGGAGAAATAACAGAAAGTAAAATAGTAAAATGGTGGGATTGTGGACCAAGTGTTGCATGGTTTGTAGCAGTCTGCAGAATGTGGTTGTCCTCTGCCTGCTCTGTATAGTGGAAACTCAAACCACAAGAGAGTATATTCAGCCATGAAGGTTAATGAGCTCAGTAAATATGGAAATCTTCCAGAACATTGTGGACGGGATGATTTTCTGCTATTTTCCATGCCTGGGTGTAAAGAATGCACTCAAATTTCAAGCTTGAATTGGTATATCAGCTTACAAATGGTCCCCTTTTACAGATAGCTTAATAGTTAATTTGGTGTACAGGTCGGTGCAGTGAATCATCTGATTCTTGCAGCATTTACTCAGTTTACATTAACATATTCGGGCAGTACATTGCAGTGGGTTTTAATGAAGTGTTGTCCTAACTCTGATCCATAAGGGTCAAAGCAAGGTGTAAATATGACTGGTCATTTCATTAATTCCTCAAAATAATCCAAAGGATTGTGTTTTGTTTGTATGTATTGAATGAGTAGATGAACCCCTCTCCCTAGATGGAGGACTTAATGTTTTTACATTCTGTCAGAAAGAGGACATGTGTAGTTTAATCAAACATGTATAGGTGTAGCTTAGTCACGTAAATCCTTTTAAATCTGAACAAATATTTTATGGACAAACATTTAAATATGTCAGTCTTATTGCTTTCACACAGTTATTTGAAAGTAATTCTAATGATTGCTCGATAAATGTTGTCTATTTAAACGAGACTCAAACTTGCATCCAATTCTTACACAAACTGTTTTTTCTGCAACATAATTTATTTTACAATAAATTTAGACAAAGAACATCTTATTTACAGTGTTTGTGGTAAGGTTTACCACAGATACAGAGACTGTCTTCATCTACATCATACAAACAGATCATTCACACACTTTAATTTAATAATAAAGTTGTACTAATAGTAATAATAGCTTTTACATGCTGTACTATAGACTCTATAAATGGAGCAGTGGGTAGAGCAACAAACTGATGAAGAATCATAACATTAATTTAATCCACTTAATGAATTAGCAGCTAAAGTTCACTGTCAGCATCAGCACAATTCCCCTGTGTTTACCTAACAGTGTTTGTGTGTGCCACAACAGACCACTTTCGTAAATGTATGTTTCTTTATAGTTGTGTATTTGCATGTAAGCGTGTGTCTGCGTGCGTCTCATATTCCTGCTGGCATCCACAGATCCCAGGGGTAAACGCAGTATCCATGAAATGGATATGCACACTGTGCACAGTGCAGTTTGATGTCACACCTCAGCGACCTTTAGCCTTTCAATAGGTTTTTCCAATTGGTCATATACTTTATACTTGCTTTGCCCTGTAGCTACATGCCCTATCATAACCTAATTTGGAAAATATTTCCCTGATTTATACAATGGATATCAACTGTACAGAGTGCAGACTGACTCTCATACCATCACAACCTATTTATATATATGTTCATGTTCGAAATGAGTGCCATCACATCATCACTACTGTACATTTTTTGCTTCAGTTCTCCAGCACTTTGACACTGTTACGAATAATCAACCACTTGACCCCAACAGATTTATAGCGATGAAGTCATCTGTCTTACAGATGATGGGGACAATGATTGTGCAGAAAAGAATGCAGCCATAAAAAGTGCAGTGTTTTCATCATATTGATTTTGGAGACTGAGTAGCGTAGTTATCAAGTGGTTGGGGCTATCACATGTTAGGGTGAGCAGAGGGGGAGGAAATAGGTAGGAGAGCAGGGGAGAGGGGTGAGAGAGAAAAGTGGATACTCGAAGGGAATTAGTATCCTTCTACAGCCTGATAGCTTGCAATGGCATCTCCTCCTACAGTCATAACACATCACATCATTCCTTTGAGGATTTGGGAGCTGAAACCAAACGCTCTCTCTTGACTCTCTCAGCTTTACTTCAAGGTGAGGAAAAGTCATTCTGAAAGCCTTTTTATTCATAATAAATGAGAAAAGGTTAAAAGTGGGGGCCTGACCATTGCCTGTTGAGGTCTTTAAATCACTTGCTTCACTTTCGGACACTGAGCTGATGGACAGTGTGACAGCGTAGGAGAGCAGCCTCCTGTTTATGCTTGGTTTTAGCTGATTCAGTTGTTGGGTTAGTTTCTTCTGTTTGGACTTCAGATGGCTGTGGATTTGACACAGCAGCTAAGCATATTACTAAAGGTTCAGAATATAGCTTATTTGCACTGAAATTGCCTTTCTTCCTTTACGTAAGGAAACTTTTACTTTACATTTTGCGGCTGTGATAATGAGTTAAAGAGAGCTTCACAATGAGATAAAACTCAAAAGTTGGTGGTTGATTCAGAGATCAGAGACTTCTTCAGCTCTTCAGCTGCGTTACTCAGGAAAGATATCATAGTGCTGTTTAACACATTAACAAACAAGGTGGTGCAGAGACTCATGAGTGCTTTTAAGACTGTATGTGTGTAACCGTGTGTGTGCATGCTTGGTATGCTCTAAGTGTTTTCCAGAAGTGTGAATGGTGATGAGTTGTGAGTACTGGAAGATCAAAGGCTTAGATGAAATGTCTGTCACTATAACAGCTGCAGCACTGTGGATTTTCACTTGATACTGTTAAACACAGTCAAGACTGAGCGCACCTCTCTTCCTATGTCTCTGTTGAATTAATCAGCACATGCAGACTTTCTTTCCATTAACTCACAACATTTGCAGAAGAATTTATAAAGATATTTCTGCATGTTTATTAAAGTTCGTCACTTCAGTTTTACAAGGTCCATATTGGCTGTTTTGCAAACAATCTGTTATTCTTCTGCAACAGCACACACAATGCTCCCCTCTGTTTTTATTGTGGATTACTTCCAAACAGAAACATTTTATTGAGACCAAGGGGTATTTGATTTAAGTCCCCAGGTGCCCGGCCAAATACACAACAACATTACATAAGAGAAAATCTGGACAAAGTTTCCTTCCAGAAGAAACTGTAATAACAGGCTGAATAATAACAGGACTCTAGACTATTAAACACAGCAGGCATATTTGTAGTGACCGTAAGTGCTTCTAACCCTGTTGCATGCAAAGCACAGTATCATCACCAGACTAAGAAATATATAGTCATCCATTAAATGTGTCACGATCTTATTTACGATCACACTAACAAGATTTGGCCCTACCACTGTAGCAAGGGACGTTAGTGCAAAAGCAGTAGTCTCAATCTCAGTTTTACTCAGTTTCTCAGTAATGCTACTGCTGAATGAAATTCCTTTTCAGATTCGGGGCCATTCAGATTTCCTAGTAATGAATACCAGAAACTGAGGGAGAAATAGTCGAGTTTGCGGTCTACAGCTGGGTATGGAAATGACATCCGTGGCAAGGCCTAATGATGACAGTAGGTCTTCACGTACCTTCCTTTTGTATTAAATAATTTTGTATGATGAATGAGTCAGTGCTTTCATAAAGGTGAAGCTGCCTGTGCTTCTTGGAATGTGATAAGCCTCTGTCTACTAGCATTTATCTTAATGAGCTCATTCTGTATTCATTGCAAACAAATCACTTTCCTTAATCATCAGCAGACACACGGTCGTCTCATATTATTTATGGTAACTTGCAGACAGACAAGTATTTTTCATATTTTTGTTGTTTCACTCTTTATTTCTTTATTTCTTTCTTTCTGTCTTTCTTTATTTCTTTCAACCTTTCTTCCTTCTTCTTTCCTGTGGTTTTGGTAACCTTACCCATATGGCTCAGCCTTTGATGTCTTTCCCAAATCCACGTGCGTGTCGGTTATCATGTTGCTTTATGGCAGGCACATTCCTGTCTTCCAGCGTGAGGGCCTCTCAACCCACGAACTCACACACATGGTCAGTGTCTCAGATCAAAAATGGATTTATAATGTGACGTGTATCACTTATACATTATTCCAAAGACACACCATTTGCAAAAATAGGACATCACCATAGCACAATAAATGCCTTAGAATGTTTCAGTCCAGTATTATGTGTTCAGCCTCCTGCAAGACTCAGACAGCAGAGTCTACCTGAACCCTTATCCTGATGCTAACCTGATTTTCATTTAATGAAACACAAGGTTTCAGTACATCTGCTTGCATACTGAGAGGTACTAAGGCACCAGCTTTGGCAAGCATGAAGGGCATAGCTATCATCAGGGCAGAGGATGTTCAGTAGCCTTCTGCAAATGACAGATGACTGCACTCACTGCCATTTTATGGCTCCTTCATCAATGCTTAAAGTTGAAATATGTGGAAGAATGTGCAGGGAATATATTTTACACTAGACATGGAGGTCATATCCAAGCTGCTTGAATTTTATGGTGGTTCAGGCCCCTATTCTTACGTGCATGCATGCACATGTACGTAGGTGTATTATCTAGATAGGCAGAAAGTGAGGCAGAAAGATGAAATAAAAGGCACAATCAACTTGAATGATGGTATAGCATTCTCAGTGAAAAGTGTCATTTCCTAAGATGCATGAGTCTGCATCCTTCCAGCTGTTGAGATTTTCTCACTGGATTCAAGGCTCAGTTACTGTCACTACTCTTACTGACACTGATGTGCATCTAGGGAGTGCTAGACGTGGACATGAACTTCATTTAGCTGCTATTTTTTCTTCATTAATAGAACAGAACTTAGTACTTTTCATACTGTAATTACATCACTCTTGACAAACTCCTGAACAGTTCAGTGTTTTCAACAAAAATGCTTTGATTTTTTTTTTGAGAAAATTAGGATAAATACCCATGATGTTAATGTGTAATGTATGAGACAAACTATTTAATGATGGGGGGGATATTTTTCAAATACTGGTAATTCGGTATGATCATATTTCATGCACACAAATGTCCTCAGTATCCTTTTTTGCTAGTTCATTTATGCAAATTGTATGCTAATGGTCATTTGGGCTTGTGTGTGTGTGTGTGTATTTGAAACTGTGCGAGAGAGAGATAAAGAGAGGGAGATTGATCACATAGAGGTATTACTCCCATGTGAGTGTTGTAAGGGCAGAACTATTATGCAAATGAGTGGGTTAAATGTAGTTGGACACCAGCCAGCATGTCATTAAATCTATAATGGCAGTGGGACCTTAATGTTAGGCTGCTATTATAATGAGCTCTGTCTTTTCCTCTGTTGAACATTGAACAACCCTGAACCACTATTAACCACCTGGCAGAGCCTCTCTGTCGATCTCAGTTGTTTTTTACATCTCACCATGTTTAGCTAATTTTTTCTTTTTTTCCTTTGTTGCCTGTCCCCTCTCAGTATTTTGATTTTGTCTTTATCTGCATTAGGATGCTCTCTCTCTCTCCATCCCCTGCCCCCTCCTCTATATTTGTGTGTCTCATATGCAAGCCCCAAATAAAAATACAGCCAGCAGCAAGTTACTTCTGGGTCATGTTATTATTCCATTGGACAGCTAGTGTAGTGTGTGATGCCATAAATATAGTAGTCGATACCTGTTTGTAATGACGAGCTCAGGGGACCACAGTGAAACCCATTACCCCAATTACCCAATTATCTCAAATGACGGGTGATTATCTGACTTCATCACCAATACTGCTTTAACGTTCCAGTGTATTTGTTTGGCTGGCCTGAATACAGCTATTCATGTCTCTATTTTCTCAGTGTCAACACCAACACACATGCAAACACACACACACACACACACACACACATTTAGTCCTTGGTCTGCTGTCATTTGCCTATTTTGACAGGTCTCTTAGTCCAGCGTTCCCCTTTCTGGCACTCTCATATTCGATGGCAGTGGAAACAGAGCTGTTAGTACAGGGTCACAACCTCTCACCTGACATGCGAGAAGACTGTGTATGTGTGACATGTGAGTAGCACAGATCATACTGCTCAACATCCACTGATGTGTTGTTTTTGTAGCTGCTCTGTGACTACCTCTGTCCATCTGTCTGTCTACAAATTCATGTTTCACAAAACCCAGTAAATACAACTTTGCTAAGCTGCTGGAGAAATAAAAATGCTTTTGAAACAGCAGCTATAACCAAACAGTAATAGACATTGCATCGCTGTCCTTTAATCAGTGATAATAGCTTTGGTTTTCATGAATCTAAGGTCAAGAATGTGCCTGTGTGCTCCAGGAAATTCTACTTCCTGATGATTATCCATCTCCTCCTCCTGTTACCTCCCACTGCCTCCTGCTCTTCTTCTTCCCCTCCTCCTTCTTCATCTTCTCCACCCATCTCCTACAATTAACAACATCACACCCAGTGATGATGGACATCTCAAGCACAGACCACTGTTTACTCAGTCTAAAAATAAGGGGTTAGGCTGCTAACGGCATAACGCGTGCATGTATGGTGTAAGAGCATTTTGCATTAGTGTGTGTGCACACTTCAATGAGGGGTCATTGGTTAGGTCATGTGTATACAGCTACAGAATGCCAGGTAAAAGAGATGTCCAGTGAAGGACGAAGGTTCCTGTGTCTGCTCGTCATCTCCCATGTGGCTTAGTGTCATGTCCCCTTTTTTGCCCCTTTATTACCCCATGGTAATATAGCCAGGGCTATTCTTAGCTTCTGTGTCAACCCTGTCTCTGGGGAGCAGTTGAGGGGTGTATCTTACATTACACACACACACACACACACACACACACACACACACACACACAAAAACACATTTATGCACACAGGTGTCTGGAGACATCTTTATTTGATCTTTATTTAGCATTTTAACTCTGACACCAATTTGAAGAACAGCACTCTAAGTACAAGATCATGTTCCACCACAACTGAAAACTCAATTAATTGAGTGGTATGCAGGTTGGGTTGCTTTGGGATTCCTGCGATTGACATACTAGTGACCAGTTCATCTGTGATTTAATCCAAAGAGCAAACCCTATGCATTACAAGGATCAATTTTCATACACAAAGCTGACTCTCATGTTTAACTAGAATCTAATTTTATTAGTATTTATTTATTATTTTACTAGTATTTACTAACTATTTACTAGTTATTAGTGTTTTTTTAATTAGCTGTATAACCACATGTATGTACAGTATGTCGTAAAAATATTGCAGTGTAAATACAGTTTATGATGGCATGTGTTTTTCATTTGATGTGGGAATACAGAACCCACATCTATAAAATCTGATCTTCTGATCTTAAAAAACAAAAAACAGAACAGTTAATGTAAGTGTTCCTGTTGTTCTGTATTTGTATAAAGCATAAAAAAACACCCTAAACCTAATTTTTACCATCTGATGGTAAAGTTTAGGGTTAAATTAGACGGATGAAATGCAGGTTATGTCATGAGGTAATAAATGATAATGTGCATGAGTGTGCATGTACACCATCACTCCTCGTGTCTCTGTTCTGTTTAAGAGAAGCTACAACTCTCCCTGTGTGACCCTGCATTGAAACATTAACACAGAATCTGATGTTATCTGATGTTTATAACACTGGTAACACCAATGTCTCATCTTTCTTTTTAGAAAATGTGTATGACTTTAAACTACTTTCTATGACAGCTACTTTCATTACTTCAGTTACACAGCACATGAGAATAGACAGTACCACCTGGCTCTTGGTGGCAGTTGTGGGTGCACATGTTGACATGAGGAGTATGGTTGAGACTTTCCTCTCATGTAAATCCTGAGGTAAGCGTCTCGAGCACGTACCACTTTATAACAAGGGCATTGCCTTACAGACCACACGCAAGATCGGCACCCAGCTAAAGCCCTGCAGTGTAGAACCTGTGTGTGGCACAAGTAAGGGACACGGGGGGGAAGTTCTGATGTAGTCCTCAGTGCAGCTGTCCTGGGCTGAGCAATTCTGCACTCATCCAGGCAAAGTCATACGCATGAACACCCTGACACAAATACTGAACTGTCTGTGCAACAGGTACTAATGAAAGACCTTTTAAGTTACACTGGAGGAACTTTAAAGGGCAATACTGTATGTGACTTGACTGAAACTCAGTTGTGTAATTAACAAAATGTTTACAGAAAAAAAATAAACATTTGGATAAAACATGACATCTTTAAAGCTATACTTTATTATTTAAAAAAGTATGTGTTTACTAATTTTAATAATTACAGTTTAGCTAAATTAATTTTAAAAAAATGATTGCGCAGGTAATGGATTTCCAGTGATGACCTTATCTCTTACAAATCCTAGTGATGATCCAGTTACCTTTCTCCTACCAAGTGGAATTTGTTAATTGTAGAAGCTTTTGACAACACACCCAAAGTTAACTTTTGACATTCATACTACAGTACTGTGTGTCTCTAGTACGTTACAAATGTTCATTTCCTGTTATGTTCTTTTGCCCAAATGTTGACAGTGTTGACTTGCTAATTCAGAAACCTAAAGTTATTCAAGTAAAATTATTTTTTATTAAGTCTCTACTGTCATCAGCACAAAACAGAAATATTTACTTGGCTCATTGCCCATAACTGTTTACAGTGCTTGGCTGCAGTACTAGAAATCCCATTTGTGCTGGACTACCATACTTGTTCCACTGGTTGTGTGGAAGAGTCTGCAGTCATTTCCTCTGCAGCAGAGCTCTAATGCCGTGTTTCTGGTGGTTAATGGCCTCCCATGAGCAAGCTCCTGTTTTACTGCCCAACCTGTGGGAGGGAGGAAAAGAGAGAAATGATGATGCCTGGGGGAAAAAGAAGCAGAGAAGCCTGGAGAGAGAGAAATAAAAACACAAGTAAGGATAGGGGGTGATTTAGCAGGATGAAGGAAGAAGGAAACATACATCGATACAAGGTGGAGAAGAAAGAAGTTAAGATAAAAAGGTAGAGAGGGACATTGTGGTATGAGACATGGTGTAAGGTGACCCAGGGGCCTGGAGTCAGTCTGGCTCCTGCTAATGGATTGGCTGTTCAACAAGAGATGTCTGACTACAGACATTTAGCCTGACGGTGTAAGAAAATATTGATATCATGATATTATTGACTCTGATACTGTACTGATTCTTAAGACCACTATATTGATATTTAATTCATAGTTTACATGCAAAGATATGTGACAGACAATGGTTTATTTCGTGTTGTGTTTTAACCCTTACTGCCATATAACAGTTCTGAAATCTGTATTCAGCCATTTGACACTCCACTTAAGTGTAACGCACTTTTTTTTTTTATTATACAGCAAAGAGAAAGAAGAAGAAAAAAATGTTATTGCAGTATATTGCAATTAAGTTATAACTTCTTTATGACAAAAGATATCATACAGCCCTAATTTAGCCACATTGCTACATATAAATGTATATTTTTACTAAAACAGGAACTAGCACTAAATGTCAAACCTAAAATGAATAGCTGATGAGTAAAGTTCTAACAACATGGTCTTAATTTCTTTTGCTGAAATATTTTTAAACACTCTAGACTGTTAAACAAGAGCTATTTATTTCACATTCTGGATGTGCACAGTATATGTGTTTTACTAGTTTTTATATGTGACCTCCAGTAGACAGAGGTTGTCCATCAAGTCCAGTGTCACATTCCCCCCATTAATCACAAGCAAAGCTCCACACTGAAGGATTGCTTCAGCTTCTCTGACGTTTCCCCCCATGCAGCAAGATAAGCTTTTGCTTCAACCTTCAAGGATTTTCACAGGTTGAAAATCTAGTAATCATCAGCCAAGCCAGCCAATGTAGCCATTTTGAATGTGTGTTACTCATTGATAACCACTATATACATGCTTATAGGACACAAAAACAATATTAGTGGTTATTCAAAGAGAGTGAAACTTTCTGTCTCTGTTTTTTTCTGGCTTTAATAGAAACTAACAGGAAGCTGCAGTTATACTTTAGAGCCTCTGTAGTTTATAGTTCTAGAGTCAGTTATAGGGCAGAGAGATAAGCAGCCACACCAAATTACCCTCACTGGAGTTATATATAGAGTCTGGTTACCCCCACCCTGCTTTCGAGGTGAATGGGATGTACATAACTTATTTTACAGCTTACATGACCTGTTTTCACACCATTTCACCACATTTTCAGTTTTGTGTTTTTCTCCTCTGCACATTTCACATCTCTTATGTCCATTGTTTTTAGTTAGTGGTTTGGCAGAGTATTGCTGTATCTGGTTTAAGAGAAAATAACTAGCACGAGGCACTCTATCGGTGTAATGTAACATACATTAGATTATCTTTAGTAGGCTTTTGATTCTTTTGATATGTTAAATAATTCCAAGTGTAAGAAACATAATTAGGGGAGATTGAACCACAGAAAGAAATAGAAAGTCTGGAAAAATGGAGATAGAGAGAGAGAGTGTGTGTCACAGGCCAGTGCACTGTGCAAATGGTCACGGTCTCCCATGGTGTGGTGAGTGTTTTCTGTGTTCTGGCTGTGAGTGTGTGAGAGGTCAGAGCTGGATGGACACTGTGGCCAATGTCCTGAGATGGCTGACACTTATTTCCTCTCACTGACCAGGTGCTGAGACCAGACATATGACCTGCTAGAAATCTGCATGACCGGCAGTGAGTCGTTGTGTGCATTATATGCAAGCGCTTTCATAAATGTTTTATTAAGTTATTAATAAAGAAATGTTACTGCTAATAGTTTAGGTGTTAATAATAGTACACATGACTTAAAGCTAAATATGTGATGTGTGTACTGCTAAAGCTTCAATCTTTCATTTTGCGTGAAGAATACTGAGGGACAGGTAACATCAGAATACTCTAATTGCGCACAATGTGAGAATGTATAATTGTGTGACCTACGATTCCCACAGAGTGCCAAACCACCCACCCACACCCCAATGTCCTGACAAAATGTTTATGCTGTTTAACTTAACTTCTTTATTGAGTTCATGCATGCCACCTTCTCCTCCCACTTTCTCTGCAGAGTTAACTCACAAGGTGTTGTTTTTATTGCTCTTTCTTGGTTGGTCTGGGTTACCATGTGGAGTTCCTGCTGTGTGTGTAAATCAACACCTTATCACACACACACACCATAGCCACCTGTAACAAACCAACAAAAGGAAAGACTCAAATGAAAAAGAGTCTCTAAAGGGAGAGAGAAAGAAATTATAGCAGTTTGTATTCTTTTGTTTCTTCCTTCTTGTTATGATGTTGTCAAATGGCACATGACTGAATAACTTTAACAGCACCAAGAGACACTTTCCACTCCAACACACACTTGCAGACACTACTCTGCAGTGTCATAAGCAGCTGCTTCCCCACCACCTGACACTAAAAGAAAAAAAGCTTGAGGGTGGGAAAGATATGAGAGTAGTGTTTTTATATTCATCCACACTGGACGATCTTTAGGAACCAGCTTGACATGCATATCACATTCACTCTTTCAGGATCATAAACACAGGTATCATTTATGCAAAATATCTTAATTATATTAATTGCAAACACTAAATGGGGAGGAAACCATTACTGATTCAGAAGCCATGCCCTCACTCATTATGCAGATTACACAAGCAGTATCATTTTACTATTAATCTCAACAGCTGTTGCAACAAAATACAAAAAAAAAAATCCTAGTATTCCTTTTCTTTCCTCAAACTGCATTTTCTGGATTGTAACACGCCCCACCATCACTGTGCTGTTCTTGGTCTGAATGCCTGCAATAATTGCTAGCAGTGTTCCTGGACACACCTATCTAAAGCTCCTCATCGTCTACAGTAACCTACACTCGCCATGCAGTCGTCAGTTCAGTGTAGTTCCAGTTACCAAACATTTCCGTCTCAGGTTGAAATAATAAATAGTCAGCGTGGGCAGGTCAGATTAGGGAGACCAATGTGTATTTTCATACAGCTGAGGACAGAGCTGCATACTAAAGCCTTACAGATGGTTCCATTCACTTGACTGAACTACAGGATGTACCCTCTCTCCATCCTCGCTATTTGATATGCTGCACCTTGACCAGGCCCTTGATATATCTGTAGACTGTAGTAGGAGGATAGAATTTACATTGGAATTGGATTTGTCATGTCAGACAATAATCTGCCTGTCATTGTGTGCAATATACAGTACATTTGTGATTGGATGGATGTTGAGAAAATAAAAGAGGGGTTACATTCAAGGAAACATAGAGAGTAAAGCAAACATTATTATTAATGTAAAAACAATTGGTCTTAATATCTTTTAGGTCAACAAAAGTCTCACAGGAGAAAACAATCATTATTACAAGTTAACACACACAAATAATTTTCTTTCCACACTGTTGACATTCAGCAGTCAGAGATGCAGCCTGACATCCATCCAGAATAAACATTCTCTCTCTCCATGATTGAGAAGCTCTATTGCTTCTGTTAAACTGCTGCCTGAAGTCTAAAAACAGGTTTTTTTTAAAATAATGTTTTAAATGTTTTTTAGTCATTATGTTCATGTATTGACTTAAAGCTGAAGAGAATGAAAATGATTGAAAATATTGTTTAGAACTAAAACATTCTGAAAATATGAAAAATGAAAATGACAGTACTGGAGTATGTTTGAGGCCTTTTTGGATCGGACTTTTATTTAAATACGACTACATGGGATTATATTATCTCCACCAGACCCCTGAAAGTGTAGACATTGTTGGAGGATATACTTTCTACAGCAATTTGTCAGGGATTTACCTTGTCAGATAATAGTCTGCCCAACATAGTCTAAAATGTGTACAAAAGAAATCTCACTGGCTCAAGCAGTTGAGGAAAAAGCTACACTATACCATATTTGATTTAATATTTGATTTATTGCCACCCACTTTGCTACTGTAGGTTAACTTAATGGCATCATCATCGACCTCAAATGTTTAAATAATGTTATTAAAAAGCTGTTGCACTTTTAGAGTGCAGTGTATTTCTCACACCTGCTGACACTACTGTATACCTGTGTTACATGCAGCCACGTGAGACGCCAAATGATCGTGTTATGAATATTGTTTTATGAAAATATAGACAGCAGTAGAAACTTCCATGAAGACATCCACACTGATTGGATTAAATGCAGAAGTGGGTTCAGTTAAGAATCCAGAAGTTCATAAGACAAAAGCAAACCTTTACAGAATTGTGACAAGAAAAGCACATAGTATGTACTGATCCCATAATCATTTTGACCACCTCAGATTTTATCATGTCCCACTGAAAGAGTCCCACTTAAAATCCACTGTGGTAAGCCAAGCACAGGCAATCTCATGTAATTTATTTTATCATTTTACATAGATAATTACAGTGAAAAAGCGAACATGAATATTAGGGTGGTGGATTGGTGTTGAATTAATGGTCAACCACTGGCATCCTGTAATCCCTTTTCACTGTACAGTAAATGTTGACCTACATTTAACCTCGAATACATGCTTTCTTTCTTGTTTCTCTTTATCATCAAAGTAAAATTCTCACTTTTTTAATACATCGAAGAAACATAGCATTATGGCCACCTGCCTGTTGTTGTGTTGGTCCCTATTTTCCTGCCATCACACTGCCTCTGCCAGCTTGCCTTCTTCCTATAGTGCATCTTGGTTCCATGTGCTCCCCAGGCTGACACCTTTCTATCATAACCACCATCATCATCATCTGTTGGATCGGACCACATGCTTTTACTTCAATATTTTTGATCGATACCGACCACTGCAGACCGGAAACACTCTATAGGAGCTGCAGTTTCGGACATGCTCCGACCCAGTTGTTTAGCCATCACAATTTGGCCTTTGTCAGACTCACTCAAATCCTTAAGTTTGCCCTTTTTCCCTGCTTCTAACAGGTCAACTTTGAGGACAAAATGTTTACTTGCTCCCTAATATATCGCACCCACTAACAGGTTTATATGATGAAAAGATGTATATGTATGCATATGTCCGCTCAGATTCTCTTCTCTCTGCATTACCATGCATTCCCATGGTGCATGTAGGTAAAGGGCATTAGCATCTGCTGCGTTGTGCAGTGCACTACACATTTGAGGTCAGACAAATGTCATGTATCTGAAATGGCTGAATGTTATTATGCTTGGTGAAAGGTCTGTTATGATTCATGAATGTGCATACTACAGAGCACATAAAAGTTGGCATTTACATCCTCGCTTACTTTTTGTATTTAACTAAACACTCTACTCATTCATTTGAATATGCTGAATTTATAAAAGTTGTACTTCTTCAGACAGGCCTCACTGAGTTTAAATGAAAAACTGTACTAATAACTTTGATTGCTCAACAGTTTCCAATTTAGACCATTAAGTTTAATTTGAAGCTTGTAAACAGTATAACTTGGTCTACTGCTCTTCTGTTGTTAAGCCACTAATCACATTGGAGCCTTGAATAACTGTTGTTTACCAAGTCCACCAACAGTATGCTAATCTGCACAGACAATTATCTTTGAAGAATTCTTACTGTCTCTTGGCTCTTCTGTTCCTTGAATTTCATTAAACTCAAAACTTTTTGGCCTGGCTAAATTTGTTCTTGTCATTTTAAATGAGATTTTGCTGATGGAACAGGTTATGCCTCAATTAAACTATTCATCATATACTTATTATATTATATTGTGTTCACTTTCATAACAAAGTATTGCTTTATGGTGTTCTCTTACTGTAGATTGGGACAGTCTGTCTGGCTCTCTCCCTATAGTAAGACAGACAACACTGAGAGAACACATACAGAAGGGCTTTGTAAGGGTAACCAGGAACACACGTATGTAGGGCATCGATGTGCGCGTGCACACACACACAGTTCGTAGAACCACAGCAGCAGGCAGTCCTACTCCGTTAGGGGTAAAAACACAGAAATTAAACGCTGCGTGCTTGTGGTTTTTAATTTAGCGCGCTGACAGCCATCCAATAGTCCTGCGGTGACACTGGATAACTTTATGACTCTGGTGAACACAGCCTGGGAGAGGGACCAGGACAGACACCCACTTCAGCTGTACCCCCCCTTCACACTCATACTTCATTGAAATTTCAGTCATAAGAAGTGAATTACCACTGCAGATGTTCACCACTCGATCACCTACAGTGAAGGAAGATAATAATAGAGCTATTGATCATGTAGTAAAACATTTCAGTGCTATAATAATATTAGCAAGAATAAAAATTTAAACAGTTACACACACACAGTAGGACAAGTCAGTACCAGTTGCTGTGGTCTGTGTAATTGCATATTTTAGAGCCCTTTCTTGGAATATTAATACCAGCCCCATAGGAGTGAATTGTGTTTCTGTTGTTGTATGTATTCCCTAGAACACTGTACTGTCAGTTAATGCATAGCATTTGAAATGCTACACATTTTGTCTAATTGTTACAGTAGTGTGCTGTTAATTTTCCATTTATTCAAATGAAATGAATGGGAGACGTTTTTGAAAAATCTATGATTAAGTAAGTCATGCATCAGATTACCATAGTTCCATTATAAGTCGTTAAGTGATGAAAAACAAATCTCCCGCTGTTTCTTTGCTCAGTGGATACAGTGCCTTGCGAAAGTATCCGGCCCCCTTGAACTTTTCCACATTTTGTCACATTACAGCCACAATGAATCAATTCTATTGGAATTCCACGTGAAAGACCAATACAAAGTGGTGTACACGTGAGGAGTGGAACGAAAATCATACATGATTCCAAATATTTTTTACAAATAAATAACTGAAAAGTGGGTTGTGCGTAATTATT
The DNA here is from genome assembly GCA_034779795.1 of Ctenopoma multispine. Taxonomy (NCBI): domain Eukaryota; kingdom Metazoa; phylum Chordata; class Actinopteri; order Anabantiformes; family Anabantidae; genus Ctenopoma; species Ctenopoma multispine. Next base: position 11,434,688 of record JAUYWH010000024.1, on the reverse strand, counting down.
CAGCCCCCTGAGTCAATACTTTGTAAAACCACCTTTTGCTGCAATTCCAGCTTCCAGTCTTTTAGGTTATGTCTCTACCAGCTTTGCACATCTAGAGACTGAAATCCTTGCCCATTCTTCTTTGCAAAACAGGTCCAGCTCAGT
>JAUYWH010000024.1:11412840-11434444 GCA_034779795.1 Ctenopoma multispine | reverse complement strand
CGTGGAATTCCAATAGAAATGATTCATGTTTGTGGCTGTAATGTGACAAAATGTGGAAAAGTTCAAAGGGGCCGGATGCTTTCGCAAGCCACTGTACTTGTGGCTTGATGTCTTTTCTTGTGGTTGACTAAACCCTGTCCTGAGTTGACAATATTGACATGCTGTCGGTTGTCTGACTGCCACTTGGCTGTACTCTGTGTGACCTTGCTAGTGTGAACTAAACAACTCAGTTGGCAAACATGAGTTGGATCAGCCAGCTTGCTTGATGCTCAGGTCCTCACAACACATTGTGAAAATTTGGGAGGTTTGTGCTTCAGCCCCTTCATAAGTCTGTGTGACTTATACTTATTGATAACACAGGTATCAATTTATACATGATAAAAAAGTGTCATTTTGCAATCTAAGTGATACAGCGACGTGATGACGTTGGACACATTTAGCTCTCTAGTGCACACAACAGTGACAAAAGCTCAATGTCTGAGAGCAAGAGCAGCATATCAGCCTCCAGTGATAATGGAGCTACTTCAATAAGATGGAAGTTTTCACCAGGTAAATTTCTCCTGCAGAGCACATCTGCGTATGACTGAATGAGGGAGAAATCGTTATGGAGCGATGCTGCCTCATTTTTAAGTCCAGCTAAAGTTTGACTGAAAATCAAAGTAACACAAAACCGTCTTATAAGTGTGTGTAGGCTGTTTCACACATTTCCTTGACATATTGTGATATACTTTTGAGGCCATACCTCCCACCTCTACCCAGGGCAATCAGGTTCACCTACTGCTACTACTACCTGTAGAATACCTTTGAAGCCGAGCCGCATAACTCTGCTGTAACTGTCGAGACAAAGGACAAAATAACTGCTAATGTGATAGCTTGACAGAGTTACAGAATCCTGTCTCATAGCATTACTGTACAAACCACAGCAGCTTTTTGAAGTCTTCTGAATAATTGATGTTTGAAAGTTTATCTTGCGGGTTAATATTAGGCTTTGCTCCAACTCATGTTGAGTTGATGGAACCACTTCAGCATTTTTTCTACAATTTACAATTTCAGTTTTAGCAATTAAAGCAGTCCGCCCAAGAAATTCAAATGCAACAGAGCCACATAAATGTACACACACGAAAACCGCACAGGGTCCATGCACAGTGTGGTCCACGTGTTTTTCTTTATGACTCTGAGACGTGAAAATAAATGTTCGGGGGAAATGCTGCTTCAGAGGTGGCCTTGCCGGGACGTCTATGTATGTAATTTTGAAAGTGCTTGCTCTGTAGGTGCTGCATATGTGGCTGTTCCACTACCGCGTGGTGGTGACAGTGTGTACTGATGAAAAACACATGTATATAGTCCTATTCTCTGTGTGCGCCTGACTGTGTTTTTATGGGAGCCCAAGCTAAGTGCATTGTGATCTGGGCTCAGTGGACATCACAATAATTGACTCCGACAATATGAACTACATGAATTTAATGTGTTGACGCATCTACAAATGAATACTCACTGATATGTCTGTAAGTGAACATAGAGAGAACGGATCATATGAAGTCATGCGCTGGACTGCTCAGCTGGAATATCCTGAATGGTTACCAGGCAGGCTGCTCTACTGTGTACAGCACTTCTGAGAGTTGTAAATCTTTGTCATTAGGGAACCATAGGCTCCTTATAGTGTAGTCTTTCTTTTCGTCTGTGGCATCTGGAACACACAGTCTGTCACACAGTCTCCATGAATGAGTCACAGATTTTTCTTTCTTCATTAGCAGGATCTCTGTGGTATAATGTTTGTATACCAGCACATCCTTTCTCCATTGGGAGACATTCTCATCTGTGATTCTCCACCTATACTTTTCATTCACTCTGTATACCAGCCTACCTGTGTCTCTCTATCTTGCTTTCACTCTTTGCCAAGTACAGTACACTCCCAGGTTCCCCAAAGAGGCAGACAGCAGGTGGGCATGCCTAGTGCCAGCCCTACCCTACTAATAGAGCAGCTGACATCACTGTTCTTCTCCCAGGTGATGCTGTGAGACACATCAACACTTCTACACTCCACTGTGTTTTTTTACACATCAGACCAGTAACTATGGAAGAATCTGTGTATGTAATCACACACAAAAACACAACTGTGTTTATGTTTGGAAGACAGATGGAGAGAGAGAGAGAGAGAGAGAGAGAGAGAGAGAGAGAGAGAGAGAGAGAGAGAGAGAGAGATGCTAATGATCAGGAGATGGCAGATGGTAGTTGATGTAGCAAGGATTGATATTCCTGCCCACTTAAAGTCATCTGCTGTTACTCCAACCCCCAACACTACTACAAGCCTGGACTCTCAAACACCGGCGCTTGCCCTCAGCCATACTTTTTCAGATACACAGGACTCTACACAAACAATGATCTGGATTATTAATTGTAAGTGCACGCCCTTTTGTTTGTTTGAGAAGCCTTCTTCCACTGTTATTACAGGAGATTTGATATGTCTGTATTGGGTAATATGCAGGAGAGTTGTTGTTAGTTATCCATGGAGATCTATTGTCTTGTCATCACTGATAGCATGCTGTCACGGTAAGGAGTTCAGTGATCACATCTTTTGTCAAGGCAATAAAATTATTCTCATTTATGGTTTGTAGGTGTTGTTGGTCTGAGTAACAGATACTGAGACTGAAACTGGAAATTCACCCTAGGGAAAGTAAACATTGCATGTGATCTCATAACACAACCTGTTTTTTTTCTATGTGTGTACTTTACATCCCTGTAGTAACAAGGAGCACAACTCTGTTCAGTAGTAAACTGAAGGCTTTTATGGAGTCTATAGAATCTCATAATTAGCATACATGCTGAATTTAGAGCAGGAGCTCTTGTATTTCACTCTGCTGTAATGTTTAAGTAAATCTCTTAACCCTTGTTTCGCATTTCCCATATAATTAGTTTTGCAGTTTTTTTTATCCAGGTCATGTTTAAATGACTGCATACTCTCTAGTTCTACATGTGCACTCCCCCCTCCCCCGACACACACACACACTTCTCTCTATCCTCCTGCTTCTCTCTTTAGTGGCTGAAGGTCTTTGATCATTTACCTTTTGAAACATGATGATGCATTAAAAGTACCCCAAACACTGACTCAGTGCAGTTTATCCTTACTCACTCATCCACCCTCAGGGAACAGGTGACCAAAGCTTCTAAATATTTGCATCAAGGAGGCAGATTTGCAGTGAAAAATCTTGGAAGTGGAATTAAATGTACCTCTGAAAACTAGATAATTTTGTGTAGTACTGTAAGTGCTGTAATTCCTCATGTCTGTATGTGTTTACACTGATCTTTTAAGTCTCCGATTAAAAGCTGTGTTCAGGGATGTGTTCACTTAAGTGAGTGGCTGAAATGAGTGAAGGCTAATTTACTGCCATCCTGCACTGTATAGGGACTAGTTATATGTGCTGGAAGTGGCTCTCGCTGATCCAAATTCTGACACACACAGACACACACGCAGATGCAGACACCATTAAGGAGCGATAGATAGTGCACAGCTGCCCTACTCTCTCCAACAAAACCACTCCTTGTTTTACACATAATTAGCAATTGACAATGAAACTAAATGAAAGAGGAAATGAGACATTTCACATTTACTGCTGCATTATTAAGTCACATGCATGGTTTTATTTAACAAATAGAGCAAATGTCAGTGCCAGTGTCCCAGCTCTTGCAAACTTACAGCCTGCTTTCTGGGATACATAAAGTGCTGACTATGTGTTGAGGCATTATATTTGGGTCAGCTTAAACTGAAAATGCATTGTCTCATGGCATTCAGTCTAGATTTTTTCCTCTCACATGGTCAGCTGTTGCAAAGCCAGAACTATGCACATGTTTTTTTTTTCTCTGGGCACAATGCAACAGAACACTACTCATTAAGTGTAGCTGACTGTTACCACATGGAGGTGAGGTTAAGAGGGTTAGCATAACTCTTCTGCTACTGCTCAACCAGACACCGTAACATGTGAATGGTTTCTAGGAAAGGTGGATGTTTTAACACATTGTAAAATGGCTATATGACACAGTACAGTCTGAATGGATCCATTTGTAGAATAATACCAACATAGCAACAGCACCTCCAGTGTCTATTGTCATCATGTAGATTGGCAGAAGGCATGGAGTCACTTATGCTGTTTGCTCCCCTTAAAACCTCTTCACCCAGGTTTGGGGTCAGCTAGCAGAGCTCTAATTGAACCTTATGATAATTCAAATGAAATGTGCTTCTAGTTTACTTTTTCCACTCTCTGTCATTGGCATAAACAGCAAGTTCTAAGTGGTTGTTATGGTTTCATTACAAAACAGGCATTCATGTTGACTGTGTGCTGGCAGCGAAATATTTCTTTCACCAAAAACTCATTTTTAAGGTAAGATAAGGTGGTGGAACAGAGGAGCTATACCCAAAAATGCTTTGTGCTCTTAAGCCGCAGATTTATGCAGGTTTTTTTGCGTAAGTAGATTTGACTAGAACTGCACGTAATAATTTGTAAAATTACATAAATATGATTAAATCATAACAGAGCAATAAAATTCTTTCTGCACTGAATCACTGTGAAGTATGGCCTGTAGTTATGCAAATATTTTAAAAAGTTGTGACTTTCAGTCAATTTCAGTCTCAGTTTTATTCTCTATTTTCAGTTCAGTTAAATATATTTGTGCCAGGTTACTACAGAATCGTCTCAAGGCACTTCTCACATTGATGTCAAGACATTATAAAATCATATAATGAGAGAAACTCAACAGATCCCTTTTGAGCAAACACTAGTCGACAGTGGAGAGGAAAAACTCTTTTTAACGGAAGAAATCTCCAGCAGAACCAGGTTCAGGGTGGGCAACCCCCTCTCGTGATGAAGACCGGGAAAAGGGATAAAATGTAGGGAGAGGTAAAGGGAGAGGCACACAGCATGTATGCTTAAGGGACTGGAAAAATAAAACAAAACAAAAAACATGGTTAGAGGAGTACAGTAGTTTTCAGAAAAAATACCACATTGGCAGTGTCATTGGCAGGATACATGGACTACACTGTAAGTACTGTCTGAAACTGAGCCACCAATGAAGGACTGGTAATAAGTACAAAGCCTGCCACTAATTGAAAGTTAGGATATGTAAATGCATATAAATGAGACCTCTGCAGAATGACACTGACGTGAGCTGGGAATTTATTCCAGAGGGAGAGGGCGCAGTAGAAAAAAGGCTGCAGCCAGCTGACTTCTTTTTAACTCGGGAGGACAGACAGGAGCCCTGCATTCAAAGAGCGGAGAGATCGCAATAAAATATAAAGTTTAAGGAGATCAGACTAGTATGAATGAGGACTTCCATTCAAGGCTGTATGTGGCTGTATGTGTTCATTAGGCACACTGATGATGGCAGAGCTGCCATGCATGACCCAAATGGAGTGTCTTGGAGTTAATCTAAGTGTCTAACCCAGGGTTACAGCAGAAGCCCAGAATAGCACCGCAGACCCCGTAATTGGTGGATGCCGATTGTACTTTCTGATCCACAGGCAGTAGAATGGATTAAGAGTCCAAATTGTTTTAGAGCTTAATGAGAGCTCTTTTGAAACTTAAAAGTAATCAGCACACAGGTCATTTTCTTTTCCTCTAGGGAACCAACTACTGTGAGTGCTTAAACCTGGCCATAAATATTTTAAATAAGACTGGATGCTGTACCCCAAGCTCAGATATATTTTGTAGAAAAGAAAACAGGATGTTATACGTTGGATATTTTGATAAAAAAAAATTGTATTCAGATAATACAATGATTAGTATCAAAATGTTTGCGACTTGTTAGTTCTGTTAACTGTCTACAAACACTTATTATGTTACTCCTATTGCATTTATGTTACAAATAAAAACATATTTGTGATTGGAAATTGGAAGATTAATATTAATAAAGGATATTTATATTTTGTGCAGACAGTATTCTATGTCTTTTAATATTGACTACTTTCCTGATTTAAATACAACACAGATGTTTTCGTGTGACAGCAGATTTGATAGATTTGTTGCTGTTGAAACCTGATCCTCCTTGTAGCACACATCAGTGTGATAATGCATCTTAACTGCGTCTAAATCTCTGACCCACTGTCAGTCAGTTCCTATCACCAAGATTATCTTGGAAAGGTCCCCCCTTCACCCTGGCTCCGATTTCCTCACTCACTAGTGGATTTTCCTCATACTGTGAGCAACGTAACAGTTCCTTTTTACAGAAGCCTTTTATCTTGAAAATAGTCAAAGCTTGATTTAGTGCAAATGTGTGCTAGCAGTTTGCTGTAAGGCTGTTTATTATATTTACTAAGCCGGAGTTTGTCACTTTTTATTTCATAGTATATCCACATCATCTTTCCTTTTTATGAATGTATGTTCAGTGTTTCAATCTGATACTTTTTTTTATCCCACCATCCTCTTTCCACCTCTTCTTCCAGCACTCACCTCTTTTCACCCCCCTTCCCCTACACAAACCCCTCCTGTTGCTGACACAGATGGGTGCCCTGCTTGTTCATGTTGGCTGACCCATTAGGTGAACCCCTCTGCCCCACCGGACGCTTCTGTTTGCAAACTGTGACAAAGTATCAGATTTACCCTTTTCTGTTGGTGCAGGCAGCGTGGAGGAACAGGGGGATCTGGGCGTGTTCCACCACATTACCTGTCACTCCCCCACTCCACTCTGTGGAGCACACATTCACTGACACATGCAGACATGCCTGCACGTGCTCTCACACACACATTTCAAACATACATTCCAGCCCTTTGTTAGACTCTAAATAAAAGTCAGACCATGTCACTGAAGGACAAAACCTTATTAAATTAACTTAAGTGATTATTTGACATTTGCTGAAGTTGCTTCGAGGGACAGATTTGTAAAACACAGTCTGTTTCAGTCACACACAGATATCCTAATTAGCTAAATGAGTCATTAATTTTAGCAGAACCTTATTAAGATAAAGTTAATGAAGGTAAGACTAATTAAGACATGATGAATCGACATGTCTGTTACACCCATTAACACATTATCTACTGCTTCTCTGTTATCACTCTTATCTGCATTAACTGCAGAATCCTGCCAGGGAATTAGACAATAGTGCGTAATCCAACACATTTCTCTTTTTGGTGGACTTTGGCACGACTTGGATGGAAGTTAGTTTTCTTTAGCTTATCTCAGTGCTTTTATAGATCATCATTATTTTATACTGTATGTCTTATGGACCTGTACGTAGCTTGTTGCTTTAGCTACATAACAAAAAAAAAAAGAAGTGGACGCCTGGAACTGTTTTTCCAGATGTCCAAACTTGTTAGAACCCCACTTAAGAAGGATGTATGAGAGTGAGTGATAAAGTGACCGATACATTAGCTTGCTAACTGCTGTCAGTATGAAGCTGTTTAGGTGTCAGTATATTTAGTATACGTAGGAGAATACAGAGCCTGGGGTATATATTTTTCTCTTTATCTTGTTTAGGAAGGCGAGGTGACAGGCTTTGTAAGGCAGAGTGCGTTAATGACCCTAATGCCCTGAGGTACATTTTGCTTTGTTTTGAGTAGATTCTTTAAGTGTGCCATGAATTCTCTCTCCTCCTCTTTATAGTACGGACTTTATTCCCCATGAAATTCAGGCCAAAGAGGTGGGTTGGGGGTTATTATAAGCTTGTCTGTGCAGGCGTGAGTGGCAGAAGTCAAAGGTCTCCTAAACTACATGAGACCTCAGTTCCTATGTAAATTATAGAGTAGGATACAGTCAGTTTCTGGAAAAATAGAGGGAAGCCGGAGGCTGCAGCATTGACATCTATTTGATACTATACATTGATACTATTGCAAAATAAAGCATAAGTAAACTTGTATTTTGTATTTGTTCATAACATTATTATTGTTTCCGTGTTGCAGTATGATCTCATATGTCCCATGAGCTGTCATTTTGAGATAATATTAAGTTGAGACACTTTTTCTCATTTTGAACTAACACCAACACAGCACAATATATTATACAACAGAAATACAGAACAGAGAAACACAGAGCAAAGTATGATCATACACTGGTGCAGGTTTGGTTAATTACTCAAATTAACAATGGCGCTGACATTGTGTTCTAAATTTTGCTTTGTTAAATTTTCAGAGAGGTGGAGTGAGTCCGGGGGGTCTGGGGGACTTTTTTCCACTCAATTTGATTATTTAAAAAAAAACAAGGCAAAGGATTCAGATAATGTTAGGTTTGGAACTGGCCTACTTTGTAATGCAACTTACAAAGCGACATAACAATAACAGATAACTAGAGAGACTGCCTTGGTTTATCCTGAGTGGTTAGCTGCATACAGATGGTGTAACTACAGTAGCTACAGCATGTAGCAGAAACAGTGAATGCTGAACAAAACTGGACTAGAAAACTAAGCCATCATTAACAATCATTTTAACCCATGTTTACAACACTTAAGCTGAATAGACCCACTGCAATGATGAAAACAAAACAGTGTATTATATAGCGTTTCCCCAGTGGGACAGACACATGAAAGATGTAGGACACTGCTGCATGATTGAAGAAGGCAGGTTGGGCTCTCTAGTTTTCTATGATCGCAAAGAGGCAGAGTTATTGAGTGTAGAAGTGGGGGCACAGGCAGAAAGTGGGGGCACAGGCAGAAATGGAATGAATGTAGATGTTGGGATGATTTTCTGTTGGGATGATTTTCTGAGTTCCTTTGTTTGTGTTTTCGGAATTATCTATTACCTTACAGGAATGCAGCCTTGCTACTTAGAAGTGAAACTAAACACACCATACTTTTATGACAACTTGTTTTTGTCTGGAGGGCACTCATTTTGATAAATGCTTTTGAAAGCAAATTTGAAAACTTGAAATTCGAACTGTTGAAACAGTTATAGGTATGAAATATTAAGGTCATATGAAGGATCTGACTGTGATGAGCAATTATACAAAGCCACACCATAAAGATGATTAATGAGGTGGATGGTAAAACCCTTGTTAAAATTATATAGCTGCACCTGGATTACAATAGCAGTGGTTAAAGTATTTGTATCTACAAACATACCTGTGGGTGTAGGAAGACAAAAGTGGAGTTAAGGGTGGGATTGTTGGCCTTGCATGCAGAAAATACAACACAATTGTTTCTGTTAAAAATTTTACATTTTTGGATTCTTATTCTTAACTAAGTTATGTAGAGCGGAATGCCCCATAGTAATCGTAAAGTCAACACCTGGGCTGATAAAAAACATGCTGTGTCACATTTCTGCTATTTGTCCAGCAATAAGCTAAAATGAGGAGCAATTTCCTCTTGACTAATTAGCGTGCTGTTTTATCAGCCTCCCCAGGGCCACAGTGAGGGTTTTTAGCTGGAGCTACATAATTCTGGAAGTTGTCTGGATGACTATGGACAGACTTAGACAAGACAGGGGCAGACATTTGTGAACAAGAAAGGAAAGGCAGACAGAACACATTAGCCAGAGATTGCGTCTGCTGATTTTAATGTGGCCTGAAATACACACTCAAAGCGTCCGCCTCAAACAACCTGAGGAAGATGCTTCTCACTGCAAGTAGTGTTAAGGACATTGACGGAGCCTTCAAGACATAGCATTATGCAATTTCTCTGAGATGCTTTTTTCACACAGTGGAAGGGTGACACTGTTGCTTGAAAAACATAAAGTAGTGATCAAATCCTTTGGTAATTTCTTACTGACAGAACCGAGTGATTCTTGTTTGTCCCCGTTTTGTCTTTCTTTCTGCTTCTTCCTCCCTACACCTTTTGTGGCTGTTAGTCATTTAGACTAGACAGATTGTATTCGGTAAGAAAAAAACAGTACAAGGCTGAGTGAGGATTATTGGGTTTATGTCACAGTCAAGGTTCTGATTGAAGGTATAAATCTGGTTGGAAGGATGGAGGCGCATGGATCCTTTCTGTTTGACCCCTGCATAACACCAGTAGCCCCATTAAAAGAGATGACCCAGATCAATTGCTTAAGTCCCACCTTCCTCTCAGACTCCTCTGCTATTGACAAGGTCAGCTAATCCATCATTAAATGTCAGAACACACAGTGTTTATGGATTCAGCTGACACTGTTGATATACACATTTAGGGGTTATATGTAGCATTCACCAAAGAGCATTACAAGGACAGTCAACATACAGTATGGTAAATAGTCTTTTGGGAGAAGAATAAGCACGCTATTTACTGAGGTATAAAAATGTCTCCTGGCATAATGGTTATGTTGATATTTTCATTAGAATCTGGTATTCATTTTGCTTTTCTGTTATTTTTTTTTACTATGCTGAAGAGAGATATTATCTGACCACTAAATCTACAGGCTTAGAGGATGAGCTTAACCCAGAGTGACACCGGCTCATAGGTGACCCCCTTATTTTCTGATCAAAGTCTCAGCAGGGGTTTAATCCCTAGTCTTCAGTATTGATTTTTAATGAAGTCTAACCTTTAACCCCCAATAAGACTCAGCAGTCACATTTTTCTTCCGTTTGGAGAGAAACCCATCAAGAATACTAAGTGCTGGTTAATATTTCTAGTCTGTGTATGAGTTAGCAGAGTCAGGTAAGTAGGTTAGCACTCTGTCCTAAGAATAAGCTATCACCATGTTGGAACTTTTTTTAAACTGGAGGAACAGTAGCCCCTGTGTGTCTTACTAACCACTTTGCCACTGGCACTGCCCGCAGTGAGGGGGAAAAAAGGGGTTTGAGTCATTACATGTTTTCCTAAGTTATTGTTATGTCTACTTCCAGAAGGTATACCATTACATGCTTTGTGATTTAGTGTTCACTGTTTCTAGGTCTTCACACCTTGAGCTATATAGGGCTATCTGTGTGAACCACCAGGAGAGGCAGAGTGTATGGCCATGTCAGTTCAGTTTGTTATAGCATGAAGAAAGTTAGCTGTGTGATGTCTAGACTGCTGTCACTATGAGCTGAGTCAATAAACAGCGTCAGTGATACGTTTCAGCTTGTCTGTCATCATCACACTCACACACATATGAGGATGCACACACTTAATCTTAACAGCAACTAATACCTGTTTCAACTCTGACCTGATCTTTTTCTATCATTACCCCACCTCACCCTTCTCTCGTGCTGAAAGTGAGATTTAGCTCTGGCACATCAGGTTTGTAAATGTACTATAGTTGTTTTATTCTCAGGTGATGTATTAGCTTTGGAGAGTAAGTGACAGACATTTAACGATGGAGCTAAATAGCTTGAACAGCATAACTCATAGAAATACTTTTTCTAGAAAGTTCAGATAAAGTTTCAGGTGTGGTTGTGTTGGCCTCAATGTTGTTGTATTGTTTCTCGGCGACAAAGTACATTAGTTAGCTATAGTGCAGTGAGGGACATGTTTTTATAACATAGAGTTTTAACACAAACTTACATAGTCACTCAGATGTCTAAAATGTGTCTGTATATGATTTTTGGTGGAAAGGAAGTATTTTTTTGTGTCATCCGTATCAGTGCAAATAATCATCAACAAATCATTTAGTAAAAAGAAGAGTTTACAGTTTCATAACTCTGTTTATAAAAGTATATTCGGAGACGTCCTACAGAATCACAGAGCATATGTGATGGAAGGAAGCAATCACACTAATGTTATTCTCCAGTTAATCCATTAATAGATAACTAAGACAGAAATCGTGCATGCTTTAAGCTCCACTGCATTTCTGGTTTGTATCTCCTAACCACAAAAGCTAGGCTGGCACAAATACAGTTTAGGACAGAAGATGATTCACCGTGATAGCATATCTCTATAAAGGGAAGCGCTCTGGAAGCCCAAGCATGGCAACAGTGTCAAGAAAATTAGATGTTTGCCAGGGGTGCGACTCAACCTCAACAAGTAACTTGGAACCACAAGTGGAAATCATTTCTGCTCTACCTATCATTATAATGTGTCTGAGAGAGGATATCCTGCAGTCCACACTGCTGAGAACCCAGAAACACTACCAGGTAGTGTATTGCAACTGACTCTGCTCTCTAGCCTCCTAAAAGGAATGCAAACAAAAAGGATTAAATTACAATAACACTGTGTAGCTTTTCATTAATTCATTAAAAGTTCTGCTTAGAAATGTTACGTGGCCCATTGCTATTCACATTTCACTGGACTTTTGTTAGTCTGCACTGTTTTCCACATCTGACTCAATCACATGATAAAGTCTTATTTTATACACTAGTGTGTCTCCAGTAATTTGCTTTTCATACACTGTACTTGTCACAGACCATCTCTGTTTGTGTGATCTCTGGCTAGGTACATGTGAGCCAGAGAAAGGCAGTGTGTTTTTTGTTGTTCCCTGTGGAGGTGAGAAGCAGGTAGCCTAAAGGCTGAAATATTGATGGATGATGATATATTCATGTAGCTAGTGAAAAAGTGAAGCGCATCAAAACACTGTATCTTCTAATCCTTGTTTGAATGCCCATTTGGTATATTGATAATATGATTAATATAATACAATTACAATATCTTCACAATATCAATATCTTTACAATATCAAAATGTAAAGACATTGGAGATATGTAAGCTCATATGTAAGATGTGCTTACAGAGTGTATGTCATATCATATTAAACGGTAAAATACTGTACACACTCTCAGTTTTGCTGTAGTGAACCTCGTGGTTGCTGAAATAAGGGTGTGGTTGCCTCGGTCTTGAATACGATACACTATTCCCAGTAATTTATTCATAGCTCTGAAGTTTTTGCTGTATTTTCATCCATTTTTCATTAAGAATGAGTAAATCACCAACAGCATGTGGTTTATTCTGTCATGAATAGTGCATGGCATACTCTGTCTATTTATGCCATTCTCTCATGAGTCTGCTTATATGGAAGAGCCAGAGTGGAAAAGATTTTTTTCTGTGCCTTGTTCTATGACAGAAATGTTCAAATTTGATTTACTCTGTCCTTACTAGTGTTCTGAATAGTAAAACTAGTGTTCAACAACAACAAATAAATATTTTTTGTATATTACATCCCAGACGTCCCTGTATCAAGTTGAGGATTTGAGCTGATCCCAGTACAGAAGAAAGGCCTTTCCTTATTCCATCGTACCTGCTGGGTCACACAGCTGGCTTCCATCACTTTGTAGCGGAGCATGTTTTGAGCCCACATTAACCACAATAGCAATATGTCAGTCCCGTCATAACCAGTAACCCAATATTCATGGCTGTGGGGCGAACTGCGTCACTGTGTACCTCTACTTGCCTCAGGCATGAGAATAAAATGTCATACTTCTGTATTTTAATTCTCATAAAGTAATTTATATGAGATTAACTGAAGGCAAATGGGAATATGAATGCCCTGACGAATCATTTTCAAAAAAGCATTCTCAGCGAGTTATTCTATACTTCTAACAGTAATATTAACCTCTATTCATGCACTTTTGGTAAGCTTTATTTTTTTTCTCCATGGTGCCTGTTCGAATCACTCACTCGCCTGTCATGAAGCTAATCTTAACTACAGCTGGGTGGGTGGACGCAAGGGGTGGACTGTGCAGGCTGGTATTGTAAAGCGTAGGTGGCTGGCAAATGTAGTTTAATTTGCTTGTCTTGGGTTTGTGGTTCATTTTGCTGAGCCAAATCCTCTCATTTAAGGGATTATGTTCCCAGGCTTGTGGAGAGTAGGTGGAGGTCAGAAAGGATGAAAAAGAGAAAGAGAGAAATGGACAGATGAATGGAGAAAGTGATGGGGGTTAATGTGCTGGGTATGTGCTGGTGTGGAGAGGGGGAAGATGCTCAGAGAGAGACAGACAACAGAGAAAAACTGCATGTGTGTGGAGTTGGGTGGTGTCCATGTGTGGGCAGGATGTGTGTTGAGGTGGGGAGAGCATTGTTTAAGGAGGCTTGAGTGAGCGCTGATGTAGGGCTCCAGCTTTCAGTAAGTATCGACAGATCTCCTCCACTGCTGTCCCCTCTCTCCACAGCGCTCATCAGCCTCACTTCCAAACATACCATCACTCTCCCTAAGTTAAAGAAGTCCTCCACCCCCCCGCCCCCCTCCCTGCGGCACTCACACATATGAGTTGATGAACTCTGGGATAATCGGAGTACTTCAGGTCCTCTACTTTAGTGAATAGGAGAGTTTAGACTATGAGGTTGAGTTGGTGCTTCAGAAAGGGGCATTCTCCTTGAAACACACAACTCCCTTTGGGCTCTGTAAAACGCCACACATAGTCAAGGACGTGTTCCTCTTTTATTGGCACAGTGTTATTCAGCATATTTCTGAACCACATCTAAGCCACAGTCAGAGAAGGGTAAGATTTAACTATTTCACAAGACAGTAAAGGTCAAAAGACCTATTAAGATATAATAAGCTAAATAATAATTCAAACTTTGATTGTTACTAAAGAGCAAAGTAGAGACATGTAAATGATCAAGAAAAACATTTGGCAAAGTGCACAGAATGGACGAGTTAGGATAAGATGTGAAGTGAGAGGGTTCAGTGAAGTGAAGAACTCTTGAGCTGGAAGCGCTGAATATTTCCCCTGTCAGTAACTGGGACACTCTCACTACTGTCTTCTTTTTCTTTGCAGAGGGGCCAGGAGGATTTAACTTGCCAATTTTTAAGTATGCATATTAATTTTTGATAAGATTCAAACAGAATCATAAGTTACGCTGCTAAGCGCTTGGATGGCATTGTTCGCGAGAAATATATAGTGCAAGAAGCTATAGTCACTGTTGTACACTTCATTATTAAATGTGTGAAAACATTAAGAAGTTATCAACATGCAAGAATATGGTCAGAAGTTGTGTAACATTGTCAAATGGGCCATTCACTCCTAATTCACCTCAAACAATTCATCCGTCTGGCCTTGGTTATGGCAGATTGTGTTACAAAATTCTCGGAAAAATTAACCGGTACGTCAAGACCACCAATCCCACATAAGAAAGAAAAGGATCTGTCTGTTCCAGCCCCTAATCCAGTCTGTTTGGGAAGCAGAGACTGTGCCGTGACACTTGTTCCTCAAAGTCTCCAGTGTTCTGCCTGGAACATCAGAGCGCCAGCTTATATTAGCATAACTGTGAGGCCCATACACTCACTACAGGATTAGTTCAGCTCTCCTCCCACTGTCTGATGGCTATTTATTCAGATAGATACAGGCTGTTAGAGGTCTTAACCACACCATTGCAACTAAAGTCATTATCATTCACCACAAGAAGGATAAAGCTCATTGAAGGTCGGCTGTTTGGAGTGAGATTGACACCTAATTTGGGATGGTTTAAGGGAAAAGATGGGGAACTCCCCTTCAGGCTATGATGGAGTAGAAAATAAATGCCCGATTAATCTGCCTTTATACTAAAGTGACTATTTTAAATTAAGTTAACCTGGTCTTGTCATATCTTTAAAAACAGTGTCTGTGTAATACGTTGATTTGTTCTTTAGAATGAGATTTCTCGCACTTTACCCCCCAATCAAAAGTTTTAGCTTGAAAGCAACTTAATTCAAGGGATGTCTGTGTTACTCATGTGATTATTGAAAATTAAGTGGCACCACCACCAGGCAGATGGCTCGACATGGTGTACTTGTCTATTGTCCAGATATTTCCATATAAACCATGAGCTGCAACACTGTAGTATCAGTTTTGCCACTAGTCTAGTATTTCTTGACGATATTTTACATTGTGAAAGAGCCAGTTAAATAGCATGCCACTGTTTTTTTTCTTTGTATTTTTATTGTCAAGTGTCTTCACCTAGTAGACAAAAGTAACACAGCTGATTTTTGCGGATTCACATAAATGTGGAAAATGTATAAAAGGTGTAAAAATGCATTTAAATGAAAGGCACATAATGCACAATGAAGACATTTACCAACATTTGTCTAAAAGTGTAGAAAACAAACAAAAAATTGAGAGTCCTTTTTATAAATGAGTTTCTTCAACATGCCCCACTTTCATCTTCCGCAGTTTTTCTGTTTTCACACTCGTTCTAACCTCTTGCCATGTCCTAACCTTTCCTCTCCTGCTACTTTTGCTTTCACAGTTTTCTTTTCTCTCATGCTTTCTATGCTCTCTCTCACCCTTTTCTCCCGCCCACACTGCACTCTCTTCTTTTCTCAATCCTCCCTCTCTCTCCCTCTCTCTCATGTTCTCTCTCTCTCTCGCTCTCTTGTCTGAGTGTGCTGTCTGCCTCAGCTGTTCTCAGTTGCAATGTGTGCCTTGCGCTGTGGGGACAGGGCAGAGCTGCGCTGAGTGGGGCTGAAGTAGTCCACATCAGTGTTAAGTAGAGAGAAAGAGGCAGACAGAAAAAGAGGGGACAGACAGAGTCAGTGCAAATTGTGCTTACCAAGCAGACTGGATTAACAGCTGAAACAAACTGGACCTTTTTTTTTTCTTTAGCTAAAGATAGAGAATCAGCAAAAACATGGATGGCTTTTAGACAAAGCTACATGCTGGTTAGGTACCAGGAGTGAAAAATATGGCAGTCGCACCCAGACCCTTTCACTTGTCCTAGCATTTACTATGGTGAAGATCTCTTATTTGTACTAGTTAAGTTTACGTTGGACTTGCCGTTGTTGGAGGTTTACTTGCAGCGACACTGACCCATAGCCCCCAACTACCTCGCTGGTTCGGTCTCCTCTGGAGTCTGGATTGACTATTAACAGAATTTATTCACACTCACTGGACAACAGGAACATTTTTTTATCAGCATTTCTTCTACTACACCAGATCTGAGAGTGACTGCACTGAAGTCGTGTATTTAAAGGACCTCGCTGGCCTCTTTTTCCCCAGGAACATGGGCTTTCTCTGGGGCAGCATTACGCTGCTGTTTGGGGTGATTCTATTCAGGACAGAGGGCAGCGGAACCCAACAGACCAAGAACAACGTCCCCCGACTAAAACTCTCCTATAAAGGTGAGTTTCTTACATTTATATTGGACTTTATAACTTATAAGTATATCAGTAATTCACCTTTTCTTTATTTAGTCTGAATTCAAGCTGGATGTATGACCTAGAACATTCCCTCTTGACTATGCAGATTTAAATCCCCAGTTATATATGCTGTGTTGGTGATGTGAACTATTGAAGTTGTAGTAACTACAATGTCCTGCCTTCACTGTGATTATGAAGTAAACTGAGCTGAAACAAGTAAATAGGTACTTTATAAGGTTTGTCAAGACTTATGGCATATCAGGTGAATGCACTGGTTGTGTGACATACAGTACGTATCTGTTGGAAATGATTGCAGTCTAGTAGTTGAAGTCCAAATTGAAAATATGTTATATACAGTTCCAATTTAATGTTAATTCAGTCACAAAGAGAACTCTTCCGAATATAGTTTTTTTTATGTACTATGGCGTTCATTTTAACTGGTGTAAACAAGAAAAAAAGTGCTGTTCTAATGGAAACTGTGTGCTTGTGTTAAAAATAGGACAGTACTGGTTCAGTAAAGTGGTCAGCTGGGTCTGAGAAACAGGAATTAATAAGTTGAATTTATTATATATAATTAACATATTACTATACTATGCCAATAAAAAAAGCAATCTAGTGGCATTTGTGTTGGTAACTTCATGTACCAAATGTGTTCCTCTGTATTTCTGTGGTACAATTGAAGTGTTTATTTGAGAAGTCTGTCTCTGATGCACTCTCTCTTCCTGCCTCTCTGTTCCTGTTTTGATCAACTGCTATTGTCAGTTTTGCAATGAAAAGTGGTGCCAGACATAGACTGCCTGGCAGTTGAGCGTCATTTATCCCTCTCTCCTTTTCTTTTTTTCCTGGATGTCATTTTTCTGCTTCGTTTTTTCCTGCATGGTAATTATACTCAGAATGAATGGTGCAGGTCTGTTTCAGCAGATGGCTTTCCCAAAGAGAAATGTTTCTTGCTCAGCACTGGGAGATCCATAATTATACACACATGCATGCGCATACTCATACACACACACAGTCACACACACATACATAAATACATGGCCATCTGTAGATAGCTAATGATACCTGTGTGCATATCAGTCATTTAAAACCACATGCTGTCAGTTTGGTGAAACACACCCATGTAGTGATATCTCTGTTACAAGTTGGGCCTTCAGGAAGCAGATTGGACAGCCTGGGTGTTTGTCTGCCAGCTCCACATTTTATTATTTCCATTAGACCTCATTCACATTTTTGCTTGAGGGGACAATATTTGGCACCATCCCTGGCTGAGGAGTTCTTGCCAGGGGATAGAAAGCAGGTATAATTTTCATGCTTGCAATGTGGTGGAAGTAATATTCAAATAATACTGTAGAATTTCATCAAACATTATCCACCATAGGTCCCATGAGGCAAGTGACATGGGATTATTGCATTATGAATCATTTATATCATCATATAAATTATGTATTACCCTTGTGAAAGGTGAACCAGACTCAGATTTACCCACGGAGAGGAGAAAATCAGATGATGCACTGTGGCGAGTTACAGTGCAGTGCCTAACTAGACAGCCTGAGAAGTTGTCCAGTCCTGAAGAAGAAACATCTCATCTCTGACACATGACTGTGAGGTGAAGGAACTCTGACCCCTAGAGGTCACAAGGAATACTGGGAAAATATGTGTGTCCAGATTAATGAGCCTATGTGGGTGCAGGCCTCCATACACACTTGCACATGTTTTTGATTCTACCGAAGACTTAACTCATATGAGCACAGCAGGGAAGTGTTTATCTCAAAAGCGTGAACCTGAGCAGCAGCCTGCTCCTCCACAGTATGAGTCCAGTGAACACAGTTGGGTTCTCTGAAGCATACATGCCCCCCCACTACTCAACCCCAGGAGATCCAACATCTTTGAAAGCAAGGATTGAGGGGCAGGAGGGCAGTGGAGTAGGGGGAAAGATAACAGTGGTACCCCATGGCTACCTAAACATGAGCTAAGGTCCAACTGTATCAACAACCAAGTGACTAGGTGATGATGAGGTAGTAGAAGGTACACTGTAAACACAGTAATTTCACATATGTTAAACTTTGACATAATTAATTATGAGATTGATTCACACCCTTGGGCTAAATAGATTCTCTTCGCAGAAAACAGATATCCATATGGTTTGAAAGTTCATGAAAATACAGCTCATGTTTATTGTCCAAGGAAAGAGAGGGTACTTTAGTTTTGTAGGATGTGAGTGTACTGCCAAATCACTTCTTCTGTCTGACCTGTCCACCCCTTTCCAGAGCAGAGACAAGGGTTTGAACACAATGTCTGCACACACATACCCTAACCAAAACCTAATTCTGTCATCATGCTAAAACCTAGTCTATAAAATAAAGACAGACACACATACACACAGACGAAAAAAAGCTTCAAAGAAAGAAGAAGAGTCAAGAACTGAAAAAATTATGCAGTAAAAATTTTAGATTTTACTGTTCAATAAATTATTCTAGAGCAGTATCCATAATCCATAAACCTATACAAGCACGTTAAGAATCTTCAGAGCAGAGTTAGGTTCCTCTTGGTGTGTACAGTATAAACTCTGAATCACCCTGATTGGCCATGGAACGTTATTCTGTACACTCGAAGAGCTAGATGTTTGGAAACTTTGTTGGGTTTGGGTTCCCATTCAACTGGAATGGAGGAGTTGCATGACAATGTTCAGTTTCTCTTGGGATTGTTTCTCCAACAGCTTTCAAATAAATATTTATAGATTATAGCCATAATTATAGCCATAATCTGTACCCACTCCAAATAAAAAAAAAAAAATCATTAAGTACTTTCTACATAAACTTCAGTGCGCGTGGTTTTTGGTGGATGATCAGGCATAATGTTGCAGAGCTGAACCATATAAATTGAACTAAATATCACAATATTAACTTGCAGAACAACTAATACTAAATAGGTTTTTACCTGTATTCCTTCCTGACAATGAAGAAATTACTTGACTGGTGAAGCTTTGTCTTTTTTCCCTCAGTCACTGCAGTACAGTTTACAGTTTAAGAGACACATTGATATGCCATGTCATGTGAATGATGAACATCAGTGAAGTTACTGAACCAGGGCCAAGCATCAGTGCTCCCACATGTAGTACAGTACAGCCAAACATGGGTTATTGTTAAAATGTACTCCTGCTTTTTTCTTAGGAAGCACTTAGATAACACTACTTGGGGGATAGAGAGAAAGATGGAGAAAATGTAGGGTAAAAGAGTTTATTTTTGTCAGTCTCACATGGGACTGTTGATTCTTTGCATCCATTCCATCTGCCTTCTTATCGCTCAGTCTTAGTCTCTTTCTTTCACTATAACAGAATATGACAGAGGGAATAAAACACAGAGAAAGGGAAAAAAAGAGCTACCTAAGGACAAAAAGAGATAGGTTGTAATTTAAAATATGTAAAGCAAGACAGTGAAAGAGAAAGTTTGCAAAACAGGTTGTTAAACAAGTGTCTGCTTCGACAATTTTAGGGTAAAAGGAAAAATTAGTAAAATATGTCAGACAACAGCTGACACCTGTTACAGGTCACACATTTCGCCATCCACCTGTCTGTCTGTGTGAAAGTGTCTGTGCACCGAATTCAGTCAAACATATTCATTACAACAGACTTTAAACATTATTATTACTGTGAAACAGTAATCACAGTTTACAGTTCATAGTTTATAAAACCATTCTGCAGAAAGAACTGGGTTTTTGGTTTAAGATTGCAGGTTAAACAGAAGCTTTATGTATGTACACCCACCTGTTATAGTTAACCAGAGGGGACACCAGTTCAGACATGTGTAGGTTATTGCCTCAGGTGTGGCTTGGAAACATCCATGTTTCTTTCCAGTAACATACATAACAGCATGCTCTATAAACACACACACACACACAGAACCATACACAATACCCACAGAGTATCTGTCTCTGGATGATTAGCTTTTAATAACTTAGCCGTAGTCACTGTTGAATGGTTTGTTGCCATGGACACATGGATGTGGTGATGCTGTTCTCCATTCTCTCACAGAAGGGTGTGGTTTGAGATGGCAGTCATCATATTCGTGCAGTTTCCCTACAGCCCCCTGACACCTAGTTTTTTTTTTTTTTAAAGTACTACTTTGTGGGTAATTACTTTTTTTCTTTTTGATAAAATAGTTACAGAAAGATGACACAGAAACACTGTGTGTTGTTGGTGGTTTATTTTAAGGACCAGAAGTGATATTTCCTCTTTTCTTTAAAGGTGACTTTTTAGTGCCTTTGTGTGTGTATATTTGTATAATTACTTTGCAGGATGTCAGGAATTTGGAAGGAATTCGCTACAATATGCAGAAGCACAAAATGCATCCTTGTTCTATAGAGAAATCCACATACAGCATTGGTGCAGGTAAAAAAAGGGTCCTGTTATTGTCCTGTCAGTGAAGGGCTTACAGTAGATCCCCTATGATTGATCACCATGCCCACAGAGGAACATATATCTAGGACACAGCTTTGGACTGGGCTGAGAAATAGTTTTACAGCAACTTTTTAATGACCTTGAGTTTCTTTTCATTGTTAAGACAGTGACTGTGTTGTATGGAGCCCAATAATCCTTTATTAAAGTTCAGTGTGGTATTTCAATTAAAGGTCCATCCATCCATTATCAACCGCTTATCCGAGGTCGGGTCACAGCAGCCTAAGCAGGGAAGCCCAGACCTCCCTCTCCCCGGCCACCTCCTCCAGCTCCACTGGGGGGACCCCAAGGC
>JAUYWH010000024.1:11354099-11412740 GCA_034779795.1 Ctenopoma multispine | reverse complement strand
CCGACAACATAGCTCCGAGGATCACTAGACCACGCAAGCCCTTCTGCCACGACAAGGCCTCGATCCCAGAAGGGTTCAATTAAAGGTATCCAATTAAATGCTAAAATTTTAACCAGCTTTAACCCAAATCAAACTAAATCATGACTTACAGACACATAATGCCACTTAAACTACACTACAAGTTAAAACTGTATCTGGAAACCTGTCATGAATCATTAATTACAAGTGTCAGGGGTTCATTGATAAAACCCATTGACTTGCTGTGCCACTGTAACCAACTTTTAGTTTTGGAGCAAGTCCCATTATTTATTTGAGTCATTTTTGAGTCAGTCCTGTTTTCTACGACTTTAAGGATACTTTTTAAATCCTGGAATTATTAAGTTAGATTTGGAAGTTCAGTTCACATAAGACTTGGGAGTTGGGAGTGAGGGTACCTGAGGGCTTGGCCACGCAGCAATGTGAGCTCATATAGGAGACTGTCTAAAACTCTCCCCATTACAATAACAATGCAAACAGTATGTTTGCACTGTATGTGTACACAAGTGTGCATCTGTTCATTGATAATGAGTATATGAATATATGAGTTTAAAGGATAATTATGTGTCTTTAAGTGTTTCTAGTCCCAAAATGTTTTAGGAATATAAGAAAGTTTGGAACTAGAGTCAAGAGCTTTTCAGTTATTTTCCTTTTTCCCTCATCTTTCCCCCCTTTTTAGTAACCAACATTTTTCATTGATCTATTTTTTACTTTGAATTAATGACTTTTATTATCAATATATTATATATATAATCATTTATAGAATATCTATAAAGTCAACTCTCAGAAGTCACTTGATTTTGAAAATTACTACTACTTGATTTTTATATAGGCAATAATAATACATTTGTTTTTAATACTTTTTTCTCATAAATATGTAAATATATTTACAGTCTGTGAATGGTATATAATGAGTCAGTTAAAACATGTACAAGACCATCATTGCTAACAACTAACTAACTAACTAACTAACTAACTAACTAACACTAATATCGTATAAGTATCATATAATATGATTTAAAAATAAATGATAATAATATTCTTAAATGATCTCCTCTCGAGTTATTGTTACACAACTGCACATAGATGATGGTGCTATAGGGTTTTGGTGTCTTGTTCAAGGACACCTTAATGTGACCAGGCGTCAGACCACTGACCCTATAGGGTTCATAGACGACTGCTCTATCAACTCAGCCATCATCCCAAGACATATATACAACTATGGCTCAAAATACTTTCATAAAAACAACCAGGAAATTCTTACTAAAATAAAATAGTTAATGAATGAATAAAAGCAGTCAGTGTTATGTCCTCTTTTATCCAATCATCTGTTTTTTCATATAACAGCTTTGCTTACAATTGTGTCTTCTCGCTCTCCCGGGATCTGGCACACTTCAGAGAGGGGGCATTTGCCCTGCTAAAACATTCATGAGTTTTTTTGTTATTTACTCCTCAAAAAAGAGTAAATAAGAGAGAGACAGAGAGTCAAAGGTTCTCTGTTCCATAACTCTCTACCTTTTTGTGTGGGTGGTCAGTGGGAGGGGGTCATAGTGTGATCAGAACAAAATGTAAGAAGGATGAAACCACAATGTGTTCGCTATGTGTGTGTGTCTGCAGAAGTTACACAAAAGGTGTTAAAATGTCACAGTCATAATGCCACCTTTAGTTATCATGGTAATGAGATCTTTAATGTCTGTTTGTGACAAGTGTGGCGTTCTGCTGTGAAAGTAAATGTTGCTTCATTGCCAAACTTGGCAGACGGTTGCATTACACTGCAAAACGGTGCTGTAACCCATAGCAGCATGGCTCAGTAGCTAAAAGATTTACTCGAATTCTGCAGTATAGACTATGAAATGTTAGAAAAAAAGAGTAATACAACATTATGTCTTCTTCCCAGTTTTCCACTGTGATTGTACTAAGTTTTGCATGGCTGCTGTCTGGCTCCATGAGGAAGCTGCTGTTATTGTCCTTTCCATGTCTTGTTGTTGCTGTTTTTAGGGATTTTTTAAGGGATTGTTTCTCTTTGTATGATTTTATACTCTTATCTAAATGTAAAGTAACTTGAGGTGATGCTTTTGTGATTTGGCGCTATATAAATAAAACTGAACTGAAATTGAATTGAACTACTCTGGTCAAAGTCACTTCTCCACGCAGTTTGACAGTTTGGTCACTGGCTACCAGCTTTGGCATTATCTTCCCAATTCAATTTTGCTTAGCTGTGGCTCTTCACTATCTGTCAGTTGTCTTGCTTGTCCAAGCAGCCACAAGAGAACAACTTGTAATTGGAAGGGAGGCAACAACATTTCTCCAAAAATAAAAATGCAAAAAAAAAAATGAGAAGGAAGCATAAACAAAAAAACAATCATTGTGCACAGTGTGGTATTTTTTTATTAATTCATTATGTCCTTGAGGCATAGAGCAGTGAAGTGAATGAAGATGTGAAGCATAGTAAAGGTATTTGGAAATATTGAAGGCTTTCTAAAACTAAGACCTACCTGGAAAATAATAAAATAGCCCAATTAAATATTGAAGTATGATTTTTCTAAACTTTTTTTTCAAAACTACAAAATCATGTTATTTTCACAAAAAGATGATCATATTATGCTTTTCTTGCCCATTTCCTTTGCAGAAATGTTAGAGTCTAACAATCTTGTGACATTCGAAGGCCTTGCCAACAGTTCGGCTTACCACACCTTCCTGTTGGACGAAGAGAAAGGAAGACTTGTGGTGGGAGCCAAAGACCACATTTTCTCATTTAACGTCCTCAATATCAGCAAAGACTACGCACAGGTAAAACCTGCGTTTGATTTTCAGTTACTCTCTTTGGTGGCTTTATCCATTCTGACCGACTTAGTACCCATTTTGAGTGTGCAACTCCATCCAGAGTGCCAGTCAGAGTCTCAGGTATCTCGAGAGTCTCTTTTCTATTTCTACAGAAGAGTGCCTCGTGAATATTTCAGACCAGGGCTGTCTCACACGATGACATGCTGTGCCAGGCATGTTAGCTGCTCACACCTGGATGAATAATGGTGTAAACTGAAACAAAGTGGATACCAAGTCTCACTGTGACCCCTTCAGCCCTCAATATATATGCATTCATGCACACAAGCTGTAGCTCTGCTAAAATGATTTTAAGAGGGGGTGGTTTTCTTCTATCGTGCACTGAAACTATGTTTGTGTTTCAGATCCCTTGGCCAGCTTCTCCCACTAGAAGAGATGAATGCAAGTGGGCAGGAAAAGATCTCTCGGTAAGAGCTAAAACCCTCCATCTTTCAAGTGAGTGTCAGCCTTTTGCCCCTGCACTCACAATAAAAATGTCTTTTTTTTCTTGTATTATAAACAATGTACAACTCAGATAGTTACCAGGTATAAAAAAAACACATTTAGCACTTGTACTGCAATTACATAGTCTTGGATGTGCACTCCATGTATAAGGCATTTTAATTTTATACAATATAGGACTTGATTTAATCTTTATTGCGGTATAAAGATCCCGGGACTCTTTACCTCATTCAACCCTTGCATAATAAGCCAAACATCACGTCTTCTTGTCTCTGGCCAAGTGCAGTTTTAGAGCGGCTTGTGTGCTGTGGCGAAACTGTGTAAACACACTGAGATTTTGTGTCTGCTCGTTGGAAGCTGTGTTATGAATTCTAGCCTCAATTAAGCCTGAAGCAAGAGGCTAGAATGTAAAATCACACTAATGCTGTTTGTGCCTCAGTTCACTGCCTAAGCATTGACCAAATCAGGATAAGCTTTCCTGCTCTTATGCCCTTTCATATGGCTAATTTAAAGCACCACAGAGTCCTATGTTTATGTTATGGCATGCATATATAAGGTGCCCTGAGTGTTGGTATTTCTGTTATAGAGCTGGTGGAGAGTGAGAATTAAACTGAGGTTAAGAGAGCTGGAGAGTGATTGTGGTGGTGCACCCTGATGTACTGTAAGGAAGCACATCTGAAAATGAAGCAGAGAAGAAAGTAAGAGATAGATGAGTGTGAAAGGTATGACAGCCTATCCACAAGAGACAAACAAAAGCTGCTGGTCTTGCATAGCTTAATATGTGCTTGGTAGTAAAAACGAAGAGCTGTTCGGCTTAGTGTACTTAATTCGTTCTACCAGACTGTATTTACATATATCTAATGCTCACTGACATTTATGTTTTTTATATTAAAATCCACTAATAAGTAAAGGTATTGTAAAGTACATTGATCACTAATAACATTATGACCACTGACTGTGAAGTGGAAAATACCGATTATCTTTATCATAGCACCTTCAGTGCTATGATACAGTGGGTACACAGTGGGTACACAGTGGGTGTGATGTATTAGAGAGTAAATGAACATTTTCTCCTCAAAGTTTATGTGTTAGAAGCTGCTCTTGTGGTCCTGATCTTCAGTGGTCAGTATCTATCAAAAGTGGTCCAAGGAGAGAACAGTGGTGAACTGGCTAAGGTTCATGTGTTGTGCATGTGAGCAGCAAAGGTTGGCCTGTGTAGTTCAAATTGCAGTAGAAGTTAATGGTGTTTTTAATAGAAAGGTGTCAGCATTACAGTTTGTCTCGTATGTGACTGCATAGCCACAGAGCAGTCAGGCTGCCCAGGCCGACCACTGTCCGCTGCAGAAAGCCCCAGCAATGGGCAGTGTGCGGCACTTACCTGGGGAACACATGGCGTCAGGATGCACTATGGGAAGAAGGCAAGCTGGCAGAGGCAGTGTGATGCTTTGGGTAATGTTTTGCTGGGAAACCTTGGGTCCTTCCATCCATGTGGATGTTACTTTGACACGTACCATCTACCTCAGCAAGATGATGTGCCCTGCCACAAAGCGAAAATGGCTCAGGAATGGTTTGAGGAGCACAACAACAACTTTGAGGTGTTGGCTTGGCCTTGAATTCCCCAGATCTGAATCCAATTGAGTATCTGGATAGGCAACATTATTTAGCTCATTTTGTCTGCATAATCGTAGATTTTACCTCAGTGCAAAGATAGCAAATAGATTACTTTCTTGTTAATGCTTGTAACAATATATATCCATTACTCAGATAAACCCACCCATGCAAACATTGTCTTCTCTCTTCTGATGACCTGGTAAATCCAGATGAACTTTGTCATGCATAATTTCAGGTGCTATTCTTTTTTTTTTCCTGCATTTTTTTTTCTGTTAAATATGTGATGAGAGTTTAATTTCAGTCAGGTGTGTGCTCAGGGATGTGCTGCAAAAAGTAAAGCTACTTTAAAAAATGTAGTTCAAACTACTGTGCAAAAAAATATGAAATTGACTGTTATATATGGAACAAAATGATAATAAAATTTAATACAACAAGCTCAGCCCAGATATAGCTGTGTTCCAGCACTTCAGTGACGGAATGGAATGGAAAAGTGGTGAAGTTAAAGGAAGGATGTATTACAAAAAGTCAGTTGCCAACAAAAATGCCTTTCAGTTGAGTTTATTGCCGAAGTGCCTACTTGTTCACAGTTCACAGCCCACTATTCATGGGGAAAAATGCTAAGAAAGTGCAAAGAATGTCAACTTTATTTTTTTGTAAAATATCCATCAGTCAGACACCTGGATTCCAGAAACTAGAGTCCTGCTTTCAACAAGCAGGAGTACTAGCCCAGTAACGCCGTATGAAATTACATATGAAATTTGACAATGTGCATACAGTCTCTTAATTCAATATTGATATATGTCACTGAGTTCATAGAGAAAAACCTGTATGTGTCAGGGTGGAGGTGGGGAGTACTACATGTAGAGGAGATATTGTTACAAATGTACAGTCTAGTTATAGTATTACTTCCAGAATGAAGTGCTAGAATTTGTAGGACATTTGTAGTTGTGTACAGTACAGCAAGCTTTGCTTTCTGTTATTATATCTCTCTGTTTAAGTAATAATTTTGAATGTGTCTATTACCCATCACAAATTATCTGTTCTCTGTCACTGCCTTTATCAGAGGGAGTGCTCAAATTTTATTAAGGTGCTGCAGCCGTTCAACCAGACCCATTTCTATGTGTGTGGGACTGGAGCCTTCCACCCTGTGTGTTCCTACCTGGAGGTGGGGAAGAAACCAGAGGTAAAGTCACACTTCCATCACTGCCACTGTTTACTGTCAAATACAATAATGCATATTTGTTTTGTGATATACTATAAAAGTAAAAATTCTTCTTCAAATGTTACTGAATAAGACAGGCAGGACATAAGGACGTGCCTCTGAAAGGTGTTTAATGTATATACATCATAAATTTCAATTGTAATGCATCTCATGGAGTCTTGAGGTCTTCCATGATAAAGTGTAACAGACTTTAGTATTTTCACTTGCAGCCCTTTCCAACTACAGTGTATGCAGGTGTACATACATACTGTATACTGCATAAACTTCATCAGGCTCACACGTTCCCTCAGACCCCTCAGCACGTTTTCAAACATAATATAATCTTTATGTGCTTTGTAAACCATTTGTCATTTCTTTATCTGCTTATTAAATGACATTACAGATTGTTTCTGTGATTATTATGAAACATGTGTCTATGTCATGACTTGGACTAAAAAGTTAATCACAATTCTGCGAGTGGTAAAACTACAAATTGTCTAAAAATACTGCGGGGTGCCATGTAGCACTGACAGATAAATGGATTCCTCAAAAAGAATTCCACTTATACTGAAGCAACTTTCTCCCTGGAGTAATTTCATCTTCTATGTCAGAAAATAATGTGAAAGCCCTGTATTTAATAGCACACTACAACATGTCATGGGGCTTTTTGTTTGTCTACATTCAGGACAGCGTGTTCAGGCTGGAGCCTCACATAGAAAACGGCCGGGGGAAGAGTCCCTATGATCCCAAGCTGCTCACTGCCTCCATGTTAATTGGTAAGTTTAAGACCGGGTACACTGTGATGTTCTCCTGTGAGTTTGAGCAAGCCCATATATAAAGGAGCATTTCCTCAGAACACCCTCTGCCTTGCTCTTTGATTTCAGTAGATATATAGGGTGTAAAGTAAACGTGAATAACAGAACATAACATTCCTGTCATTCATTATAAGTGGATCTGCTCTGTACTTTGTGTTTACGCACAGAGAACCCCTCATTGGCAGCCCTGTAAACTCTATTTAAATCTGAATATGTGTCTTTTAAGAGCAGGGCGTACATGACAACTTTATTGAGTTTTCTTTGCGCCAAATGCCATTTTTTTTATTAAATAAAGCATGTCTGTGTGAGCATTTATTTCCTCTCTAACCCCAATTATTGCCAGTCACATTGTGTTATATCACACCGTTTAACCTAGCAGATGGCCATTTTCCAGCCCATCACTCCTCATCTTCTCTCCCCTTTCTCTCTCCCCTCTCACCAGCACTATTATGTACTCCCCTGTCTCACAGTTCCATCCTATCCCTCCTCATCTGTCCCAACATCTATTCATCCTTCTATTCACCTCTTTTCTCAGCCTTGCCTACTGCGGCAATGTCAATTTCACACTCCCTCCTGATGTTCATCACCTCACTGTCTTTGTTTTCTCTGGACTCTAAGTCTACCTGTACTGCTAAGCCCCTCAGTAATTCTACAACTACAACTGCATCACCAGGGAAAATCACTGCTTCTCATCTGGTGTTACTATGCAAACACAATTTATTCCTTGTATTCTCAGATGGGGAACTGTATGCTGGAACATCAGCTGACTTTATGGGGCGGGACTTCGCCATTTTTCGCACCCTTGGCAAGCATCACCCAATTAGGACAGAGCAACATGACTCCAGGTGGCTCAATGGTGAGAGCGAAATGGAAAATCACTTGCCAGTTTTTTGATCATATTCATAAACAGTTTTAAAAATATAATACTTGCAAGTTGACCAAAAGGGTCTTTTTGCAAGATGAGTCTCAAATGTCCATATTAGTTTCTTCTAAATCTTACCACAGCTTTAAACAGAGAGCTGAAGTTATTACATCACGTCCGAGCTACCCTCAGTTCCATTAGCATCATTTATTTCCCTGACATTGCCTTAGCCATTTCTTAAATAGAAAAGCACTATTCAAACAAAATATTTTCAGTGTCGGATTATATCATATATGATTCTGCTTTTCTGACTTTTTTTTAAGGTAAATTTTTATTTACTTACTTAATAACTTTATTTCGAATGTGTGTGTCTTTCCTTGTGTTACAGATCCCAGGTTTGTGGGAGTTCATCTGATTCCAGAGAGTGACAATCCAGAAGATGATAAAATCTACCTGTTCTTCAGAGAGAATGCTATGGATGGAGAACATGTTGGGAAGGCCACACACGCTCGCATCGGACAGCTCTGTAAAGTACGCATACGCACGTTAACACACGGTCACAAAAAGCAAGCTTGGCACAAAATCTGAGATGACGACACACACACACACACAATCTCGCACCTACATTATGTGAAATAGCTTCTGTATCTGGAAAAACATTTGACGGGTGTCTGAGTGGCTTTTATAATGGCAGCTTTCAGGAGCTGTTATCTGTGATTATTTTTAGCCTGGAGAAGAGCGGGCTTTGTTGTGCGTGGTACAATTGGCCCTAAAGACAGAAACCTGAGAGAACTGTTAAATGTCACCAGAACCTGAGAGGCAAAGACATTTATGTGGCAGTGCTGTTTCCCGAATGTCAGGCTTTGGCACTAATTGGGTCTACTACACCAGCCCGTCTATGGGGGATGGTTCTGTTAAATCACTGACCTTGTATCAGTTTTCACATTTCAAGTCCTAATATATAATATATATCATTAATAGGAATTCAACAAGCTTACTATAGATCAGTGAGATGTCCAGCCTCAGTCTCCCATTTAGCTGTGTAGCATGCTATTGAATGTCAGGAATCTGCTATCCTCAACACAAGACAAACCATCCATTATGCAAGATGTGGGATTAATTTGAGCCTGTCCATATTTGGATACATTCTAATTTACTGTCATAAATCAGCTCCAAGTGGGATACGTTTTTATAACCCAGCACGTTGTGCGTCTGTGTTTGAATGCTAAGTTCTAAAAAATAAACATTATACTGTGAGGAATGTAAACACAGATTATTAGGGTGTGTCCTGGAACATACAGTACTTTAGAGACAAGCTTTTTTCTTCACAACAGGCTTGTTCAAAACACATCTTAAATACACTTTCTGTGTATTTAATTAATGTATTACTTAATTACAGTTAACTAAAGTTTGTCACATGTGTGTATTACAGTATGAAGTACATTTAGTGTCAGGAAAGATCTTAAAAGACATGACATGTATTTCCTGTAAATCCAATCACAGAACAAACATATGATAATTTAAACTGTGTCTTAAAAGCTACCTGTATATTACAGAACTTCTAATCTTGAGGTACGGTTCCTTGAAGTCTATTAACATTAAACAGCTAATGTTTTTCTTTTAATTTTAAAATACATACAGCTACTACTACAAAAAGAGAAAAAGTTCTTCTTTTAAATAATATATAAGTATTGGTATAAAAGAATAAAACAAAAAAGGAAAGTAACTGTGAAAATACCAGTACTTATAGCCAAATAAGGAAATGGAAAGTGCCCTCAAAAATGGAAAATTCTTATTCATATAATTTTAAAATATTTTCCTGATGAATTTCTACCTGTGATCTGTCGTACAGAATGATCTGGGAGGTCACAGGAGTCTAGTAAATAAGTGGACAACTTTCTTGAAGGCTCGACTTATTTGCTCTGTCCCTGGCATCAATGGAATAGACACACACTTTGATGAACTACGTGAGTATTTTCTCCCTCGATTTAGAATATTCTTCCTGAAGAGATGTGTTTTTTTTTCTTTTTAGTGAAGGATGTATCTGTTATATATAATGCGTTGTTTTTTGTTATCAGAGGATGTTTTTGTCATGAGCACGAAGGATCCCAAGAGCCCAGTTATCTACGCAGTATTTACTACTTCCAGGTACCATGGCTGACATTGAAATAGTTTTGGCCATAATCACTGTATGCCTAACTTCTCTTTTTAACAAGAACCTGCCTTTTCTCAATCTCATTAGCAACATCTTCAGAGGTTCAGCTGTGTGTATGTACAGCATGACAGACATCAGGAGAGTATTTCTAGGTCCTTATGCTCATAGAGACGGGCCCAACTATCAGTGGGTCCCATTCCAGGGACGTGTTCCATACCCACGACCTGGCACGGTGAGTAGAGTGAACTTTTAACCACTGTTGATGATAATTATTGTGATAATGTGTGATGACCTGATTTTTTTTTCCGTAATATCTGGTAATATATTTTTTGGTAAGCTAAATCAGAGGCCTGTCTTACAGTGTAACAGTTACAACAGTCATCTTTTTTCTTCCTCAACAGTGCCCAAGCAAGACATTCGGAGGATTTGATACAACCAAAGACCTCCCTGACGAAGTTGTTACCTTTGCCAGAAGCCATCCAGCCATGTTTAACCCTGTCTACCCCATCAACAATAGACCAATCATAGTCAAAACAGATGTGGACTACCAGTTCACTCAGATAGTGGTGGATAAAGTAGAAGCAGAAGATGGCCAGTATGATGTCATGTTCATAGGAACAGGTGAGTGAACTGATTGTTCTGTTGTTGAAATACCTCAGTGAGCATGTATTTTAGATATTAACTCAAGACGTGTGCTGCCATCACTTTAGACATGGGGACAATTCTGAAAGTGGTGTCCATTCCCAGAGGCTCTTGGCATGATCTGGAGGAAGTCCTCTTGGAAGAAATGACTGTCTTCAGAGTATGTTCTTTTCTCATCACCTTGAGGTTACACGAGGTACCTGGTTCAAGACTGTATAGTCATTAAGTGTCTAATTATTATTTTCTTTTTTTCTGTATTTCTTGCAGGAGCCAACAGCCATTACAGCCATGGAACTCTCAACAAAGCAGGTATTGTTTGTCATATTACATGTGAAATGAAACTTTACCGATACATGTAGCAAAACAAACCGCTGTAGCCAGACAACCTCAAGCTAAGATCACAATCATTCTGTATTATTAAATACAGAATTATATTTCTGCAGTAAGATAGATATAGATATGGCAGATACCCAAACCCATCACATAGTGAGTGACAGTTTTTCCTCATAGGTGACACTTTGCTGCAGGGCCAAGCGACAGAACAAGGGCAGCTTTATGTGCACATTTTCAAATGAAGAAACATGTTACCACACAATGATCTCAGTTGTCGGCTTTTTAGCAACAGCTAGCTCATCAACACAAATGACAGGGTGAGACAAAATGAGTCAGCTAATTAACAGGTAAGCGGGTGCTGTGCACTTGTAGTAAGATGGTAGTCTGCCTTTATTTCTTTCTTGTACTTTTTAAACCGAGCCAAATGTACTGTAGATGTATTACTCAAAGCACAGCACCCATTCAGACGACTCAGGCTTAAATTTTGGCTCCTAAAGTGTAAAATATTTTCTTTTAAAACTTTAAAATCCTTTTACCTTCTACCTGAACAGCAACAACTGTACCTGGGCTCAGACATTGGTGTGTCCCAGATGCCTTTGCATAGGTGTGAGGTTTATGGAAAGGCCTGCGCTGAATGCTGCCTGGCGAGGGACCCTTACTGTGCATGGGATGGCACAGAGTGCTCCAGATACTTTCCCATGTCTAAGAGGTACTGAATACATACTCCTAACTAATCAAACTAATCAAACTAATCAGCATTTCAAATCAGGGTGTAATTTTCAATGTTGACCTAATGGAAAAACACAGTAATACTCTTGTGATCACGTAAATACATTGAATTTGATGCATGCTCTGAATAAAGCAGCATATTCAACAGCTGAAACACACTGCAAGTAGCACAGACTATAAGAAAAAAAGCACATTATTATAAAAGCTAACTTGTGTTTTGAATAAAAACAACATGCGCTGAATTTAAACAGACCAAATGTGGCAACAAATTTAAATGTAACACATATGAATCATGTTTGTTTATGAATTACTTTCGTTGAACATACTGACTATACTTCACAGATTAAATAGAAGGGTTTTCATTTACAGATTGAGCACACTTGCAGTCAGGATGCGATTCAGGGCTAGAGCGAGGGCACACTTATAGTGCAGGCTTTGTACATTTGCCAAAAACCCCTGAAGGTATAGGGGTCATGTTTCTACCAGAATACTAGAAATATAACCTGCCTCGTGTGTTTATTGTAAATGAGAGCCATGTCAGTGATGTCTGGAGGCTGTCTTGGTGAACCAGGGGTGAGGTGGGTGTTAGAGGTTTTTTGGTAGTGTGTTTGCAATAGACTGATCTGTGTATGTTTGTGTGTGTCTGCTTTTGTGCGCAGCCTCCCACTCATATCTCCATGGGGCTTATTGATTTGAATGTTAGCTGCACAGTATCCTGACCTCACTGTTAGTTGGACTCCAGAGTCCTACATTCAAAAATAAGGCAGCCAGAGCAAACTCTTATCCCCAATTATTGCAGCTCCAACACTGGGTTGGAACAATGGGAAGCAGAAGAGGGTGACGCTGTCAGCTTGCTATGGTGTCTCCATAGTTCCTACAATTATTGTTTACAGATAATATCCTCAGAGTTCTGTTTAACGTTATGTTTAATCTCTTTTGGATCTGCAACTCAGAGAGAAGACTGGAGTGAATGATTAATTTTGAATACCTCCGCTGTACACACCCTGTAATTAAAGCTTTTCTACAGTACTATGCCTGATGTTAGTTTATTTATTTGTGTTGGCCCTCACTATTGCTGAACCACATTCAAACACACATCAAACTCCCAAGTACACACACATTCTTTCTCTCTCGCACACACAATCAAAAAAACTGATGTGTCTGCTGACTCATGGAGGTGTTTATAAGGTATATTTGTCATCTTGCAGGAGAACAAGGAGACAAGACATCAGGAATGGAGACCCCCTCACACAATGCTCTGACCTACAACACCATGGTACATTTAAAAAATAATGTTAATATTTATTTTGTAAGAATATAAAACATTTTACAAACTTTGATTGCAATTAAGAAATCAACAATTAATTGTTTTTTATTAATATAGTTTAGAAATTATTACTTTGTGTCTATTAATAGAAATAGTATTTGAATCAATCAAACTAAATCAATCAGAGCATGTCATATTTTCAGCTGAACAACTTTTTGCATTATGAGAAATTTACATGCACTGAAGTAACAATCGTCAAACCTGGTTTCCCAGTTACTTAAGTGTATGTTAATGGGGCTGCTGGCCTTTTCTGAAGTGATAAAAAGAGTAGACAAGCCATGTGTTAAGTGTATGTGGGGTCGTGTGTGGTTTTGTGTGTTATATGTGTTTCTGGTAGTATGAAGATTAGAGCCGGTCCATGTGAAGCTTATAATTAACATGGTCAGAATTGCTGTAGGCCTCCTTTTTGTTGCCAAGTCATCCACTCTACTGCCCTGATAATGGGATCAGTTCAAAAACAAGACTCTCATTCTTAATTATACATTTCTTTCACTTAACTGGAAAAGGACAGCCCAGTTATTATCAAAAGTTGCTGATTTGGGGAGGAGGAATTAAGTATCTTTTGCTTTGTGGCCTATTCTGCACATGATTGATTGTGGTGAGACAATAAGCACAAGCAGCATTTGTGCTTTTCCATAAGAAAAAGCACAAATACTGAGTTTTAAACAGTGCAAGAAATCACAAGACATCCCAGAAGTTTTACAAATGTTTTACTGTAAAATAAGTCACTTGACCTTTAGCCATAACCCCAAATAATAATATCAAGAAAATACACTTAGTTTAACAAACGTACGTGACTAAACCTTTTTTTTTTTTATCTAGATGAACTAAGTGGGCAGACGACTCTCCTGGATAAAACTGTGTACGGTGTGGAGAACAGCAGCACTTTTCTTGAGTGCAGTCCCAAGTCTCAGAGAGCCCTGACATATTGGCAGTATCAGCGTTCTTCTGATGAACGCAAACAAGAGGTTGGGACTACCTCAACACTCATTTAATCTGTTTATTTAAATACATGCAGATACAGTCTGTCTCCACTGCACATAAATAATCACAGATTGTATTTCATAATAAAGATGATTTCAGATAACATAGTATCACATTTTATTAATATTTAATGCCTTAGTTGACAAGTGATATTAATTCTGTGTAATTTTGTGTATAGCCGATTAGAGTTTTTTGAGACATAATATCCTAATGGCTTATTTGGAAATGTTGAATTTCATCATCTTTCACTCCTCCAATTTCCTCAATGTAGATCAGATCGGATGAACGTTTCATCCACACAGAACAGGGGCTGTTGATTCGCACACTTAGTAAGAAGGATTCGGGAATCTATCTGTGCCAAGCGGTGGAGCATGGCTTCATGCAAACAGTTCTAAAGGTGACCTTGGAGGTCATTGACACCAACCGTCTGGAGGATCTGCTACATCACGATGAAGAGGCTGCTGTCCCTGCTCAAGACCCATCTTCAACTCCAAATCACAAGCTTTGGTACAGAGACTTCCTGTCTCTGGTAAACCATCCAACCCTGAACACTGTGGACGAGTTCTGCGAGCAGGTTTGGAAAAGAGAGAGGAAGCACAGGAAGCAGAAAGCTCACCTAGTGCAGCAAGTACAAATACACCAACAGCAGCAGCAGAAGGTTATGGTGAACCCTCACACTCACATGCATACTCAGGGGCTGGCAGCAAAGTGGAAACACCTGCAAGAGAGGCAAAAGGGACGCAACCGCAGGACCCATGAACTGGAGAGGGCCCCTCGCAGTGTCTGACATATAAACCTTGACTTTTAATACTTAAAACTGAAACCGCACTCTCATACTGTAACCCAGTTTAACTTACCTATTCCCCCCTCTATACTGAGTTACAGACTTCTTTGACAAGAATGGGATAGGAACTGGAAAAAAGGTAAAACTTCGCTGATCTGCCAGCTGGTGTGTTCTGCATGTGGGCAGTCATGTTTATAGTACACCAGTACAGAGGACTACAGGAACCAGGATGTTGTATCACACTAGACTATTGAAGCATATTATCTCAGCTGGCCCCTGTGTTCTAAGCGCTACAAAGGGACAGCGTCAAGCAGCACAAGAACTGGATACATGTACTCACTCTATAGACATGAAAGACTCCATGTTGAGGTGACTGTTTCAATGGCGTTGTTTCATGGCATGCTTGTCAGGTGTCTTTGTCAGTGTGAAACTAAGTAGATACCTAAAATATCAGTTTTTTTCTACCATAAAAATATTAAAGAATGGAAGGTGGGCGTATTAAACACAGCACTTGCAGTGGAATCACAAGCACAAAACAATTAAAGTTAATGGAAAGCACATGATGGGATATTTGATTATTTTTGGGCTTCAGATGGTTAGAATATGCCCAAGCACTGCAAGAAACTGGGAGCAACATTCACCAACAGTTGTCAAATATAATTATGTAGCTAAGATGTGTAAATACTGTATTTTATGACATCTCATAATAAAGGGAATGGCTCGCAACTGCCTAGTTGCTTTAGGTTGTTTTTTCCAATAATAAATAGAAATTTATTTAAGAAAAAAACTGTCAAAGCAGTTGCAAACAGGGATATTTTATATTAGTTCTATGTCCTAGATAAGCTTCTCAAACAAAGACAGTTTTTTTATTGTTTTTTTTTTTGTATTCATAATGTTCCTTCCAGTGTCAACAGTCATTAAGCTGATTGTCACTTTATAGGGATGTCTGCCGACTGCGTCATCTCCATGCACAAAATGTCGTACTGAGTTCTTCCATGTTGATGTAATCATAGTTTTTATACACTTTGTCTCCACTACATGGGTATTTATTAATAGACAGTTATGTACATTGTAAAAAATATTGTCCAGTGTGCAGGCTCTTTTTCTTGCAGTTTGGTTTGACTGATTTGATTTACAGAACCAATCACTCTTAAAATAACTGCATCATCACAAAAACTCAAGTAAGACTGGAAGTTATTTATCAATATTGGTCAATGTTACATGCGTTACATCTCAAATGCACTGAGCAATAACCCAGTATCTATACTGTGATTTTCTTCCACATTTATTGCCTCATATCCATGTTCTTCACACACTGAGCAGTGTAATAATTTTATTTCACTGCATGTAACATAAAAAAACTCTTTCTGGATATAAAAAATCCTTATGATACAATGTACACACACAAACCTGGAATGTAGCTGTGAACATTATGTAAATATAAATTTTATGGTCTATGTTTGACAAGTATAACACTGTACTAGTGCATGTGAATACTATTGTAGTGTTCAAGGTTTGCTATAGCAATTATATACTAGTCTGATGTTGTCACCGTTACTCTGTTTTTTGCTAATGCAGTACACAAAAGTAACTATTCTAAAGATGTATATACTATTTCTGTTAGGACTCTAAACTGTATAATTGAAAATTCTTAAGGTAGATATTCACAAAAGATATAAACAAAATCCAAACAAGATCTCACTGTGGACTGCTATGTTCACAGACCAGATAAAAATTAATGAACACCAACAATGAACATTCAGTGGAGCATTGCAACACATCAGTATATTGGACAACATTGTTGAGTGTTTGCGAAGTTCACTGGCTTTTAGAAGTTTTGATGGAGAAACAGTCGAAGGAGGTTTTAGGCTAAAAAGACAAGCTGAATACCAGAGCTATGGAACTTTCACTAGACATGGGCATACGATAAAATCATCATTATAGAAAATAGTGTGCCTCATGGCATCTGTCTAGCACATATGCCGAAAGTGAAGAAATGAAGTGCTGCTGCTGCTTTTTGGCATGATGATGATGGCGATGTATTCAACTGATCTAATAAATGTGTCTTAATAAAGCCTGGTTTCATTAAATCCATTTTTCATGTACTATGACCTGCTGCTGTCATGGTGTGCAGTAAGAGAAACGAAAAGGTTTCCTGTAGTGTAGATGATCAGATTAGATTTTTGATCATCTTGCTGCGTACATTTACATATTAATGAGGAAAACTTTTTAAAAACTTGTATAACTTCAACCTTGAAATTGGGAGTCATTCAATGCTTTAATTGTATTTGTTAATTTAAATGTCCAGACAAGTACTGCATACTGACGATGATTTAATTAGCTGAAGTAATTAAAATAACTGATAAAACATCACAGTGGTTAGGTCACCTCAAGTGTCTCTTGTTTTATAATGTGTATTGAAAATCAAAGCCGTGTACTATGTGTGCCTCAGGCAGTAAAAAAATTACTGTAAGTAGTTATTAGGAACTTGATGTGAGAAGCGATGTGAATAATGCATAAAGATCTCTTCAGTTTTTCACTGTGGTATTTACATAGAGACAAGAGACGGCAGTTAAATATATGATATAAATTTCAGTCTGTGTTAATCAAGCAGTAAAAAATTTATTTTCA
This sequence comes from Ctenopoma multispine, assembly GCA_034779795.1. NCBI lineage: Eukaryota > Metazoa > Chordata > Actinopteri > Anabantiformes > Anabantidae > Ctenopoma > Ctenopoma multispine. The sequence goes on along the minus strand of JAUYWH010000024.1, from coordinate 11,395,348 downwards.
AAGATCTGACAGAAGTTAATTCCTGTGTTGTACTACTGCCCTCTTGTGGACATAATAGAAAAGCACAGTTTCATCCAGAAGAAGCCATATTTTCCATCTGTCTGTATAGCATGCAGTATAATAAACACCATGCTGTCTAATATAGACACGGTGGTTCTGGAGCTGCAGTTCAAAATATCACAGACTTGTCATATCACAAAAGAGCTTTTGTTGACACTGTGGCTCACCGTTGATCCAAGGTCAAAGGTCAGTCAGCATGTGTCTCACCTGGGCTTTGACCTTGACCTCTTTAGTAATTTCAACTGCTGCTGTGGGAGCTCACAAGGTTCGCTCCAAACTGCATTAGAAGCCTCAAAGGGAGCATTATTTATAGATTCCAGTGTGGATGGTGACACATGCTGACACATGCAGACTTTCATCTGGAAAGGGATGATATGCACTTTCAGAAAGACTATAGGCAAAGCGACACATGGGGATCTGTATCAATAGTGTGATAAGTAATTTGTCATGTAATGTCATGTGTGTATGTGTGTTTGTTTGTGGTTCCAAAAGAGAAAAGTCAGACTAATCAAGAGATGCAAAATAGGTCCAAGTTGTTATTGGTCAATGTTATGTCCTCACTTGTTGACCTTTCTCTTGACCATGATCTTATGAATACAAGTGTATGTACAATAACACAGCCCAAAAACCCTGAAAAGAAAGAGATACTGTTGCTTCTATTTTGTATGATTAACAATACAGTTTCATCACACAGTACACACTGATCTCGTTCTCACAGTAAAATAAGGCAGAGCTTCCTTTTCTGTGCAAAGGTCTTTGTCAGTTCCGCTCTTTGGCACTGCAGTAATACCTGCAACACAGAGTGTGAGTGCCCTCCAGTGGCTGAGGGGACCTCTTTCAGTACAATTCAATTCCAACATCCCACTCCAGCTCCTCCTTTGACTCCCAGCCAGAGTCATGGATAAAAGAGAAGAATCCCCTTGACACACACAGGCAGGACCAGATCACTGTGCTCAATGGAAAAAATTACACGAGTGACAGACGCTCGTGGGGCATTTGCTTTGTTTGTGGAGATTATTAGTCAGTAAAACTATTTCAGTTCTGTATCAGTATTTAAGACCGTAGTAAAATGAAAAAGAATCCTAAAAGGGTTTAGGTGGGATTATTCACTTTGTCTGTTTCATCATGTGCAACTCATCTTGCTCACACATAGTCTCTTGACAAGAAAGATGTGCCTTCTGATTCATCTGGCGCATATCTGGGTGAAAATGTAAAGCACGTGTTTGCTTGCACACAGGGCATTTGACTCTTCTCCTCACACACTTCTGCATCTTTTGCTGCAGCTGCATCCTTTATTACAGCAGTGGGAATGACGCATAAGTATATTCTCTCCAGTCAGGATGTTTAAAAAAAATAAAAAAGGAGCAGAGATAGAGTCATTTATTTTACACTGGTCACAATACTTGTTGATACTTCTCTAGCCTCCGAGCAGTTCTGCTGAAGATTTTAATCCACATGCACAGAATATTCCTGTGGGGCGGCTGACTAATCTGTATGTTCTGGATCACCTATTAGTTGATCTGGACAAAATTCCAAAAGCAGAAGATTCAACATCAAGTTTTAGCATATACATATGTGTTGATGATCAAATAGATACTGAACAAAAAGTTATCATTTTAGATTCTAGAGAGAGGCCACCTATCTGAAAGACGTGCAGAGAACGGCATTACCTTATATGAGAGAGAGGCCCAGTGAAAACAAACACGACCCACTCAGCCACAACATATAGGACATTTATTCAACTAAAGAACAGCTCCTGACAGCATTCAACCCATTAACTGAGAAATAACATTCATATGTCAGACCATACTTCAGTTCTACCACCTTATAGTAAAGTATGCTATATCACAAAACTCAGAATGAGGTCATGATCTATTGTTTTCCCTCCAGCTGTTACTTCTCAAGCCCTTGTACATTTCTGGCAGTGCCCTTGTCTACATTCCAATGGTGGTGGAAGTGTGTACATGTGAGTCGCTTGGAGTGCGTATGAAGTTATTTTCTGGAAAACCAAATTTTCCAGGGTGGAGAGACTTACAAGATCACTGATGGATAATGCTTTGAAACACGATGTGGTTTGTGTCTCTCTGTGTGTGCGCTGCTCTCCAACAGACTTTGGTAGTGTAGTGTTAGCATGTAGGGGCACATCCCTTTGCCTGGGGTAAAACAGAACACAAAGTATTTAGCTGTCGCAGCTGTGGCAGCTTGGCAACAGTAGTGGTGGTGGTGAGCTGTACAGTTGGCAGGAACCTCAAGTGCCTCTGCTATGAGTGACAACATGGCATACGAGGTTTAGACTGGAGGTATGACAAGACCTTTAGCCCATTTCCTCTGTTGAAAATACCTCCCAATGTTATTTTTATGACTACACATACTTATAGTGTCTACTTACTGTTATTGAACACTTTTTATGTATTGATGCTATGATGTTATAGACTTCATATTGTTCATATATTTTACCATGCATAGCAATATATCATACCTTATACCTAGTAATACCTAGGTTTACCTTTGCATACCCATACCTAATAATATATTGCTCCACATAAGTCAGACATTCTGAGATGACATGGTACCCTGTATATATATATATATATATATATATATATATATAGATATATAATAAAAAAGAAACTCCTGGCCATTGTGGTCTGTTCAAAATGGAAAATGGTGAGTGAAAACACCAGCATATATTCATCTTCATCAATTCATTTTCTCGATAAATATATGCTGGTGTTCTACAGCTTTGATGTTTATAGCTGGAAGTTCCTTTGTTAACACAAAAGAGTGAGAAGGAAGACATGCCAAAACAGTCACAATACACCACATGGGACACCCAGAGAGTAAGTAAGTTTCTTCAGCTGTTCCCTGTTCGGGGTCGCCACAGCAGACCACTCTGCATGTTGATTTGGCAGGGATTTTACACTGGATGCCTTTCCTGATGCAATCTTTCCTACCGGGCTTCTGACTGGCACTAGGAAAGGACTGGGACACAACAGTTGACAATTGCCAAATGCTCTAACCACTGCAGCACTGTCCTGGTCTTGGTATCCACAGAGAGTATGCAACTAAACCTAATAAATATACATATAAATATATGCTAATGGACTTGCATCACCATTTTTCCCATGCAACTCTTAGGGACATCTACTCCAAAATAGCAAGAGATGTTCACCATGCAACTGGCAGTATTTTGTGATCAAAGTTTGTAAACTTCTGGCCAGACTCTTCAACCCTTTTTTCCCAAGGTGGAAAATTATATTATATTAAATTTACCACCTGGCTACAATCCTTTCTCTGTTTGTAATCTCCTTGAATTGTTTATCCACTAACAATGATATACAAGCCCACTAGACCAGTGTATGTGTACAGTGCAGTCTAATAATAGAATTGACAAAAGACTGAATCTGGGTGAAACTGAATATGACTTTGAATGTTAGTTTTTATCCACCACATCGTGGTTAGGTCGATAGAGACACTATAAGTTTTCACTGAAATCTACAGGTTCTAATTTGAGTTTATACATTGTATTGTTTTCTTTAGTCTAAAGAAAACTACAAAAGTTGAATAAAGAAGACAAAAAATATCACAGCTTCCTATTTTCCAAGACTTCAAGCCCGGGTAAAGGGTGGTGTCAGACTAAAAACATGTGTAGGGGAAATGAAAACAAAGCATGAATACTGGTGAAAGGAGCTGATGAGATAGAATCAGACAATGGATCAATGAGGCCTCAGGCTTGACCTTTGGTGATCCAGAGTTGGGTCAAAGGTCTGTGCGCCAAAGAGCAGAGATCAGTTTAACCAGTGAAGTGTGTCTAGGTAGCCTGCCGTGTGTCTGACTGTTGCCTGGCTGCTTCCTTCCACATGTCTAATCCACATGTAACTGACTGACATCTGCTAAATGAGGTTTGGCTGCTACTGAACACAACACCATGTGTAAGGCTCAGCTCTGTGTTCAGTCCTGCTTATATAATATTATGATGACTTATTCTAAGTTTGAGTATTAGAGCTCAGTTCAATTCTATATCAGGATTTTGTTATGTGTTCAGAACTTCATGTGCTTACAAACTAATAATTAATTATATTTATAGGTTCTTTAATTTTCTTTGCAGATGGAGAAGTGAATACAAGGCACTCAGTAAATGAGTTACACTGAGTTTAGCATTAAGCAAACATATTCCATACATTTTATCCAAAGCACTGTGCTTGCACTTGTTATTGACAAGTATAGATTCCATTGTGCATTTGTCTTTTCACAGCAGCCAAGTCTTGTCAATCACAAAACCAATACAGGACGGAGAGGAGCTAGGTAAGACACAAAGCACGTTAAAAAATAAAATTCACCTCATGCAAAGGTGGCAAGGGGCACAACCACAGCAGAGGGCACTGTTTTCCGGCCTGCCAGTTGCACATAATGATGGCCCGCCTTTGTTTTCTTTTGTCTGGCCTGCAGGTGGTTGGAATTTTAAGTGTAGATCATTGATGTATTGTGGGAGCTGGATACCAGTGCTCAGTCATTTGACTGAAATTGCATATCTGTCACACTACCCATAAATAAATTCTGTCTTTGAGGTTTGGTTGCACATTGTGCAGTCCACTGCATATGCCCCCTAGTGTTTCATCTGCGCATTCTTTCTGTATGCTCAATCCACAGACTTTATATATTCTACGGTAGACCTCCATGGAATTGTAATAATAATACAATTGCAGTCAAAATTATTCAACACCTATTGCAAACTAGGTATATTTCCAACATTTACAAACGTTCAGCTGTTTGCAATGAGCAAATCAAACAACAACAATTTAAATAGGTCAACACAACAAATTTTTCAAGAAGTTTCTCCAAAATCCACAGAAAATGCAAGTCAACTCGATGCACAATGACATGCATAAGCTTAAGCATGAGCAACACCTTAGGACCTGAATCAGTGGTGTACCTCCTTTTAAAGAACAAAGGACACTCATTTGAGGAAAATAATGTCCACAAAGACAGAGAAGACTTGGTTTGAGAGAGGAGTGCTGGAAGCTTAGAGGATGAATTGAAGATGATTGAAGTTGCTACTTGGATGAGTAGTGAAATGTTTTAACCTAACATGACAAAAGTCAAATTGCCATTACTCAACTTCCAGATAACTTCACCTGCATGACTGAGAAACTTTATCGACATACGCTGAATGCCCTGCTTACAGTTAAGCATGGTGGTGGCTTGGTGATGCTCTGGGGCTGCTTTGCATCCTCTGACACTGGAAACCTGCAAGATGGATTCATTAGAAAAATGTTTTGGGCAGTGTCTTCTGTTGTGGTGTCCTTTTTTTCTGTTGTCATTTTTCTCAAGTCCTATTGTCGGACAGGTTGTTAAACTGCAGGTGCTTCAAATGCATTACAAGGCTACTTGGAGTGCAAAGTGGGTGATGTTGGTAGTTTGTGTTTTGATTTATTGATGGCTATTAGGATGTGACAAGAATTTTGAAGCAAAGGTTATGTTTTACAAGTCAACTTTTAACTGCAGGCGCCAGCTTCAAGGTGTTTTCTTGTCTAAATTTGACCATTTGCTGAACTTTTCATGTGGTGGAGCACATCTGTTTTGTGCTGTTGCCACATTATCCAATTAGTGGTCAAGGCAAGACATTTTCTCAGCTACCACATAATCTACTTTTGACAGTTCATGTTGGTTGTGCAAGACTCTGCTGATGAGTATACACTGGTGGCTCCAAATACAGCATGTATCCCAAAACAAGTGTGTTTTGTTCCAGGAAAAGTGTGTGTCACTTAAGATAAAGCAATGAACTGACTATGAAAACCTCATTGTTTGCCTCTAGTTCTTCTCACAGAGTCAAAGCGGATATTACCATGGTTTTTGTGGACTTGTAAGTCCAGCAATTATGGACACATGAAGTGACAAACAAAGATGGTGGAAATTACAGAGGCATCTGTATGGCATCAATCTGAAGCTGTAACTCAGTTACAGTTTTGGACACACCTTCTCATTCAATGTGTTTTGCGTCGAGCTGGACCGCAGAGTGAACGCAAAGGGGCCCACACGTGCTAAACACCTCTGGGAACTCCTTCAAGACTGTCGGAAAACCATTTCAGGTGACTACCTCTTGAAGCTCATCGAGAGAATGTCAAGAGTGCGCAAAGCAGTAATTAAAGCAAAGGGTGGCTATTTTGAAGAAACTAGAAAAAGAAAGATGTTTTCAGTTATTTCACCTTTTTTTGTTAAGTACATAACTCCACATGTGTTCATTCATAGTTTTGATGCCTTCAGTGAGAATCTACCAATGTAAATGGTCATAAAAATAAAGAAAACACATTGAATGAATTGAATGTGTCCAATCTTTTGGCCTGTACTGTATGTGAAGGGGAAATACAGGCAACAGAACAATATAATGTATAACAATTTATTTTAAACAAAGTTTTCACACTTTTGAAGAGATAATGATTTAAATCCATAGATTAAATAAGAAGCTATGACTTCAGCTTGAAATGGAAATAGGGGCAACATAACTTCCTGTAAATCCTCAATATGCTGTATTCATACTTCAGTTTTATTATGGAATAATCAAACAAGATGTGTAAGTTAATGCTATATTAAGGTGATATATTGTTACATTTGAACAGCCTTGCTGTTTCCCCTGTTTCCAGTCTATAATAAGCATATTTCCCAATATGTCAATTAGGTTATGATCCTTGTCTGTGCATAGTGCATGTTTACAAATTAACTTACATCTGCCAGATCATCATCATCTACCAGCATATCTGGAAAAAGCCTTAGGCTTGATTCCTCCTGCACAATTATAATTTTCTCATTAAGATTGTTATTCATATTTCACAATGACAAACATGTACTACATGCCAGTGTGTGAGCAATGGGTGCAACTAAAGCACAGCAAAACTTGTTGGTACAGAAGCATCGTCTCAAACCTCTGTTCTCTTCATAAGCACAAGGTGTTGATTTGAGGTTTTTTTGTCATTTATAGGAAAACAGGAAACAACACTAGCCCATAATTGCTAGTGAGACATGCCATTTTACAAATACACCCATAGTATGACTCATGCTCTGACTTTACGGATGTGGAGATGTTCTACTTTTTCTAGCATTTGGACTCAATTAAGCTTTTTTTGTCTGATATAAACAAGCATTTCTTTTTCAATATGGTTAGATGTTTATTTGTCAGATTGATTGAACAGTTAATTTCAGGGTTTAAACTTGAGAACTGGACTTATTGGTCACAGACAGTCATTCCATAAAAGATTCTGAGGAGCTCATAAGCTTATGAGTCACTTCAAAACATACTGGCAGAAAAAGGAGGATGATAGAGAGTGCCGCAACATTTCAGCAGCACTCTATGCTGGCCCTGCCCTGAAGTAGGATAGGGGCACTTTTATTAAGTTTATGTGTCAACTATTCATATTTCATAAACCAGAGGCGTGTACATAATAATATAGTATGTACTTCATGGACTCACACACATTGATGGGCACAGGATTACACCCTCAGTCCCAATGAAAAAAAGTTGTTTTTCGAGTTTGATTAGTTTTATGCAGTGTGGTTTTCATTGAGCAAAACTCAAAACGTCAGAATTGATGCAATGTTCAGCACCACATTGCCCCAACTCAAATTCAGCTGCTTTTTCACATAACCACTCATGTGTTTTGGTTTTGATGCTGAAATGTGTCTGACATCTCTGTGTGGGCATAAATCACAAACCAGTGTGCTAGAAAAAAGTACATGTTGAAGGCAAATGTTTAGTCTGTATCTGTTACCATTATTATATCTCTCTATTTTGTCTTCTGCGATTGTACCTAAGCATTTTTGCTGCATCTTTGCATGAGGTGAATTTTATACTGCATCAAAAGGGCTTTTATAAGCGGCCTGGATTTTCCATCACAAACCTTTTTACATTAACGTCAGTGTGCAAATGTGAAGGATGACAATACACGGGAGGATAAATAGGTACTTCTACACACTGATGTACTTTTTGTCTTCTACACAAGTGCAAACACATGGGACAGTTTACCTGTAAGTACATAAACACAGAAACAAAACATGCATGCATTAATGAGGATAAACCCACAGCCACACACCTGTAGATTATGTGACCGTTGCCATGATGATGGATGAGAATACACATAAGGCCAGATGGTCACTTCCGCATATTGCTCCAGAGGCATAATCCATTCCTTCTTTTCACAATCTGTGACTGCAGAGTCCTGGCTCGGGCTGGGGTTCTCGTTACTGATCTATAACTAAAAATATGTCCTGAGAGCTGAATCACAGAAGACAAAGGAAGTCAAAATGGTGGCCACATAGTAGCTCTCGGGTGAACTTGGATGATACATTGTGGTCTTTGGCATTATATATGGCAAAGAGAAATGTATAAACATGCTTTAGTATCTGCTGGGAGTCTCAGCTGAGAGGCATAATAAAATATATACAGACTTCATTCTACTTAGTGTTAAAAGTGGTTACAAATATGAATTTCAATTTATACCATCATATTTGCACACAGCTAAGCCAACCATAACACACCTGACTTCTCAGTCCAAATAGGTCTATATTTCCTTTTCCACTTCCCACCACTCTCCCAGTTCATTCAACTAACAGTGTCTCTGTCTGCTTGGCATCACATGTATTGCAATATAAGCTCTGCAGGCCACAAAAATAGTATAAACATTTGTGAATCTTGGTTTTCTTACCTACCCACTCAAGTTATATCATATGCTGTATTGACTGATGTATAGAAAGGAAACAAGTACTATTACACACCTTTCAATTCTGACAAAAGTCTCTGTGGTGCGTGTGTGTGCCATTGGGACAATATTCACTGGCCATATGATAGCCACCTGTGTAAACGTCTGGTGTATCTTATGGCTCGGAAACACTGGATCCTCAGAGCACTGCTCCTGTTGCTGTTAGAGACCAGACCTAACCTTTAACAGAGTGAAGCCCTGCATGTGGTCAGTTGTAGATATCCACTACATACACAGAGTTTCACATATAAATGAATGTACTCATACTCTCCAAGTTAAGTTTATCTTGCTTTGAATCTCTTCATTTCCTTTTCTATTTTACTCTCTTACAGTGTAACATACTGGAGTTGAATGCATGCAGCTATAATTTGCATGACCATATACAGTATAGTGTGTATATGTCTGCTGGGGGGCAGGAGGAGTCTAACATGTCTGTCTCCATGGGTCATTCAGGAGGTCAGAGAGGCTTCTGTTCAACAGGGTGGATGTTGACACAGCATTAACATGAACAAAAATATTTTGTGTTCAGAGAGCATGAAAGGAACACTGCCAGACTTTGGACATGGCCTATTCAAACAAACATTAGACATCAACACTCAATCAAAAAGTCTTTTCACACACGCTGGTTTCCTCAAACAGAAGCTAAAGGAAGGAAGGCATTTAATTGTATATGGCCCACAGACTGTGTGTCAAGTTTTGTGACCATGAATGTTGCCATCTTTTAAACGTGACGCATTCAGAGAACTCAGATACTACATTATCTATGCAGTGCACTACAAGCTGAATAAAAAAACCCTGGTACTGGAATGCAAGGATCACATGTAAGAAGACAGAATATCAATGGAGCTAGAGAGATAATGGGTGTATACAGTAAATGCTGTGGTTACTCCTACTGTGTAGGAGTGTTGCATGGGAAGCCCCTTTGTACAAGCACAGCCACAATGAACTAATGGAAACATCAAAGACTGAAGGTGCATATAACACAAATCAGAAAAAGGGGATGGAAGCAGGGGGGAGGAATTATGAAAAAATGAAAGGAAAGCTGGGGAATTGATCCATTGCTGTTTCTGGTCTGATGCAGATTTCTGACTGATTGCTGCTATTAGACTCAGTGCAGGAAGTAGCGAGTCACAGAGGGGCCAGTGTGAGTAAATGAATGCTGTATGTGCATTAGTCTCTTTAAATGGCCATTAATCTGAGGTTGTGGCTTAAGAGAACAGAACTGAACAACTTCCAGAGGACCTTTTATCAGTATCTAAGGCTAAAATATGCTGTTACATTAATGCTTCAGCTCCAACTGATGGAACTGTATGTGACAGTTAGTCAAACAGTGTCAGCTCCAGGAAGGCTAAAGTTGAACAGTTGTCTCAACCTCAACAGCAGATGACAATCTATAATTGCACCAGGCAAAGGAATAACAGTAATAGTGTATGTTACAAGGCCTCCACACACACAAAGTCCTTCTGTTCTTGCAGAGAACAGGTGCAATGTGGGAGTTGAAGTCATCAAATCCTAGGGTGGTGCAGAGGGGGTGGGGCTGCAGCTGCTAACTCCTAATGCAGTCATTTGCAATTCCATATTACATTATGTATCTTAGTTTATAGGCTGACCATTTGTTGATGGGTATCCAATCACTTGCCTTACTCTCAGTATTACTTTTCTGTCTCTCCTTTTAGCTACTCATCCTAGTCATTGAGTTACAGTATATTTGGTTTCCTTGTCTTTAGATGGTTTTGTGGTGCTAGTGTTTTTTTCTGCCATTCCATCAATGTGGCAATCTCAATTATGAAAATTACCAAACAGAAAGTTAGTAGTGTGTGGGACCTCCTAACTTCCTAACTCCATGGATCCCCTCAATCCCTCAGTTTCATGCACTACACTCTGTTGTGCAAAGCAAATTATACCACAATATAAACCAGACAAGGATTTAAGGACAACAACAAATGAAAGCCTTTTTTTTTGCAGACTGATAGAATGATTCCATGTTAGGGATAAAGATGACTTAAGATTTGTGACACCACACAGCTTCGAGAAACAGATAGAGAGAAACAGATGTATTCAGAGGGCTTTCCAGCAGACAGACAGTGCTCTGCTGCAGTAACTGGACGCCTGTGGGACTTCCCTATAGGATATGTGCAAATTCAGTAATGAATTCTCTCACATCTTAGACATTTTTTCTTAAAAGTGTGTGTTGTGTTTGCTAATCAGATTCAGACCTTGAGACAAAACAAAAGACTGCAAAGACATAGCACAAGACTGAATTCCAATGAGTGTGCTATTATATTTTACGTATCACTGGCAATACCTGAATAGTTATGAAAAGGTATACATACAAAACGCTACTGAAAACCTAAACAACTCTATTACTAACTCATCTGGACAAGATATGGTTCCAGATGAAAAAGGTATAAAAAAAAAAAAAGCCAGATGTGGTGTGAAACATCAAAAGCGAAAGGACAAACTAGTAACTAGGTTTTAAAGAACAGAGGAACGTGAGAGATGGGAAGATAAACAGAAGAAGAAATTAAATGGGAAGGGAGAAAACCATCACCATGAAAGAAACCTTGTACATGAAAATCCATGGTAACAGTGGTAATGACTATCCACATAGAAACAAACACAAAGGGCAATAATTGGAAATGAAAGAAGTGCCAGAGTTGAGAGGCTGAAAACCTTGGCTGAGGTCCATGCTTATGCAGTGGAGGTAATAGCAAAAAATGGGTGGTGAAGGAGGAGGGCCAGGAGAGAGGAGATGCAAGGGGTGGTCTGTAGAGTGACATGAGAGGCAGTATTTCTTAGGAGAGACAGTCTTACAGATTCAGAGTGGGGACACTGCACACTTAATCCAGCTGCCTGTGAGGGAGAGAGAGATCTCAAGACAACCCCAGAGGAAGGAGCGGGAAATTTTCAGCCATTCAAACTGATACTCAATCAACATTACCAACCACTCAACAGAGGATTTTCCTCATGCTCACCACACCGTGGCAGGTGACCACTGCCCAGGTCAGTAGTTGTGGTAGAAACCATCTCAAGTGACTCACTGAGGTTTGGATCCTTACTGACTGTTTAAGTGTGAACGGAGTTAGGAGCTAGAGCTTTACTTTCTTTCATAGTGCAGAGAGACCGCACGCCAGGCACGAGGCTCCCCACTCCTCCCCTCTCCCACTCTGCCTTTTCCTGGGCTCCTGTCCAGAGAATGACTGGCTTCAGTGGACCCGAGAGGAAGAACGTAGCCTGAAGATATAGTACAGCAGCTCCCGTCCTGCCTGCCTGCCTGCATGCTGGGACCAACCACCTTCTTGAGGTTTTACCAAAAATTTTACTTGATTGTTTTTTTTTTCTTTCATCAAATCCGAAAGACTGGATCAGAGCTTGGACATACAGACTCAGACAAACAAACAGACGGACTGACATATGGACACAGAGCAGTGGGCACTGCGGCGTGAATGTAGCAACTGGACTTCTCTTCTCCCTGGTTACTAAGACCAACAAGGATTATAGCCAGAACACTATCCTGTCCACCGAGATAGTGGGTGGATGCAGCTTTCAGCAAACAGCTATAGGGGAAAGCAGAAACTGTTTAGAAGCTGCGGGGATACGTCTAGTTGGTGATTCAGAGAATGGACTGTTTGCTCCAAGTAGACTCTTATTGGACTGCTATACCTGAGATCTAAACATTGTTTGCAGGAATATACAGAGCAAAGACCTGTGGACCTTTTTTATGCTCAAGCTGAGTCAACTTAAATGTTTTCTGTGTAGGTGAATGTGGAGCGCTTGGTTCAATGAGGATTCCAGTGCGTATAAGAACTATGTATCTGACACTGATTATGCTGTATTTTGGTCTGTGGGGCATGACTTACACGGCACACAGCATCTACCCAAGGATACGACTCTCCCATAAAGGTAAGAAATAACTAATGCATGTTTGTGCGTGTGTGTGCGTTTTTTTCTTTTATTACTGTCAATTTACTCTGACGACATGTTGTTTTGCACAAATTCACTTATTCTATTGTGCTGTATTAATTTAAAATCAATTGTCAATACAGCCTCAATACAGAAACAGAAGTTAGCAGTCTTCGCTCTGTGCTTTCATTGCAGAGAGAAAATAAGACAAATATAACAGAATAAATCTCACAGTTTAACATGTATGTTCATTGTCTATTGTAGAATTTAAATGGTGCCACTACAGTTAGCTAAATTGATACTGATATTACATTGATTTAACATTTTCATTCATGACAACATTCTCTTGTATATGTACAGTAGATATTTGTAGAATAACAGTATAAACTACATAGAACAATACAGCCAAAAATGCACAGAAAATGTAATGTAAACATAGTGAAGTCAGAAAAACAAAATCCTCTGTGAGTGTGTAAAAGAGGCTGCAGGTTATCATTATGTTGTAATGAAGTGGTCATTAAAGATTTATGTCTTAGCCTGAGAGAATCATGCAGGGTTGGATTCGAGACGAGTGATTTCTGATCTGACTTTACAAACGGCATACTTTCTTAATTCTCTGTTGATGTTCAAGGAGCCACCTTGTACTTTGTTTTGGCCCTTCAGCCATGGTGGCTGAGTTTCTGTAATGTGGCTTTTGCTCATGCCATAGTGGCTGATCGATGGAGGTTTTTGTTCTAGGCATGGGAGTCTATGTAACTGTGTATGTGTGTGAGAGAGAAAAAAAGTGTTTGTGTGTGCCTGTTTATGCGTGTGGGAGTGTGTGATATGGATGTGCATGCACTGGTATGCAGAATGATTATGTTGTATCTCTTAGACAATAATACAGGTTTTATATAGATAAAAGTCTTTAGTAAACATTTTTTTTCTCATGGTTTCTTTGATCTCTATGGCAACAGAAGGTGATGATTTCACATAAGCCTGTTAGTCATGGTTGGGGATAGGTGTGGAATTTGGAAGGTCAATAACTCATAAATATGCTGCTGTGAGTCTGTTATGACAGTTGACAAGTTTGAGTCATCAGATACACCTGTGATAAAGGTTTGCTGGTTTGTGATGTTTCTGCCCTATTCACATAGTGGAATTGTATTTTGGCCACAAGTCAACAAAGAAATATACAGTAAAACCTTATTTTACTAGGGAATTAAATGGAAAAAATGACTCGCACTGATATATGGAGAAAAGAGTAAAAGAGGATCAGACAATTGGCTACAATAAATGTAAAGTTCATATACCAGCAACACCAGAATCATAAAATGTGCTCAGTCCTCAATTTCATATTAATATCTGTTATGATCATGACTGTCATACATCACCCAATCAATTAACCACCTGAGGGGAAAGCTGCTACAGTGTCTGACATCCCACCTCTCAATATCTCCCTCCCTCTCTCAGAGGAGAGCCTCTGATACATGTTCTGGCTAGCACAGTGTGCTATGAAAAGGCTTCAGTTGGATCCTATCATTATGGAATGAAAAACATCTAAGACTTAATATATGCCTCATGGGTTCTTCCAGTGAGTTTGCACACACCCTTTACACACACACACACACACACACACACACAGATGGGATGTGGTTCTATTCACCCTTAGGACTATAAAAATATTACCATAACATCTGGTATTAAAACACGCTGAAGAGGCTGGAATCTACTCTAACATAGAAAGACAGATAATGGGAAATAAATGTTAATAATATCAGTGCTGAAATATTTTTAACCTGCTTCTGGTCATATGAGCAGAAGTGTGGAATCAATAAAAATCTTAATAAATCATCATATCAACTTTCCATTGGTTTCTGGAAATGAAGTCCTTTGGGCACATTATGTGCTTTCCAAGGACGACCTTACTACCATGCAGTATAGATCTCTGCATGCTTTGATGTTAGCCACACTTCACACGTGGTGCGAAATTATCATTCATTCCCTTTTTCATCCATTCCCAATTTCTTGTCTAGACTTCTAGAGCAGTGAAGACTTTTCTAAATGCATTTGATTCACTTTTATCTCGACCACCCTTTTATTTGCTTACACCCCCAATTAACTGCAGAGTCGAAAGGCTTACCTAAAGCACATGGAGTATTGAATTACAGTCACAGCTTCTCTGCTGTCTTTAGAAATAATTGAACCCCGCATTTGGTTGCACAGCTTTTTTTGGTTACACAGGCTTTACATAAATGGTTGTACATTCCAATTGCCCATCAAACTTACAAAATCCTGGATAGTTATATGTATAAATGCCCTGTAGGGAGATATACTCGCTATAGACCAACAATTAGAATATACAGTTTGTAGTGTGATGTTGTTTTGTACCCTTGAACACATATCTACAAGATCTGGTTGTGCATCATCTGAGGCTCTTGGCAGCCGTTTCTTTCAGATCTCCAGGCCTGTGGAGTGAAATAAGCTCTTCTTTTAGGACAACCATCAATTCTCCTGCTAATGAAGCTGTTGCACAGCTAGCATATGTCAGAGTCACAGCGGGCTGTACGTAGGTTGCCAGGCTTTGACTTATTTTGCTGCTTACACAGCACTGTCATAATGCATGGTTTGAGCTGCAGAATGTGTGATACAGCAGTTTTGTAATAGTGTATAGTGACCTAATCGAACCAAAGTAATTTCCAAAAGCACATTTCTGAGTATTCTAATATGCGATTTAGTCATCGTAAAAGGGGAGATTGTCTTAGATGGTTAATTTTATCATAGAATTTTATTCAGTTCAGCAGGAGTTTCAGTGAAATCATTGTTTACTGAAATTTTTTCCTCACCCACATAATAGATACCCATCATGAAATGCTCAGGCAATATAGTACAGCAATCATTATCTGAACCTGAGAGTGTCATGCAAGTCATTTTGCTCCTGTTTGAAGTGAAAGTGTTTTCTTCAATTTTTTTTTACATTCCTAAAAAAGTGACATGTTGTCAAAGTGGACAGGTTATTATTGCAGAAAACATGTCTCAGCCAAAAAGTGTGCGTGAGAGCAGCAAACGCAAACACATGGAATAAAATTTGGACCCTTTCACAATAATTAAATTGACCAGACATTCAGCTCCGCATGTCTGCCAAGGATGTGTTTACTTAAATGTCATAATCATTTAGACAGATATAAATATTTTTCTTGAGGGGTTTTTTCTTCATCAGGTCTGTGTTGTCTAGTTTTAAAGTTATAACTTAACCTAAATAAACGTATACTTTCCCAACTATAACCAACATTTTTACTTTACTATAGGTCATTTACCAAAAGCAAAAATCCCCAAAGATATATCTTTCCTTCAGCACACAGGTAAAACTGTGAGATTCAAGCAAAATGAGCTGTGTTCACATACATGCATGTGTGTGAACACAGGGATTTCTCAGGTAGCAATTACTACTGTTTGAAACCTCTCTATGAGCTGTAATTTAAGACCTTCCACTCCAGACGAGAAAAAGCTTTCCCCTGTATTTTACAACCTTGAAACGATGTGGCTGTAGGTGACTGAGACGGGGAATACCAGAATGGCCTAAATTTGTGTTTGCCTGAAATGAAATACTGAGGGATTTCTATTCATTTATTTTATCTTTAAAACCTGAAGTGTTAACTGAGGATTCCCATTACTTTATTCAGCTAACATGTGCAGAGACCTAGGATTAACATTTACATGATTAGAAAAAATCTCCTTCCTTTCATTTCAGCAAAGGAAAAAATACCCCCACCCCTCTCTCTGACTTTCTCATTTTATCTATGTACATCTCAGTGTCTCCCATTGTGTTATGTGTGAGTTCTCCAGTTCATTAATGAGATGTCCAGAGGGGTTGGCAGCTGGTAAAACTCTAATATCCTTTCTGACCTTTTCCCAGTGAGGGGACCAGGGAGAGGGGACAAGTCAGGTTTGTAACATGGGAAAAGTCTTCAAAAGCAATGCTGCTTCTGCTTCTATAGACAAAATAAAGGATGAAGGATGACAAGTGGGGTGAACACTATTAATCTAGAATATGGCTACAAAAGGTGGTACAAAGTTAAGGAAGTATGTGCAAGTTTAATTTTATTTAAGATTTAGGATTTGAGCCAACATTTAATCTTGGCTGACATTGCTTTATTTATACACTTAGATGGTGAATGAAAATTAATTTACTTTGAGATCTACTTGGATGAGTAGCGTTTTTTAGAAGCGTTTTGACCTAAAAAAGATGTCCAGTTGCCATAACCAAACTTCCAGCTAACATCATCTGGATGACTGAGGAACTTCATACTTTGTCATATTACTATTTTCCATCCAAAGACACATGATAAACCACACTGATTTAATCAATAGTCAGTTGTCAGGCATTTTCCTGATCAGCCAGGTTACAGACTTACAACAGTCAACATTACACTTTGGTTTGCCTCTCTCTCTCATCCTCCTTGACACTCCATGTGGCTTTCATTTTGATCTGTGACATCATTTCTCTCACAAAAAAAGGGGGTTTAGGAATACAAGGCCATAGACCGATAATGGCGCAACACTCAAGTCCTCCAGCGCCTGACCCCACCCCCAATAGGCTCCAAAGGCCTAGGCAGCACATGGAGAACAGACACCTTCTTTATTCTTGTCTCCTCAAACTCAAATAATTCTCTTTGCTTCTTTTCTAGCACAAGTCACATTAATCAATAAGTAAACACAGGGTTGTTCCTCTGGAAATATGAGACTGCCTACCACCAGTTTTATTTCTGACATAAAATGTGTGTCTAGTACTGGCAATAGATCAAGTTAAGATAGCAAACTTAATTTGTGTTTTTAAATTTACCAAGAATTTTTTTATGATCTCCTGTGTGCATTTATCTCATTTTCTTTGACTAAACATGAATGTTTCCCCTCATGCTGCTAAGAGACCTATAATCAGAAGTAGCTTGCTGCTGCACACAGACGCACACACACACATACACACACACACGCACATATTGTTTTCCCTAGTGTACAAAACAGTGTTTCCATACATGGATAAAGACGAGATCACAAAGTTTATTTTGATTTCACTTCACCGAATCTTCTCAGGCATCTCTCAGCACTGCTCAGACAGCCGATGAAAGTGTCTGTCTTGAGGGAGTCCTTTTTCCTTGGGTTTTCCATTTGAAGTGGGATCACAGTAGGGCCATGTGTCTCCCTGCCTCAGTTGCTGATGGAGAAACACCCTCCTTCCTTCTCTTCTCAGCTCCTCATCTACGGAACCCTCACTGACTGCAAATGAGGAGAAAAACTTGGAGCAAAGACAGCAGAAAAAAAGAGAGGAGAGGTAGAAATATAGAAATCCCCTCTTTCCCTTCTTCAGCCTGAGCTGAGGCTGTTGACTATCTGTAGTTGGCACACATAATGACAGAGGAGAAATCTTTTAAAAAGCATTGTGCACTCTGAAGCATCTCTTAGTGCGTCAGTTTAATCAGGAGATTCAACAGTTGTGTTTAGCAGTAACACTGTAATAATGTGTAATTAAATAGATTCATTAACACCTGCTTTTATTATAAGCCTGATTATTGTTTTTTTTTTTTCAACTTGTGTACAGATGTGGAGCAGATAGGGTCTTTCTTTCTTTCCTTCTGTCAATGTTTTTCTTGTTGTGCTTATGGTTTTCTCATTTTGCTTAATTAAATGAGCATGGCACGGAAATACGTTACAAGTTACAATATATATGTAAACAACATTATAGAATGAAACATATCTGTATCTGTGTTTATAGGAGAGTGAGAGAGCTTGTGCATGTCTGTGCATCTCGTTTTTGCATCTGTCCATTTGAATCAGCTGCCAGCCATCATTATTATCGAAGACAAGTGAAAAATAGATGGAAAAATGGGTTCTGGCTTACGGACTGTTTACTCCATCACTTTAAATAGCCATCTAAGTCTGTCATCTAAATATCTGGTAGCAGATTTAACTTCACATGGAGAAGGAGCCGATTGTTTAAGAGCCAGCCGTGCACTTGAGGAAGATTTGAAGTGGAATGTTTTAGAAGTTCAGCTTAACTCAGAGGGCACTGTGAGGAGATAGACGGGAAAGAAACAGTATGTTTAAGTGTGTGTGTGTGTGTGAGAGAGAGAGAAAGAGAAAGAGAGAGAGAGAGGGAGAGAAATAGACTGCTCTGAGTGTGTGGATTAGATAATTACAGGAAGCATGTCTGAGCCCTGGCAGAACACTACTGCCACATCCTCTCCGTCTCTACCACCTAACCACCCAAGATCTAATGCTACTCAAACAAACAGTCACTTGTCTCCAACACAGAAATCTTAATAGCAACAAAATGTACACAGTCACCCACTCCCACTGTGTATACCTAATCCCATTTAAAACAAATAAAACCTTCCACAGAGTGTATGGTGTTGCTATGAGTAATGTATGAAAATGGAGTAAACGCACTCTCCTTCTATCTTGGAGATCAAGTATCTCTGAAAATCTACAGATGCTAAAAAAACAAATCATACAATTACCCCCTGCAATCCCCGCATGCAGAGACACCCCCCAGCATTATTTAAATTAAGTTGGCATGTGGGTATAGCCATTTTTTTTCTCTTTCCAATTAAAGAACATGTGCTGAAGTGTAAGTAAGAGAATTGATAGCCTAGTGTGTGGATGAAAATAGAATAAATGCAGAGAATTAAATGCAGACAGTTCAGTGCTAGCGCTATACATTTTGGCCTGCCTGTTTGAATCCTACAATTTCAGAGAGTTTTGTTAACACACAACAGATCCCCCTTTCTTCTTTTACAAGGGCACTCGGTCCAACCTGGTCATGTGTTAATGAAAAGTTTTTCAGGCCAGTGCAGCTCAGAGGAAGTGCACACCTCGGGGGTTTTGGCATTTAGTTTAAATCCTTCACCCTTAACCCTGCCCCCCCCTGGAGCTCACAGATAGCAGGTATATTGAAGGAGGCTGTCAGGTTCAATCAGATAAAACCGTGTGCGCGTTTGCATATGCACATGTATGTGTACGTGGAAACTATCGGCTGGAGTTGTCTGATGAGTGTGTGTGTTCATATGTAATGATGTGTCTGTCATGGTCCACTCTTCCCATTTTAAAGCAGGATTTCAAATCACCTAAAGCAAATCTGACAGCAACAGTGGGAGTGGCAGCAGATCTCTGACTAATGACTGATAAAGAGACTTGGTCCGTTTCCTCTCAGATAACACTGCTAGCACACTTGACCATAGGCCAGACTGTGTCCCTAATATGCCCCTCCCATTAATCACAACATCTTTCCCAAATCCTTCTACTTGCAGCCATTTGGCAAAGTACCTTTGCTGTATTATGTGAAGGATTAGCTGTATTCAGTGTATTGTTACATATAGGAGGTCAGCTTTGAGCAATCTGTGTACTTATCTGATGTGATGTGAAATTTAAGTGAATATCATATACACAGACTTGAATGAGAGGAGGTATAGGTGCCATACGGGAGAAAAAGATGAGAAGGAAAATAACTCTGTTATTGCCATTCTTTTGTAAAGCTATGAATCAGAAACACATGTTGCAATGTGCCCTTGATCATGGGACACAAATACAGGTTAGTGGAGCAATGGGAAATCCCTTGATGAAAAGGTTTGGGCATATTTGAGATTTCTGTTAAGTACAGGTAAGAGGCAAGATGATGATCTATGTGTAAAATTAAAAGCAGATCTATCTTTTTAGCCACATAGCTACCTATGTATTTAACTATGGAGCCTTTGGTAAATTGCAGGCTTGTAATGTGTTGCTATAATTCTTTTGTCTTCATCTGTGTGTGTGTGTTGTTATCTCTGCAGAGCTTTGGCAGCTGAACAGAACCTGGGTGTTCCAGGGACATGGAGCATCTCTTCAGCCCCAGACCATGCTGCTGGATGAAGGCCATGGGAGACTTTATGTTGGGGCTAAGAATATTCTGTTCTCCCTTAGCCTGGACCGGGTTAACACTCACCACAGAGAGGTGGGCCTGTTTTCATCTCTGGGTATAAATGTGTTCATCTTAAAACTTTGGTTTATATCCAACTATTATGTTCAAATACCATTGTAAGATTAGGGTTTTAGTAAAAATGAGCATAACTGTGTTTTCTTTCAGATTCAATGGGCCAGTACAGAATCTCAGATAGAGGACTGTTTGATGAAGGGAAGGGAAAAGGTAAAGGACACCCTCTATGTGACTGCAAGTCATAGATTTGAAGGGCATTACCTTACTTATTAACTTACAGTATTTTTGACCTGTATAACTGATTTATTACATTGCTAGACAGCCCCTTTATAGAAATAAGTACTATCTGAATATATGGACTAATTTACATATCTGACAGTGCTCATTGACTTTTGTTTAACCTGCACTATTGATGTTATTGATGAAGCAGTAAAGCCTGGCATTTACCCATTGCAGCATTTTCATTATGTGGCCTCAATTCTCCCTCATGACTCCTGACTCAGCCGCCCCACTTTACTCCCTGCTTCCTCTCTGTATCTCTTCCAACAGCCAGAGTGTGCAAACTACATCAAGGTCTTGCAGCAGTACAATCAGACCCATTTGCTGGTCTGTGGAACAGGAGCGTTTAACCCTATATGTTCCCTTGTCAGAGTGGGACACACAGGGCAGGTGAGTCCTAAGAACTTAATGAGCGTTTACCAAAGAGTTAATGATAATTCACGTTTTCTTTTGCCAGAAATCATTTGAAAGTCATGGTCAGCAAAACAGGGGCCTCATTTCTTGGTCTATTAACTGTCTACACCAAACTCTTCTCTCTTGTCTTCACATTGTTTTGATAATATTTTTACCTGGGACTCCTAGAACTGTTAGTACATCTTGAACTGTTGAGCTGTTAAACACTTAGCTCATGGTACTGTAGTTGAGTTTGTCCTCCTAGCAACAAGGAGTGGTGTGAGGTGGAGACGGAAAATACAGTAAGTGAGTAAGAAAGTTTTTCTCAGAGAGACAGAACTGGTTGGCACAAGGTTCTCATTTATATTCTTACAAAAAAAAGACCCAACCAGTCCATGTAAACAAAGGAAAAGAGCCATGTGCTTCTTTCTGTTGGAGGATGTTTGAGGTCAAGAAAGATATATGTTCTGTCTTTATACTGTAGGGCCATTTCAAATGTATCTGGTTGAGCTGCCTGAGCGGGATACACATGCATGTTTTGCCTGAATACGTGTGTGTATGCAAAATTGCCTGCACACGTCAGTCTTAGCATGTTTCTGTACAATATGATGTACAGATGTCAAACATTCCTTAATGTGCATGTGTGTCCAGGGTGTCTTTAAAAAGCAATATTTCACCACCGGTCCAATAGGTCGACCAGGCAAGTCACACCCTCCAAAATAAGAACCACACTCAGCATCACTCACAACATTGGAATGTTGGATCAACCATGTCTGGTTTCTTTATGTTTAAGCAGCTTAACACCTCCACAAATTTCATACTTCGACTAGACTAGATTGCATCTAGTCTAAATATCATCATTAAGCCAGAGGTTAAGTTGTGATAGAAAATACAATTCTCATTTATCAAGTCAACCAGTAACAAATCGAATATTTAAGCATCTCTACAAAAATAAAGTTATTAATACAAATAGTCCACTTTTTAGAATACTGCATACAGAATAATACAGATTAAACCTATTTTACCTATTCTCTGTTTAGATTTGATAGACCACATAAAATGATGGATGAGTTAAACCCGGAAACTGGCTTGTGGTACAGTTAGATGCAGGGAGGTAGCCACAGCACAGTAGGGTTCTATGGCGGCTCATAAATCAATATTAGACATCCTCTCTGATCTACCAGTGACAGTCATAAAAACTGTGGTGGCCCATATGGACTATTCCAGGTCTATGTGTTATGTGCAGTTTGTGTGCCCTCCTACCACCTCCTGTGCAGGGCAGCAAAATAGAAAGACTGGAAGTAGTGAACTCACTGTGATATGCGAGCAGAGGCTAGTTAAGTTATTCATATATTTCATCATTTGGTCATTCATCACTCCTTGTCTCATCTTCCTGTTATTCTCCATCTCATCAATCATTTTCTGATCCGATTCTGATTCTTGTCTCTACTTCACCTCTTTGAGTTTTTTTAGATGTTGTTAAAGCATAAAACATTTGTGCATTTTTACATTTTGCCCTCAGAACAAGGTGTTTGCTCTTGAAGAAGACAGTGTTGTGAGCGGCAGAGGACGCTGTCCATACGACGCCAACAGTACCTGCACCGCTACCCTCTCCAGTAAGACATTGCTTACTATATCACTTTGATCATCTCACCATTAGTTGCGAGGATAAAATGCACAATACCCCACGCAAATACCACACTCAAGTGGTCCTCTCACTTAAATTCTAACTAGTAAACACTGCCATCTAGTGGTTTTATCACATCAGTATTATTATCACAGCATAAAGAGTCTTGAAGTTTTAATTATATATGCATTGTTACATATTAATTGATTTTTTTTCAATGTGTGCATTCATTAGAAGGAGAACTGTACATTGGTCTGTACACTGACTACTGGGAGAATGATGGTGCTTTGTGCCGACTTAACAACCAGACCTATTCACGAACTGAAAGAGACGACAGGCAGCAGCTCAATGGTTGGTGTACACCAGAGGAAATGATCACTTCTTATTTTACATGTAAAAGACTACAAATACACACATGTAGTAAAATTTTCATTATGTATATATGTAATACATAAACATATTTAAACAGTATATTATACTGTATGTACTATGTTACACATATATAAATATATTCAGCAACAGTAAAAATTGATGGATCAAAAAATAGGATGCTACTCACATGATTGATGGATTGATAATCAAAATATATCAGTTGGTTTAAAAAAAAAAGGGATGCACAGTCAAGATGTAGTTACTGTATCATACCTTCCACATGATGGCAATATAACCTTACACATTAAGATTGGTTTTTAGACCTGTGCTTATCTTTTTCTCATACTTTACATGGATATAGTATGTTGCTAAATATTAAATAGTTTATTTAGAGATTCCTACCATAAAACACATATAAGTAATACCTTTAGATTTTGGAACTTGTAGCAGGGATTCTATTGGTTTCAGGACCTTAACCTCAACACTATTTTCTAACTGTTTTTAACTTCTTACAGAACCTAAATTTATTGGGTCAGCAATTATTCCTGACAACGATGATAGTGATGATGACAAGGTTTACTTCTTCTTCACTGAGCGAGAGATGGGTGCAGAAGGAGTGAATAAGGCTGTTCATACTCGAGTTGGACGAGTCTGTGCGGTGAGAATGCAAATACTGTAGCAGCATCTCTGGGCTGCCAAAGCTAAAATACTGACAGTGCAGTCACGATCTACATCTGCCTTCATCTCTCAGAACGACCAGGGAGGACAGAGAATGCTGGTGAATAGATGGAGCTCCTTCCTGAAAACTCGTCTTATTTGTTCCGTGGCTGGACCAAATGGCATTGATACACACTTTGATGAACTTGGTAGGAGTTCAAGAGTACTTTTTTGCATTTTTCATTGTTAAACTTAACAGTAAAATTCATATAAGCATCTAAGGAACAGACCTCAAAGTTTGGAAAGTCTATGGTATCAGATTTGGTTACAAATATTTACTAAGAAATCAACACGTTTTAGCTGTTGGGACTGTCCACTTAAAATGCCAGTCGCATAGAGACACTAAACCCTTGTGAGTGCCTTGCATGCAAAAACATTCACACTGAATAAAACAGACACTTACCTTTGAAAAAGTCTTTTAACAACACTTACCTCTGTTTTGAGGATCTTTTAGAATCTTCAAACACTCTTCTAACCATCTGGATGCTGCAGGATGAAGATGATTTTTTAATTTGTCTTGCAAGACCTTCACTTACAAAGCTCTCTAAACATTATCTGTACTTGTGGACTAATTCAACCCTGCTAGCAACACTGTGAAGCTACCTAGTGCCTAGAGCTAATGTCAGGATGCTTATATTCTCATAGTAGCAGGTCACAGTCAATGTTCTCAGTGTTTACCATATCAACTTTGTTACAAAGTTTCACTACAAACAAGCTAAAAAAGAGGCTAAAGTGTTCTTTTGTGTTTCAGAGGATGTGTTTGTGCTCAAGAACAGAGATGAGAAAAACCCAGAAGTCTTTGGCCTCTTTAGCACCACAAGGTGAGTAGAGGGTGACATCAGTATTTCACTATAGTCACAATGTTGTTGTCCGTCCAATCACTATTGAAACTTTCTCTTCCAGTGCGGTTTTTAAAGGTTATGCTGTGTGTGTCTATCACATGGATGACATTAGAGCAGCCTTTAACGGTCCATTTGCCTATCGAGAGAGACCTGAGCATCACTGGACTCCCTATGAGGACAGAGTTCCCTACCCTCGACCTGGATCTGTGAGTATTATAGTCTGAATAAATCCATGTTTATGGTATTTAATTCCCTGATGCACCAACATTATGTATTCCCATCACTCTGCATTATTCTGTGTCCATGTCAGACATTCTTTGAGAGGCACAGTGTTCAGAGCATGTAGGACAGCTCTGGTGAATGTCAGCACTGTTGTAGCTGCCTCAGCAGGTCATACAGGGACAGTCTGAGGGAGACTACAGCATGTCAGCTTTTTCTACACTACACATAGTGCTGCCACAGTTAATGGTCTTCTTTTGTCTCTGTCCCTGTCCTGTGTTTTTTTTTCTCCTCTTTTCTGTCACACCGTCTCTTTGCTAGTGTGCCAGTAAAGTGAACGGTGGTGGCTTCTCAAGCTCTAAGGAGTTTCCTGATGAGGTTTTGCGGTTTGTGCGTTCTCATCCTGTGATGTATCATGCAGTCCTTCCCCAGCACCGTAGACCCATCCTGCTGCAGACAGAGCCAGGCAGGAGAAAGCTGACCCAGATTGCTGTGGACAGAGTTCAAGCCCAGGATGGACACTACCATGTTCTGTACATTGGCACTGGTATACACACTGTGAACCACAAAAACATTATTCCTTATCCAGAATATTATGCATGAGTCTTTGTATACTGTGCATGTTACTATTTGCAAAATAAGAGGCAAACATAGAGTTATTTTGAACATGTGGGTGACATTTTAATGACATAACATCAATAAACCAGTTGTCAAAAAAGAAATGAAAACTTTTGTTTAAGTAACTGTGATTGTGTAACATTAATGACTTTTCTTTCATTAGATGACTCAGTGGTGTTGAAAGTTATCACCATCTACAACAAAGACACAGACACCATGGAGGAGGTGCTGCTGGAAGAGCTGCAAGTGTTCAAGGTATTCTATTTACAGATACAGAAAATGTGAAAGCAAAGTATATTTTCTCCCCAACTAAATTAAAATTTACAGCATACATATACAGTAGAATGCTGTTCCACAATATCAGGGTGTGTTTCAAAAACACAGACTGGTGATTTGATTCATGTTAATTACCAGGGGGGCACAAGTATGATTGTGCAGTCAGCCTGCTGAGAGATGTTCAATGTTCAGAATAATAGAGCATATTATTGTACTTAGATCATTTCCATTTTAAAACTAGTCTACAAGCAGCGGCTGCTGACATTTTAATTAAGAACTGGTTTAGTAAGGAAGTATGACTCCATGGATAAAAAAAACCTAATATCAGCTATTGTTACTTATTACTGATGAATGATGTTTTATTATTGAATACCATCAAACTCTTTCATCTTTGCAGGTGCCAGCACCAATAAGAGAGATCATAATATCACCTAAAAAAGTGAGAGAAGTATTTGAATCATTACTGTTGTTTCCTGCAATTCATTTGTTTACCCACAAGATGATAACATTGTAACACTGCATTACTTCGTATTGACGAAATGTAGATGCACTGTAGCCTACTTGTGACTATGTAGCCCAGGCTGATGAGAAAGGAGGATGGAAAGCGTATTTATGAAATGTGATGCCAACTAAACTGGGTCTTGATATTAATGATCTATGTTGTTGACACCACAGCAACAGCTGTATGTTGGGTCAAATGTGGGTGTGGCCCAGGTCAGACTGCATCAGTGTGACCTCTATGGCACTGAATGTGCCGATTGTTGTCTGGCCAGAGATCCCTACTGTGCCTGGGATGGTCTCACCTGCTCCAGATACTACCCTGCTGGAGTCTACACCAAGAGGTAACAGCACGCACACTTCCAGACGAGACCAATTTTTCATCCCCACTGATGTGTGTGTGCACGATATCAGCTCTTCACACCTTTAACAGTACATTGCTGTTCCATCATAGCATCTTGCCCTGAATGTCACAATGCCCTGAGGCTGGTTTATCAATGCATTATCACAGGCACTGAGGGACATGAGAACCAGGTGTTATATAATGCAAATGAGTATGCGCTTCCTCTTTCTACACTTTTTTTCTGAATCCCTTCCTTTCACCCATCTTGCACACTTTCATCACATGTTAAAAATTACTCTCTCTTTGCTTCCCTATCTCTCATCTCAGCAGACGATTCAGGCGGCAGGATGTTCGCCATGGCAACGCCGTCCAGCTGTGCAATGGGCTGCAAATTGATGGTTAGTGTATAAGATGAAAATGTGTGATGTTTCTGTGCGCACTGGTATACTAGTGTGTATTTACTGCCTTCACAAAATGTTGTCTGATAGATAAGAAGTATATATACAATATGCAGTTCTGCAGTAGCTGTTTACTGAATATGAGAAAAAAATGACTATCCAGGTGTCATAACATTTGGAGGTTAGAGGGGTTAATGTTTTCCACTCTCAGCAGTTTGTTGTCATCTCTCTTTCCTCACTGTCTCTTATGTGTTTATACATAGATGAACAATGGCACAGAGTTGAGGAGAGGCTGGTTTACGGCGTCGAGAGCAACAGCACTTTACTGGAATGTGTCCCTCGTTCACTCCAAGCCAAAATGCTCTGGTTCATACAGAATGGAGGAGAAAAGCATGAGGTGCGTTTGATGCACTGATACATACTGTATAAAAAAAATGTTCTGAACATAAATACTAGTACTGTAAAGCACACACACACTGTTGCATGCATCAATCCCAAAATCCCAAAAGACATTTCCCTCATACTCTGATAAAGCTGTCTGTCTATTAAAATTGTATTGGTTTGACTTGTAGCTGAGGCTACCACCTCAAAACAATGAAAATGAATAGGATCCTATTTACAGTATGTTGCTTACAGCAAAGTAAATATATTCCCGTCGCAGATAATGGCTAGAAAAAACCTGTTACCATACAGCATATAGTTTAAGTTTGTTTTTTTTCATTTCATTTAGGTTCGCGGTGATGAGCGAGTCATCATGACCTCCCATGGGCTGCTCTTCTTACATGTAAAAAGCACAGATGCTGCTGTGTACGTGTGTCAGACTGTGGAACATGGTTACGTGCACACATTATTACGTATCACTCTACACGTGCTCATAGGTGAGAAAGTGGAGTTAGCAATGCACACAGATAATGGTCGAGAGCAGCCAAAAAGTACAGCTCCATGTCCCTCCTCTGTGGGGCCCCCACCAGGGCCTAGCATCAGCCCCAGGGCTCTCATGCCACCCTCATTCACAGGCCCCCACTCCAGGCTGTGGTACAAGGAGTTTCTTCAGCTTATTGGTTACGGGGATGCTCAAAAGGTAGAAGAGTACTGTGATAGAGTGTGGTGCTCTGATAAAAAACGTAAAAAGACCAAAAGGAAGTATGTCCCACCAGGTGGTGAGAAGAGAGGGAAGGGGAGGGGAGAGGAGAACTCCCACAGAGCACCCAGGCACACCTTGGACACCTGAGAGGAACGGACAATGACTGCACATACACATACATGCACAAACACAGTGTAAAGGTCAGACTCACTCAGTGTTTGCACCATGTGAAGGGTTTTTACTTTGCTTTCAACAAGTATAGTAACAGAAAAACAACAGCAGCAGACTATTAGCTACATTTATCACTCAGTAGTTTGACTATGTTGTTTCCACTTACTTTAAAAAGCAACATTTTGCATTTTTGTGTGGTGTAAACTGATTATGTAGTGCAGACTCTGGGTAAATGCTATAAACGTCAGTGTCAGAGGCCCCGGGTGGAGATGGACGACTGATTAAGCGACATTGCCTCTGATCTGATAAGATAGAACATAATATATCAGCTCCTGTGGACTGATCCAGCCCAACCCAGCTGTCAATGCAAACGCACACAGACATTAGACCTCTGCTCCACCTCTCATTATGTGGCTAAACATGGCAAACTCTTACTGTATTCTAATCTTTATTTGTTATATAATAACTTATTTTCTTAATTTCTAATTTGTGTTCTGTTGCTGTTTAGATGTTATAAACTGGAAAATATAGTGCTGTTTTTGTACAGTGAAAAGTTCTTTGAGCTTTATGATACTTTGTGTTTATGACTGTGATGTATGCGCTTATGGCCAAATATATGGTAAGATTTTACATTTAATTGTAAGTATGCCATAAATCGAAATACTTTCTATTTAAGCACTTGTAAAACTTATTACATTAGATGAAACGTTGTTCTGGGAGTGGATATTATTAATGTTGTTAATGTGTGTGTACAGGTTATCTACAATTGTGATGAAATGTGCCAACAGTATTGTACGTGTTGTTTACTGTATTTATCTAAAATTCAGGTCTATGTGAGTACATTTTGTAACTCTAACTGTTCATTCAAAAAAATCATCCTTCACTGCTGCCTCTTCCCATCTCATTCCTCTTTCTCCTTTTCTGCTTCTGTCACCTTCCTTCCTCCGTCATCCACCACTCATTTTGATGTTCTAGAACAATGTCATAGATGTGATTTATAAGTACCTCCATAAGCAACATTGTACAGTAGAACATCACATTTCCCACATAGGAAAATGGACAAATTGGTGTTAAGGTGGCCACCCAAGCATGTCATTAGCAAAACAGATGAGTCAGCCTCATGAATATTCAGTTAATCCTGAGATGACGGAAACATTAACAATATGATATTACTGTAAAGTACAGTGAACTGCATTTAGTAGTCATGTTAATAATAGAGTCTAGAAGTTTACATCTTTTTTCATGTTATGCCTTATTTGGTCTGTTTTTGCTTAGTTAAGAGCATATATCCACACTCATCATTCTCCTTGAATACTCTTTAACTAAGACTTGACTGAAAATGTTGTCTGCTACTGAATAGCTCATATACGTAAATACCTGCCATTAAAAAAATTATGAACCATTTTTCCCTGGTGTTACGTCGTGCACACACACACACACACACACACACACACACACACACACACACACACACACACACACACACACATATTTATAATGAATTAATAGTTATTACAATCTTATTATACTTTAATATAAAATTAATAAATTTTTGAAATGTTTTATGTGAAGTAACCCGTATGTAGCATGTATGAGCGCTGTATAGGAATATAATATGATTATATAATAAGATACAATTCTAAGAACTTAACTTTAACTTAAAGAAATATTTTATATATTATTAAAAATGCATTTGATTGTGTAGTAACTTTTTTCTAAATATATACCAGTCTGCTTAAG
Source organism: Ctenopoma multispine (assembly GCA_034779795.1). Classification (NCBI taxonomy): domain Eukaryota; kingdom Metazoa; phylum Chordata; class Actinopteri; order Anabantiformes; family Anabantidae; genus Ctenopoma; species Ctenopoma multispine. The sequence continues at coordinate 11,365,113 of JAUYWH010000024.1, read as the reverse complement.
GGTGTCCACGGGTTACAGGTTACAATTGATCTACTGTATACATTACATTACTGTACAACATTATTTTATGTTATAAACGGTTTACGCAGTGCAATGCTAAATATCTACAAACAGTAATATATTTTTAACAATGGGCAACCCACTGGGACACCAAACTCATTCAAATTCTGCCTAAGTCCACCTGAGTGGGGTGCTGAAGACATTTGAGAATGGGATTCATGCTGCTGATTTATTCCACATGGCTACCATAGCAACAAGCTCTGAACCAGTTCACCTCGTCTCCTCATCAAAGCTTTCTCTTTTTTCTCTTCCAAGTTGTAACACTGTTACTCTGGCCCCTGGGTCCCTCTAGCCAACGGCCCCTGCAGCCACACATGCATCACAGTGTTAGATAAGCTGTGGTCCTCTTAGTTAAGCTCAAACGTGCCCTCTTTTCTTTTGGGACCGATGCTGCTTGTTGGAGCCTCTGACAGACAGATGCCATCTGAGCAGTTTGGGGAACAGATGCAAAAATAGACCTTGAATCTGGGTTAGGGTAATTTCCAAATGTTCAAAAAGCCAGTTTAATAGAATGATATGATGGGGTGGCAAGTAGCTCAGTGAGTAGAGCAGTTGAGAGCCAGGCTATATACCAACTTGTACCATCTGGCACCTGTCCAAATAACAATTTCCCTAAGGGGATCAATAAAGTATGTAAAATAAGGGTAAATATGGTTAAAGTGTGACACTTACAAAAGGCACTAAAGCAGTCGACAATTGTCAACTGTATAACTTTTATAATAATAATAATAATAATAATAATAATAATAATCAAATTAATGATCTACAAAATGATCAAATGCTGCAATAATAAATGTGCTGCTCTGCAGGTTTCTGTGTAACCATGATAAAGCTTCTTTATTTGAGCCCTTGTCTTCTTTGCTACTGTTCCTACTGTTCCCACAATGGAGGATAAACCAGATAGTACCACTCCATATTTAGTCTGTGTGCACAGTACACTGTTTGTGTACATGTACATGTTTGTGTGATTGATTGTGTTTGCTTTGAATGCTTTGTCTGTGTAAAGAAGAATGAAAGTCCAGTAGAAATAAACAGATGTTTTTTTTCCTCTTTAGCTTTGGGGTCATCAGTGAAATACAAAGCAAACCTCACAACCAAATACCACCCATGGCAACATTTTATTTCATATTCATGAAGTATGCTTTGTTTTTCTTTCTTTCTCATCTGTAAGCTGCAGATCCTTAATTGAAGCGTCTAAGAAATAAATTGGTCATATTCTGTTTAGTTCTAACTCATTAGTTTAGCCTCATTATACTGCTGTGATGCACTGCAGTGTTTTAATATTTTTAAAAATATTTAAAAAATGCTGAAATTTATGACTATTTTGTAATATTTTTTGTTCAGTTGTGTGTTCAGACTAAGTAAGCCGTCTGCTTTATCTTTAGATGTCCCTGGCACATATGCAACAAGTGAAGGTTAAACATCAAATACAATCTCCCCACACTGATAGGTGTGGAGAGTAAGCAAAGGGGAGCTACTATCAGTGGTGGCACAGGCAGTAAATTGCATATCAGCTTAGGACAAAAGGGACTCCGGTTTTAAATAAAGGTGCATATTTTCCCCCAGTAAAAATTATGATGGCATACACACAGAGATCAATATATCAAAACATTAAAAACATAAAGTCTGAAATAATGCATACATCAACACACTGTAGGAACAAGCAGTCTGTTAGCATGTATTATGCGTCATCTCATTGACACAGTTGTCACTTAGGTTTCCTCCTAAGCAGTCAGTACATTAAGCACCAGATGAATTGGACTGACACCTGTAAAATGTAATTTTCTGCATGCAACTATAATTTGTTTACTCATATAATTTTATTTTATTTATATATTTTTGTCCAGCACCCCCCGCGACCCAAAATGGATTAAGCGGTAGATAATGGATGGATATATATTTTTGTGGCCTTTTGTCAAACACATGGTTTACAATTGCATTTGGAACACCCGTATGATTCATTAGCTGCATGTGCATGTGTACCTCACCATTATCCTGGGGAGGGGTTTGTACTGTACATTTAAAGGATGTCTACCACCCATCATCCCACAGCTCACATGTGTCACAACACACCACAGGCTTGAGAGGACAGTCGAGGGAGTGAGAAAGACGGAAGGCATAGATCATCTGGATTTTTCCGACTATTGATTGGAAATGAAAAGCAGAGAAGGCAGAGTGACTCACAGAGAGAGAGAAACCTGTAGTGAGTGAAGCAATGAAAAGTAAAAGGAACAAGAGAACAGAGGGATGTGTACCAAGGGACCTGTGTGATGTGAAGTTCTGCACCCTACTCACCTAGGAGTTTTGCGTCTCATGGGATCTACAGGTCTTTGAATTACATTGCTACCTAAGTCTAAGTCAACCTGACTCTAGTCTGCCAGTAGAAGTGGTGCAGGTACCTGGTGGAAGAGGGAAACATAGATGCCCCAAAATACAGTGAAAGTAAACATGTCAGTGAGGTACTATAAAAATGAGTAATTCTGTTTATCATAGCGAGAAAAAAAAAACAAAAAAAACAGCAAATAAAATTGTGCAAAATAAAAAGTGTTTTTATTTTTGAAATGCATTTCCAGCAGAATATCTGGAAGTAAATCAATTGGAGCACATTTGGTTTGGGTGACAGGCTTTGGTGTCTGTCTTTATATTTGCATGCATTAAAGTACATTGTGTTCAGTGAAAGTTCTGCCCATGCCATGAATGCGTGATGAAATTAATCTGGGCGTAATCACAACATTTGTGTCCCTGTGGAAGCTGTTCTCTCGTCTAATCCATCTCTTTATCCCTGCATCTCTCCCATTACATCACTCTGACCTGACACTATGGCATTCCCAGCAGCTGGTCAAGGCTGTTAAACAACAAACAGCACAGGCAGTCAAGCAGCACATGCCGCAGTGGCTCAACGTGCAGTGGAAAATAGGAAGAGAAATCAGAAAGTGTAGCACTACATAAAAACCTTCAGTAAAATACACATATAAAAGAGTGTTTTCACTCCAGTATCACTTACAAGAGCTAGACTATAAATATGAGGATGTGAAATCTGAACCTCTACTCTTAGGTGTGCTGTGCAGTAGACATATTTCCTCTACATCCACTGTTTTGCTAGAAAAACTGCTAAATATTTTTTTAGCTGAAGATGCGTTTGTATTTAATATTCAAGGTCTTATATTTGATTAAGTAAGCACAAACTGTAGGCAGCCAGTATGTTTGCCTGTTCCACTGGACTGAGCTAGGTGTTGATGGAGCTGCTCTAATTATTAATTTGCCTATTCTTACTTATCTCTCTCTCTTTCTCTATCTTACATATGTGTGGTTGAATCAAACGGACCTGGAACTAATATTAGTATTTAAACATGGACTGTTGAATTTTGTATTGACTTATTTTCATACCTTGAGATGGGAAGTAAAGCACAGGAAATCATTTATGCAATGCTGAGTCAGCTGTGGACTACTGATGAGGTGCACTGAGAGACACTGTGAGTTGCCAACAGATGTTACAACTGCAAAGACGGGATTTCTTCCACAGAAAAAGTAGGGATTTATATGGGAGATTTAATTAAATGCGTTAAGAAGATTGTTCACCCTTTATGACATTTTCAGCGAAATGCATCAAAGAGGTTTGTAGTACGCTAATACTTTGTAAGTGATTAAATTAGATTTGTCTCACATGTACTGATTAACTCTCAGCTTTCTGTTTGCAACCCTGTCATTCTTGCTATATTGACCCCTACAGTAGGTAGAACTGTGGAACAAGTCACAGTGATTTAGCAAATTTGCCTTAACCACGTGTTACAAGACTCACATTTATATTTATGAATAATATCCCAGGAAATCAATTACACTTGTGTATAAGTGTGCTGGAGATTCACAATAAATTAAATTAAATTTCCCCAGTTCCAGTCATCGTGACAAGATAAACACAGTCTGATATAAATTAATTCTGCAAATGGAAAACTGCTATGTTTATCACTGAAAATAAACAGACTTTAAGAGGAGCTTTCTGTAAATGCGTAGTACACAGGAGTACATACATTTGTGTTGATCTGCAGTTTAAGTTTACTAAGGTTCATCTTTGAGCATTGGGCACACAGTATTGTGGCTGTTAGTGAAACAAGAAAAATAAAACATTAAAAATGCATGAAATGTTTTTTTCTAGCATATTTGAATGATGATGCACAAACATGGCATAGGCATTAGAGCAGGCTATTACACAAACAGCTCCCAAATACTGTTATTCTATGTGAGCAAGCTACATGTTTCTGAAGTGATATCCACAACAATTGATTTTTAAGTCAATTCAGCCAACCAGCCAGCTAGCACTAAAGTGGGAGATTTGCTCCACTCAGGTGTACATGTAGTGCAGTTATACTTGAAGCAGAGCTACATAAACCTAAAATATGATCCTCAATATGGACTGTTGAAACATTTTATGAGGCGCTTTTTTCAATGAATGCATCAGGCACCAATAACACAGCAATGTGTGCATTACAGCAGAAGGCAGCTGGGAGCCTGTAGTTGCTGGTGAATATTTGATGAGAGAATGGATCCTTTCTCTGGGCAGATTGAGTACAGTGTGGACACTCAGTCGCACACACCAGCTCACACAGACACACCAGGTGGTATAGCTTCTCAGCTGTTCTACAGTCTTACACCAAGCAGGTACCAGTGAAGGTGATAAGTCCCTGATGAAAAGCACATCAGATAGTAAAGCCTCTTGCCATGGTCTCTGTCTTAAAACCCATTGGCAAACACATCCACCTACACATGCAAGGTCATATTCTCTTTTTACTAGTAGCTTTCAAGTGGCAAGAGATGAATACTAAGAGAGAGACAAAGACAAAGATGTAACTGAGCAGTTACGAGAGCACTAGCACATTCATTCATATTCAGCTTTATTTGTACAGTAGCATTCCACACTTAGAGGACTATACTGCTGTTATTGAGAGTTTTAGCCAATTTATCATGCTTTGGTTTCTGGTGAAGTCTTTTCTCAAATTAATACAAACTTGATATAATAATAATTGGGGTAGCATAGTTAAAATAGACAAATTATGCATCCATGACAGACAGACATGTTGTTAATTTTAATGAACTACACTTTCAAGCTTCTGCAAGTAAAATGAGTGTAACCTAACCCCAGCTAAAGGTGATAAACACAAATAGAACACAAATGCTACAAATTGCTATATCTAATATAAAATACATTATATATGTAAATTGTAAATGCTAAATAGTAAATATACATATGAGGTGTGAACATTTTCAGATGTGATGGAAAGTCTAAATTAGCTGATTCATATAAATCATACCTGCCACTGATGTTTCTAAACTTTCATTACAGAGTGCTTCACATGAGCACAAAGAACAATAAAAGCAATAATTAAAAGAACAAAGCAAAAGTCAAATAAGGGATCTAGCAGAGGACTCTGAAGATCTAATAATCTCAGGTAGACCATTCCAAAATTTAGAGGCTCTGCAAAAACTCTATCACATGTAGGTTTTAGTTGCACCTCAGGAACAAACAGAAGACCTCTTTGAGAGGCTCTCAGATTACGTTCAGGCTCATATTGTACTAACAAGTCAGATTTATAGCATGGCGAGAGGCCATGAATGTTTTTAAGAGTCAGCAGTAAAATCTTAACATCAGTCCTAAAACGTACTGTGAGCCAGAGGCTAAAAGAGGTGTAATATGATCACCTCTCCTCATTCTGGTTAAAAGTCTTGCATCCAGGAGTAGGCAAGGATTCAAAGAAATAACGTAGACGTCTTTTTAAAGTTATTTCTTACTGGAAAACTGAGTTGTGGAGTAAGGAGAAACTACAGAGTGAGCTGACCTGACACTGCAGTCACATCACATTGTGGTAAAGTTTGCTTTCACATTTCAGGATATAAGAAAACTAACACTGATCTTGTAATGCTAACTAGTATACTGTAGGTCTTGTAAGAGTACTAATACTTACCCATAACAGAAACTGATGCACAAGGATCAACTTGTGTCTCACATAACCAATTAGCCTATTAAAAATCTGTAATGTTACCTCTTCCCTTTCACCCTCAAGAGGCAGGTTCAATTAGAGACATTACTACTTATATTCACTATCTTGACTTTTTACAAACTCTATTAGATAACTGGGAACTTAATACCCTTGTCTAAAATGGACACACAAACCACACTTTACAGTAACAGCAGGGAGGTCCGGGGTCCTCGTCTGCACACAGCTCACTGCTGACAGGGAAACTAAGCTAACTGTTATTCCCCTACTTAGGAAAATTTGTAGTTTTCCGTGTAGTTTTAAGTTTTGTTCTGAAAACTTAACCTGCAGTATGTGCCACAGAGTACCATTGTGATTAAACCTTTAGCCACATTACTATTTTGTGATGTATTTAGATTTTTTCAAAATGAAAATATGCACTATTAGTACAATACCTGTCTGTTAACTGAACAAAGTTTGCCTCTGACATGGTACACTAGTGAGGCAAGAGACCTCAGGTAGTCTAAAACCCCATCTTCTTTTACACCTCTTCAATTATATACAGCGTGCTGTCTAGACCTCATCACAGCACCTCCACAAACATTCTGATATCCATCTTCTGCAAATCAGCAAACAACACTGGTTATCAAACAGTAATGCACATATGTGCTACCTCAGACAGCACCCTGTCAACCCATAAAGTTTAACCAGTTAATATGTAGTATGAATATATTTTGACTATTTCAGCGAATGTCTGTCAAATTAAGAACATTTGTATTTTAAAACCTTCTCATTTTAAGGAAAGAAACACAGTGCACATACACATACACTATGTACACTTCCCATTGCATTTTATTATTAGAGATCATAAATGACAACAGGAACATCTTACTCAAGGCATTTGCCACTTTCAATAAAGACTTACACTGGCATTAAAGCAGCTGCAGCTCTGCTAGGTTTACCTTGCTTTTGTGTTAAGGGGATCATTCAGGCTTTTGTATTTCAGTGTCTGTGTCAGTGACTTATTTCTTTATCTTTATGGTATTTATCAATGTATTGTCAGATTAGATGCATCACAGATTTTCATTCCCTCCCACTATTCTTTTTTTGCCGGTTTGATTCTGATCAGCAGTGATTTCCTGCTCACTGATTTTTTGGATTTGGGGGCATTAAGTGTTATCCTGTGAATTCTCCCATGACATGACAGTGGAGGGAGGGGCTGGTGGGAAAAGCGAGATAAGAATAGAAGCAGCGATAAGAGTATTCTCGTGTTTTATGGACGCTGTCCCTTTAAGAGTATTTTTAGTACGGCAGATAGCACTGGTCACTCGTCAGGAAAAAAAGACTGGGTGGCTTTATTGATTTGTGCAGTGGCCCAGCATGATGCTGAGTGAGGAGGAAGGAAGAGGACTAGCACAAAACATGGGCCATGGTGACACACAGCAGACTGCCAAGGCTTGATAACTCTACCTGCTTAATATGCACATTGTCACAAAATATAGTTATAGTCAGTCAACTATGTTGTTGTTTATAATGTTTATAATGTGTGAGAAAGTACTGACTTGAATAATACAAGAATAAACAGGTGTTTAAGAGTAAAAAGAGCCTTTAATGACTGTACTATAACTATATTCCAGTAATTAATAGGATCCAAACAATATGGCAGATCACTTTAAAATCTATTAACTACTTGCATTCTCTACTTGTTGTTTTAGTGCATTCCACTGGTCTTCTGATTCCTTTTCAAGAGCAATGTCATTAGTCCATATTTCCCCTTGTTCGGGGCAGATATGTAAATTTAATGACACTGGCAAAGTGTGTGTGATCAGGTTACTGTATAGATTACATGGTGATCCTGCCAAGCACACAGGCACAGAGACCTAGAGACCTACAGAGGATAGCAATACACCTCCATGCAGGTTGCTGCTCCGCTCTGCTCCAGAGAAAACCATGCCGGGAAAAAACTGCTTTGCCTTCCTCAAGGGTCAACGTCAGAGGTGTGTGTTTTTGCAAACTAGCTCCATTACAATGTATTTTCTGAAAGGTAATGTGGAAACGACTGCTTGGCTGTTGCTGTGGAAGTTGCAGTCTCATCCATGAAAATTACAGCTGAGGGAGTTAGAAACTGCTTGGCGGGATTATGCTCCAGTGTGTCAGCTTAATTAAAATGAGAGAGAGATAAGTACTGCTTCTGAGCTCTGTTTGTTTGAGTGTTTGTGTACGAAAAGAGCTGGACAGAGAAAGAGAGATAGAGGGTGAGAGAGAGAAAAGATTAGTGTGTGGGTGCTAGGATGAGGCTCAATTGTGCAGGGAAGAATACAAATGGTCTACAAATGTGATGTCTTTCTAGTGGTGCATGCCTGAATGAGCAGCAAGGCACTGCTACAGAAAAGGAACCACAGAGGCATCTGGCCACTTGTCAGATGGGCCATACCTTCATGTTTATATTAATATTTGGAAAATCAAGAATAACTTCATTAATAGCTAACATTGTAGGACTCTGGGTTTGTCCCAGGGCAGAAAATCTCTGTGGTTTGCACTTTTTCCTCTTAGGAAGCAGGTCTTGGGTCCTATCTTAGTCAAACGACTTGCAGGTTAGATGCACTGAAAACTAAACTAAAAATACTAAAAGGCCTATAGGCGTGAATGTGTTTGGACCTTGTGGTAGACTGAATGTCCAGCATGTATGCCACCTGCCTCCGTACAAGCTTCAGACCCCCAAACCTTGACCAGTATAGGTTTCTTCCTGAGGAGATCAGCTTTCAGTGTATGTTATAACGTTTGAACTAGCTTTCATTTTGACGTGATTTAAATGCAGACAAACCTTAGGGTCTGCCATTCTTGATGGCAACACTCTTTTGTGAATCTACTCATCAGACAGTAGCTCTACTTTTTCTACATGTGGATGATTGATAAATGAGAGAAAAAATGTTTTACAAGCTTCTGTTAAACTAACACAGGCTTTGCTTTTCCATTAGGATTGCTAAATCACACCCCAGACAATAGAGCAGAGCAAGTGAAGTTATTCATCTCTTGATTCTTACTGGGAATTCTGTTCTGTTTTCTTAAGGAATCGAGTTAAAGGGAAAAAAATTGGGCAAAAAATAAATATGAAAAAAAGGCTTTTCAAATGAATTATATCTCAGTCCTGGGTGTGAATGTACTCACTACAGACACGGTGAAGCCAGACAAAGAAACCCACAGGCAGAAAATGTATTAATATTCAAGCTTTTCAAACTGTTCCCCATGAGCAGCTTGAATTATTTTCACTCCTCAATACACATGAGAGCATACAATTCATTTTGGAATCTGTCTCTATGAGAGTAAGCAATGGTGTTAAAATCTATGATTCTTCAGCTGTGTGAGTGTAGGATTTAAGTGTGGTCTGGTGTTATCAGAGAGTGAATAGGAGAAAAAAGGATGGTGACTGTGGAGATAGTAGACATTGCATTTAAAGTGACAACCAGGGAGAGATACAAAGAAAAGAACACGATGGTATCGCATCTGGTGATTTCCTGCTGCCTTACAGTCTTACATAACATCGTAGACTGACAAACACATCTCACTCTTTGAGCAGGATTAAAGGAATTTAACAACATCAAAAACATTAATGATAGCTGTTTGTTTACTGCATAACTGCAGTTATGCAGTCATCTCAGGATAAGTAGTATAGTGGACCATAACAGGCTGCAAGGTGCAACCAACCACTCAAATTTAATTAAATTAATGTATTTAATTTACAAAATGTTATTTTTGATAAAGTAAAACACAGATTAAACAGAATGACAAATAAAATATATTATAGGGAACCAAACTCTCTTAAAAATTAACCAGCAGTGACACAAGTTCTATCTTGATACTCCACACAAACCGGAAGAGGATCATCACCTATTGTATCATCGAAAAAGATTTTCAAGAACCAGATTGTAAAGTGGTATTTATAAGCAGTCCAAAATTACTTAAAGGATTTCCGGCGCATGCCACAAGCAAAGTTACAGTAGAGCCTATATCCCCAGATGGAGATTGTGCTGATGAATGTTTCCTGTGTGTGTATGTGTGTGTTTCTGCAATCAAGCCAAATCTGGCGCCTCCCAAAGAGAGACCATAGCGACTCTGCCGCTCACACATCACGGATGACGTAACTCTTCCACACACCCACACACCACTTGCTCTCCATCCTTCCCACACATCTTACTCACGCTTTCCACATACTAAATAGGAATTGATCTATAGTGTGTCGTGAGAAAATTTGCATATGAATGTGAGGAGCACGTGTTTCATAATATGCTAAATAAATAATAATAATATTAATAATCACAGTTGGTGAGTTATCTATGGCAAAAGATGATCTAGGTGAGAATTCCCAATATCAGTCTTGTAAATAAGGTTTACTATCCCCAAGATTATACTGTAAATTGTCTATACAGTAGTTTCGATGCATTTCTATTAGGGTTTTAAACTCTACGTTGATATGAAGTGATATAAAGATACTAAAAATCAGCAAGACTGGACAAAAGCCCCAGAAAAAAGGCAATAAAAAGCCTGTTTTTGATCACTCTGACAGTGGCACAGGATAAGATTGCCCAGATTGTCTTTTCACATCACATCTGCTCTGTAGAAAAACTCTTGTGGGAGACATGCCAGAAAGAGAAGGCTAGTGCAGGATGAAGATAGAGGTTACACAGACCTGAGAGGTGTTTTGTGCTTGTGAGTGTTCTTCACTTCCTATTACATACATCTCCATTAAATGTTATGTGCGCTAAAATGCAAACAACTGCAACAGCTTTACAAATAGGCTGAAGAGGAAATGTTGATGGTCTGTGAACTGAAAGAGTATGAGCACAATCGTAAAAAGACAACTGGTCAAAGATGCATTTATTACTGGTTGTAGTGTATGCTTGTAGTGTCTGCGGGCCCGGCTCTACGCTGGGGCAAGAGGGGGCGTTGCCCCCTTAAACAAACGTCCTGCCCCCTTAAATCAAAAG
>JAUYWH010000024.1:11248529-11353999 GCA_034779795.1 Ctenopoma multispine | reverse complement strand
CCTTTACCGCCACCATGTGCCCCCTTCACATTTCTGTCTGCCCCCTCATATATGCCTGTCTAGAACCGGCCCTGAGTGTCTGCCTATAGAATATTATTATTAAAATGAACATACCAGGTTGTAGTGTTTTTAAACAATTATGTGGATAGAAAATACAAATAATCATGTGGAATGGAATTCAAAGATAACTGAATAAACTGTGCTTAATCAACCACATGGCTCAACACCGTTAGAGCAAAAAGCCCACTATGCCTCTTTACTACTAGTAATCACCACAATGCAAATGTACATATGTCATGTTCGTTGAGAAAATGTGCAACACATCATGCAAGAGGGTGTATCCTAAGGTCTTCGTCACAGATAACACGTGACTCCGGGGAAAGAAATCTCCTTTAATTTCAATTTCCGTACGTGATATATAATGTGATCACCTGTCAGATGCGGCGCCTGCGCACTAGAGTAGGAGGCGGAGTGGATGCTGATCGCTCCCTATCTGGTGCCCTGTGCCCTCCATCCCTCGCTGATAAGACAGACACGAACAGGGGATATCCGAGGAGGTTTGGGCGAGGTTGGGGAGAGACGTCTGCCTGACGTACCTGATGAAGGTACAGTTTTAGTAGCTGGAAAACCGCGCTTCAGTGTTTGACATTGTGACCGTGGAGGGTGAAGGATCCTCGGCTGCAGAAGGGGAGGAGATGAGCTGGGGGACACGGAGCGGATAGCAGATGGTATTTCTGGAGATGCCACCAATGACAGGGCTTTAGCTGGATTTCCTCGTTGGTTTAGGGCGATTTGAAATAATGCAGTACAATATATAGACTGTTCAAAAATGTGAAGATGCTTCCGGTCAAGGGCACACAGTTAATGCGTTTTTTAATCTCTGCTCACCCATACAGTTGGAGCTGTCAGTACCTCGTATCCTCTGCGGACTAACATGTTGTCGGGTTTAGAGTAGTTGATGCGTTACGCATGCTGCTTTTTCATTACGATTAAACGCCGTGAATACATCCACTAATTCGCCTGCTGGTGAACGATTGCTGCTAGTTGACTGATACATTGAATACAGCGGTTATAAAATGGAAACAGAATTGCTGATCACAAATCTATACTCTCTAATCTGCTCTCGGTGTTGCTTTTGTAAAGGGAAGTGTCAGTATTCACTGCCATTGCATTATTTGATTCCCCCTACCCGGATGTGCCTGCAGTTTCTACAGACAGAGCGCCAGATTTCCTGTGTTTACTCGTCTTGCTGCTGTAAAACATGCTCTGCATGAGATTACTCACTCCGCGGCTCTCGGTGCCATTTGGGTGATGGATGCGGAAAACCTGAGGGCTTGGTAATCAGAGAAAGTAGAATTATTTCACTGTGGATGAAAAATCCTAACCTGCTACCTGCGAGTCCACCTTAAATTGTCCTTAAATAGTAGGTATGTAGTAGCCGGTAGCGGTCTCCTGTGTGACACATTGCTCTGTATCGTGTTGCCTGCTGAAAGGGATCTCAGAGGTTTGTATACGCTGTGTTTAACAGAGCGGCTCTGACCCCTGTCCATGGTCCTGAAAGCAACAGTCGTAGCAGAGTAAATCATAGTAAGGCAGAATCCTTAATGGCTTTCTCTGTACTGACGCGACGACTGCTGTGGAAGTGATAATCGTTTCATGCGGAATGAAAGTCAGTTTTATTTATCAAGCACTGTGCTGTGTCACAGACTATTAGATTATTAATATTGCAGTATTCAAATGTAATTGTATTGCACAACATGGAGTTTTTTTAGGTTTAGATACAAATGCACCCTTTTAAATTCAAGAGTCACGGTTATGTATGTATAATATTATGTAACACCATTGCACTACTAAGTGCAGATATTAAAGATGACTTGATTATGATTGTTTCAACATTCAAATCACTGTATTAATCCCTGATGGAAACTGTTTTGCCTTGTTACAGACGTTCAGTTCAAAATGTGAGAAAAGAACCACAACCAGAGACAAAAAAGATCTGTACCAACACAAATACTCAATATTTGATGCACAAATACACAAAAGCTGCATTAGTTTAAAATTTTATGTTCTGTTCTACTGTTTTTACAAGGCAGCACATTGACTTAGACGGTACTATAAATTTGCTTTCTGCACTCTCACACTCTTTTATTAGGTTTGTCCACACACCGTGTGTCATATCATATCACACTGCCTCTTTCCCTGTTTTTTGTGCATTTAGGAAGGCTGATGTAGATGCTGAGCCAGAGGAGAGTCCAAGAAGCAGTAGCAGCAGTAGCAGTAGCAGCAGCAGTGGGGCTGTAGATGCCCTCTCCACAGCTCCGGCCTCAGCTCTGCCTCAGGCCTCTGAGGGAGAGCCAGGACAAAGAGGAGACAGCTCCTGCTCTGACTCAGACAGTCCTGTAGATTCCAGCTCCTGTGAAGAGGAGGAGAAAGAGGACGAGGAGGAGGAAGATCCCAATATGTTTTCTTCCAAATTCCTTAGCGGGGCCAATCCCCTCAATGCTGTATCCTCTGCTGTAAATAAGTTTGGCCTATTTGGAGATGATGGGGATGGAGATAAAAATCAGAAAGCGCCTCCCCAGCAGTCAGCAAAGTCATCAGGAGAACAGCAACCAGGAGCAGGCCCTGGCAAAGGCCCTCAACAGCAGCAGGGATCTCAAAAATCACGCCAGGGTCCCCCTATGCAAAAGAGCCAGTCTTCTCCTAAACAAGGATCACCACAACTGCATGGGAATGGACAGGCTGGACCCACAGACAAGTCTGGTAGACAACAAACTGCTCCAAAAGCAGGGGCACAGGCTGGAGGCCTACTGCAGCAAGGCTCACCAAAACCTGGAGCTCAACAACAGATTCTGTCTAAGAGTGGAATACAACCAGAATCTCCAAAGACAGCATGTCAGCAACCGGTTTCTCCTAAGACAGGGATGCAACAACAAGGACATGATAAGACCTGTGCACAGCAACAACAACCTACAAAGATTGGGATGCAAGGGTCTACAAAGGTTGGGGCACAAAGAAATGAGCAAGGTTCACCCAAAGTGGGACACCAGCAACAACAGGGGTTAACTAAAGTGCAACCACAGGAGCAAGGTGTCAGGTCTACACCCCAGCAGCAGTCTACTGATAAGCCTGGGCCTCAGCAACAAAACCCTGAAGGACCCAGCTCACCTGGCAAGTTCCAGGCCAGAAGTCAGTCAAAAGCAGTAGCCAAGTCTCTTTGTCCAGTGTGCAACACCACAGAACTTAATATGCATACTAAGCAACCACCTAACCATAAAACCTGTACCCAGTGTAAAACTAAAGTGTGCAGCTTGTGTGGCTTCAGTCCTCCAGACTCTGATGTAAGTAATAGCTCAGTATTTTGCTTTTGTGTAATTTATTTAATATTATTGAATGAGTATGCTTTTTTTCAACTAAATGTGTATATATATTATGTCTATAGTATAAATAATTTAATAGGTCTCTTTAATTGGTAGTTGAATTGTCAGTTCAGTCATAGTAGTTGATTTACTGCATATATAGTATGATTTATATTTACTATTGCAAAATTAACCAAACTTGCAGAATACTATAAAATAAATCATATAGAAAATACCCAGATTTCAGATTGTTTCTACTTAACATAACAATTACATTGTTGACCGCCTATGAAACCACTATTCATATTATATGAATATGCATATTGTATTTATATTTATTACTTTCAAATTGTATATATGTTGTTTTTTTGTGTTTAGGGGCATGAGTGGCTTTGTCTTACCTGCCAGGTCCAGAGAGTGCAAGATACTACTGAACAAGCGGAATCTTCCATGAAAAAGCCAAACAAAGTGTCTGTTCCTCAACCTTCCCCTGCTACACCTGTCCAAAAAGAGATGTCAGCTCCAGATTCAGCTCATAAGCCTACACCAACAAAGGTGCAAGCCAAGGGTGAAGCTGCAAAAGAACCTCAAAGTCGAAAACAGGCCAGTCCAGCATCTGTTCAGAAAATGACACCTGGGACCCAGACAACATCAAGGTCTGAAAAACCAGACCAGACAAGTCAAACTGGACTCAAGCAAAGCAGTGCCACCCCAGCTCCTCAGCAGGGGTCAGGGGGGTTATTTGGCTTTAGCAGTGCTAAAACTGGAGCTGCAAAACCTGAAGAGTCAGTGACAGGGAAGATGTTTGGTTTTGGTTCCTCTATTTTCAGCTCTGCATCTACTTTGATGGCATCAGCTGTCCATGATGAGCCAAAAACCACACCTCCAGTGTCTCCCAAAATGCAGTCCACACAGGAGACCAAACCACCTTCTGTCAAAATGTCAGAACAAGACAAGAAACAAGAACAGCCCCATCAGGCAAAGACACATCCAGCAGTACAGGTCAAAGCAGATAAAGTTCCATCAGAGACTTCAACAACTGCAAAAAGTGCTTCTACAGCAGGACAATCCACTTGTCCACTCTGTAAAGTTGTGCTCAATATGGGCACCAAGGATCCTCCCAACTACAATACCTGCACGGATTGCAAAAGCACTGTGTGTAACCAGTGCGGATTTAACCCCATGCCTAATGTTAAAGAGGTAGGATCATAAAAATCCTCTAAACTACACAATATGTCTGTGTGATATTCAGTAATTCTACTCATGGTGCCTCTAGTCTCTAAGAGAGAAAAGACTATGTGTCAGACCCCTTAACAGACAAGGGCTACACTCCCATAAAAAAGCAGCTACACACGCACCTCTGCTGACACTGTCTTTCTCTTTAGTTTTACACTTTTTAAAATATAGAACATTGGTGCCTTGAATAACTATCTATTGAATTGCAATGAGATTGCTGTTTTATTTTAAGAAAATTATACCATGGTGAATAACGATCAGCTTATTTTTGAAACTGAATTAAATTGTCAAAGAGACTTGCTTTGAAAGGTGTATGCAGAAACACACGACATACAGTTCACACCTCATGGGGACATGCTAAATTGACATGGCATCTTCCAGGCTATCTGAAGCACAAAGGACTTGACATTTGACTCTGTAATTCAATTCACAGTCCATAGGCTACCTTGCCAAGGATAGTCCAAGGCTACTTGATCTTGTGATACTGCTTAAACTAATGGCTGAGGCAGTGGTGAACCTAGATCAGGAGGGAGAGGTCATTCTGTTCATTTTGCAAGCACAGTGTGAAAGTTAATGTAAATCTAAACCACTGTAGCATTACAGTCACTTGGCTTCATAATCTGTTAAGTTGTTAAGTTAAACAAGTGGCACTAAAATGTAAATTTTTTCATAAGCTCACTTTTACTTTTTTAATATTAAAATAAATTGATTAAATTAAACCTTAAACATCTTACATGAAGTTTTCTTAAGTTGTTGTCACTGGCTTTTTATTTTATATCTTTGTGATTTGTTATTATTCAAACATGTGCATGTGTAATTTGTATATGTGTTGTGTTTTTTAAGGGAAAGGAGTGGCTTTGTCTAAACTGCCAAGTGAAACGGGCTGCTGCAGTAGCTGAACCTCAGATAGACACAACTTTGGTCAATCCATCACTAAAAAAGACTACTCCAGCACAGCCTACACTAAAAAAAACTTCTACACCAGGCTCTCCTCAGAGGAAGGTATCTACACCAGCAGCACAGCCACCCAAGGCTGACACTGCTAAAAGAGAAGATAGTCATAAACAGGTCAGTACAGTTCCTGGTCAGAAAACTCCTCAGGAGATTCGCAAGTCAGGTCCTCAGAAACAACCAGACCAGACAAGCCAACCAGTACCAAAGCAGGGAAATGCCACTGCAGCCACACAGCAAGATTCAGGAGGATTCTTTGGTTTGGGTGGTTCTAAAAGTCAGACTGATGCTGCAAAGCCTATAGAGTCAGCAACTGGGAAGATGTTTGGTTTTGGTTCCTCCATTTTCAGTTCAGCATCCACATTTATTTCTTCAGCTGTTCAAGAAGAGCCCAAAGCTACACCACCCGTTTCTCCTAAAATGCCTGTTCCAAAGGACTCCAATTCCCCTGCTGCCAGGAAACATGAAAAGGATAAGAAGCCAGAACAACCCCAACAGGCAAAGGCTTGTCCACCAGTACAGCTGAATGTGGACAAACCTCCATCAGAGCTTCTAAAGCAATCATCAGCTTCTCCAGTTACTTCTAAAACAGGCCTGTCTACCTGTCCTCTTTGTAAACTCCAACTCAGTGTGGATTCTAAAGATCCTCCTAACTACAACATGTGTACAGGGTGCAAAAACACAGTGTGTAACCAGTGTGGATTTAATCCCATGTCAAATGTGAAAGAGGTAAGATAATAACAGTATAGTATTTTTTTCATAATGCAATTTGATAATGCAATTACGTTACTTTACTTTACATTGATCTAAATCCTTATGATTTACTGTTTGCTCTAATATAGGTGAAGGAATGGTTATGTCTAAATTGCCAGATGCAGAGAGCACTAGGAGTATCTGAGCCTCCAGGAACTCCCATGATGAAACTACAAGCCTCACCAACTAAAGTAACTGCAGATGCTAACACCCTAAAAAAAGAAACTTTCCAACAAGATAAACATCAAAAGAAAAACATTGCAACAGCTGAATCTAAAAATGAGGAGACCTTTGCACCAGGTTCCCCTCAGAGGAAACCACCAACAAAGCAGCCAGAAATTGCAGAAATCTTAAAAGGCCCAGAAGATCAGAAACAGGTTATGCCAGCTACTGGTCAGAAAACTCCACAGCAGGGCAGGAAGACAGGTCCTCAGGAACCACCACACCAGACAAGTCAAGCTGGACGTGATACTACCTCAACTGCACAAGGGGAATCTGGTGGGTTCTTTGGATTTGGCAGTCCTAAATCTCAACATGATGCTGCAAAGTCTGCTGAATCACTGGGTGGAAAGATGTTTGGCTTTGGTTCTTCCATCTTCAGTTCTGCATCCACTTTAATAAACTCAGCTGTCCAAGATGACTCCAAATCAACACCCCCACTTTCTCCCAAGATGCCTACTGGAAAGACAACAAAATCACCTCTTACCCAAAGAAAAGAGCAAAAGGAACAAGTACAGCAAGTCCAGAAGCCCAAAAACTCACCATTACTGCAAGCCAAAGTAGAAAAAGATGCAACTGCTTCCCCAGGTGTTCCCAAGTCAGGACATTCTACCTGTCCACTCTGTAAGGTGGAACTTAATATAGGCTTCAAGGAACCTCCTAACTACAACAAATGCACTGAATGCAAAAACACTGTCTGTAACCAATGTGGATTTAATCCAATGCCAAATGTATCAGAGGTAATTAAAACAAAGATTCCCAAATTTTCTTTAAAATTACAATAAAATACATTATATGATGGTTAAAAGTAAGATATCCATAACTGGGATCCATAACTGTATCCATAGGGATACACTGAATAAGTACATATTCTGACAAATGGAAGTGTTATAGATGTTTTAGATTTTTAGATGATTATATTAATTTTACTTTTTTTTTCCAGGTAAAAGAATGGTTATGCCTAACCTGTCAGATGCAGAGAGCTCTCAGTGTACCTGAACTCACAGCACCTCCTTTGAAACCACAAGATGCAGCTACCAAGATTTCTCCATCTGATTTACATTCAAAGACAACAGCTCCTAATCAAGTAAAAACACATGAAAAAAATGAGTTATCAAAATCTACTGCACCTCTAAAAATTGAGACTCAAATATCTGATACCCTGCAGAAGAAGGAGAGTCCTATACTAGGTTCTCATCAGAGGGCACAACCCACAGCAGTAACACAGCCAGCTGGAGTAACTAAAGGACCAGAAAGTCACACACAGGCTATTCCAGCTCCTCGTCAGAAAATCGACCACACAAGTAAATCTGTACCAAAGCAGAGTAGGGTCATCCCAGAGACACAACAGGAGTCAGGAAATGTATTTGGTGTTAAAATAGGACCGGATGCTTCTAAAACAACAGAGTCCATGACTGGGAAGATGCGTGGCTTTGGTTCCTCCATTTTCAGCTCAGCATCCACTTTGATATCATCAGCAGTTCCAGAGGATTCACGTACTACACCACCAGGCTCTCGCAAATTGTCTGCCCCAGGACTAGTCTCTCCCAAGATGTCAGTTGTACACAAGATTTCTCCAAACAGTACGCCAACAGTTTCTCCCAAAATGTCACCAGCAAGAGAGCCCAAAACTCTTGCTCAGACATCACAGCAGGAGAAAGAAACAGAGGAATCCCACCAGAGCAAAGAAGATAAAGCACCATCACAGATGTCAAAAGCAGTAACAGACCAAGCCACATGTCCCCTGTGTAAAGTTGAACTCAACATTGGCTCCAAAGATCCTCTGAACTTCAACACTTGCACTGAGTGCAAAAGCACTGTCTGCAACCAATGTGGATTTAACCCCATGCCTATTGGAGAGGTAAGTGAACTAATATGCTACATAGGCATCATAATGTATAATGCACTGTATTGACTTACCCTATAATTTACTTTACTACTATTTACTTAAGTGTATAATAAATATACTTTTATTTCCCAATTCTCAATTCCAAAGCAACACATAACTAGATTTCTGCTGTATTTTAGGTAAAAGAGTGGCTATGTCTTAACTGTCAGATGAAAAGAGCAATTGGAGCATCTGAGCCCCCTGGGCCTCCCACATTGAAGTCTCAAAGATCACCCAGTAAAGGTCCCTCACCTGCTACAGTCCAGTTAAAGGATTCTTCCAAACCAACAACACCTCAAAAGAAAGACAGTCCAAGCCCTGCTGTGCAAAAGGGGGAAGCATCACAACCAGCTTCACCACAGACAAAACAGACAACACCATCTGTGCAGTCAGGAAAACCTGAAGTTGTTGCTGCGTCATTAAAAGAGGCCAGTCCAACACTTGATCATAAAAAAACAAAGGAAGGACAGAAGACAGGCCCGGAGAGACCAGTAGATCAGGTAAGCCAACCTGGACGTAAGCAAAGTAATGCCACTACAGCAACAAAGCAAGAGTCAGGAGGCTTCTTTGGTTTTGGTGGTCCTAAATCTCAACCTGATGCTGCAAAGCCTTCAGAGACAGTGAGTGGGAAGATGTTTGGTTTCGGTTCTTCCATCTTCAGTTCTGCATCTACTTTGATAACCTCAGCTGTTCAGGACCAGCCTAAGACTACTCCTCCAGTTTCTCCCAAGATGCCTCATGCAAAAGAGAAGTCCCCTGCTGCTCAGACATTAGAGCAGCAAAAGAAAACAATGCCACCCCAGCAGACCAAGCCATTTTCATCAGAACAGGTCAAAATGGACACAGCTCCATCAGAGCCTTCAACAGCTCCAGAAGTTTCCCAAAAAACAGATAAACCAGGACAGTCTACCTGTCCACTGTGTAAGCTAGAACTCAACATGGGTTCCAAGGATCTACCCAACTACAATACCTGCACTGAATGTAAGAACACTGTCTGTAACCAGTGTGGATTTAACCTGATGCCAACCGAAACAGGGGTAAGACTAAAGAAAACAAATCTATTTTTTTATGACAACTCACTATTACTGCTGATAAGCTGTAAAGTGTTGTATTACATTGACTTTTCTAAAGTTGGTGGGCTACATTGTGTTGAAATTATGCCTTTGTTCATTCTTTTGTGAAAATATGAAACAATTAATTTGTTGTTTGCTAGATGGTTTGTGCTGTATAACAGCTGCTAAAGTTAAACAGTCCACTCACCAGTTTCATGAATAAAAAAAAATGGGTAATAATGCACAGATTTCCTAACAGTATATAATGGATCTTTTTTTAGGGTAAGGGATGGTTGTGTCTCACCTGCCAGATGCAACGGGCTCTTGGAACACAGCCCCCAGTAGTCACTTCTACCACCTCACAGATAGCTGCAAAACCCCAAAAGAAAAATATAATTGGCCCAGCTGAATATGAAAAGAAAGAGTTACCTCAGAGGAAACCATCTGTAGCACAGCCAGCTACAGCTGCTAACAAGCCAGAGGATCAGAAACAGGTCACCCCAACTCCTTCTCAGAAAATGTCACAGGAGCCGCAGAAATCATCAGGCCCTAACAAATCATCAGACCAGACAAGGCAGGAGACAAGAGGCTTCTTTGGCTTTGGTGGTGATAAAAGTCAACCTGATGTTGCAAAACCGGCAGAGTCTGTGTCTGGAAAGATGCTTGGCTTTGGTTCTTCTATCTTCAGTTCTGCATCCACTTTGATTACAACAGCTGTTCAGGACCAGCCCAAGACCACTCCACCAGTTTCTCCCAAAATGTCCACAGCAAAAGAGATCAAGTCCCCTGCTCTGCAAAAAAAAGAACAAAAAGAATTCGAACAGCCACAGCAGTCCAAAACACCCCCACTGGCGCAGGCAAAAGTGGAAAAAGTTACATCACAGCATACAAAGGCTGCATTAGTTTCTCAAGTCACTGTCAATCCAGGCCAGTCTACCTGCCCTCTCTGTAAGGTTAAACTCAACACGGGGTCTAAGGATCCACCCAACTACAGTACCTGCACAGACTGCAAGGCCACTGTCTGCAATCAGTGTGGATTTAATCCTACGCCAAATGAGTCAGAGGTAAGTGAGATTTACTCAGTGTTCACTCAATGCAATATGTATTCATTATTTACTTTCTATATTTTTACATTTGATACAATTTTTACTATATATTAAAAATATATTCTGTTAGTTTAAGAATATTTTGATGTTGTATGTTTTCTTTGGCATGCACTATACTTTAATTTTATCAGACGAACATTGTAATGTCTTACAGACACTCTTACTCAAACTATGGTTTCCCCACAGACAAAGGAGTGGTTGTGTCTGACTTGTCAGATGCAAAGAGCTCTCACAGCATCTGATTCAGTAGAGCCTCCACTGATGAAACCCCAGGCATCAACCATCAAAATGTCCACATCTGCTACTGCCCCAAAAGATGCTGCTACTAATCTAAAGAAAGATGTGACTTCTGAACAAAAAGCAGAAGTCCCAGACAAGAAGGACATTCCAACACCAAGTGCACCACAAAAGAAAGAAGATACTAAACTCCTACTTCATATGGATAGTGGCCAAGCATCAACTACTGCTTCACCGTTGGCAAAAGAGACAGAGGGGACTGTTTCAGTTCCATCAAAAGGGGAGACAACAAATTTACCACCTACCACCGATGTTTCAATTCCCACGTCACCTCCCACCAAAGATATGGCTACTCCACTTCCACACCCTGGTAAATCACTGCCTATTCAAGCTCCTCAGGTTAATACAGGTATTGAAATTTCTCTCCAGAAGGAAATGGATCTCAATTTACCAAGCCCTTGTGCAATTAACGAAGTATCAGAGAAGAAAGAAGAAAAAGATGAAATAGTTCAGAAGTCAACTGAACAGCTAGTCAAACCATCTGCTGAAGTCCAGCTCCAACAAACCCCTAACAGAGATACCAATCTTGTTGAACCATCACCTGCCACATCTATGCCACCAGCAACACAGCTAACAAATCAAGAATCAGGAGGTTTCTTTAGCTTTGGTAGTCCTAAATCTCAGCGTGCTGCCTCATTAACTACTGAAGCAGTGACTGGGAAGATGTTAGTGTTTGGTACTTCTCTTTTCAGCTCAGCATCCACTTTGATAACTGCAGTTCAGGAGGAGCCCCGCACAACACCACCAAGTTCCCGCAAAATGTCAGCCCCGGTTCAAGTGTCTGAGAAGATGCCTGTATCTCCAAAGTCCAGCCCCCCAGTTTCTCCGAAGCTGACTTCAGCGAAGGAGGTCAACATTTCTGCTCTACCAAAACGTGTGGAAAACCCTAAACAACAGCAACCCAATGTTCCTACATCAGGACAGACTAAAGTTGACAAAGGCCCATTAGAACCTGCAAAGCCAGAAGCCCCACAAAGTGCTCCCAAAGAGTGCCAGTCTACCTGTCCACTCTGTAAGGTGGAACTTAACTTGGACTCCAAGAATCTGCCCAACTACAATACTTGCACTGCATGTAAAACCACTGTCTGCAACAAATGTGGATTTAGTCCGATGCCAAATGTGGCAGAGGTAATTAAATCACCAAATATTTCCATAATTTTATAATTTATCATTTTGGCCAGCAGACAATTAAATAATTACATAACATACATATTGAATATTAATAGGTTGGAATGAAAAGCACTGTAATACTGATCAACTTGATGGAACCTTTTTTTTAAGTCCATTGCTTTTTTCAGTCCCACATAAAATATGTAAAATAAATCAAAAATTACTTATTGTTTTCTGTTTCTTTCTTCAGGTAAAGGAATGGCTTTGTCTCACCTGCCAGATGCAGAGAGCACTTGGAGCATCTGAACCACCAGGCCTACCCATGATAAAACCTCAACCATCACCAAGCAAAGATGCCTCAGTGTCACCATCTCAAGAAGACATACCTAAACCAATAACACCCAAAAATGAGCTTAGTAATATTCTTGCAACCAGTGAAACAAGATCTCCAGTTTTTAGTTCACCAACAAAGAAAGTAACCACTACAGCTGTCACATTGCCAGACAAAACCGCTCCAACTACCATCACAAAGATTGATGTTTCACTGGCTTCACAAAAGTCATGCAGAGAGACACCCAAACTACAACCTGGTGCAGCCCAGCAATCCCTAAAAGAGATTTCTCATGCTATATCTACTCCTCCATTAGATGCAGAGGTAGGAAAGCCATCCCCAAAGAACCCTCTAAAAGCTGCAGCTTCTCCAGCCAAATCTGCACCACCACCAGCCCAGCCTGCAAAACAGGAGTCCGGAGGCTTCTTTGGTTTTGGTGGAGCAAAAACACAACCTACAGCGGTAAAGCCTACTGAGTCAGTAACAGGAAAGATGTTTGGCTTTGGGTCATCATTCTTAAGCTCTGCCTCCACTTTGATAACCTCAGCTGTCCAGGATGAACCAAAAACTACACCACCGACTCCACGTAAGATATGTTCTACAGGCAATGTCTCACCTAAAACAACACCAACTGCCTCTCCTAAAACTTTACCTGCAAAGGACACAAAGCCACCTGCTGTGCAAAAACCTGATGAGAGGAAACCAGATAAACCACAGGAAAAGGCTCCTTCAGTAGAACAAGCTAAAGTGGATAAAGCTCCACTAGTACCCACGAAAGTAACAGCAGACGTACAAGGTACCCCAAAAGCAGATCTGTTCATCTGTCCACTCTGTAAGGTCAGACTGAGCATGGACTCAAAAGACCCTCCCAACTACAGCACCTGCACTGAATGCAAGACTACTGTCTGCAACCTATGTGGATTTAACCCAATGCCAAATATGGCAGAGGTAAATAGCTGTCATCCTTTTGCATTAATTTGAGTAACTATTATTGTAAAATGGAAGTAAATAAAGCATTGTTAAATGGTCACATTTAGGCCTAGCAGCATTACACTAAAATTATTTTGATACTGATCCTTTGAGTTTTAGCAATTTAATACCATAGTATCACCTTGAGATACATTGTTGTGAAAAGGCATTTGCCCCCTTCCTGATTTTGTTTTCACATTTGTCACATATAAATTATTCAGATCATCAAACAAATGTTAATATTACACTAAGACAGCCGAAGAAATACATAATTCAGTTTTTAATTGATGATTTAAATTAGTAAAGGAAAAAATCTGTAGCCACAGGCAGGCACAAAAAATAATTGCCCCTAAACCTTATAACTGTGGTTGTGCGACCTTCTGTGTGGGATCATTGTCTTAAGGTCACAAATTGACCCTCTTCTACTTTAGAAATACGTCTGGCAACACTGGACCTAGAATAAGATTAAGATATTTTATCTTTACTATAGTCATGACCGTATAGGAAAATGACCACATAATTAAAAAAGCTTGCATCACTGGGCAGTGTTTGCTGTAAAAATTTTTGCTTGATTTGTCTGTTAAAACACTGTTGCTTTTTTTAACAATGATTTATATAATCAATTTTGTTTTTGTTTATTTAGGTAAAGGAATGGCTTTGTTTGAACTGCCAAATGCAGAGAGCACTAGGAGCTTCTGAGACCACTGGACTGCCTGTAGTGAAACCACAGCCCTCCCCAAATAAGACTGTTACACCCTCTGCCTCCGAACAGAACAAGAAGCTGACATTAGCCCAGAAAGAGAAATGTATAGAATCTACAGCAGTCAAAACAGAGATTACACAAGCAATTCCAGACAAAAAAGAAACAGCCAAAGTTGAGGCCCTATTGCCAACTTCAATACAAACAACACAAGTCCTTTCAGGTACTGCGCAAGCACAGGCACACGATGTGGCTGGTCAGCAGCAGCCTCCTGGAACAAGACAACAAGTACAACTTTCTCAAACTATGAAGCAAGAAGTTAAGGCAAATCTTGAGAAAAAGGAAAATGTAAAACAACATCAACAACCTTCGAGATCTGTAACTCCTCCTGTCAAATCTTCACTTTCAGCTCAGCCTGTTAAACAGGAGGCAGGAGGTTTTTTTGGCTTTGGTGCTCCTAAAACACAACCTGCTGCAAAGGCTGAGTCAGTAACTGGGAAGATGTTTGGTTTTGGTTCCTCTATAATAAGCTCAGCATCTACTTTGATAACCTCAGCTGTCCAGGACGAACCTAAATCTACACCACCTACTCCACGTAAGATGTCCACTACAGCCAATGTCTCTCCGAAAACTACACCTCCAGTGTCTCCTAAAATACCTCCCGCAAAGGCGACCAAACAACCTGTTGTGCAGAAATCAGAGCCACCTCAACAAACCAAGCCTGTCCCATCAGCACAGAACAAAGTGAAGGAAGCTGCACCAGAGACTCAAGAATTGACACAAGTTTCGCCTAAAGCAGGCCTGTCCATCTGTCCACTCTGTAAGGTCAAACTCAACATGGGTTCCAAGGATCCTCCTAATTACAGAATCTGCACTGAATGCAAGAACAGTGTCTGCAACCTTTGTGGATTTAACCCCATGCCTCATACAGCTGTGGTAAGTGCACATGATTTTTTTGTAGGTTTGTCTCTGGACAACGACTAGCCTTATAATCAGTTGACATAAGTAATTATTATCATTTGTTTTACTTGACTGTGATGTGGGGACCAGCTTTTAGGATTTAGGATTAAAATGTAACATAAATCAATCGTATGCAACAAACATACCACAATTTATTCAAATATCCAGATAAGAATGCATAAAATACGTACAAAATAATTTTGATAACAAAAGTTTGGAAATGCAGTATTAGAGAATTGCGGTTTATTCTAACAGGATTGAACTGGTTTTGAAATAGTGTTATCTGTATACTTAATGTAATCTTTTTGAATTATGGACCTATATTGATAGAAAATATAATAAAATACAGGATAAGTGTTAGCTGACTGTTGTGGCTTTCCCTCCAATGGACTGGCCCAAGTGATTACATAACGGTTCATGAGAAGAGTGCTTCAGCAGACTGGTGGCACTGAAAATGTATTAACGTGATTGAGGGTTGTGCAACAGCATTAGTGAGATGGGATCTGCTGCCATAGCAGACCAGGGGCCAGGGGATCTCACCCCATAAGAGATCTGAGATGCCAAAGCCTTGTGATATGCCAATAAGCAGAGGTGAAACGGATTAAACCCAACACAACACAGTGCAGTACATTAGAGCATGAGACATTTCCTTTCAGACCATCTGCTCTCTCACAGATCAGTGACTTCATGTAATTCCACTGTTTTCTATTTATTTTATTAGTAAACATGTGTACCTTGCTTTGTGACTTTCCCATTCATACATATAGGCCATTGTGCAATGCAAGGTTACATATTCTTTCCTTTTCATTTTTTAGGTGCTAAAATACTTTGCTCTTAACACGGATGGCAAACAGTATTAACAGTAAATACCATAAATAATTGTTTTGTTGTGGTCACAAACATTAAACTGCAAGTGTTTAAAATGTGGCTACAATTCAGTAATGTGCTGTGTCATTCAAGAGCCTTTTTAGTAAGATAATAAGTGATGCTAATACCTCCATAATGTGACATTTTGTTAATCGGTTGTTTGAATCCAACCTATTAAACAGATGTGCGTATTGAAATCATGTGTTTATTTAATGTTTTGCAATAGTAAAACCCTATACTTCATATTTCTATGAAAGGATGAAGTATTTCTGGCTGGTAGCTGTTTGTATGAGAGTGAGGATAATGTTTTGCTTTCTTTTGACTGTCAGTAAACAACAAAACAAATTTGTGTAGTGATTGAGTGAATGTGAGCAATATTTTTTTTTCTCTTGCCCAGACAGAGATTGCCAGATGCTCAGCCCAAGCAGTGCATTATTGAGGAGAAATAACACTGAAAGAGATGTGCCTCTTATGCAATTGACACTTATCACGTTTCGTGTGGACGCCAGAGAGGGGGGGAGTGCCTAAGGGTAGAGGCTGGATGGTGGAAGAGACAAGCATGGATGATTGCTGCTCAGTGTGTACTACATAGATTTATTTATCTTAATAGCCGAGGAAAACAGAAATAGCTTGGCTTAATACAACTGGATTGGGTTGAGCCACTATACTTATTGCTGTCCTACGACTTACTTTATCCAAAGGGGATGTGTCTATGAATTGCATTTCAGTAGAGGTCAGAAATTTCTCCTTTTAAAATATGAAAAGGACTTGTAAGGTTCAAAAGAAGACAAGGCCACTTAGTTTAAATTGAGGCCTAGCAGCAAGTCTCTCCATTTTCCCTTTGCTTCTTCTGCTTCACCTGATGTCATCAAAAGCCTGGGAGTGAATGTTGTCTGATAAGTAGGACACACGTGTGTCTTGCTTTGCCAGCTAAAGCTTTATGTGTAACAGAGGGAACAGAATGAAGCTCATTAGTTTCCAGTACAAATAACTGTTCACCTTATATTTAGTTATTAGGCAGTAGTTTTTTTATATGGTAAGACACACTGGTAATTGTTGGGTTAAGCTAACATTTTTCAAACCTTTCGTAAGAGACTGATGCATTATCGCTAATGCACATACTCAAGAGTGCCCTTAAACCTGCAATGTAACACTTTGGAAGTATTTAAAATTTCCCCAGAGATTTTAGATTATGTATACACACTAGGTCTGCATGCAACAAGTTTCCTCATGTAGGCCAGAAAAAAAAAATTTGGCCCCATGATAAGAAGTGACAATATTAATTAAAAAATAATCACTCTAAAGAGACACCAAGCATAACCTACCTGCTGCAACACTGCTCTTTTTTCAGAAGATATAATTCATTGCTAAAACCGAGTAGGCCAATTCTTTGGTCTTGATGTTGCTCTAAAACTTGTATCAAATGGTCAAATCAGAGTTAAAAGGGACCCTTTACTTTTTTTATTCCTCTCTGTTTAGTTCCTTTTTTAAAAGCTGATTATTACATTACTTTATTTCCACTGACATGATAGAGAATGTGTGATGTGGCATGACATTTCTTCTGAGACACGTGCCATTCAGTCCATAAATATGAAAAATAAATACCTGATGCTAGCGATTTTATATGGGTTTATATGTTTTTTTGGGTTTCTATAGCTGGAACACAGCATGCATCTTTCAGCAACATCTAGCCGATGATCATTCTGTATTTTCGGGTTGTCAAAACAGTTTTCCTTTAACTGATCAGTGTCCAGCCTGGCCAGGCCTCTGACTAAGTGTAGCATGGGTACTTCACCAAAGAATATATCAGACCATGAAAACCATAAAATGTCCCCTTTTTAATTTAATTTAAATTTTGATTAATGTCAGAGGGGAAGGGATGCAGTAGGAATTCCTCTAAGAGGTTCTGCTTTGTTAATGTCCCTCTCTTTTGCTCTCATCTCCTAGTGTATTTACTTTCTGTTCATGCCACACGCTTTCACTCCCTCTTCTACCCCAATCTTGACCCCATTGTATCCTGTCATCAAAGGGAACTGCATTGCACTGCAACTTTGCACTCTGCTTATTGCAGATTAGTGGGCCAATGTTCTCTATTATCAGAGGGCTTGATTTATAAGGAGTTCTGCTCTGTGGGGGATTCTGAAAGCCAAGTATATTAGCCAGCTACAGCCTGTGCCAAAGGCATCTGCCAGAAAATCAATAATAAACTTACCAGCACCAGTATTAACAGCAGAAAAGCACTGAAGTGAGGCTGAAAAATAATGATGTAGTCTGGATTAATGCATTTGTTTATAATTTCACTACCTGTTATGTTAATGCTATTTGAGAAATCTTTTGCCATTTGAACTTTATAGAGTCTCTCCTTTGAACCACACATACCATATCAAACACATTGTATTCCCTTGTCAAATATGGTAAAAGGCACGTACAAGTATAAAATAATTTTTCAGGTAATCTGTGCCCAATGTAAATCAGTTCTTCCCCAGAGTGCTTCATACATGCTGAATTTTGCTGTAAATGAAATGAACTGGAAAATTCTTTATAAAGCTCAGCAGATCCAGCTTAATGCAGAACGCCTGTGTGTCAAGAGCAGAATTTCCTGACTGCTGTCATTGTGATGGTCTGGTAATCCAGCTCACAGGCTAATCATGGGGGGCAGCCTCTCCTACATCTCTCTGCTTGGGGCTCCTGCTCTTTACTCATAAAACAGATTTAATTAGACAAAAGGATGATGGTGATTTTCCAAACCCTGTGCTCTGATGCATGGCTCTAAGTCTGTGTGGATGCTCTGCAGTTAAGGTTGCTGGTGGGGAATGTGATGGGATTGGGTCCTTTTGATGACTGACATGTTCTCTTTGTTTTAATTTTTGTAGTCTGATTTAGAATTAGCGAGTTGAGAGTTATCGAATGGTTCAGTTTGGTCCAGTGTAGGTTTGCAAATGCTTGCCTTTGCTGATTTATTTGGCCATCATTTGGCATATAAAACACAATGATGAGGTTCATCTCTTATTTTTTATACTTTTAGAATTGGTCTGTCAGTTCGTCACTTACATTAATGAAAGGTCAATATCATACTGAGATTTGGGCCTGTGAAACACCAAGAGTTGTGTGAGAGAGAAAAGAGACAAGATGTGTGAATGTTTAATCTTTCTCTATCAGCATTTCCTGATAGCTCTTTTCAAGTTTGTCCTGTTAAAGGGAGGCAGACGTGGAATGGGGAGAAGACCACAAAGTCAGAGTCTAATGAGTTATGCAAATTATTATTATAAGTCCTATGGCTTTTTATGTTAATATGTGTTAATTTCAGTGAGCATTCAGCAATGATTGAAAATGAATGTCATGAATTCAAGTATATACAGGTTATTTGTTTTATTTTTTTAAATAATTTAGTGGTTTATACAAATATCAAGATTATGCACTGAGCTGAAAAGGGCTTGTTTGTTGCTCATAGGAACAAAAAGGATTATCATATTTATGACCACAGCTGAACAAAAGTATCTCAGAATCAGTCACATTGAAAGCAGTCAGTTATGTTTCAGCTTTCTGAGGTGTAATGAACACATGGCTTGAAACTGAATCCATGTGTTGATTACACCATATTTTATTTATCAAAGACTATATATTATTGTATTGTCTTTAGCTGAAATTCTATTTGCCATGAATAGTTGTCACTTAGTGAAAGCATTTTAAAGCAGTGCAGGATAGCATGCTTTTCTTGCAATTCTGCTTATGCCCACAGTACCAAGTTTTGTCCTAACAACACCTTATTTCTAAATATTGAATAGTTGGAAACCAATGAAACAATGAAATGTCCAACACAGCAGGAGTGTAAGAGCAGGCCTGCACTAGAGTATGACAGAGGACATATTGCATCACTAAAACCTAATTCAGCATGAGCCCATGAGCTATGCTATTTATTTGGGTCACTGCATTCTGAATCAGTGTTAATCACCAAGACAGTGTGTATATGTACATACACTACTCTTGTTTTTTGGGGGGCATATTTAAAATGATGATTTGTATACAGTGTATATAATGTATGGTGACAGAAGAGTTGGTATACTACTATAGACATACTATAGGTAGTATGGCATATTTTAATTTAATTTTAATTTAAAAGTGCATGAACATTATGTGCACATGTGCACATTTCAGTTCCATAATTAATCTGTATTGTATGTGTATAGTTTCTAATGCTTTATCTTATAGATTACACAACTAAAACTTAACAAAGATTAACAGAATTGAAACAAATTGAAACAAAATGTCTGCAGGGAGTATTAATCCATCCTTAACAAACACACAACTAAAACACAAATTAAATAAAAACCTAGCCTATTAGGAGGTTTTAGTTGTTTCTCACTTGAATGTTATTATACATATGTTACTAATAGCCTGGTAGCTAAGCAGCTAAGGAATGAGCCAAAATTATGAATGAAGCAACTCATGCTCATTACCTACTGCAAGCATTGCATCAATACCACAGTTCTTCTTCTTCTTGCTGAACAAATAATGTACATTACTTCAGTGTAGACTATAGACACTTTTAGAGCCGACATCACCTTGCATTTCAGTAACGGAAGTTTTGTCAACTGACTAGCCTAGTCATTTAGCCCAACGGACAGGCTGCAGACAGTATTACATGCATCAAAATGTATCGTTGCATATACAGTAGACAGAATCACTTATGACTAATCCAATTTTACTTGTGATTGGGGCTTGAGACTAGCACTTGCTCTTGCCTGTGGCTGAGATGTCTGCTAATCATACTAATCATAGATAACTTTAATTATTTAATTTGTTTAACTTTAATCAATTAATTTAATTAATTGATAACGAGCTAACAAGCGGTCAGTTCAAAATAATAGTTTCTCTGCTATGCAGATGCAATTAGTTGTAAAGATGTAGTTTTCAGGTTCTTTAAGTAAGAAGCATTTCTGATTTCAAGACACATCCCTTGTCATATGTCATGATATTTGACTTTGTACACATCTTCACAGATAATGAATATGATGAATATATAATTGCTAATTGTGACTTGTATATGTGACTATGTGGGCCTGCAAAGTGTTAGATTGAGGTCTATAGTGTCATATAATCTTATTTTACATTTGTTGTTGTTACAGAAGGAATGGCTGTGCCTGAACTGTCAGACTCAACGGGCTTTGTTGGGACAACTGGGAGACTCCAAAAACGTTCCCCAGTCTTCACCTGTAGCTGCCAAACTAGAGACACAGGCCACACCTGCAACAGAAAAGGCAGAGCCCAAAACTGCTCCCACAAAGGCAGACATCACAACTGCACCCAGAAAATCACAGCACACATCTGCTTCCATGAAAGTAATACCAGCAGTTCCAACTCCAGAACCAATAATGAAACCTGTCCAGGCAGAACCAACTACAGCTACAGCAACTTCCACACAAATAAACCTTGAAACCACAATATCAAAGGTTGCACCTGTTACAGAAGAAAAACTACTTTTAGCAGCAGAACACAGTGTACCAACTTTGGCCACTGTGCAACAGACATTAGTAACACCAAAAGCTGAAATTCCAAACACAGAGGTTTCCAAGACTGTAACAGTGGAAATTAGTGAGGATGCAGTAATTGAACTTCCAAGGGCAGAAGACTTTGCAAATGTCAAAGCTGAAGTTTCCACTGTACCAGTGACTAAGGCTACTGCTGTACCCATCTCCTGTATTGCTGCAGATGTTACTGTGGATACAGTTATTACAGAAACTGAAACAAAGCCAGAAATCCATTTAACAGAGCCAACAAAATCTTTACCTCAAGCTGAGGTACCACCAAAGTCACAAGAACCACAGCCAGGATCAGTGATAGAAGCTGACATCAAGGAAGTGGCCGATAAGCTGGTTGAAAAGATTATTGGTGTCTCATCACCTTTAGAGAAACAGCTAGTATCTACAAAGGACATTGACATAAAAGTAAGAATGGGTCCTCTTTATTAAAATAATGAGTGTTTTAACTAAATGTTCAATTTAATATGATAAGATTGCTTAAGAAAATTCAAGTCAATTTTAAGCTATGGACAAACATCAAAATATTACTTCAAAATTAGATGCCAATGTTTGCCAATACCAATGCAATTTTTGGCTGTGCCACAAAACTCAATAATATGCAGCATGGTCAGATTGTTTCTTTTTTTCTTCCCATTTTTAGGAACAAGATGAAACCACAGAGGAGTCAATGAAACAGAGAAAGGACAGATTACCTACTGGGCAGATTATCTTGGAAAACAATGTTGCCCCTGTGAGAGCTACTAAACTTGAATGTAAAGCCAAGGAACATCATGAAGATCAGCCCCAAATTTTACCCATAACACAGGAATCAAACAATTGGCAGGTGGTAATTAATACAAATAAAAATGATAATAATACAGAGCCATCTATGCCAGTAAAGGAGGGTGTTAAATCTGAGAGAAGGCGTCTAAGTTTCCAAAAAGTAGATGAAAGCAGTGAAGGTGAGCTCACACCCTCACCCTCACCTAAAGTTCAGAGGAGGAGGCTGAAGGTGACAAATGTTTCATCCAGCAGTGAAGACATCAAAACTGAAAGCGCTGACTCATCTATCGAAGATGAGGAGTTTATTCGCAAGCAGATAATGGGTATGGGTGATGAAGAAGAAATGTCTCTTTCAGAAGGTGAGAAAGAAAATAATTTGGCAAATAAGGAAGATATCAAGGAGGATGAGCTTTATATTGCTTCAGTGACATCACTGTTGAACAAAGGTATTGCAGATAATGAAGAGAGCCCAGGCAGGGACGGTTTCCCAAAAACAGGTGCTACAACTACTCAAGATGTTCCTGAAACAATAACCAGTATTACTTTGAAGAAGGCTAAACCAGTCATGAGACAGAGACAAAGCACTGATGAAGAAGTAGAGAGCAACACAGAATCCCTGTCTAAGGGATCCTCCAGTGTTCAGGCATCTAGCTTTACACCAGGATCTTCACCTACATCAGCCTCCTCTCTGGAGGAGGACAGTGATAGCAGCCCCTGTCACAGGAAAGTTCGAGGGGACAAACAACATCGCAAAGGTAAGCACAGGCAGCCTACCCAGCCTTTACCCACCATTGAAGACTCCTCTGAGGAAGAGAAGATGAGGGAGGAAGATAGGCCTAGGAATGACAAAGATGAACATAGGGGCTACGGCCAACCAGTGTCACCAACTAAAGATGGTTCTTCCACAGAAGATCTGATACAAGTCTCTGTAATAGATGAAACCAATAGGTCATCTGGCTCTGAGTACTCTGCCAGCATAGAATCAGAACCAGAGGCTAGGCGCGCTGTACAGAGAGGACGTAAGCCATCACCAACAGTGATACCATATATTTCTTCTGATCAATTTAAAGAGAATGATAATGTGACAAAATCATTGAAGAGTGCTGAAGAAGCATATGAGGAAATTATTCAAAAGACTAAAGCTATTCCGGGGGAGAGTCCTCCTGATATTGAGCCACTCTATGGAGGGATGGCAATAGAGGATTATCTTTATGAATCCTTGGTTGAAGAGCCTGAAATTAAGATGAGTGAAGTCCAAGAGGAACAAGCCAGTCAGGATACCAGCTCTGAATCTCCCAAAAAACTCAGGTCTCCAGAGGAGGTTTATGAGGAGATGATGCAAAAAAAGAGAGAATTGATGATGATAGAGAAAGAGTTTCAGCAGGCCCAGACTGCCATGGAATCTTCCTTTTCGGGGGCTTCATTCACTGGGCCTTTCTCAGTTGCTGAGAGCTGTGTGGTGACCATACCCACAGAAGAGACATTCCTCCCTGGGCAAAGTGATATGGGCACTGAACCTTCCAGTGAAGTGCAATTGAAGAAAAAGAAACGGCCAGCTCCACCACGCCCCTCTGAACCTCCTAAGCGCCCAGAGGTGACTGTTGTTCCCAGTACCCCTAGTGGATCTATAAGTTTTGTTAAGCCTATGGTTCCTCAAGATCCTGCACTCAGAAAAGCATTGTTCCCCATACCAGACCTCAAGATTACTCAGTGTTCATCTGGGGAAGAAGAGGATGACAGTCTTGCAGATGAGTATGGCATTGGTATTTCCTCTGACATTACCCCCAGTGATGACTCTGAGACTAAAGATCCATCCATAAGCCCACCTCTGTCTGACACCACTGAAATGGAGCCTATCTGTGTAGTCTGTGAAATTCCAGAAACAAAACCTATTCCAACACCAATATCAGCCCCAGAACTGACCGCTACACCTTCGCCAGTATCACCAGTGTCACCTCCAACTTCACCAGCTACTCCAGATTCCAGTTTAGCTTCTAATGCAACATCTTCATCCTCATTTCATGCTCAAACACCTCTTTCATCAGATTCTGTTCCTTTGTCTACACCAACACCACCTTCATTTGAAATTCAATTACCTTCAGAGATCTCACCACCTCCCATCACAATTGCAGTAGTACCATCTACTGGTGGCTCAGTCTGTTATCCCACTCCAACAACAGTTGTAGTTCCAATACCAGATGTTGTGTCTGATCCATCCAAAGCTCAAACTTCTGCAGTAGTTCATGATAAGGATTCTACAGATGTATCCCCAACTAGTGCCACAGTGGATATGTCTACTTCTGAACCTGTTGTAGTCCAGATGCCAGACTTGGTTTCATCTCCATCTCAGGTGCCTGTCTCAGCTCCAGCTGTCACACAGGTCTCAGGACGAAGTCCAGCACCTGTTGTTGTCTCAGCTCCACCTATAACCCTTACTGCTAGGCCTGTTACAGTGTCCACTCCATCCTCAGCTCATCTAGTCTCTGCCTGTGTCAATTTGGCCTCAAGCCCTGGACCAGTCATAGTCCAGATGCCTGACCTGGTTTCAACTACAACCCCAATCTCTACACAAACCCCACTACCAGTCTCAGCAGTTGTGACTACCCCTGCTCCAGCCCAAGCCAAAGTGGTACACTCAATCCCTGTACAACCAGCTATCCCATCAATGAGCCCAGTGGTAGTCTCAGCACCACGTGCATCTGCACCATTTCCATCATCAACTACAGTAGTCAAAAAGAAGGTCCCACCCCCTCCTCCTCCTCGTTCTACTTCAGTGTCGTTACCTAACACAGAGCAAGTGCTTGTAAGGACTGTTCAGCATGTCAAACCCACTGTGACTACAACCATAGCTATGGAAACTACAGTGGCTAGCCAGCCAATGCAGTCTGTTGTTGTGGATATACAGCCAACAATGGAAGATATACAGCCAGATAGTGTGGCTGTTCCTCAAATAGTAACTCCAACCAGGCCAGGGCATATAGTCATCATAGTGCCTAGTGTGGAAAACATATCACTGGATGGACAAACTCAAGATATAGCTAGCACAGGGTCAGTAGCTTCCACTGCGTCTTTGCCACAAAGCAGTCAAATAACCAGAGACATACCCTGTGCAGATACAGACTCACTATCCACTGTGGTGTCAGCAGTGCCCATCGCCTCAGCTCCATCACATCCGCCTAAACCTGTGGCAGGGGCAAAAGTTATAGACACAGTAGAAATAACAAGAGCAGATACACGCACACCACCTTCTACTACATTACCTAAGCCAACTGTTTATTCAAAACCACCAGTTCCCACTGCAGTGACAATTGCTACAACGGTAGCACAAGTTTCTGTTATAACAACTGGCTCTAGTCAAACCGCCAAGTCTCCTCCACCCATACCACCTAAGCCTGTATCAATTCCAGCTGGACTGGTTTTCAGCCACAAGCCAGGAGAGAGTATCAAGCCTCCTCCCATGGCCCCTAAAGCTGCAACATTACCAAGGACCAAAGAGCCTCCAAATGCTCTGACACTTAGTCTGACACGACCTGTAGAGTCTAAGTTAGGTGCAACATCTCCTAAATCACCTTTGTCTCCTAGACATGCCAAATGTTTGCAAACCTATGTGGTGATAACACTTCCATCTGAGCCTGGGTCACCAACTGAGGGTATAACAGTCCAAGCACCTGTAAGAAGAGGGTCCATCACATCTTCAAAAGTGTCAGGGGTACGGACCACACCTTCAGAGCAGAAAACACCCAGTGAGGCATTCTCAGCAAAGGCTACAGTGAGGAGAGCCTCGGTCCCTACTGTCAGACATCCACCTCCTATTTCAGTATCTCCAACTATGACACTGGAGCAAGTAACACCCTCTGAAGTAGTGGCAGCTGAAGTGGAAGCCAGAGACTCTTTTCCTTCTTCAGTGCAACCACCACCACGTGTAGCTGATATTATAACAGTGTCGTCGTGTCAGAACACATCTATTGAGGTACACAGTTTACCATTTCCAATTAAGAAAACATATTTACAACAACAACAACAACCAATTACTCAGCCACTGCCACCACCTAAAACAATCTCTGGGGTCACTATGGCCCTGGAACCAAAGATTCTCATTCAACCACTAACAATCCAAGCCACAGCACAAGCATTTTCTGTACCCTCTGTTGCTCAGCATCCAAACATAAGCACAGAAGTCATAAAAGTTCCATCAGAGCTTCAGAGTACAGAAGCTCCAGTCCCTCATTCACCAATACCAACTGAAGTTGCTGCTGTACCACTCCAGCCCTCGGTACCTTTACATGTGTTAGTTCCCCAAGATAGACCAGCTGCGGTTCCCTCAACTGTTCTTTATCCGCAAGTTCCAGCTGAAATAGAAATGCCACAGAAAGAACAGCATACGCACATCAATGTCATTGTCAATGAGGGAGTTATAAGTTCACCAACAACCAAAGTGCTTCCTGTTCAAGACCAACTAGTTGAAGGGGGAATTTGCTTTATAGAGCAAGAATTGCCTAAAGTTACTCATACCATTGCCAAACTCCCATTAGTACCACAGACTGTCTTGCCTTCAGATGTTTTTCCTGTAGTGACACAGCAGCTATCTATGCTGCAACCAAGTGTTTTAGATGCAATGGTGAGTGTCCCTACAAAATCTGAATTACCTGCAGATGTTATTGCAACAGACACTGTTGGTAGAATGCCAGGAGCAGCAACAGTCTCCCCAGTACCTCTACCTCTACATGTCGAAGCTGAATGGATTCCAGCACTTGAAGCTACAGTAGTGCCATCAACTACAGTCATAGCTGAAATAACACAATCACCTTTTGTTACAGAAGTCCAACAAATGGCAGTACAGCCAGAAGTACCTCTTGTAACATATAAACAAGAGGTCTATGGAGCAATTCCTTCATCAGTCATGTCATATTCAACACTTCCATTGGAAGCCAAACAATTGCAATATGAGCATGTAACCCCCACAGAGATTATAACAAATGATGTTTCAATACCATCATCAGTTATGCAGCATCAAATAGGGACTGGGATGCCAGCTGGAGTTTGTACAACTGAAGAAACCACCAGGACATCTATATCCTCCACAGTAAAGCCAGCATACACCACAAGTGAGATATTTACCTATCCAACAGAGTATGAAACACCCACTCAGGTAATAACAGCTGAGGCCTTTGCTGCCACCAGGAGAGAATCCATAACTATGCAGCAACCCTTAGCTCTGGCACAGGTAGTAACCATGCCAGCTGAAAAAGATATTTCTGTTAGTGGTTATGGTATCCCCTACAGGAGAGAATCTGTTCCTTCAACAGAACACCAACCACAAACATTAACTTATTCATCAGAATATGATCAGCCTTTGGAAATAATAACTACTGAGGCTTATACTAGGAGAACTTCAATGCCCACTACACAGGACATTGCACAGGGTGTATCTGTTGCTCCAGTCACCATCACTAAAATTGAAGAATCTATCGAGAGCCAGGAGTTTCGAGGGCCAGAAAAGGTGGTCTCCAGTATGAGTCACATGTATTCTTCAATTTCCACCTCAGGGCAACCTCCTGAAAGTCTGCCTAGTCTGGTCACTCAGGTGGTCACAACGGAAGTCCAAAGGACCACTGTTTCTGTTGTTCATGAAAGACTTTCACAGCCCACTCCACCCAGTGTAGCAATCACTATACAGCCAGACATGGTTAAAGTCCAACCTCTGCCAAAGCAAAATGGGAAGATAATATATCCTGGTGATGTTATTGATTTGCGTACTATGAAGGTTGGCTTAAAGATGACGGAACAAGGAATGGATCTGACACCACCTGAGTCATGTCGACAGTCTTTTTCAAGTGATTCTACTGGGCGTCAAATCACAGCAGTGCAACCTGAGATAGTAAATTTAAGTGCAGAGATCACTCCTGCAACCACACTGTCTGTTGTCACTGATAGCATTACAATAGTCACTTGCACAGCCACTATTGCATCATATAACAACACTCCAGCAGAGAAACCACTTGATTTGCAGGGCCCTGTTACATCATTACCTTTGCCTCTCACAACATACAAACCATTTGAACCACTAGCACAAATTGTATACAGACCTGTGAACTCTAAGCCTTTAGTAAGTGCTGTAACATCCACAGCTCAAGACATTCCAATTAATCTTTCATTTGGAGCCCTTATCTCATCAGGAGTCAAACAGCCAATGACTTCACCCCCAGCAGTCACCAATGGAGGTCCTGTTCTTTCTTTAGAGGCTACAGGGGCTATGGATCTGTCCAACTACAAACCAATGAGAGCTATGGTAGCTTTGTCCAGCACAAGCTCAGGGGTGGTGACAACTGTTGTAGAGGATGATGGGATTCCTGTCGACCTTACAGCTGGAAGGAGGAGTGTATGCTGTGATGTAATTTACAAGCTGCCATTTACAGGAAGCTGCAGAACACAGCCCCCAATTACAACACAACCTGACAACCGTTTTGGCTATAGAGATGACCACTACCAGTATGATAATGCTGGAATTTATGGTATCAAGGGCATGAATGGCATAAAAGCATCAGTGTCGGAAACTAACCTGACAGACGCAGCACTGCTTTCCTATGACCCCAAGAATGACTATGATTATCTCAGTGGTTCTTCCAATGGTGCTATAGACCTTACTGCTGCCAAACTTTCTGCTGGTGAGTATGGGAGTTACAGATTTGTATGCTTTGTGCTTGCATGATGGGCCTGCATTTGGTTGATTTAATAGATTCGATTTTTTCATTTACAAAGTGCCTTCATTCTTTTTAATGTATATAGTTAAAAAAATATAAAATGTAATTCTTAACTGTTTCTTACTAAGGACGTGTGATTGTTTGCATTTTAAGTTTGTTAATTTGTGTTTTCATTCACTCTGCTGTTCAATATGCATGTTATCATCAAATATTAATTTATACTTGTTTTTGTTTTGTTTTCTTTCTTTTGTCTTCATACAGATGCATGTGTGTGCCTACGTGTGCTCCCTCAATATATTGGTTTTGCATCTTGCTAGCCAAAATGATTGCAGATATGCATGTGCTTTGGGAGTCTTATTAAATCCAAATTGCATGAAACTCATATTCAGTACAGTGTTTTTTAAACTATAAAGTAGTTAATAAAGTAAAATCTATATCTTTGGACTTATTATGGCAGGTAAAGCTGTAGACCACACTACAAAAGCAACTGGACTCTACCCTGGGATGACAACTACTCCATACTCCCAGATTAATGCAGCTGGGATTGGTGTAAATAGTGTTCTAAGAACCTCAGATGGAATAGTTTATTCATCTGTTTCTGCCCCAGTTCCGTCCACATATGCAATTACAACTCAGCCAGGCTCAATCTTTAGCACAACCTTAACCCCTACATCAACAGTGCAGAACCAGTCATTGCTGCATTCATATGGCTTCATACCCACTACAGATCCAGGACAGATAATTCCTTTTGACACAGGACTACCTAAGGAGCTTCTGCCCACAGCTTTGGCTGACATCATATCAGGCTATCCGGAAATGTACTCTGACACCACCTTGGAAGCAATTGCTGCCTCTCTGGATGCTTTAGCCACTTCCCCAATATTTCCTGGTTTAGATAACACTAAGATGGCCCAATATCAGATGGAAAGAGAGTTTCTAGAGCTAGAGAAGCTTAAGCAGCTCTGTCTTGCTGAGGAGCTTGAGTGGGAGAGGCAGGAGATCCAGCGTTACCGTGAACAGGAGCAACTTATGGTCCAAAGGGAGCTTGAGGAGCTTCAGGCTCTGAAACAGCAGCTTCTCCTGCAGCAAGAGGAAGAGCACCATGCCCATATGGTAGCCCAGCAGGAGACCTATGCACAGCAGAAAGAGCAGTTGCAGCAAATTCAACAACTGCAACTGCAACTTCAGCGACAGCTAGATGAACACTACGGAACTACTTGTCCCACAGCGAACCTCCTAGATGCTAAATATGCAGGGGTAGGGGACAGTGGCCAGTACTGGCCTGTCAGAGATGAGTCAATAACTCCATCTATTGGGACACAGTTAGAGGAAAGTCAGGACCAGCTTAATTTAGTAAAGCTAGCTGATCAGGATGCAGGGAAAAAAATCATTGATAGCGGAGTGCAAACAGATGATGAAGACTCAGCAGAGAAGCAGCATGTTGGACGGAGAAAGAAGACTAAGAGAAATGTTGACAGCTCAGCTCAGACTGATGATGAGGACCAAGATGAATGGGATGCTCCCACAAAAGCTCGACGGCGCTCTCGAAAGCATAGCAGTGATGGGAAACATGCCTCCAAGGTGTCTAGCATAGCCATTCAGACAGTGGCAGAGATATCTGTCCAGACTGACCACTCTGGATCAATCAAACGACCCAATGTCCAGATGGACACTAAGGTGGAAATTATCAAGCATATTTCAGCTCCAGAGAACTCTCAGAGAGGTGGCAGTTTGAGCTGTCAGACAGACTCAGACAGAAGGCAGACACCCATTGAGGTGGGATACAGTACACACTTAACAGCAGATGTCCCATCCAAGTGTAAAGTTTTCTACACCCAAGTCTCCCCCATGTCCCCAGAAAAGTCACTTGGAGGCCAGAGAATGCTTACTGCTGATCCAAACAGATTTTCTTCTGGCCCTCGGTTATTAAAGGCTGGTCAGAAGTCTCTATCTGATCCTAAATCCCTTAGTCCTACCACAGAAGACAGGATGAGTGGATACTATGCAGACAGCTATTCTGTAAGTCACAGCAGAATATAAATGGAAAATAACTATTTCTGTCTTCCTATTCATAATAGTAATTATTGTGCTATCTATCTCTGAAATAAGTGACAGAGAGATGATTTGTTTTTTTGTTTGTTTTATGATTTATTTTTAAGGGCCGGGGCTCTCCCTCTGGTACAGGTAAAAAGGTAAAACGTACACTACCAGACCCTCCACCCGAGGATGACTCTCTGGTAGGACGGTCAGGCTACAGCACCAACTCTGCTCGTCGCCGTCTTGCCCGCAGTACAACAATGGCCCGAGCAAAAATCCTGCAGGACATTGACAAGGAGCTTGATCTGGTAGAGAGAGAATCTTCTAAACTTCGCAAAAAACAGGCTGAACTAGATGAAGAAGAAAAGGAGATTGATGCTAAGCTACGGTGAGATGGCACAAATTTAACATCAACACAATTTAGGATGTCGGCCCCTACATTAGGTTCAGACCCTCTGACAGTAATCAATTAATATGTTGTTAATTGATTACAACCAGTACCATTGCATTCATGCCTCTCATGCAATCATGATTCCTAATTCATCTGCATGATTCCCCTCTTACCTTGATAGCTTATGGGCTAAAAGGCTGCCTTGACATCACTCAATGAGACCTCTCAACAATAACACATAGTTAAAGGTACTAATGTGTGAGAACTTATTTGTCTCTTTGGCTGTAACATTATTTATTAATTATTTATAAAACAATATTTATCTTTTTTTCCTGTTATTGTAGGTACCTGGAGATGGGTATCAACCGGCGTAAGGAGGCCTTACTGAAGGAGAGAGAGAAACGAGAGAGGGCGTATCTTCAGGGAGTAGCAGAGGAAAGGGACTACATGTCAGACAGTGAGGTTAGCAACATCAGAGAAGCCAGGGGTGAGGGCCTGGAGAGACCACGGACAGCTCCCCAGTCGGAGTTTGACCAATTCATCCCCCCACAGACTGAAGCTGATTCCCAGTACAACACACTAACTAGTCCCTACTCTCACTATGCCCAGTATGGATCCCAGACCCAAACCACCAGTCACTACACCCAACAGAACCTATATCAGCAGCAGTCTCTTTACCACCAACAGGTGTCTCCCTATCCAACCCTATCCCTTTCCCATGGCCAGGCTCAGCCTAGCAGCTACCAACATGCTCTGCTCTTGCAGCAGGGAAAGCAGCGACAAACCACCTTGTCTGATTTAGAGCCTAAAATCACGACCAACTATGAAGTGATACGCAACCAGCCTCTGCTCATAGTGCCGACCTCCACAGAAAGTGGCTATGGGGTGGCTCACCTGGGGGGCAAGTATAGTAACTTAGACTTGAGGCTAGGGCTAGAAGAGAGGAGCATGGCGTCTAGTCCCATGTCTAGTATTTCTGCGGATTCCTTCTATGCAGATATTGACCACCATAACACCAGAAACTACGTGTTGATAGAGGACATAGGGGAGCTCACCAAAGCTTCGACAGGGCTGGGCAACACTGGCTTGGGTTCTGGATTCAACCTGCCTGATAAAGAATTGTCCAAGGCAGACAGACTACTCAGGGCAGCAGAAGTTAGGCGCACAGCAGAGGTAAATATTGTACTGTTACATTATACTATTTATGTATGTTAGGGCTGTCAAGTGATTATCTAATGAATTACATGTTTTGTGACTAATTACATAAATTTTTACTGTTAAAGTATCTAAAAATATGTCAACACAACAGAGGAGCTGGAACGCTGCAGCACCCCAGCATCTGCGCTGTAGTTTATTTGTGCCGAAAAAAACATATAGAATATAGAATATACTAGGCCCACATCACAGCATACTTTGTCATACTGTGCCCTGCTTTACCTGGCTGTATACTGTGATGTTTGGTTTTGGGGTTCATTAGTAAATGTTCCCTCTCCCCTTGCTGCTCTCCACTCCTCCGTGGTGCTAAAATTCTTACAGCACCAGCTACTTTTGAACTACTCTTTTTCTCCACTCAGCAAGCATTTTGCGTTTTAAGGTGTACTTATACTAAGTCATTGTTAAAATTTGACATCAATGCCATACTACTTTTGTTATTCCTGTAATGCATATTTAAAGTTTATATTTACTCTTCACAATATAGCAATATGGTAATATTACATACATAATTTACATTACAGTTAATAAAAACCAAAAACTAATGAAAAATTATTTGTCTTTGTTTTTCAGGTGGCAGATTTTCTAGGCTCATCTCGGTTTCAGGGTTATGGTAAAGGAGACGATGACACGATGGAGGATCCTTATGAGCTGAAGTTACTGAAGCAGCAGTTAAAGCAGGAGTTCAGGCGAGGAACTGAGGGACTGGAACACTTAACAGGCCTCGGCCTGCCCCAGTATCTCCCTAGTGATAGCAGTTTTCGTCACTTCCCTAAAGGTGAGAAATATAGCATCAGCAGACTCACCCTTGAAAAACAGGCAGCAAAGCAGCTCCCAGCAGCTGTGCTTTACCAGAAACAGATGAAAAACAAAAAGGCCCTAATAGACCCTAAGGCCATCACCAAATTTTCCCCAATTCAGGAGAGTAGGGACTTGGAGCCTGACTTTGGCAGCTACATGGGGACTGGGGCATCCTCTGTGACCAATCTGGCTGCTAGGGCAAGGCTGCTACAGGATGAGATTACATTTGGGCTAAGAAAGAACTTGTCTGAGCAGCAAAAATATTTGGGCTCCTCTCTTGGGGCTAACCTAGCTGGTTCTCTTAATCTTGGACAGTCCATGGGGCTGGGTTCC
The DNA here is from genome assembly GCA_034779795.1 of Ctenopoma multispine. NCBI lineage: Eukaryota > Metazoa > Chordata > Actinopteri > Anabantiformes > Anabantidae > Ctenopoma > Ctenopoma multispine. Next base: position 11,320,424 of record JAUYWH010000024.1, on the reverse strand, counting down.
ACCATCAGGGCCACTGCCCAGGATGATGGCACATACCCAAGTGGCACCCGTTCCCGACCTTCATCACGCCCCTCCTCCCGTCCCTCCTCTGTCTATGGGTTGGATCTATCTATCAAGCGCGATCTATCCAGCTCCTCACTCAGACTTAAGACAGAGGGAGAGGTCCTGGATGCAGCATTTGCCCCTGGAGTGACCAGAGCAAAGCCTACCAGTTTACCTATCAGCCAAAGCCGGGGCCGTATCCCCATTGTGGCTCAGAACTCTGAGGAGGAGAGCCCTCTGAGCCCAGTGGGGCAGCCTATGGGTATGGCTAGAGCCTCAGCTGGGCCTCTTCCTCCCATCTCTGCTGACTCCAGGGACCAATTTGGATCTAGCCATTCCCTGCCAGAGGTACAGCAACATATGAGGGAGGAATCTCGGACACGTGGATATGATCGAGACATCACATTCATCATGGATGACTTGCAGGGTGCCATGTCTGACAGTGAAGGTAAATGGAGGTTGAGACAGTTGCAGCAACTTGACTGTGCAGACTTGCTTGTTATGCATGCTAATGCTGAGTGGTCTTGATGACTGCATTAACGTCTTAATCATCAGTGCTCCAAATACTGTTGTTAGCTGTTGGTTACTGTATTTCTGTCTGTCATGTTAAATGTCATATTAGATGTTTGCATGGTATTTTCTTTCGTGTAAATATAATATTCACCGATACATAATACTCTTCATATGAGTTTATGTATGTCAGTAATCAGTTCTATATATGTTTGTTCTGTCATTTCATTAGCATGCTTTGTCTTTTTATTTGTCAGTTCCCAGTGAAATTACTATGATTTAAAAGTCGATAGCGATAATAGGATTTACTTTTCACAAACACTATGGGCTTAAACTTAAAAGTAAAACTGCCTTATTCTTAGTGAAATGTCATTTCTTGAATTTCTTATCCTTACATATTTTACAGTAACTCTAAAGAAGTTCACAAACACTAAGCACATTCATTGAATGCATGGTAGATAAAACAGTTATTAAGAATTTACTCTGACTTAAATACTCAGAATGTGAGGTTATGGCAGGTTTTGTGCATGGTTTGGTGCAAAAGTATTTTTGTAATATGAAAATAATTTAATAGAAGAAAAACCTTTAAAATTTTAGTAAATATTTTATTAAGTGTTTTGGTAAGCCCTAAAATGTGTAATATCTAAGTTGTTGTTAACTAGGATATGATAAAACAGAAAAATATGTAATCTTCTTCCCATAAGTGAAGTGCCTTAAATACATAAAAAATGTAAACTGATGCATGACCAGCACAGTTTGGAGAGAAGCTGTCCTAGTTGCAGAAATCTGTACATAAAGCTATGACAAGGAGTATCTAGGGATTTTCTCTTTCTATTTTTCAGCTCTCCCCCACCAATCTACTGTGCAAAATTGTGTCATTGTGAGAAGTAGGTCATCACCTCAGGAAGATGTATATTTACTTTTGAAATGCACCCATTCAGCTATTTTAGAAAACAAATCCTGTAGCAGCAGTAACTTTAAATGAATACTGCTGAATCATTGCATCTGAGTTACTTTAGTGTTCTGCAGATGCAGTCAAGTCATTCTCTTTGTATAGTTACTAATTCTTGTCATATAAGAAGCACACCTATTTAAGAATTTAGTCATCCAAATAGCAGTTTTTGCACATCAATCTAGATATTTATGCAATAACATGTCCTCAAAGACTACTGCACACTAATGTGTACTATTAAATTTAACTATAGAATCGTATTATTCTGTTTCAGTTGTGTGGTGTAGTAGTGTGTTTTTACTTTCTATCTGTATCTGATTTTGCATCCTTGCATGTTGTGAAATACATGTTTTCCATTTCCATTTTAATAAAGTAAATGTTTTCTGCTTGTTTGTTGTTGCTGTGGATGTCTCATTGCTGTGTGAGATGTCAGTGTCCCCTAGTGATTAACAGAAAATATTGACATCTCCAATGTCTATCTCCATTTCTGTAATTGTGGGATTGATAGTGTTCCATTAAGGTAGTTACAATCAATTTCTGTAGCTATTACTACACCATAAAATGTAACAAATAGAAGAATATTCTTAAGATTTTATTAGACACTGCAAAAAGTACAATATAGAAGTCAATGGCTTTTTCGAATTTCAATTAGCGCTATTTTTTCGAGGGTTTAATTTCATTCACACTGAGCACTGTGTATGACAGTAACAAATTATGTTCAGAAAGTTTAGCTTTGTCTCTCATCATGAAGGATCAGTTCAGTTCTTGATGAAGATGATATTTTTCCTGTCCCTACATAAAGTCTCCATCTGCCTTGATTACAGCACTAAGTGAGTCCATGCTGGCTTTGAACAGAGATGATGCCAGAATCTTTCATGAAAGTATCAGACACGGTAGAGTATATTATGGTACTAGTCTAGTCTTAACACATTTCCTGTAGTTTATTAGATTCGTGAAAATATGTTGACACGTTTCTGTAAAAACATATAACTTTGTACCCCAGCTGGAGGCCCAAACTGGAATATAGAAGGTGAGACAGCATTCCTCTTCCCATATAGATACATAGACACTGAATGCCTCCATACCGCACATCATGGTTCTGAATGATCCACTTCTCTGGTTGATTTTGTAAACATACCAGACTCATTCTGGAATGAAGTACATCTTAGTAGCATAAAATACATGTCATGTAGTAGATCTCTAGTGGTTGACATGTCAAATCCATTCTGGAATGAACCCCATCTTAATGGCACTAGATGTATTTTATGTGTCATATCTTGTAGTGACTTCAGTTATCCATCATTCTGGAATGACTGCACATCGGTTGGCTCTGTAAGACTCATTTCCAGTATTCATCTTCATGCGCTTTTGCAAAAACAAAATGAAAAAAGAAAATCACTTGTATTGTGTGACCATAAATAAGTTTAACCACAAAAAAAGTTCAAATAGCTATACAGTGCATATACTGTAAGTTGTAGATTTAATATTTCTTTTAGAATTCTAAATGTGTTCTCTCTGTTTATTGATGACAAATATCTAATACTGAGAAGGACAATTCTTTGTGATCCGAGATGTGTAGACTTCAGGCAACATATACATTCAGCATAAATCGGGCCATTCTCTTCCTTGTTATTAGTATATTGACGAAATTTGATCACTGATTTTAGGATTTTAAGATAAGAGACATCTGGCAGACTACTGGATCATTAGCAGAATTAGCGCAATGAACACCAAATTACATTTCTAATGTAGAACATTCCCCACTTGTTATAATGCTTTAGAATAGTTTCAATATTGTACATCATGAGCTTAGCAATGTTGATGGAAAAATGTGGGACAATATTATTTAGATGTTATAGTTGGCGAGCTTAGGGAGGGTTCACAGTACATAAAGTATCTGCCTTACAAGAAAGAAGTCCAGTAGCCATGACTCAACTTCCAGACAGTACATAAAGTACTTCATATCAGTGCATTCAGGCTCTACATAACTACTTCGCAGTTTTATATAAATGGAAAATTTCTATGTAATATTATTATGATATAATGTGTGTTCAGTGTGGAACAGTGTTCTGACTTAAAATATTAAATATCATAATACATAATTTCCTAGGGAAAATATGTTCATCAATGAAATTGTGGAAAAAAGAGCCCTCATACCAAGATGGGGAGCACTGCATGCTATCAAAAGCATTGCAAACTTAAAATCCTCTTGCAATTTATTTATCTTTCATTCCGTGTTTGCAGTGATTATTTAATCTCACAGATGGTAAGGATAGTATGGAGAAGAGTTTATACTTTCTTGCTTTCACCTATCCAGTTGGGACAGCTAAGAGGTCTTCTGCATTTGGGAAAATAAGGTGAATGTGTGTCAAACCTTATGACACATACAATAATTGATCTCTGCTCAAGTAGTCATTACCATTTTTAAAGCAGAGATGTAAGAAGGAAGTTTTCAGGTTAGCAGCGTTTGTGTGTGTGTGTTCAAGGTTTCTAACTACTACATCTCTCTGCCTAGCCTACCACCTCAGGAGAGAGGACACAGATTGGTTTGATAAGCCAAGAGAAGGGCATCCACAGAGTTTAACAGACAGAAGACAGGTGAGCTCCTAGCCAAAATATATTTTTTACATCATTCTGTTTTCTTAATGTTTTTTTTAGTATGGGGATCTGAAATGTTTACTTTAAGTAAAACATATTGTCTTTATACTGTAAATTACTTAAAATCTCTTTCAGATAAAACTGGTCCCCTATGCCTTTCCTCACACTCGCATCAAGTTTATAAGGGATCTAAAGGACACCAGTGTGTCTGGTATTGCAAACAAACATATTATCAATAGTATTGTATACATGCATCCTTTTTTATTATTGGTTGCTATTGAGGTTTTGTTTATGTTTTCTCAGGAAATGGACTTGGAATTCGAGTGGTAGGTGGAAAGGAGATTCCAGGAAGCAGAGGAGAGATTGGAGCCTACATTGCCAAGGTTATGCCTGGTGGTATCGCAGAACAAACAGGAAAAGTTTTAGAGGGTAAGAGGAGAATGGATGTGGCATTAGCAGCAGTAAAAGTTGTATTATTATTATTATTATTACTACTACTATTATTATTACAATTATTATCGTTTCTATATGCTGCTCAGGTGTCAGTATGAGAAGGAAATTCACTGGACTTGTGAGTGTGGGCAAAATAACAAAAGTCAAATGCCATGCCCAAAAGATTGTGTAACTGCAACTACATCTCTAAACTATGATTCATTTAAAGACACTGTAGTCTTCAATAAATATCCCTGCTGGAATCACTGAATTCCAGATGGAGACGTGAGAGGTTTCTGTAGCCTCCACTGGACTGGACTGTGTTAGTCGTTAGGCTGTATTTAGAATGACTTTATACATGCAAATACACAACACACACAATAATTAGCGTTCGGGTCGTACAAAACTACAATTAAATTTGTACTTTAGGTTTTCAGATTTTCATTTTTCAGTTTATCAGTCCTGTTAATTTTATTTTTTTTATTTGGACAGAGAAAAGCCTGTATCAATGCTAATTGGCACAGTCACAGTCAGTCCAAGTGATATTTTTTTAGGATGAAAATGAGCTTTAGTTGATGTCTTCAATACAATAAAAAATTCCACCATAGCGAATGTCTTACCAATTACACAAGTGAGGGTGGTACTTTTCTATTAGAAAATGCAAAATAGAAAAGGTTAGATCAGGTTGCCTTTTCATTACATTATTTGTTGTAGTAAACAAATAGGAACAGTGGTCAGACTGCCAGTGTTTAACTTTCTACATAGGCTGAATTATAACTATGCAAATGCAAAATTTATGTTTGACTAAAAGAGGATGGCGGCAGAAAATGCCTTCAGGATCAAATTGAAATTAAGTCGAGGAGGATATGGTGAATTATATTGAGAGAGCAGAGGGAATATTCTAAATGAGCGCCAGAGTTATTAATTCAAGTCTTTATTGTCACAGCTGCTGGTGAATTGCTTCCTAACCAGAAGTCTAAGCCAAAGACCAGGTTTCAGTTGTGTAAGTGAGGACTCAAGCAGCTTTGAGGTGGAAGTTTGCAGTGCATTGATTGTTTTATAAAACTAATATACCCATTTCTAATGTTATTGTTTGTGATGCAGTGTTTTGTCTTCCTCTATCTCTCATCACAGTGACATATTTTCTGTTTTTTAATAAAAGTCTGCTGTAAGGTTGCTGTTCTGTGTAAAATTGAAAGATGAAAATTAAATTATTACTGCTACAGTTGTTACTGTGATATTTCTGCTGTGTGTACATATGTGCTGTAATGTCCAGAATAAACAATGTATCACAATATATTTAGACATGGACTGAAATGCGTGTATAGGCTAGGCTATAATATACTCTGGGAATTGATAACATCCTTTTGTGCCTGAGGCTGTCTGCTTGCAATTATCACACCACAGGAATGCAGGTGTTGGAGTGGAATGGAGTCCCTCTGATGGGAAAGACTTATGAGGAAGTGCAGTGCATCATAGGCCAGCCATGTGCAGAGGCGGAGCTCTGTTTGAGACTGTGAGTTACATCTGGCGTCATTTATCCTTCTATCCCAATGAAACTCCTACATGTTTAGTCACAATATGGTGACTCTGCACCTATGAACACTTATCCTCCCTCATTTCCCTTTTACTCATTCCACACCCCATCATTTGACAAATATCACTCAATGACTGGTTACTTCTGAGTTACACTGGTTGATATTCCATTAAAATTTCCTGTATGGATCTAGCGACCTTAATATGCTGTCTGACCCTGAGCACCCACAAGCCCTGGAGCACCATGTCCAGCTCAAGGCTGGTATGTACAAAGGATTTGTTGATATGTCTGCATGCATGTATGTATCTGTGTACTTATTTCACATGAACACAATGTGTATTATGACACGCATTTGTATGAATAGGTGGACAGCGCTCCCCTGGTGTGGATCCTAAGCAACTTGCTGCAGAATTGCAGAAGGTGTCCCAGCAGCAGGCTCCTGGTGTAACTGGGACAGGAGTTGGACCTGGGGGTTTGGGAGTCCTCTCTGCACTGGAGCGCTCTGCCCTCCTCCACTCGGGTACTGGATCAGCTGCCTCCAGTGGTGTGCCAAGCCCCGGCCAGCCAACATCACCAGCCATAAGCAAGAAACAGCGACACAAGGTGGATTTGCAGTTTTTCTTTTTTTAGCAAACTTTCTACTGCCTCAGAGCAGTAGACGTCAGAGATGTAAACTTTAGCTGTAAAGAGTTCTGATTATAATTTGATTACAGGATGGGTTATAAATTGTGTACTGCTGACATATGACAGAGGTGGGCCCAATATATATCTAGTCTCAATGAATACTAGCATAGACCAATTTAAAGCAATCTACAGACTGTGGAACTATGTGTGATCTATCATCCACCTTTGGTGGCCGTGACTTCATTAGTATCGCATCGTACAATTCTACGAAGAAGAGTTGAATGAGAAGGTCAATGGCGTGACTGAAAGTGACAGGCCAATTATATTGGAACAAGAAGTCAGTGTGGTACAGTGGATGACCTTGTGTATAAGTGTGCTTTATACATGGAGTGGGTAATGTACAGTATGTATAAGTGCTTTATTCTGTCAAATTTCAAACACGTCACACACTGAAAAAAAGAAACATTATGAAACAAAAAAGGTGATGGATAACTAGTATAAAATATGTAATATGAATATATTTGTACTATTGTAAACTGTAAAGCGTTTTTTATGAATGTCTAAATTCCTCAAATAATTGATTAACTATCTGAAACTTTGCTCGAGGACTTTTCTAGTCAATAAATTGCTCACATAATCAAATCTCTCCTGAGGCTAATAGATCCTGTGAGATATCCTTACTCTGCATCTTCTCTACAAGGACAACCCATTCACCTGTTAGCTGATAATATACATTTGAAGAGAGTCAAATATATTATAATCTAATCTCAGGGAAGCCACTGAAGTCTATAAAGAACATTTCTTTGTAGGTAAGGTCAGGGCTGTCAGCGCCTTTTTTTTCTCTTAGAGTAATGATAAAACAATCAGTTTATTATTTAACATTTCACTGAATCCCTCCTCCATTTTTTTAGACAGCAGAATTGACGAAGACACCTCATCCCATCACTGGAGAAATTCAGGTATAAGAACCAGTTTTTAACTGCAACAAAATAAAGATGCAGCTTGAAGTCAGTGATTTTCTCACGCAGCCTCCATTCCTCTCTTATTCCCTCAGCTCCAGATCAACTATGACAGGAACCTTGGAAACTTGATCGTCCATGTCTTGCAGGCTAGAAACTTGGCCCCGAGAGACAACGATGGCTACTCTGACCCTTTTGTCAAGGTCTACCTCTTACCCGGAAGAGGGTGAGCTCTGAGTTTATTTAAGGGGTTCCTTCTTGTCTGGTCTGTGTCTGCCTCTCTGCTTCTGTGTCTGTCTTGTTTTCTCTCCCCCCTATTTATTTATGACTTTGTACTGACTGTGCTGTATGAAACCGATTAACTGTTTGAGTTTATATGAGAGAATGAGACAGGACATGATGATATGAGGCAGTCATGTTTTTGTGAAATTTGATTAAATTTGATTCACTCTCTATGAATCAAAGGGTGTTTTAGATGATATACAGAGGTGTGAAGAGCCATATTTCTCCATTGGAGTATGTCAAATTACTAAAACTACATGTATGGAAACATACTCTTGATTGAATTCACAAGAACTCTGCCTAGTTTTAACTGAAGGGAGGACTGTAGCATATGTCCCCTAGTGTTAGAGCTTTCCCCTCTTATTCCCGTCTGCCCTCCATCTTCCCAAGATCCTGTGAACAGCAAGAGAAAGGATCGATACAGCCTTTATCTGGACTGTAACACTATCTGCTCTTAGACAATGACTCCATCAGACCTGTTTATGAGATTATAAGGCCTCTCTGCCCCTGCCGTATACGTTAGAAAGGAAAACTCTGTAGGAGAGCATGTTTATTCTTCTGCTGTTTCATTGGAAGAGCATTTTCTAAAGTATTTGTCTGATATTAATAATAAAGGGCAGAGTTTAGAATAGTCCATATTCACCCATGGAGCAGTTGTAATCATTTTGAGTTTTTATGGTTTTACATCCAACACATTGCTTGGGTGGAAAACAGTGATACACCCTCAAGAGAATATTGATTGCCTCAGCTCTCTATCCTTTACTGCCTTTTCTTTGAGCTCTCTGGGACTCTCTGACTGTTTTTGTGTTTTTGCTTTTCTTGTTTGTGATATCTGCCCTCCTCTTCCTCTTCTGGACTCCCTCAGCCAAGTCATGGTTGTCCAGAATGCAAGGTAGTGTGGTGCTGATCTTTGCTTTTAGTTGGTTTTATGTTTTTTTTACTTTCTGTAAATTATGTTTCTGAAGTGGTTTTCCATCCTTTTGTTGTGGCCTTTGTTGTTTGTCCAATTATCTGTTCTATTTCATGGTACTTACAAACATTCCTGTCATCGCTTTTTCTCTCCGTGTGTCACACTTTTAGCTTTCCTCAGCTTCAATTGCTAAAATAATATGTGATTTTGTAAAAGCATCTTAGTCAAACACATAATTAAGAAAAAAACAACAACATTTACATTTGAATTTGTTTCTTACCTCCACAGCAGGAGATTTACCATTTAACAAACATCTACTCTTTCCGTATTTATTGAATATATCACAGTTTGGTGAATGTTATAAATGCTATGGGGGCAGAAAGGGAAGATATATTTAATTATATTACTGACAACCAATCATTCTAAATATTATGACTTGTCAGTGCTGATAACAAGAGAAGGACCAAGTATGCCCAGAAAACTGTGAACCCAGAATGGAACCAGACTGTCATCTACAAGAACATTCATTTGGAGCAGGTACAGTGCAGAATAACATTAACACACCACTCACACACACATGCACACAAACATTACTCTCTCTTGCTTGTGAAGTTACTATACACTACCAGTCAAAAGTTGGAGGCACATAGAAATGACCACGTGTGTGAAAGAAAAGCAGACTTCATAACATCAATTTGATCAGAATGAATGTGTAGACATTGTTCATATTTGTTTTTTTAAAGGAATATTTACATAAACATAGAGAGGCCTAAATTCTGCAAACATTAGTACTGTCTTTCAATAGCATGGTATGTTTGCTAATGCAAATTTATTAATTTACCATGTGCAATGATGGTAACGCAACTGAAGACATGTATCTTTTCATGAAAAACGGAATTCCTATGCGTGTCCAAACTTTTGACTGGTTGTGTACGTGCTGTGGGATGCTTGGGTGAAGTGGTCTCATAGGATTCTGTCCTCATGTTTTGTCCCCAGGGTTGTTCTCAGTATCCCTGTGCAACCTCTTATCAGCACTCCCATGAGTCAAGTTAACAACCATCATTTCAGCTCTCACACAGTCTCAAAACAGTCAGCCTAACTGTATGTCATTTTAACAAAAAAAAAAAAAAGTGATAGAAACCTGATAATCATCTGCTCGTCTGTCAATGTGAAAGTGCTGCCGTGTATATGAGTACCTTTGTTTATTCTTGGGTGTCTGTGTTTGCTAGGAGCATGTGTTGTTTCTAACAGACACCACCCAGATGGTAATTCCAACTGTGAGGCATGAGTGCAGATGCAATAGTGTTAGCAGTCAAAGAATAGAGGCCTTCTGTGAAAGCAGTGGATTCATCATTTCCTCCGGAGGATGCCTTCTGTTAATCATGTCTCACTGTTGGTCAGAAATGTTTTTATAAAAAGCTGCTGCGTTGCTCAGTCGCCCACTCCTCCCTCTGAGATATGCTTCCTTCTGCACCCACACATTCCTATACACATATACAGACTCATAAGTACAGTATATGCACACATGGATGTACATATATTTGAACAAACCAGATCTAATGTAATAGTTTTTGGGTATTACATGAAAATGATCCTCCTGCGTATACATTCATTCATGCACTGTACATACAGTACGGATCCTTGTTCATAATCTTTGCTGCTCTCTCCTCTTCTTTACTTTTTCTGTCCAGTTAAAAAAGAAAACACTGGAGGTAACAGTGTGGGACTATGACAGATCCTCCTCCAACGACTTCCTCGGGGAAGTGAGTGTTTTTTGTCTAAAAATGTCAAATGTACTTACTCAGTGTTGCTAATGCTTTATTTTCTTTAATGGACTTTTCTTAAAACAACCTAATAATATTAGGTTTATTAAACTCTCACTCACAAACTGAGGTCAAACTTGCCTATAAATCTGTGTAGTAGGCAAATTTATTTTATTCTGTACTAAATGCTATAAGCAGTACAATTGTTAGGCAGAGGTTTATCACCTGTTTCCACACACAGTACAGTGTGTGCTTATCTACTTTCATTTAAACCCCTTCTGGTATTTTCTTGTATCCTTTAATCGTTTTGTACTTGTTGTTACTTTACTTTTCTGTATTTCCTTTTTTTTCTCAAAGTCACTGTCTGTCTGTATATTAACTGTGCACTAGGTGTTGATTGACTTGTCGAACACTGCCCAGTTGGACAACACTCCTCGATGGCTGCCTCTGAAGGAGCAGAGTGAGAGCATTGAGCACAGTAGAGCCCACCATGCTGCCCAAGGCCCACCAGGGTCCGGGTCAGGATATGACCAAGGCCAGGGCTATATGTCAGGTCCTGGGATGGGGTCTGGGCATAGTATGGGACAGGGTCAAGCACCAGGACATGTAGATGGGAGTCAGGATTCACCAAAAAACTCTGTAATCAAGAGCCGAAGCCATGGAATCTTCCCTGATCCAGCCAAAGGTAAAATTACTGTATGTGATACACATTCTTAGTAGCCATGAATCTGTTATTTCTATATTATTTACTATTCTGAACTATAACAAGGATATTATTATTCTTGGCAGGTTCGTGTTCAAGACAAAAACTGTAATTTAAGGTGGACCAGAATATAGCAGAACCCATTAAATGCACATAACAGAGTGTTTTCTTTCTCTCCATGGTAATCACAATATTGCATTTCATCTTCCTCTAGACATGCAGATGATCCCTTTGGAAAAGTCACACAGCAGCCCAGGCAGCTCCAAGTCTTCCTCTGATGGCCAACTACGCTCACACGGCCCCTCCAGAAGCCAAAGCAAGAGCAGCGTCACTCAGGCCCATCTTGAGGATGCTGGGATAGCTATTGCTGCTGCAGAGGCTGCTGTGCAACAGTCCCGCCTGCAACCAAGTAAATCCTTCCCCTACCCATAATTCACTTCCTGTGATATGCTTCCTTTTCTCCTATGCATGCAAGCTTAGATGAGATCATTTGATCTGCTGTGTGTTAAATTCCTAAACAATATACCTATGCCTTCTACTCTCCTACTATTAATTATGTCTTTGTGCACAAAGTATGTTGTTTGATTAATAATCTTAATTCAGCCTTCTCAAAGTCAGATCAGTCTTAAAATTTAAGATTAAAATTTAAGGCATATCGTAAACTGAGGACCTGTATATTAAATTAAAAAAACTGTTAACCTGGTACAGAAATGCTGTGAACCTTTAAATTAAGACTTAAAATTAAATGTTTATAAAAGCTGCACATTTAGTTCACTCTATAATATTATAATAGTTATAATATAACTAACATTCCAAATACAGTATTTGACATTCACATTTTCCATCTATTTAATATTATTTCTGCCTGTCTATATTTGGGTATCTTAAGTAGTACAAGAAGTTGATCAATCATTAGTATTAGTATCAAGTTAAGACAGCAGGAGAGTCTAATAACTTAAAACAAAACTAGGTAATATACAGTGCTTTAAAAAAGTATTTGCACCCTTCCTGAATTTTTTTGTACAGTATATTTGTCACACTGAAATGATTCAGATAAAATTTCAATATTGTACAAAGATAAGCCAAGTTTTAAAATTAGGATTTCATTTATTAAGAGAAAAAAGATGTCCAAACTTGGTTGGCCCTATGTTAAAAAGTGATTGCCCCCTCTCCTCTTGCTTAATCATGAATGAACTATGATTAACCACATTTTTTAAAAGCTGAGTTCAATTTTACTTGCTATAGCTAGGCCTGATTACAGCCAGACCCGTTGAATCAAGAAATCACTTAAATAGAAGCTGTCTGACAATGTGCTCACTAAAAGATCTCAAAAAGGCAACAACACCCTGTGATCTCATGAAATTCAAGAAAAGATAAGGAACAAGGTAACTGACATGGAAAGGTATCTACACGTTTAGTCATGGCATATCACGCCCAATTCATGAAGATTTTTTAAACTGAAGACAGGTTATGAGGCCTCAGACATTGGCTGGGACTTCAGTGAAACATGGTAAGAGCCATTATTCACAAAAGAAAACAGAGAAAACTTGAAATAGTGTTGGTTCCTCCAAGCCAAGTGTCCAGTCTACCAAAATTACTCCAAGAGCACAACGACTCATCCAGGAGGTCATAAAAAACCCCAGAACATCATCTAAAGAACTGCAGGACTCACTTGCCTCAGTTAAGGTTATGATCATGATTCAATATAAAGAAAGAGACTGGGCAAACATGACATCCATAGTTGTTTTCAGGGAATTACTCTTTAACATAAGGCCAGCCAGGTTTGGACAGCATTATTCCCTTAATAAAAGAAATCATTCAAAAAGTGCATTTTGTAGTTACACGGGTTTGATGATCTAAATCAGTAACGTTTAACATATATGCAAAAATATTTTAAAAATCAGGAAGGTGGCAAATTATATTTCCCAGCACTGTAACTATATAATTTACTCTAAAATTAGGGTCCCATTTCCCTCTGTTTCCACTTTATGTGTGCATGCGTCAATCCCAAGCATATGGTTTCTACAGAAGTCCAGTGTGGAGCTCTCCAATCCCAGTATAGAAACCAAGCTGGGATTGCAATTCCTCACGTCTTGTATCATTTTAACATGATTTAAAGAATATCAGCCCATGTTTACACATAATCCTTAGTGTGATGTTCTCAAAATTTCAAACTATGTTGTATCCCATTCTGGAATAAGCTAAGCCAATGACAGGGCTATTTAAGCATGCAGTTGCAGCTTCCCTGGCTGCTTTTCCCGTGCCACTGAGGACTTTGCGATGCTGCAGTCTGTATCTGTGCATGTGTATGCCATATGAATGAACACTCAGAAAAGTCACAGAGACACACGGATACAGCACACAGGCTCCTCTCCCTACCCAGTCCTTCCCCATTCCTACCGCCTAAAACAAATAGAAAGGAAACACAGAAACATCAAGGTTCAAAAGTCAACAGGAGGTTCACTCTGCACTCACCGGCCAATGAGAGTAAAGCGGTCAGCTAACCATGAGAGGAACAGAAGTGTCAAGGGAAGGTGAGGCATAGAACATAGGAAAAATGCATTGATAAATATAAGTAATCGTACCTTATTAACCACAATGTAAAATAACTTACAACTAAAAAATACATAAAAAACTAATTTAAGTAAACTGTATGGCCAAATGTCTACTTAATTCAGGTCATTTTCATGATTTTCATGCATGTTCATTTTAGTCTCTGAATGTCTGACAGTGCATATGTGTCTGTCCATTCTGTGTGTGTTTTTTTTTATATATAATTACTAGTGCTGGGCAACGATTAATTACATGATTTTTCTGCAATTAATCACACTGTTACAGGCAAAATTTAATAATGAATTCAAGTTGTTTTACTTACATTTTTTAAGTGCTGCTATACAAACGAAATTACAATAATATTTAGTGTGCAAACACTTTAAACAAATGATTTGCTGCATGTGATCGTCAGACTCCAAGAAGGAAAGTCAACTTTGTAGCGGTTACAAATAACTGTGGTTCTATCAACTCCCCCGTGTGGAAGAAATTTAAAATGAAAATGCCTTTGTAAAAGTACAGGACCTACAGTTCTTTTCCGTTGCAGAAAGCTGCAGTAGTCTTAGGCCCACCCCCAAATGCTCTCATTCGTTGAGACACACAACAAGCCTAATCCAAAGCCAGTATTGATCAACATCCCACCCCTCCTGTCACCTATCTAATGGCTCTGTATGTGTATTCAGACCCACTGAAAAACAGACTTTCATCATCGTAATTGATGAAACTGAGTTAATTAATTAACACGTTAAGGCCCAGCCCTAATAATTACTGTATGCTTTAGAAATGGGATTCCCAGTCAATGTCTTTGAGTCACAGATTATGTTTCATACATAATGAAAATATTGTTAAATATTGTTTTAAAGCAAATATAGAAATTGAACACTATGATCTTTCAGGTGAATAATTCCCCCTCTTAGTCTGGACAGAAACACCTCCCATATTCAGTTAACTAATTATGTTCTTTCATGTTATGTGGGCAATGTAACTCAACAACAACTAAGAACAAGGAACAAATAATTAAGTGTTTAAAATAATATGAATATTGCCTCACATTAAATGTATTTTTATGTGTGAATCGGACATACAGTATTAACTAGTGAGAATGTTGATCTGTTCCTTCTTTGATATGCTGTGTCATGTGATGCTCAGCCGGACTTATATTTAAAAGACAGTGTCACCATCAGTGAGTGATAGCTGGGAGTGTGAAGTGCTTCAGTTTCTGTTTCTGTTGGTTTTCTGTTGGACATGCATGCATGTATGGTAAAAGCTGTGTCAGTGGAAATGCTCTGTGTGTTAATGTACAAATAATGTCACGTAACAAATTGCAGATTGAAAAAACATGTTCATTTCATTGCCTGATCGATGGATTGAAGTGTTGATATCCTTTCACCTGACTGAAACAATGCTCATGTGATCACAGTTGCTAATATTTAGAAGATCCATGTAACTGCAGCCTACATGTCTCGACATGGTCACTAGTGGGAAATTTACCATTGATTAAACAGAGGAGTATTTTGGATGGTGGTAAAAAAACAAACAAATGAAACATGAAAACAGATACAAGCTGACCTCCAAGATTATAGTACAACATTGTCCAGTCACACCATATCTCACTTTCAAAATAAAAATAATCCCCACACAGAAGACTCCACTTTTAAAAGAGAAACACAAAGAAGCCCAACTTACACTTTGGCAGGCCACAATGCTTGTGGTGAATGCCTTTATTACAGATTTTGGTCACATTAGGTCTGTGATCACAGAATAAAATCTTATGATGACTTGATTATGTAAGGTTTTATAAGTCTTTCCAGATTGATGCACAGCAACAATTCCTTCTCTAAAACCATTGCTTTTGACTTTGCCTCTTGGCACACCTGAATGCTCCAGACCACCAAACTGCCAAAACCTCTGCTTTTAGAGAGGTTTGCAAACCTGCTGATGATTAATTAATCAATGGCTGATCATCAGCAGCACCTAGCTGTAACTTACCCCTGTAAATCCCACGGATAAGAGGGTACTTAGTAATGCCCACATTTTTTTTTTTTGCTTTTTGGCTTCATTTTTTTCAAAATGGTTTGTAAAGTATTAGGTTAAAGCTGTCAGAATTGTTGCCCATTCCATATTAATTTGTTGTATTATTTAATATATTACATTACAAAAGTAATGTGTCTGGTCTATTAAATATGAAACAATAATTTATTACTGTTTAAGTGAAAGGGTACCAACATGTTTAGTCACATCTGTACATAGATAGATATTTTCTCATATCTCACATTGACTTAATTGTTCTTTGTTTGCCTTTAGGACCAGGACACCGGCTAAGTGATGTATCAGGGTCAGTAGTGCTGTCTGCACCAAGTCTTGTGGGAGATGCCTATGGAGGTCTGGATGGGGAAGAAGGGGAGGGAATTGGTGTGGACAGTGCTATTTTTCAAGTGCCACGAATGTAAGTCCATTTATGGTTAATGTTTGGCACAGCATCCCTCTAGTAATGTTTTAGCAATAATGGTTTTATTGCATTGTTATAAATAATGGCTGATGATTCTTGTGAATAAATGCTCATATATTTGTTTTTGTCTTACAGCGGCAAAACTATTTCTAACGGCACAGACAAAAATGAACTAGGGACCCCAGAAAATGAAGGCAAGTTTCAGAGTTATCCTCTGTTTGCAGAAAAAAATGTTGATGCTTGAACAGAATAACACATCTTCGTAGTTGGTTGTATGACTCCCCTTGCTGGGTCTTTTATATAATGGCACTCTTTTTTATTACTTTACCGAGCTACTTACATTACCACTTTTAAACTGGAATTTGATAATGATACTTTTTAACTGCAGAGTCAAATGTTGAGTTAAGTGACTTTTTTCAATTAAACAATATTTATCCAGTGTAATGACTTAATGCATGGCTTGGGATAGTGAAAGAGAAGTAGATGTTACACAATTCTACGACCTGTTCACATATCTGCGTTTCAAGTATCTCAGGTGTCATGATGCCTAACATCCATCTCTAGTTTCAATTTGCAACAAAGAGCCCAAGGTCATTTAGGCTATAGCGTGGCAGCTGTTACACAGATGATAATCAGAAGGTCATTTCCATGCTGCCTAATGACTCATTTAACACACTTTACCCTATCCTTGTCTTAATAAAATCCTTTGACTTGTTAATAGTCACCAGACAGTAAATAACATCCATATGAAACCACAAACATCTTCTCTGAGTTGTTTTCAGCCTGTTGTGAGCCCAGGTTAAGTGAGGCATAATTGTTTAATAACTTAAACAAACACCAAAAGTATTTGCATTCTTATGGAACTGTAGGAATCTACCTGAAGGTTCTTGGTGCAGGGTTTGTAAACATTATTTTAAAAACTGGTCATCTATGTCTGTCTTTCATTGTTGCCTTTAGGTGGTAAAACACAAGTAATGGGGGAGATCAAAGTGGCTCTCAAGAAGGAGGTGAAGACAGAAGGGGACCAACTGGTCTTGGAAATCCTACAGTGCAGAAATATCACTTACAAGTTCAAAAGTCCAGACCACCTACCAGGTCTGAAAGTAGTGTGATATGCGCACATGAAACAGTTGCCTTTAAATTGTTAGCATTACCACTAACCCATATTTATCATTTTTCAAATTTGCCTTTAGACCTGTATGTGAAATTGTATGTGGTGAATGTGGCCACTCAGAAGAGGATCATTAAGAAAAAGACCAGAGTTTGTCGACATGACAGGGAGCCTTCTTTCAATGAGACCTTCAGATTCCCTCTCAACCCAACTGGACACTCTATACAGGTACAACTGCAAATGTTGACACATGGATCTGACTCTAGGTTTTTACAATAGATTATTATAGCTAAATAAAACTGGTTGTTAGTGACATCTGGAAAAACAAGTCTTAAACATCATTAATACATATATAGTATTCTGCTGATTCATGTACGAGCAGGGAGATTGAAGCACCTCCTGGTATGCTGCACAAAAAAAACAACTACTTGTCTTGTAACTACTTTCACTATTCATGGATTTAATGTATCCATGATCTACCAAAACCACCAACAATTATATATCTTTCTCCAATGTATTTTCAGCTTTTCTTGGTATCTAATGGAGGGAAGTTTATGAAGAAGACCCTGATAGGAGAAGCATACATCTGGCTGGACAAGGTGGATATGAGGAAAAGAGTGGTCAGCTGGCACAAGTTGTTTGTCAGCTCCACTCAGACCAACCCTTGAATGCCACACTACAAAGAAGTAGCAGGAGATTAATGGAAGGTGAAGCCAGAGTGTACTAGTTCAGAGATCCAACTTGATAAAAAAAAAGATAAGTGAAAAGCAATGATCAAATAAAATGATACATTTAATTTAATTCCTCAGTTTATAAGTTTTAAAAAAACTGCTGTGGACTTTGTAGGATCAAAGAATTTACTGCAGGCGCTGAAAAAGAGCAATATGGCTTTGAGAGCAGCGATGTCTTACTTACCATCTTTTAAATTCCATGATCCACATTTTTTTTTCTTTTGGTGCTGTGCCACTGAGCTAACATATCTGTCATAGGTAACAGAGGAGTATAAGGAGTATAAATGGAAAGATGAAAAAAAGAGAATATAACTTTTATCACATGAACTGAACTAGCATTGTTTTTTCTTCATCTGAGATTTGTGGTTGTAATATTAAATGATGGCTGTGTGTGAATATCAGTGGTGTTATTAAATACTTAATGATAGAGGAGTGCATAATATTTTTGAATGATAGTCATTTTCATGTAAAAAAAACAAACAAAGCATTCGTGTAGAACTAAATTTGACAGATGACTTTTTGCTACGGGATGAAGATAAAATGTACAGCACTTCAGACTGTAGATATCACATTGCAGATTACAGAGCATATCAGAAAATCACATTGTACAGTGTGATGTTTATATAATATAAAAAATATCAGAATCAGAATATATCAAGATTATAAAAAATAAGAGTTGTTCTCTTGTCACCAGATTATACAGTATATGAATAGATATACACATATGATCTCTTTAAATTGAGGCTGTAGGTGGTGCACTGACAATCCGGTAGACTACTTTAGTCTATGGTGTAAACAGTTTTGAGAACTGTTATGTGAATGTGGACCTATGTGAGCTCAAGGATGTTTATGAAAAATATCGTTTTCAGTCCTGTGATCACACTGCTGCCCCATGCGATATTCAGCAGGGCTGTAATGGATTAAAATTTTATTGGTAAAGGTCATCGTCCAGTGACATATTGCTATTTCTCCGGGCATGCTGTTGTCCAGGACCAGTGAGAATAACAACAAAATGAACAGCATTTTGTTTTGAATGTTACATGCCAACTGTGGGATGACATCTGTCATGTGTGCAACATTTTACTTTAAGTCTTTCGTAGTTGTTCAGAGTACGCTAGTATTTCCTTCTGTGTAGCCCATCATGTAATTACACTGTTGGCATGGACATGTAATTCACACAACTTGTTTAAGAATCACACATAGAGGTGCAACTGTCATTACATATATAATGTATGACAGCTCTGCTTTATGTGTATTAGTAAAGTGCCCTGGTCTAAGTTTTACCTAAAAATAGTTTAAAAACAAAGAAAAAATGTTCTTACCAGTCCATTGTCAAGGTTTCTCTGTATGTCTGACTGTGCTGTAAAACTCACTGTGCTGTTTTGTGTCAGTGACCCCCGTTGCAACACAGAGAACCAGCCTCTTTCACTGCCTGTGACCAAAACGCTCAGGCCCACTGGGGTTCAGTCATATTTAGGTCAGAAGAACACATGGGAGGCCAAGTCTCATTACTAATGTGTGAGTGTGATGACCCACGGATTCATTTTGTAAGGTTTTGCCACCATATCTACAGAATGAAAAACAAGTGACCCTCAGAACTACTGTCAATGTCTTTAGACATATCACAGGGCTGATGCAACTTTTTTAGAATTCAAAATAACAGAGGAAACTACAAATAAAATTAAAACAAGATGTCACTTGAATCCTATAGCAAAGGAAAACAAATAAGAGAATACAATAAGGAAGGGAAAATGGTTGTTTTTTCAAATAATTATTTCACTGTGCCAACCTTGATTTTTTTTCACTGGTCATTGGTTCCTTTGAAGTAATTCTATGCAATTCAGATGTGTTTGAATGCATTTGTTTTTGGAATTAAATGTTTTATCTGTGAACATACAGTCTTATATAGTCTTGCAGAAAACGTTTATTTGTAGATCACTGAAAAATTAAATATATTGATTTTTTTTTTACAGATTTTAATATATATTGATGTTAACAGCTGTTAACATTTACATGGAGCTTGTGCACTTTATTACTGTATAGTTTTTTTCTTGTCTCATTTTAATTGTCATGACACACAGCATTATGTGTTTTGTGTTTCTGAATTGAGATGAACTGATTCATGCAGTAGGTGGTGGCCGAAAATATTTTGGGGTGCATTTTGTATCTATGTGGCTAAAGAAAAACACATTAGGGTTCCTAAACACAATCTGGGAGGAAATCATGCTTGCTAGATCATGATCATAGTCTACTGACCACCCTGTGTATCAAGTGCGGTGAAAAAGATATATTCCCTCAGTGCTCACACATGACTGTCACTTGTATTTCATTATACTTCCCTGAAGCTAAATACTGTTTGTTCATATCAGCTGTTGCCTGCAATTGTGAAACCATCCATTTGTTGTTGTTCTGAGGGGTGTGAATGTGACTCACGTCATTTGACATGTGTACATAAAGTGTTTATTTTTTACAAAGATTGAATGTTTATATTGTCCAAACTGTCCAAAGTTTGAGCATGTGTGTGTTGAAAAAAAAATTATAAAAGACCTGTAATTGTACAGAAGTGAGTGTCTATAGTGGTATAAGGGGATGTGACTGTGTAATCAAAACATGTGCTGTCAACCAATGACTATCTGTGCAACCACATCCTGTAAATGGCTGAAACAACACAAAGGGAAAAAAATCTATTCAACTTCAATAGTTGTCTGAGACTTTATGTTTTGGATGTTGCATGTTTTGTTGATGGTTTGTCAGTATATTTTGCCAACAGATTATGTTAAAAAAGAGACAGAATATGTATAGATTTATCTGTATGCTGACTGTAAAGAAATATGCTTGTAAAATTGTCTTGTTTTTCACTCAGTGTAAAAACAAGGAATCTAATGTTATGGTTTTGTGGTTGTACACAGGATGTGTTGAGATATTATGCAAATTGTGCTGTAAAAATCAGCTGTTTCCCTTGAGTCTAAAGAATAAATATCAAAAAGAGCTATATTACAGATGCTGAGCTTTGTTTTTTCTGCTTTTCTGCTGATAATAAATCTTGTTAAGAACAGACAGTTTGACTTATCAGGAAAATCAAGTCTGAAATTTGCTAGTATCCTTTGTAATAGTACCACAAGATGGCGCCAATGTTTTTAATCTTCTACTCCCAGTGTTCCTCTTGATCTGCAAATAGCCACTCATATAAAGTATACACAAGTTGACAGTTATGTGCCAACAACTATAAAAACACACTGTGGGACTTGAAGATAAGGATGTATTAACATAGCTGCATACAAAGTGTTTGCTGCTAGTTCGTGGTGTTTTTATTTATTTATGTAATTGTAAAATAATCATTTTCTTTAATTACACTAGAGTAATGACACTGGGTAATATCACCATATCTATGTGGTTTAGCTATAAAAAACTAAAAATGTGAGAGTCTGCTTGAAAAGATCCTTGAAGTAAAATGTCATGGTCTTATTTCAGTTCATTAAGTGTCTTGGTTATGTCAATAATGCTGTCTCTATTCAATTAAATTCAGTTTAAGTATATATAGCGGCAAATATCAACAAACAGCTTACACAAACATTGTAAGTCTTAAGACCTTACGGAATATATATTGAATTATACAGATACCCAACAATCCCACTTGAGCAGCACTAGGCCACAGTGGAGAGGAAAAACTCCCTTTAACAGAAGAAACCTCCAGCAGAACCTGGATCAGGGCGCGTAGCTTCAACTGGTGGAAAGAAAAGGACAGTAGGCAGTGAAAGACAACAACAACAACAACAAGCAGCAGACGAGACGCTTGGCAGGTTGGTAGGGGTGTTAACTGCAACTAATCATACAGCTCAGAGGCCAGTGACATCTGCAGAAAGGTACGGGGAGAGGGAGACGGAGACGATCAAGCACAACTATGGGAGAGAGAAGACACAAAGTTAGTGACATGTAATGGTGGCGTATGAATGGACAGAGGAGCAGAGAGGAGCTCAGTGTGTCAAGGGAGGTCCCACAGCAGACTAGTCTATAGAGCAGTGGTTACCAACCCACTGATAGTTTATAGTCACCTGAGCCAGCTGTGACTGTGAGTTTTATCAACAAGGAAAGTTTTAAGCCTAATTTTAAAAGTAAAGAGGGTGTCTGTCTCCCGAATCTGAACTGGGAGTCGGTTCCACAGGAGAGGAGCTTGAGGGCAGTTGTGCCTCACATTCTACATTTGGAAAATCTAGGAACCACAAGTAGACCAGTACCATAAGAGTGAAAAATTCTGCTGGGATAATATGGTACCATGAGGTCTTTAAGATATGATGAAGCTTGACTATTAAGTGCTTGGTGAGTAGAAGGCATCTAAGAAATTTGATCTCTCTTGTTAGTCAAAACTCTGTGTATCAATAGATATTTACTACTGTTAATATTATATTAATATTCTGTCATTCATATTAAGCTAAGGTTTCTAATTCTAAGACATAGATGATAAAGTATAACTTTTTAAACTTGTTAAACATTTGATTGTATGCTAGAAGGACACTGAAGACACAAGACTTTTGCAGACACTGAAAACAAGCCCAGTGCTTCTGTCCTTATATAGATAAAATGTGGTATTTCACTGGACTTTCAACTAAAGATGCAGTTAGTGCAGTTGTTGAGTATTTGGGATAGAATATATTATTGTTCTATTTTAGTATATATACACCAATCCTGTACCTGTGATAATTTGGCAGATTGTCTCAGAGTTGATATAGTCTTTCCTTTATATGATATTTACTAGTTTATTGCTTTTCTGATACTGACTTCTACATATATCTGGGTTTTTCTGCTTGTTCTTCACCTAATTGAGTTTAGTTATTAATGTGATGTATGTGTTCCCCTTTTCTGCTGTCACTAGTTTTATATATTTAAATTAGCCTTAATAATACATCATGAGCTTTAGGATAAGAGATACTGTAAGCACTCCATCTTCGTTAAACAAACACATATACTAAAAAACTTTAAAAAATTCTTTCTATTTATATTATTGTATTAATTTAGTGAATTCCGTGTAACCAACAGAAACGTAGCTTACAGCAACAGTGTGAGATGTCACTAAAGCCTGATTTATGCTTCTGCATTAAATCTACACCTGTGTGGGGTTTTGGAGAAAAGAGCATTTAATGCTTCTCAGGCAATGAATATAATAAACAGTACAGTATGTGTGCATGGATATGAACATACTTTATAGAGATATAAGATATATTGTTGGTTTGTAATATCTCATAATAATGTTATTGTACCTGCACACATACAGTAAATGTATATAAAAGAGCAAAAGAAGCAAGAGCAGGAGCAAAAAAACATAGTCTACTCCAGTTTACTAATGCAGTTCATGATTTTAATGCATTACCTCCAGATGGCAGTATTTTCTATCAAATAAATCACTCTATTGTTTTACTTTTTTAACCAGTGGTTCTTACACATTATTTCATTAACGTAATTACTAAAGATGAACACATTTACAGACAGTTCTCTCATCTGAATGCAGGATTAGCCAGCATGATTATTATATATATAAAAAGAGAATTTTTCCATTATGTTTAAAAATAGTTTTGGTCATATGTGTGGATTAAAAACGGCAGAAATATAGAACAAACCATAGTTATTAGTCTTATATATAAAGCATAGCTATGACTCTGTGGTATATATTTGTGTCGCCAAGCATCTTTGGCTTCAGAAAGTGATACACTGTCTGCCAGGGTCTGTCTGACAGTTGCCATTAGTTTTTATTCTGCTCTTTTACTATTATCCATTTCTTAGATGTAAGAAGAGGTAGGGCAGCACAGGCACTAGTCTGACATTTTTTTTCTATTTAGGATGTAGTGCAAGATGTTCCCAATTAATAAAAAAAAGTACTGAATTAGGATGTCTGCAGAGGAGGTCTCCATTGCTCCATCTTCTCCACACTGCTCTTTGCTATTATGTCCCTTCACTTCACGACACCTCTCCAGTTCTCACCCTTCACTTACGTTTCTCCATCCCATCAGCAGGTGCATCTGCTCCTCCGCTGTGGGAAATGAGTGTGAGAAGGGTGTAGTGAGAGAGAATGTGGACAGGATGGTGTGACAGCGAGTGAAGGGATGAGCAGGAGAAAACAAGGGGGGAAGAGCAACAGTGCAGTGAGAGCAAGGGGAGCAGTGGGGAAGGAAGAGACAAAGAGAGAAAAAGGGGGAAAGGGGGAGGGTGGGTGAGAGGACACGAGAGATGGTGTGTGGTTGCCAAGCAACAATTGATAACCAAATCCCCAAGCATTCTGCTTGTGATGCCCTGCCCTCCCTCCAGGCCTGAATTACACACACATACACACTGTTAGGTTTACGTTTTCGCTTTGTTATTTATCAATTCAATCAAAATCTTGATGTGGTTTTAATTTCAAAAACAATGACTGAAACTAGCATTTTTATTTGGAGCGCTAGTGCAGTAGCTTTTATATGTTCTATAAATCATGATTCATGTTATAGTAGGCAGCACATAGCCACGAATTCATTCTGATAAGACAGGTGTGACTGATGGCGTTCAGATTTATTGGGCTTTTACTGTAGTTTGCTGATCAGATTTTACATTATACATATGGGATCGATATAACGATATCGATATGATTCCTTGGAGCGGAGTTTCTCTGCTTGCTGTCACTCATACTACCAAGATGATTGAGAACAACTGTGTTTTCAAAGACAGTAAATTACCCTGTCCCTCCAGGCTGTAGGCATTGAAAGGTTGTAGGGCATTTTAAAGAGAAAACCCTGCATATGTATTCAGTGTGCATGCACCTGTGTGTGTGGTGCTTGTAGTCAGACCCTCCTTTTAGCAGGTGTTTCTTCACAGGGAGGTAAAAAAACACGTGTTTCTCTCAATATGGTATTCTGTACACATCAAGGCAAGGGAGAATTATATTGGTTATTTTTGTCTTTTTGGATCAAAACAATTATCACAGCTTCTACTGAAACTTAAGGTTTGGTTTTACTGTGCAATGTTACCACCACAGTCAGGTTTATGATACAAAAAAATCGGGACAGTGTAACTTGCATTAGGTCAACGAGGACTGTATAATGGATAACATACAGATGTGACAAGTTCTAATGAGTGTATGTGTGTTTCTTTCCGCTAGACTGAAAAAGGGGAGAGACGCCTGGGCGCGCGCACGAGGGGGAGGGAGAGAGAGAGAGAGAGAGAGAGAGAGAAGTGAGAGGGAGAGAGGGAGGGAGACACTGAAATATCCAGCTCCTGTACCTGTTAGAGCGCTGGATGGCCGGGTGATCAGATTAGAGGCGTCAGGGTTCGTTAATCTGTGAGGGAGCGACAAACTGCCACTCACGCTGCTTCTGCACACTGCTCCCATTCATCTGCGGCGAAAGGCATCGGAGCACATTTGGTGTTGACGTACGACGGGGAATTTCCCCCCCGTTTTTTTTTTTTTTTTTTTTTTTTTTTTTAATAAATACAATGGATACCTGCAGGGTACGAGCCTGGGTGTTTCTGGTCCTGTTATGGCAGGACGGGTATTTCGCGCAGTTCCCGACACAGCTCATGTGAGTATAGTCGTTCTAAGCTTTATTTGGAGCAGTGAATGTTTGGGTTTGCAGACTCCTTGATTCAAGTGTTAACATTTAATGAACCACTCACTGTGCGGACGCTGGACTGTAGGCTACGTGCGTGGCTGGGGGTGGGTGGAAAAGTAGGGTGGGCAGGTCGTTTCATTCACGCATCGGTGGTTGTCTTGATGGAGATATGTTTGAGGGTAAACAGTAATTCCGCTTTCCTCTGACTGCTCGCCTCCAGGCGGTGATTAATGCTGGTTGCCACAATCAGCAGTTTGTCGCCGGTGGAGGACTGTGGCCACCGGGCGCCGTGACAGCTCTTCTTTGAACTTGTTGAAGAGTTACAGTAACTTCGCCTGGCCCTGTTCCTTCATTTAAAATGTCAAAAGTTGTATTCTTTACACGAACACCCAATTTGGAGTCACTCTACAGCGTTAAAGAGCCAACCAGTAATTTCGTGACCATATACATTTGAATTACATTCATATAGGGTATACATAAGATTTGGAACCATATGAATAATACCTCATAGGTTTGCTTGCTGTCACTTTTAAGTTGATTTACCTGAAAATAATTGTATTACATTTTTTTGAAAGTGTATATTCAAAATGTTTAAGTTGCAGTAAGAATGACGTATTTTTGGTATACACACGGTTAGTGACAGCAAAATATGGAGATGTGTGCAGCCTAACTGTGATAATAAAAAGCCCATTCTGCTAAATCTACCTAGTGTAATTTTCTGAATGAGAAAGGGAATGTTTCCTAGTCTGGCCGATTGAAATGCTTCCATCAGCTTGCTGGTTAAATTTCTTCACAATGTATTTACAGTTAAAAAATATTAATTTCACCTGGATTTGTAATGTCCAGTGTCATCACTGGCAGGCATTTGAATCTATTCTAACTGTGCGTTACGCTGGAAGATGGTTGTTTGTTATGGGTTTACTATGGTGACCATTCACTATAACAATCTTCATATTTCAATGGCCTCTCTCCTGGATTAAATTTCTGTGAAAAGTAGAGGAGGTTATGGAGGGCTCTTATTTTTAAACCTCTGCAAAGGAAAATCTGCAGTCAGATTTTTAGATGATTTTTTCATCTCCAGATACACTCAGAGAAGAAGATAATCCTTGCTGACTAACATATTTCTGTACATTAAAACTAGCAATCAGTAAATATACAGTAAATGTAAATATAAATGATTGTGTCCAAATTCACAATTTCTGTATTAATAGCATGAATGTCTAGACAGTGGCCAGACAACACAATGCAGAAATTAGAGGAATGTAAGAGAGGATGTAATATGTCTGTTTTTGTTTGAGATGCATTAGTGTTTGAATATAGACAAAATGAGAAAAAATAAATAAACTTAACTGGATACAACACTGAAGTTCATTAAGTGCATTCTCCTGGATTACGCTGGATTATCAGATGGATGGAGAAAATTAGACTAATTATGAACATAATAACAGTAGTTTGGCAAACTGTACCAGTCTGATCTTTTTTATTTTTATTCTAAATAGCTTTGTTTCAGTAACTACTCAAGAGACAAAAGATTTAGTACTACAAAAATGGGAGGAATGCTATCTTTAACGTAAAATGTGGGATTTTTTCATTCTGGCTTGTTTGTGATCTGACTCTAATATATTTCTTATATTTCTTATCAAATTATCCTCGAATCAAAACTGTTAAGCACTTTAAGAAAGACAGAAGGTGCAGAGGTGGTCAGTGCTTGCTTCAAAAACCATCCGCTTCATATCAAGGCACTTTCTGTATCTGGGCCAGGCTGAATCAGGGATGAATTAGCCACTTGGGTGTTAGTATACAAGCTACAGAGTGTGAGCAGAGCACCACGCGTTGTTTTGGTGTATAACTGTTGGTGTTTCCATGCTTCATTTGGCTTTGCTGTCTCAACCGGACTGCTTCTGTCTTTGCCTCTATAATGATGTGTAATTACACTGTAGTTTAACACAGCCGCCCACTGAGGTACACACTACATGCCAGCTCATTACTCCCTCTAGCTCCAAAGTGATGGTACCACAACATCTGTCTCTCGCTTTCTTGCATTGTCTCCCCGCCTCTCTTTCTGTTTTGCACTCATTTGTTCTTCCTGTGTTTGAAAAACAATGTAGGGCAGTGTCTGACCCAGTTGCCATTAGCATGTGCATCAGTGTGTGTGTGTGTCTGTGTGTTTAATTATCTAGTGTTGTACCAGAGGCTGCACTAATCAAAGCCCAGCAACCAGGGCAGAAAAAAATATTGCAACCTCAGCTTAACAACAATGACTGGTTTTGGCATCTCTGAATCGTCATGTTATCATAGCTACAGATCCATCCATCCATCCATTATCTACCGCTTAATCCGAGTTCGGGTCGCGGGGGGTGCTGGAGCCTATCCCAGCTGTCTTCGGGCGAGAGGCAGGATAGAGCCCGGACAGATCGCCAGTCCATCGCAGATAGCTACAGATAAGAATTTATAAAATGTGTGTGAGGGTGTGGCAAATATAACAGATAGTATGAGATACACTAATCTTGCAGGTGATCCGAATTCACAAGAATAAACTATAAGGCCTCACCTTTTGGCATTTATGAAGCACTGTCACTAAACTGGGCTGGGACCTCAAGGAATATTTGGAAAATTGTGATTTTAAAATGAGGTTTTAAGTTCCCATGGATAATACATCAGGTAATTTTAACCTTTTAACAAAAGATCTATTTAATAAGCAGACAGATATTATTTTACAGATATTCTTATAAAGCCACATGCTCACAGCTTTGTGGAGCATATCTCTTTATTTTATGGTCCTTTACTGTACACACAAGTATACTGTCTTCACAAGGTGCTGGCTTCTTTGTCTGCACATTGGTATTTGCAATTCACACACACACCAAGAGACACACCTACAATGAACTCGGTAAATTCATGTGAGAATTGAGTTGAGCTACTACGTCATATACAGTATAAAATATCACACTGAATCCTCTGACAAGATTTTTTTTAAATACTTTTGAAAAAAATAAAGTGCACAGAAAGTCCATGTCATCCACATCCATATATAGTAACTCCATGTCATCCATACTTGGACATGCAGCAGAACACATGCACTCACACTGCACCAAAGCCTGTGTTGTCCTATCCATTTGTCAGCACCTGAGAGTTTTTCTATACAGATTTACACTGCTAGCAGTAGATTTCACAGGAACTAAACTCCGGAGAGATGGCCGTCTGCTTCTCTGAATGTCAAGTCCTTGGCAGCATACACACCCACATAAACTCTGAATTGCAATTGACTTGTCACTGCATCAGGCTTTTAGATCTTAGGGGTTCAAGGTTCACTAAAATACCTTATACTCAGTTTGCTGTTTGTAGATTTGAGGACAAATAAGGGTGTGGCAGGATGAGAGACGAGTGTAAAAGAGAGGCAAAAAGAGAAGAAGAGAGAGGTACCATTTACTAAACACCTCACTATACAGTAATAAGACGCATAAAGTACCTAATTTATTGGCAAGGTATGTTCAATTATCAGTAATCTGGCTGAATATGTTGCTCTCAATACTATACTCTCGATACTGTATAAGCATACCTGTATCCCCAGCAAAACAACAAAAAACCATACATTAACAAACTAAGCATAACTTTAATATATTGTGTCAAAACAAAAGGGTATTAAAAATATCACACAAAGGAATATGTTAACAACACACAACATTTAAATACAAGAACGTTGGTACTATTGGGAGAACCATTTCTATCCCCAAGTTCACTTTTGCCCAGCTAACATAAACTGAACGCAGAGCTAAGCTGCTATCAACCAGTCTTCAAGTGTAGTTGATGTATACATTGGTGTAACATTGGTGATGTTAGCTTATCACTGGCATATGAATATTGGCATGTATTAAGACTGATAACAAACAACAAAAAATCTGTACCGAAATTTTTTTTATTTGTTTAGAATAGTTGCCATTCCACTCAGTAATTTGTCCATCAGGTATTACAAGAACTTTACATAAGAACTGTGATTAAAATTTGACAACCAAATTTAAGGGAAACTGGCCAAAACATACTAATGTAATGAAATAACTTATTAATAATAATAGCACGCTCAAATGTTGTAGAGCTGGTACTGTACAGGAACAAAACAAAGGACAAATCTCATAACTCACAGTAATCACTGGAAGCTTCAAGTCACCCAGAACTACTGGAGACTTTTCAATGATTGGCAGCTGCACAAAATGCAACAATTTTGTGGCTTTGAACCACCGTGGCAAACAGTAGCTGAACACCTATGCTAGTTTTCCTTCAAAACCATAAAGCTCTGCCAAGCCTCAGTCTGCAGTGTTATTCACAACCCTTAAAGCATCTGGCTTGGTGAATTAAAGCATAGCAGTTGAGTTATGACTGACCCTGCCTTTAATATATCCACCAACCTTCTCTTTTCCTAAACAGTTTCACACTGTGCAATCCATCTGGGTTCCTCTCTCTCTCTCTTTTGCTAAGTGTCTCATCTTTCTACTCATTCTTGCTCTGAATTTTCCTCGCCCACTATGGTGTATTTATCCCAAATGTATCTTTCCTATTTCTTTTGTGACTTCTTGTTCTTCTGATTTTTTTTTGTTTGCATCTTACCATCTCCCTCAGCTGTACTGAGTGTCAGAATAAATGCTCTACACGTATACTGTAACTTGTATGAGTGTGAAACTGGTCATCGTTTCATCCCTTTAAATACTGTATATCTCTGCATTTGGGAGGATCAAAACTGAGCCTGTGTTACAGTGAATGCATGGCATGTGCATGAGAGCATCTGTATCCTATGCCAACCTATTATCGTTCTCATGCAATATTAATGGCACTGTGTCATTGTCCAGGTTTGTGTGCATGCATGACAGCGTATATGGTACATTAATGCATCTTCATGTACGCACGTATTTTGCTCCTGGTAGCCTTTCATACCAAGTGTGCTTCTAGATCAGTCGGATTATTCTAACAGGTCAAAGTGTTACTTAAAGCATCATGTCTTAGGGCTCATTCTCCTCTCACCTGTCAGTATCCATGGCCACTCTGTTTAAGAGGCACAGCTTGATATGTTATGTCAGACTATTATAAAGCTTTGAAAAGAAGATTGGAGGGAGATGAGAGGTAGGTATAATCCTGATATGTCTGAAGAGTTCTTTGATACACAAGAGAAGTACGTTGGTCCTGCTCACCTCCCACCCCTTACCTGCCCACTTACATCACCATCACCAGTCACCCACCACCACCTAACAATGTCTGAGACTTATCTGATTGGCTGACTTCATGTTTGAACCCTGAGAAAGAAATTGTATTGGTTGACACCCAGTGACATGTGTTTGATTAGATGACATTTTGTTTGTTCCCAGTGATTTGAGTTTGATTTGTTGACATATAGCCTGACCCATCAGAGTGATTCTATTTGTCCTTGTTTGTTATGATGCTGTGCGACTGGCTGGTCTTGTGGTATATATAGATGTAAGAGAAATTGATCGACAGCTCAATTGCTCTGTGAAATGTCTGTATTGCTGCATTTTAACTGGGTATATCTGAGTTACAAGCTTGGTTGTGTGAATTGTTTTGTCCCATAGGATTAAAGAATGGGTTGATCAGATGCAGAAAGAGCTTGTCACCCTGGCAGACACGGCCACAGCTGGGAAGAGCCTCACTCAGGTATAAACAGCTAAATCCTACAAACATGCATAACAGGACAGCATAATCCTCACATGTATATCAGTGCATTAACGTGTCTGCAGTGCAACTTGTTAAATTGTATGTATAGTGTATTTTCTGTAAGTATGTTCTTCTTTTGAATTATATTGTATTCAATCTAGATTTTTCTGAGAAACCAACACCTGTACACTGTGGAGCAAAATGACGCAGAGGAGCTGGTGGCCAGAGCAGCCAGGAACATTGAACAGCTGCTGCGGAAGAGGTCTGCCGCCTTAGAGGTAAAACTCACCCCACTCAGAGTAACCAACTGTCAGTTTGCAATTTTATGTTGGTGTAAAAGCCAGGATGCCATCTTTATTAACAAAGACTGTGACAGAGAGAAGTTGTCCATCTGTTCTTGTTGAAGAATATGTATATTCAGTAACCAGAGTACTTGTAGTGAAACACATGCTGGTATTTGTGACATTTAATTATACACATTTTAAAGGTAGTAGCAGAATCAAGTCTGAATGCATACATATGGATTTCTGTGTTGAAGAAATTAAATTGCCATTCTTTATAGAAATGAACAAGCATTTAGCTTACATCTGGACACTATATTAAATACTGTAGATTTTCCACCACTGGACTGTGTTGTTACCAATTAGGTTTGAAGTCGGGATGGGAGAGGGTTAACCAAGAGAAGATATTTGAATGTGAGTTTCCACTGGAAAATATGCTTGTTGTTTTTGGCAGTTTGACTACAAAAAAAGGACTGACTTGGATGCATAACATACTATGTTGGCGGAAACATCAAATGAGATAAATAGTGTAATCCTAAAATCTCAATAAACTATTAACTATGAATGTTACTTTTTAAATGTATGTCTTTTTAAAATTAAATGTAAACACTATTAGGAAAAGTATTAATTATAACATAACACAAGTTTTATGTATTATCCTGTGTGGGGAAAATTTAATAATTAAGCTTAAGCCTAAGCATAAGGAAATTATTTTGCAGTTAACCACCTCATGGCTATTTTTGATGTATTTAATTCTTTATTTGTTTGTGATTGCTGTGGGTTTGGTTGAAATACTCTTATTACTCTGATTACATTCAGGACATTTGAACCAATGTGTTGCAGCATGTTCTCTGGTCTTTTTCCAGTGAAGGAAACAAATGCTGAAATAAGTCACAACTATTCAGAGGCAATTTATTTAAGTTAAGGTCATGTGGTAACAGCACACAAATAATTGTGGTTGTGGTTGAGGTAATATGTAAAGAAGAGATCGACATACTTATTTCTGCAACATTATAGATGATAGATACACTTTGCATACTTTGCAATAGCCACAGTGGGTGGAAGAGCACAAAAGGTTGGAAAACAGGGGTCTTTCTTCTGCTGGATTCATTGTGATAATGATAGCTTTGACCCTAAAGAGGTTCTTTCTTTGGCTTTCTGTTTTTCCTCAAAAAGTGGGTCAAAGTTCCTCATCTGTATCAGTAGCCTGAATTGTTTTTTATACATTCAGAGAGAGTTCACAGCACCCCTTACCCTCACCATTGTTGTCTTATTAGTAATGGAGAGACAGTATAAATGTTTATAAATATGTCATGCCAAGTGTCTGTCTTGTGTATGTTAAGTAAACACCCTGATGTTCTTATCATTTTTCCGAGTACTGGTGCCATAAGATGCGTAAGCAGCAAAGGACAAATTGGCCTTAGTGCATTATGCATGTGATGCTGTTTAAGAGACAAATAATTATGAGGTCGAGACACGTTCGTGCATGTGTAGGTAGGTGGTGGGTGGGAGATCAGCCAGCCTGATGCTGACAGTCCATTCAACTCCCAGACATCGATCACTTCACTTTATATTGCGTCTTTGTGTCTCATCCTCTCCTATGAGTAACCTCAAGGCACACTGACATTAGATTTTATGTCCTGAGATGTATGGATGTGCAGATAAATAGAGGAATGGATGATATGAAGGAAGGGCAAAATGCATGAACATGATGGATGCGCGGATTGACAGTTAAACTGAACAAAGGAAGATGGAGCAGAGGATGGTACCATGAAAGCAACTCAGAGAAAAAATAAGACTTTGAGCTCTGATTCTAGGAGGTTTCCAATTTTCAGCACAGTGACAAGAAACACCGGCAAACTACGCAATCCCAGTAGGCAATGGGGTTTTTCTTTGAGATGATTTTTGCTGACCAGTCTTTTAAGTTAAATGAAGGAATTTGGCTGGAAAGTTAAATACTGGAAGAGAATCTTCATTGCAAATGAGACTTCCTTTTTAGTTCTGTGTCTTTGATATTCGGTTGAGAGTGACTTTCACTGTCAATATAATTGGAGATAGCCTAAGGCACTTGAGCCACTTTCAGTTAGTTGTCAACTGCTTTCAAACTTGAATCCTCCCTTTGTCTTTCATTCCTTCCCTGGTCCTCTGTCCTTCCACCCCTGATTTCTAATTCCGATGGATGATGTTTGAAAGGCCAATGTTTGTCTAGCTACAGGTGTGTGAAACAAGTGTATGTCTGTGTGTCTACTTATGCTTCCATAAATAAGTGTAGTTCCATAAGTGTGGGAGAGTGTAACATGCATTATTAATGAGTAGTTGGCTGCCCACTGGTAGGAGATATCGCTTTATCAAAGGTTTTACATTGTATACTGGGGCTTGATGTCAACAGGGAACACTTATGCACTAAAGCGTGCACACAATCATTCAAACACTAATTAGGAAATGTGCACACACAACTGCTGTAGTGGCTGAACATGTGGGAAGAGCCCTTTTTGACCAAATAAGTAACTATCATCTAACTGTTGCCTGTATTTCTTTGGGGTTAATGAAGCTGTTAGCTAAGAAAACGGCAATGATAAGTTTATTAGACAAAATTAAGTTGCTAATGTTATTTAAGAGCAGGTAGTGGAGTGCACATCACTACACACATATACATATATACAGTAGATTTAACACATTTACTTTACTACCAGAGAGGGTGTGCTTGTCAAAACTGGTTGACCACATAGTGAAAGTGTTTGATGTACCTGAGGCTAGATCCAATTACTTCAATGCATCTCCTCCTCCCCCATCCCCTGTGTGCTTTCTCTTGGTCTTGCTGCCTGTGTACACTGTAATTAAAAACTTAATTATTGATGCAGCAGAACTGTTAAGGCAAAAGGCAGACTTATAAAACACTGAAGACAGACAGACATAGACAAGCTCACACTGTAGGGTATTGTCAGTGGTAAACTTTGCTCTGTCTCTCTTACAAAGAACCTGCAGCCCCATATCTGTTGTAGGTGTTAGCAGGTTATTTTCCATATGGAGTGAATGCCTGTGTGTGTGTGTATGTGTGTGTGTGTTTCTGTTCAGTTCCTTTCTGCTTCTTGGGTGAAGGGTTCTATCCATTGAATAATGTGCCAGTCCACAGCATTCCTTAGATTAATATCTCAACCACGAGCCCTAATACGCAGCAGGATATAGGTGGCTTCTTTGTGTGAGATGGTCCGTGCGTGTGCGTGATGTTTTACTCACACAGTGGGGATCGAAACCTGATTACACACTAGACAAGAGTGAAGACTTGCTATAGGTTAAGGTTAGGGTAAGTGATTGTAAGTGAATGTAAACAACCCACAAGGTGATAAATACGAACGTGTGTGAGTGTGTGTAAGCAGTACTACGTCTGTGAACTTGTGTCTCTTTGATTGTACTGATTGAACAAACTGAGTAGTTTCTATATATGCCCTGATGTTTTGTATTGTTCTCCATCATTTAAAAACTACAGGTGAAGAATGTTTGTTAATTAAAAGTAAAAAAAATAATAATTAAATATTAAAATCGCACACTTCAATGCTTCACAATCCGGATCACAATCTTTACTAATACACAGCAAGTAAAATTGTTTATGAGCAAAGATTTACTGGATAGATAAAACATTGCTTTAGATATTTTGCAAAACTAATTATTGTAACAAACATGCAATGAAATCTGTTATTTATGAAGAATATTATCATTATCTTTCGTGAATGACTTCATGAAAGTTGAGTTACTAAATTAGTGTTAATAGTAAATAAAATAAAAGTGTTATGATTCTGATGTGTAATGTAGGACTGTAAGCGTTTCAGTGCATTGCATAAATGATTTAGGAGTTCTTTTGACCATATCTTTATTACTTTGTTAGTTAATAATCACACAATATGTGACATTATGTCTGGACATTAGTCCAGATCATGGCTAAAGCTACAGGCTTTTTGTCTAATTGTAGTTCACCTTAGTTAAATGTGAAATGTAGCATTTTTCTGTATCAGTATTGTGATTATGTTGTAATTGGGGTGATCTAGGTGTAACAAGATAATAGTTAGTCTCTCTTACATTAGTTTGACATAGTGTTTCTAAAACACAGTCCACTTTAACTTCACTGTCATTCAAATGTTTGTTGTTTTTTAGCAGTTATCTTACAAAAAATGGAAATTATTAGTTATTAGTTATAAATGTATTTAATACTGAATAACATAATATTACTCAGTTTAAAAAAACATTATTAACACAAACGTTTGGCCTCCAAAAACAACATTACACAACCTGCTCAGCACCGAATTCCATAAAAACAAAGTTAGCAGTAAACTTGTGAGCAAAGAGCTAGATGTTTGGGGTAAGTAAAAGAGAAATACATTGATCTGTTCTATTAATAAGGGATGTTTGGCAAAAAGCCTTAGACACAGTTCCATATGTATGCCGTTGTTATTAGGTAAATGATGGATGAAATGGTCATATTAACGTAAGAAGTGATGATATGTCAATGTGGAGCTGCCCTAAAGTTGCCACAAACTGCTTTTGCACTCCAAAGACTTGTTGACATTTGTAACAGCAGAGTTGATGGGCAGTAGATACATCTCTGAGATACATGCATGAGAGAAAAAGAGCCTAAGACAGGGAAGGAGGCAAGGAGCAGCTGTAGATTTACTGCTCCCATCGGAGAGTTTGCCCTGTGTGAGAAGCCATGTGAAGCAGTAAGGCTCTCCCCTGGGCCCCCACAGCTGCAGATACCTCTGCTCTTTCTGTCTCATGCTCTCTTTCTCCCTTTACTCATCTCCCTTGCATCTCCATCCCTTTCTTTTTGTCAGCCTTCTCTACTATATCTCTCTTGTGTCTAGCTCATGGCCTTTTGCCACAGTTCTCTGTCAAATTGGAATTTGAAATCAACCTTTCTTTATCTCCTCTGACCTGTTTCTCTTTCTTCTTATGCCCCTGCTTTTTTTCTTCTGAATATGTCTTTCCTCTGTCTGCAACTCTCCTCTTTACTTTTCTTTTGGATTTCACATCTCCTTCACTTCCTTCTGTCTCCTCTGTTCTTTGGTTTTGCTGTCTCCTGTCTTATGCTACATTTCTTGCATCTCATGTTGTTTGCTGTTTTTCTTTTGCATCTACATTTCTACAGTTATCTCACACACAGACACGGGAGGGTGCCTTTGTTTGCCCTTTTACCCTGGAAACTAACTAACTATGTATTGCTGGTTCAAAATCTCCATCATTCTTTACTAACAGCCAAGTTTTAATGACAGCTACCAACATCGTGACCATGCTGAGTCAGAATATTATCTTCCTCTCTTTAGACTATCCTTTCCGTTAATCCATCTGCTTATATTTTATGTCTTTCCCTCTTTCTTTTTCAGACTCCTATTTTTTGCTGACCTTTCACACCTTGCCTATTTTTTACTTTCCTGAGATCCCTTTGAGCAGGGACTCATTACTGCAAATAGATAACCAGTGTTCATGAATGTGGACACATTGTCAAAAACGAGGATGGCGAAGAAAGACTGGCTGTGGGTGTTAATGATCTTTTAGGCCGTTACAACTCTGACTGAGTATTGCTTTGTTGTTTGGGGGAGAAGGCGGTGTGCTCTGAATGGCCCATTGATTTCAAACGTGTGGAGCCTTTAGATGCACATTCACACAAACACATGCACACCCGCACATAGCGAGTCTGGGAAGCTTAGCAGAGCCTGTCTCATCCTCCCTGTCTATCCTTTAAGCTGTGCTCTGCTTTCTCACTAAATGCATGGTGGACTGCTGGGTTGCCCTGGCAGAATGACAACTAAGACTGGTGAGAACGGGCAGAAATATCTCTCTCTGGGGCTAGCAGGTAGGACTGCAGTGCTATCCAACACTCTAGCTGCAGACCAGCTCCAGACAATTCTGTGTTCTCAATGGTTGCAGAGTAATGATCTCATACATCAGTGTGTATGGACAGTGGAAGGTCTGTGAAATGAGAAATACTGTATTATGCACCCTATTTGGGTGTTGGAAAACTGATAGGCACAACAGTTGTTGAAGTTATCATTAGGACACTTTAATGTTCAACTGGGATTAAGATGTAGTCAACCAACATGTATCAGCAACACTCCCTGCAGATAATATTGGATGTTTTTGTCTCCCAGTATTAGATTTTATGTTTCTTATGGATTTCTTATAATTTTTCTCACTAAAGCATCTGACTCCTTAAACCACTTCCATTATAGAGCCAATTCTGAGTCTTCGAGTATCCATGTAGCCCTCTTTCCCCATTAAGGCTGCAGGGAAGCTGTGGCACTCCTAAGATCTCTAGTGGTCATCCAGTGACAGAATGGGCTCATTATGGTGTGGACCTCGGGTATGTACAACAATAAGTGAGAAGGAGACTAATGACCGGTTAGATCAAGCACGCTACGGGGAGAGTGTCATGCACTCCCATTAACTAAACCGTTGTAGTAGTAAATTTGTGTGTTTCAACAGTGCGATACTGGCTTCTAATTGGCAGAAATGGCAGCTTGCTGTAGCTCTGTAATGAACTGTTATGCCACTTTAGAGAGGTTAGCTGTCACTCAGGGAATGGTCTCATCGAATCAAAACTTTGTAGTCTGAAGCGGATTGGCTTGTGATGTTGCTTTCTTTGGGTAGCTTGATAACTTGTGTGTGTATGTGTTGCGTGAAAAGAGAGATCGAGAGGAATACAGAGGCAAAGAGAAGGGTAATTAGGTATCTTTTCTCACACACCCCTCCTCCATATCTCCCAGAGGGGAGAGGAGCCTCGTCAAAGCACTGTCATGAATTTTTAACAACCTTGTTGGCCTCCTCTCTTAGGAGGTATGCGTATATGTATGCATGTGTGTATTTGAATGTATATGTTCATAAACAGTAAATCGTAGATATATATCTTTACACACAATCATGTATATATTCCATTTACATTTTGCTAGACTATGACCTATCAAGTACTGAACAGCGGTTTCTCATATCAGGTCATATACCTACAGCGTTGTGCCCAGAGAGAAATCCAGGACCTAAGGAGAAATCTGAAATCAATAACCATATGATCACACACAGCTGTTCATGTGTGTCTCAAGCTTTTGCAGTGGAACTGTGCTAGACATTTACATTTAGCAAATTGAACATATTTTGAGAACTGTTTTGAGTTTATGCCCAGGTGATAAAACCCAGTTATCTTAATGGCATGATGTTACAAGTTTGTCCCCATTTATACACACACACACACAAACGGAACACAAATGGAACTTAACTGGAACAGTTCTGAAATCTTTAAGCTCATGTATCAACAAATGACTCCAAACTGCAAAACACTGAACACAAAACTATTAGTCTCATTTAAATGAATTGGTTTGTGACCTTCAAAATGCTTCACCTGATTTCGGATTAGTCTCAACTCATGTTACACCTGTCAGTGGAAGAACACTTTAATCACAGATACTTTATTAATCCTCTTGAGGATGTGACCATTATTAAAAGAAAAGAAAATCAAAAATTAAATCTTTTTTTTCTGCAACTGAGGTAACACAGGATTTAATTATTAATAAAAAATAATTATATTTTATACAACCACCCAGTTTTTTATACAACCACCCAGTTGTGACTTTTCACACTGTTTTTGTTAAACCTAAGAATACACTGTAAAACATTTGAAAAGCAATATCAAAATTAGACTTGTTTTAGTACGGTTAAATATTGTTGGTGGAAAGGCACCACACACAGAGACTTGTGTGACGATCATGTGAGTTCAAGCAGAAGATACCTACTGCACCTGGACATCTCTATTAATGTGTTAAGATACCAGTGCTTTAATTTCATTAAAGCTATTGATTCAGAATCACTCTAATGGTTTTAGCCAAATGAATGTGTGAAGGCTAACCTCAGTTCTGAATATTTGACAGATGCAATTTATAAATGGGAAACATATGATTCATTACTTCAAAACATGCTATTTTTGTACATTCTTAACATGGTGCGTAATAACTTCATGATCACTATTTTGTGTTGGTGTCTGTAAGTGTGTGTCTATGGTTGGAATTAGGTGTATAATTAGCTGCTGACAGCTAGTGCAGAGGAGGCAGAGACAGGTCTGGAATAGAGCCCAGGACTGGAGGCCAGAGGGGTGGGACTGTTGATCAAGAATGGAACCATTGCCTGCAGCAGACACATGGTCATGGACGCACACGTACACATTCATAAACACACGCTTAAAGGACAGGATAAAATGTACTATATGAATTTCAGTATCTCCCAGTTATTTACTCAAGCACAGGTTAAACAGGCCTGATGTTGTGCCTTTCTACTTACACAGTTCATCAGATAGATCAGATACAAATACAGTATATTGTTTCAGTTGATCTGTGGTCTCTAGACAGGGCCCCACCATAGTCTCAGTGAGCTACATGGATTGATAGTTTTGGTTTTTAGGTTTTTTATTTGGACGTATATTTCATGTCCCCTCTATTTTTGTAATCTTTGTGAAACTACTAAAATATAGCTTTCAGTAGTATCTATTCATGAAAATTATTAAAAATCTAAATAGCTCAGCTATTTTTTCGAGTTTGTCTGTGACGTCATCTGCCACTCAATTATAAACATGACAGTGAGACACAGAAATGTATCTTGATAAAGATAATTAAAAAATAACATACACTGAGGAGGTGGCAAAATCTACAACATATCTTATATCTTATAACAAAGACTCAAGAACACAATTAGTTTGTGGAAAAACACCCTCAGCAGATGCAGCAGATGTAGCCTCCTTGCTAACAACAGTCTGACCAGGTGGTACAGAGTCAATTAGCAGTATCATTAGCATTAGCATCAGCAGGATAGGAGCTGGAGGAGCAGTAAACAGGACAGAATGCACACTTTAGATATGTATGACAGAGTTTGTGGTTCACTGCCGGTGTGAACTGAGTCTTATGAGAGTCAGACAGAGGATGATAACTTTTATTGATTCCTTTTGTTCTTCTTAGCAGTACACTGACATTTTGCTGACTGTCAGGTTGGAGTTGTCTAATTTGTGGTAACACCAGTAATGACATTTGTTAAAATACATTTTTTGGAACCTGCATATTTTCTGGTTAATCTCTGGCTTCAAGCTCAGTATTGCTGAGACCCTGTAAGATATTAGTCACCATGTTTGGTTTCA
Organism: Ctenopoma multispine; assembly: GCA_034779795.1. Lineage (NCBI taxonomy): Eukaryota > Metazoa > Chordata > Actinopteri > Anabantiformes > Anabantidae > Ctenopoma > Ctenopoma multispine. Next base: position 11,279,598 of record JAUYWH010000024.1, on the reverse strand, counting down.
TAATTATTATTATTATTCAGTATTTAAATGTTACATAGTACATGTGAACCTGTATGTGAACCTTGTTGTAGCCTTGCTGTTCTGAAGGAAGGCAGTATGTCAGACCGGTGGGTTGTCATTAGTCAGTAGTGAGCAGGACTGGCCAGGCTAAGGTCTGATCAGTGTGGTTTTGCCTGGCTGATCGTAAACACTGAGTTGTGCAGAAGTCTCATTTTACTTCTCCGCTTGATGCCTTCCTTGTGAACTCACTGTTGTTTATTCTGACCTCTTACTTGCTCTGTTTCACAGTATTTGAAAATAAAACTTTAAGTGAGATTTTTAAAATATATGCAATAATGATTTCATTACTTCACACATCAACTGTATAATGTCAGATCTCATATCAGATCTCTGTCTCGTCCCCTATTTTGTGTTTTCATTGATGTGTTTTGTTAGTGTTGTACTCAGATTTGCCCTGCTTTTGATACAAAGGAAAGGAAGTCAATTGTGCAATTGTCTAAATATGTCACTGTATTCAGAAACTAATGACGTTTAAGTAACATTTCAGTAACAAATATGTAATTTCATAGATGCCTAAAGAACAGTTAGGATCACCATTTAACTCCAGAGGGATAAATATGTGTTTGTAATTTTGTGCTTTGTGGCTTTTTTTGTTTATTTTACTGTGTACTTTGTAAATGTGCATTGGAGAGGGAGAGAGAGTATTTCATGATTACATGTAGTGGAGAGGTGGAATTATAATAATAATAATTACATGTGCCCCTTTTATTTGGTAATCCATTTGCTCTTGACTTTATTCAGTGATCTGCCAGTTTTACATAGTTGAACCCCCTTTTTGTTCTCCTAACTCTTCTCTCTTTCACTAACACATACAGACACTAGTCTCCTACAGTACAACCTTTTCATTCTGACATTATGACCACTCTGTGCTTTGGCCTTTAGTGGACAGTGCTGTACCACTGTGATAGCCCTGTAGTTTGAGCTCTGTGAGTGAGATCATAATAATTTCTCTCTCTCGCTCACTCTCTGTCTCTGTGATGGTCTCTGTCGTGCTTTTAACATACTCTCTTTTGCTCAGGTTTTCTATAATTAGACTGATGCTGCGAATGAGGCGTTGTGCAGTTTCCAATCTAAATCCCTAGTCATATTTCACTCCCCAGAAACTGGCCACAGCTGCTGAGAACTTCCAGATGGAGCATCAGTGGAAAGATGAGTTTGAGGTAACAGAAGGACCGAAAAATGCAAACAACTTATGCAAGAAAACCTGCATAACCACGTATTTTACATACGGTATTTGTAAGTTGTATGTGTGTGTGTATCATATACTATACACAGGAAAAACACAAGGAGATACACAGATACTGTACACAAGCATTAAAGGTCATACTATATTCACTGGATATAAATTCTCTTCATTTTCTGAGTAGGTTAGATCAGTGTATGTCAGTGTACTGTTAGCAGTGATTACAGCTCCATTAGTAAATAGGTTTATTGCACATTATACACTGTGTTCTGACTCATTATGACTCTCATTACAGACGACAGAGACTCTGCTTTCTAAGAACCACAGTGGCAGACAAATTATAACAGAGAGTAAAGCAGTGGTCAGGAAACATACTTGTCACAAAGACTGTTATACAACACTGTGTATGTGTCTAAGCTGTAATATTACCATATTGCTTTCACAATGGCAGGGAAATGCCTCCCTGGAGCATTGCAAATGGCTGCAGGCACATAGACACATATGTAAAAAGAGGAAAAGTCAGCACACTCAGCTTAACTCATACAGTATTAATTCTTCTAGCAGCACAGACCAGTGTCTTCGTTAACATAAAACTGGAGAATTAACTAATGGAGTTGTTTGCCAGCAAAATAAAGAACTGTTTAGGAATGAATTAAGTATTTCATGATTACATAAATGTTACACTTCTTCGTGCAACACCCTAAAGCGTCTGTGTGTCTTGTTTACAGGATGATGAAATTTCCTACTACAATGCAAAGGACAATGTGAGTGTGCTTTTTCTTCCGTTCTGCCTATTTTCTCTCCTTCTCTTTACACTACACATAGGTCACACTCAAACATGGGCCAGTAATGTGGTTTTGCTACACAGCACCCTCTCTCTCTCTCTCTCTCTCTCTCTCTCTCTCTCTCTTCTCTTCCCTTTCACCTCCTCATTTTCTTTTTCTCCCCTCCATTTTCCTTCTTCTATTCGCCACATTCATATCTTATTTTTTCTCTCTCAGTTTTTATCATTGCCTCAGCCTTTTACTGCAATCTCTCCTTTTTCTGCCTCTCCTACAGGCCTCCTATGTAGCATCCTCTCTGTCATCCCTCCTCCCACCCTCTCTCAGGTGAAGAGGTTTCTGCCATGTTTTTCCTCTAATTGACAGATGAGATGTATGAGCTGGCTACACTGTTGCTTTATTAGGAAGCAATTGTTCACACTCTCTCTACCTACCTCCTCTTGGTTTTTCTCTCCCTCCACCTCATGTTGTCACTCCCTCTCTACCCAACATTATTTTCTCCATATCTCATCACGCTTTTCTTCACGTACCTCCCTGTCTGTGCTGCTTTCATTGATGTATATTGGTGAATGCACGACAGGAGTTATAAATCTCCAGTAGGGGTATGGACAATCTGGCTGTGTCCTGCTACTCCTCCCAGGTGAAGATGATGAAAAAAGCAGAATTACCATCAAGCCCACAGTCAATTAGTCAGTATTTTCCTAAATGACTTGGGGGAGGGGGGGTATAAAAAGTGCAGTGATAACATTAAAACATCAGACAGGAACTAATAAGGACTGTGTGTCAGTCTGCCCTCTGCTTTTAAATAGTTTAATGTAAACAGAACACCTAAATAGCCAGGGGTCGTGTAACCATGTAAAGAGCTACTGCTATAACATTGCTAAAAATTATGTCTGTATGTATCTTCACAAAGGCTAATCTATATCATGAAATCAGTGTTCTTTGGTTCTGTCATTTTATGATCTAAGCTATTTAAGTAACCAACAAGACTAATTGCTATGACAATGAAAATGAGAATTAGAAAGAAATATATATATTTTATTTGATCAGTGTAATATTAAAAATAAAACATTCATCACATGGACATATCCATGGTATGTAACGGGATGGTTTCATAATTTTTAGTTTTTTTTTACTAAAACGAGTTTTAGTAAAGGTAACAATTGTACTTTCATTTGTATTTTTACAGTATAATTTGAGAGCAACACTAAGAACCTTGAGATAGTTTAACCAGAAAAAGTTTGTATTCATTACATCACATATTTCAAACAGCTCATGTATTGTTTTTTCCTTTGGTATTCTATTTACCATACCTGAAAAATAAATAAGACAGTGGACAAAATAGTCATGACAGTGTAGCTAACAGTAGCTAACCATGACAAAACAAAAACTAAATATAAGTTAGTTTAAACATTTCTATGTAGGCTAAACCATCTTAATGTGAACATGTGTTGCGTTGTGTTGTGTGATTATTTACTTGTTGCTCAAACACACTGGGTACACTGGGCTTTCCTGCACATTAGGCATTTGGCAAACATCTTATTTTGTTTGCTTTGTGCCTTCACCAGATAATTTATTCTGTACTGCTCTTCTTCTCTTCCTTTGTACAAGGCGAGAGGCATGTCCGCTTTTGGTGCCATTCACTCAGTGTGCAACTACTCACCGCATCAAACTTTAAATCCTATTCCACTTAATTCTATCCATTATAGGTGGCTGAATTATGAGATCACATAAGCGTGATCTCAGGAAGCAAAAGGTTTTGCCTTGTGACTTATCATTCAAGACGTATGAAATTATACTGCACAAAAATAAAGCTGTATGTAGTGGGTAAATTTAACCCACTTAAATTTATATATAAAAAATATCCTGCTTTTAGTCTGGTTTTGTCTAAACTATTCTTAGCAATATGAGATGCTACTGTCAATTTACAATACAACAAAATTTTAGAAAAATCTAAGAATATGATACTTAAATAATGTATGGAAAATGAATAAAAATAAATATATATTGTTCTAATCATGTGTGTATTTTGAAATTGAAATTGAAATTAATTGAAAAACAGCAGCTGGTAAATTTTATTCTAGTGTTAAATCTATGATCAACATCACTGTGTGCAACTTGATTATTTTTTATTTTCTTATCACAGCTGGATGCAAATGAGACAGAAGGAAGAAAATATAGGATTCGACCAGACTTTAAAGATGACCCATCATTTAAACGTTTGACTGATTCCAACCACACGGCTGTCCACATCCCCACTGACATCTATGACGGCTGTGAGTACACATGCACATACACACACACACACACACACACATACACGCGCACACACACACACGCAAACTAGTGGTAACCAAGGATACAACTGACAACTGACACCAACCCATTATGAAATGCTTTTCACAGATTGTGCCTTAGCAAATTACCTGTAGGTAAATAGTCTTAAAAAGCAATAGAGCATAATAGCATCTTCAGCAGAAGTCCTGTACTGTACTGCGCCCTGACTGAACCCTGTATCCTTGGGAAGTGCTTTCATTCTTTGTCTGAATAAACCTTCACAGATAGACAGATTTTCTGTATTTTTATTCGTTAAACTTACTGCTTACACAGTGAAATCAGACTTTTTCCCTACGCTACATCGGTGTTTGAGAATAAAACAGAAATGCATAATTAACTGCTAAAATACAATCAGCATGTTTCCAATTCTGCATTAGCCTTTTTGTAACCAAGCAAGTTTATATGAACATGTAATATTAACTGTGTAAGGGGTGTCAGAATGTGGTGTATGTTTTTGATGACTTTGTGTATATTTAATGTTTTCACTTGCATTTGTCTGACATTGTAGTCCTTATGAAAAACTAAGATTATGGTGAAATATGTGAGCATTTTTTTTCAGAGCGTTTTGCCCCACTCCTCTATTTTTTTAAATGTATATTTCTGATCATTTCATCATCATGTGGTGACATTTAGCTTGAGTTGTTCAGAATAATTTGATTCTCTAGACTCCTTCTGACATTAGCACAGCTCAAGTTGAATGTCAATGACTTAAGGACGGTCTGCTGAATATCTTAACTGTGTTCTGAATTATGTATTATATTTGAACAGCTTTCTTTTATTCTATTTTTACATTTCAAGCATTTGGGTGATGTTTTTACCATACTGTGACTTACAATAAGAGCAATAAGTTGTTCAGTTGCTTGCTTGAGAATACCTCTCCAGAACACATGGTTTATGGTGAGTCCAATGACAGGATAGTTTCTCTCATCAGCAGGCTGCATTGTTGCTGCTTGTGCATATTTTTAAAAATCAGTTACAGTGTAAGAAAAAGGCAGTTTGTGTGTATGTGTTAAGATATTTAGTAATTAGTGTGCAGTGGGGTGTGGTGCGTCAGCAGTGACTTGGAGGGACAACAAAGTGGAGTGACTTCCTCAGCATGGCCCTCAGCCTGCTGGGGAACCGTCTGGCCCCAAGGTTATGCACTTCACCTTTCTAGTGACCCCAACGTCAGAGGCATAAACACAGCATGGGGACGAGCACACAGTGTTGTCAGGGTCTGTTATTGTTAAAATTGAAAACCTGGTTTACTAACGCTTTTAAACTGATTGTGACGTCATTTTATTTTTACCTGAGACACCTCTCTGGGTATAATCTGGGCTGGGTGCTGTGACTCCTCACACTGCCTTTCTCTCGAGGATGCTGTTTATTGGTAGCCTGTAATGAGTATGCATAGATATGCTGAGCTGCTGGGAGCTATCCAGAGCTGAAGTCTGATCTGAACAAGATGAAAGAAACTACAAGCGTGAGTGTGTATGTGTGTGAGAACCCAGAGTTTCTAGTACACTCTTATGGGGAACAATCTCTGTAATGGGAACAAAATAGTTCAGTTTGAGTTTAAAACAAGGTTTTCGTATTTAGGTTAAAGTTAGTTAGGCTATATAAGTGTTAGGAAGAGTGTTCCAGATGAATAGTAAACCGTGTTGACTGTGCGGTGTCAGGCATGGGCACACATGCTGAGGTATGTATTTTGTATTCGTGGAGAAAAAAAAAGACAGGATTCATACATTATTGAGGTTTCAACTCTCCAATTTGATCTCCACCCTATAAATGTTCCAGGAATAGCCTTTGCTCAGCTGGAGAAAATTGGATTTTCTGGGTAAAGTGGAAGGCAAGTTTATGAAATCACCTTGTATAGGCAGCACATCACATGTGCAAGATGAGGACAGACTAGAAAACAGACATTCAAGTGACAGAAAGATCACCACAACAGCCACATCTGTTGATCCAGTGAAGGAGAGGGTATCAGATGGAGAGAGATACTCAGTGAAATGGTTGATTTCAGTAGTTTTGCTTTTGGTTACAGATGCTAAAAATGTATGAATACAGTACACACCATGGCTTGACAAGAGAAAAAAAAAACACTAAATGTGATTCCTCAGCTTTGGGATACTGTTCAAACAGGGCGCCTTTTCTTTTTCAGAAGAGCACAACATAAACTACAAAGCCAGCAACACCCAGAGACAACAAGAGAGAGTTAGACAGAGAGAGACAATAAGACAGAATAAGACCTCTTTTGCCTTTTAATGTATGCAATTTTTACTTTAAAGAACAAAAAACACATTTTATTATTTTTTAAGGTGATGCAGTAGAATACTCCCAGAATATTCAAGTGACAGAAAGGTCACCACAACAGCCACATCTAAGTGAAGAACAAAAAAGCCCACATTTTTACAAAGTGATGCAGTATGATATTCCCTATTTTTTTTACATTATTAAAATAATAAAAAAAATCAATCCCCCATTATTGACCACCATATACAGTATGTTCCTCCAGGCAATTGTCCAATGTAGTGTAGACTCCAGCCTGTGTTGTGTGCTCTGCCACTACTCTACTTTGACTCCTACATCACTATCGACTTACATTTTTGTTTTTATGTCAGAGAAATATGATATGTAAATTGCTGGCAGTTTGATTTTGCTACCTGGAAAGAAGCTGCCAGCCAGGCTGTCCCTTGTTTTCTGACCAGTGTCAGCTTTGTTACAAAATGGTGGACCCAAAAGCAGCGCAGAGCAGCAGAGGTTGAAATAAGATGTTTATTGCAAAGCCTAAAACAATAACAGCACAAAGAAAGCAAACAATAAAAAAAAGAAATCACTCCAAGAGGAGGATATAACAACCAGCAAAATTGAACCAACAACTAAACAGAACTAACAAAGGCCAAACAAAGCTATAAAACAGAGGGGAGGTTTAACATGAGCACTGTGAAAAAGGCAAGTACTAAATAACTGGAACATAGGATTTGGAGACAAGAAAAATTTAAACAAAGCTGTAAGCAGATAGGGAGCTAACCATAACCACCAAATTATGTCCTTACACCAACGTACTGCAGAAACATGATAAATGTGAGATGGCAGGGGACACTCTGGCAAATGGTGAGCGCAACTAAGGGGTATCGGTCACCGATTACAGCAGGTGGGCATGGGAGTGGCTGTATGGGTGTATGTGTGAATGTGTGTGAGAGGAGGCAGAGCAGCAGGGGTGTGGCCAGGTGATGTGTGTGTAAGCAGAGACTAGAGGGGAGAGAATTGAGTGTGTATGTGAGTTAGAGTGGGACGGCAGGGGTGGGAGGAGGAGAAAAATCACAAATAAAAACTAAGGCTGGGATCATGACAGTCCAGTGCTAAGCCAAGCTAAGCTAATGAGTTACTTTGTCTCAACGTAGAATGGTTTATCTAAACTTAAAGTAGTGGAAATAATGTACTGTCTAATGTTCGTGAAAAGATAATCCATGTTGTCTTTATTAGTGAAGTATATCGCACCCCAGATAATCTACTAAGATGAAGTCGTTGCTGGGTGTAGATTCAGTGTGGCATCAAAGCCATGCTGAGTGCAGCCAGGGAATTTATTAGTGTCAGTCGCAATATGGGCGACTAGAGGCTACTGTATGCCCTATGAAGAAGCAGTGGAGTTGAGCTTATTAAATATTACGACCAACTCAGGAGCACTTAAATCTACTGGAATCATTACAATTAACATATTACTACTAGTTTGGATATTTTTGTTTTGCTTGTTAAGCAGTGTTTTCATGTTTTTGTCTTACTGTATGTGTATGCATCTAACTAGCTGCTTGGCCATTTAAAATAGCTAAATAGCCATTAGTGTTACATAGCTTTCTACTCACCTGTCAGCTATCCTCAGACTTCACTCAAAAGTCACGCATACTATTAATTGTACTTTTCTCATTATCTAACAGGTGATTTGGTGGTGATTATCCTCCACTTCATTTTTTTTTTAAATTTAAATTTAAAAAATTTAATGAGGAAAATACATTACTGTGTTGTGCACACACATTGCATGTTTCATCTCTCTGTAATAAAAACATGGACTCCTGGCAACTGAAGCTTCATTAACTCTCCTCTCTAGAGGCATGCATGCAAATGAACAGTATTTGCTTTGCACATCAATGAGCCATGGCACACTCAATACAGGATACCAATCTATCTCACACACGTGCAATTTTACACTTGCACACAGGCACGTACACACAGAGATGTACAGACTCACAAAAAAGCATATACATATATATAGTGCTACGTTAGTATCAAGACAGAGAGATGAAGAAAGGAAAGGAGAGAAAAAGAAGAGCTGCAGAGAGACAGACAGAGCAAAGATAGAGTTGGGGCAGCATATGCTTTGTCCATCCATCATAGTGAGTGTTATGTGGCTCTGAGCTGTCTGGGTGCTGTGTCATTACATCCATAATGCCTGTTGCCTTTCACAACACACACTATCAATCACACACGTGCACACATTCACACACACATGGAGACATTGTCGGATGTTTCAAGTAAAATTGAACACTGTTTAATTTTTGTCAGTGCAAAACAACTATTTGCCAGGATACTGTACTATTGCTTAGTATTTGTAGAATATTGGCACTTGCTGGCTGTGCTGGCCTAATATTTGCTGATGTGTCCCTCTGGGGGACTGCTGACTGATAATGAGAGGATCTGTGTGTGAATCTTAATGAGCATGTTAATCTTGGATGTCCATGTGTCTTTGACAGTCTGCAATGCCTTGTGCACATATGTTTCTGTCTCTTTTAATCATTACTGGAGAATACACACGTACGAATTTGCAGACTTTCAAAATTTTAACCAAGTTTTGTATCCCTGTAGTCCTGTCTTTTGACTACATGTTCTCTTTTTACATGTTTTCTTCTTTCTGTGTGTATTTCTGTGGATTGCCAGCCACCATTGTGCTTAATGAGCTTAACTGGACCAAGGCATTGGAGGATGTGTTTAGAAAGAACAGAGAGGACGACCCGACACTTCTCTGGCAGGTGTTTGGTAGTGCTACAGGCCTGGCTCGCTACTATCCAGGTAAAAAAAGAGAAAAGAATCAAGAAGTATTTGTGTAGCTTTTCATATGACACTGTAGCTGTGTGTGTCCTTCCTTACCAACATAGAGGTAAAATCTGCTGATTGTTACTTGGTTGATCTGAGATAGAACATGTGGCTTTCAATCATAACTACAAACAGCCAGTGGATGTATTCATGAGTTTGTTTTGTCTTCACTTCACTGAGCTAATAAGCTGAATAAATAATCTGCATTGCTCAACCTGAACTGATGTTAGATGTGATACTGTTACACTATCTTTAACTGCTTTAGTCTAGTGCAGCTCTCTTCTGCAAGTGTTTTCTCTGCCAAGCTATTTCTATTCATGAGATTCCCTGTCATCATTGGCTCTATGTAGCTTTATGGGAAAAGTTTATGTCTAATATTCATGAATTTTCATTGGACCCAAGTTTACCCATCTTTGTTCCCTTTGCATGATAGGCAGTCACACACTCTCACACTGGCTTGTTTTCATGGTTCCCCTCACTAATAGCATACAGATAGAAAGCAACTGGTCATTGTCAAAGCAAGAGAATCCAGTGCTCTGTGCTTTGCATCTCAGCTGAATATTTTATCTTCTTTCCCTGCTGCTTACCTCTTTATGAATAATTTTAGTGAACAGGAAACGCGTTATAGTGTAGACGGCGTAAAGGATTAGGATTCTATCCAACAAGCCAACTGTCTTTATGAAACAAACATACATCCTTTCTAAATGTGACCTTTCTACTCTACACAATGAATGACAGTGATTCCATACACCTGAGCTGAATAATATTGCCAGATATTTACAGATCAGTCTGACAGTCACATGTGTCGGAAACAGGACCAAAATAGGAATTTGTTATTTTAGTCAAATTCTAATCAACACACATTCGATCTCTTCCCAAAGCTTCTCCCTGGATGGATGCTCGCAAAACCCCCAGTAAAATTGACCTGTATGACGTCCGCAGGAGGCCATGGTAAGAAATGTGCCACAAATACATATTAAGTATAACATGTTGTTGGTCAGAATTGAAACCCACAATTTGTATTTTTATGTATTTTATTCTATATGATTATGATATGGTAATTTATGTAGTTGCTTGTTTTGTAGTTTAAATGTAGATCCAGTTTATGTCAATTAGGTTTCCATGATTTAGTGCTTATAATAATATGTACATAATGCTTAGATAGACATAGATAAAACATAGATGTTTTTTCCTCTTTCTTACATTTTCCATTGCATAATAAATATGAATGTCTGAAAACTATTCTTCATTTTAATGTTCTTTATTTCATAAATATTGCTCAGTCCTATATGTATGTATGTTTGTGACACAAAATATTATTTAGTGTGTATGTGTATAGTGTAAACAACATTGTGTTATCTGTAAATAACTGGTTTTGTTGTCTAGAATGTGTGTGTCTTAGGGCAGTTTGTCTTTTTATTCACTGTATATTCTGTCTAGGTACATTCAAGGAGCTGCCTCGCCCAAAGACATGCTAATCCTCGTAGACGCGTGAGTTACATTATGACCTCATTGATCCATAACCTTCCAACATCAGTCATGATTCCCCCTGATTATAATGCATGCATTGATTTCCCAAGAAGGAAGTGTTTCTAATTACATTCAGCAAAATCTCACAGGACAAGAATTGAGCAGACAGATTGCAGTGAGAAGCTGTCAGGTGTTTTATTTTTTCTGCAGGAGTGGGAGTGTGTCTGGTCTGACTCTCAAACTGATCAGGACCTCCGTCAGTGAGATGTTAGAGACTCTGTCTGATGACGACTATGTCAATGTAGTTTATGTGAGTATTACTAAACCTTCCACTTGCTGCAGCGCTGGGTGATCTGTTTGTGTGAGGCGACAGGGGGCATGATGCATGCTGAGAAAAGGGATTGAGTGACAGATTCAGTTATGTGTGCATGCATGAGCTTAGACCCGTCACTTTATATTTAAACACATTTAAATGAAGAAACACACATGAAGACATCACACACATCTACACGTACACACGAACCCGTACACCCATAAACACAAGAGAGACAGAAAGATGGATGACAAGTAATGAAATATGGATTTCTGTCAGGTCTGACCACCCTGCTGCAGAGCTTTAATGAAATATCCACTGCTCTATTTGGTGTACAGGATTAAAACCTGCCCTACATGCCCCTACCCCACCTCCTTATCCATGTTTGTGTGTGTGCGCGTGAATGTGTGCATGTACATTACCACTGCTCCTAAAGGAATTAAAGCTGCACCTCTGACTGGACTGAACCCTAAGAAATACCCATTCATCACCCTCTTGATCTCTCCATCACTTTTTCACTTTCACTATTGAATCATGCAATTCCTCTCAGTGTCTCAGCGTATACCTCTATCCATCTCAGTGTCAATGAATGATCTCTCTGTACACACTGTGCCTGTCCTCTTTTATACACCACATACCACAACTTTTTGTGTTTTCCTGCTCTGACTTTCTTTCCCTTCATATCTTTGTTTCTCACACATCTCTTCCACTGCTCCCCCCTCCCTAACTTTTGATTCTTTGACCATCTATCTCAGGTCTTCCACGACTGTGATTACACTCAGAAAGAGACAATCAAGAAACTGTGTGATGCGTAGATGGGTGCCTGTGGAGGTGTTTATTGAGATGGGTCTTTATAGAGATTGGAGCTGTCTTCGTTCTTCTTGCACAAATACAGACATTCAGATTCTGTTTCCTCTCCCCGTGGACCCTTTGTCTTGGACACAATGTATTCTGTTTCACGGTGGACTTGTGATTCTGCAAAGACGTGCAATTATCGGAATCTGTCAGGGACCTCAGTGTGTTCTTGTGTGTATGTGCGTGTCAAAGAAAGTGAGACAGAATGAGAGATGAGTTCAAAGAGTGAAGCCCAACTAAGTTTTGACTTAAAACTTGTTTTCCCCCTTATCTTCTAAAACTACCGTGCAGTGAGTGTACTGCATTACTGTGAGAGGGATGTACAGCATCACTGTATGGGTTAAGTGCTAAAAAGATAATGTCTGACATCTGGGGAAACAGAGACACTGCTGTTGGAAACACGAACAGTTAGACTGTTGGGCAGAATGTCAACAAGCCAACAGTTGACCAGATTATCGTAACCAAGTTATCTGTAGGTTTAAGTGAGAGTAATGCCAACTGAAATTGTGATACTAATCCTTTTCTGCACTAGAAAACTATATAGTATCTGTGCACGACAGTGGCAAGTACAGTAGCTGATCTCTATAAACTGAGTCATAACATTAACATTGACCTTTGTTTCTTTTAAGATAAATCTGTTTAATCTGGCGGTTAATGTCCTTGTGTGATCACCTGATCACTCTTTTTTTTTTGCTTCCTCTGGACTTTTTTTGTAGCAATGTTGCTAAGTTTTCCTATCTCAAAAATTTCCCCAAATTTAAGAAGCAGTGTTATTTTTACAATATCCCTTATGCCACATCTAAAACTACATCCACAAGACAATAACAAGTTATAATGTACTAGAATCATCCAATAATTCCTTTTATTCTGCAAATTAATGTATCAGTCAGCAAACTCTAAATCAGCAGTGGTCATTTTGTTGCTGCTGCATCAAACTCATTATTCTTTCTCTGTCACCTTCTGTTTTTATCTGTTTCCTTCTGTCATTGACTCACTCTCTCTCACACACACCAGCACGCCCACAGCACCTTGCGTCTGGCCCTCTGGCTGTTGTAACCTGACACTAAATCATTAATCTCTGATATTACCCATAAATCCCTCCTCATTAACAGTAGCCCAGGGACTAAGTTGGCATTTGGTCATGGAAGATGCTCACATACTTCCTCAACAGCTGCTGTAGGTCAGAAGAATGCTGAAGGCTCCTCCTTTACACTCTTTCTGTCCTCATCTTCTCTATTTTTTTTTTTCTCACTTGTGTACTTGCGTTCCCTCACCCTGCTACCACACTGAGACTCTGTCACTTTTATTCTCTTTAGCCGTGTTAGTCGGTGTCAGTGTTGCAAGCCAGCGTCAGTCTAGTGGACAAGCCAGCGTACCAAACCAGAGTAACCAACAGTCCGGCGGGATTAAGGTTAGAAGATTAGCCTTCTCTCCTGTGTCATTGCTAATCCATTCCCAAAGTCGGGACCATTACACACACAGATAAAAGAGGTGTAATAGGATCACAAGGGAATAGTGGAATTTGCTGTAGTTAGCCTTTACATACAAGGTCAGTAACACAGCATAGCAAGAACTGTATTTTTTGAGTTACACAGTATGTTTTTTTTTTTACTTTCCTGCAAAATTGTATCTTTCTTATCAGTACATGATCGATGTGTCACATATTATATGAGTTTTCTATGTGTGATGCACCTTTTCAGTCTCCTGCTTTTAAATCCTGTATTCACACACTTCTTTTCTTTTTTTGTCCTCTTGCTCTCACTTTCTTCTCCTCACCCTCCCACATCCCTGTCTCACCTTCATCACGTCTGCTTTTAATAGATAGTGTGATGAAAGATGTCTGTCTGCTCTATGTGGGCAATTATGTGAACTTCTGTTGTGTTTGTGGATATGTACGTGTGCATTTGCATGCGTTAATGTGCTTGATTGAGTCTTTTGGACGAACCACAGAAGTCGTGATGTTGCCTTACAGTTTAGTAGAGTTGTGTATATCTGTTACTGTCAATCTAGGAACTTAAAGGCTGTCAGGCTCATTGGAAACACGCATGAATACCCACGCACACAAATGGTCAGGCCTCATTTTGCCTCCCTGCTTGTCTGTGTAGATCAATGTTTTCAGATGTCCTGTTGACCATCTCACATAGTCACATTGATTAGTTGAAATCGATGAGGTACAGTATTGTTTTAGAAGAGTTCTGCAACACAGTAGATGTGCTGGTTAACTACTTTGCTGTCCCATGTCCTTCATGCACTATTATTATTTATTATTTTATGTTTTATAATTCATACTTTTTGTCACTGTGAGCTAATTTAAATTTTCCTTTCTGTCCTTATACTATAGGCCAATATAAAAGACCATGTTCACAAAGTAACCATTAAAAATATGGACCAAGCACAACTCAGTTTAACTTAGAAAGGCAAGCTTTTATGTAGTGTAGGATAGAGTCTGTGAGCATATGTGTGCTGTGGGGTGGAAAAGAGGAGGTCTCACCTTTAAAAAAATATGGTGTTGCTGCATAACCTTGTTCTTATATAGCAGAATCTTGTTTCCATGGGTACCAAATCGTTGAGCTCTGAGGATGTGAAGCAATTAGTGGAGCTTGATGAATGTGTCTGTTTACCACTGCCTGATAACAGCCAAGGCCAGGTGGGAGTGTTTGTGTGCGCGTGTGTGTGTGCTGCATTTGTATAATTTGGTACATATGCACACATTTTTTAATTGTATTGACAATTTGTTTGTCATAACTCTTTTGCCTGTATTTGCAAGTTTAACACCAGGGTGAAGAAGACAGCATGTTTTGACCATCTGGTTCAAGCCAACGTGAGGAACAAGAAGCTGTTGAAGGATGCTGTGCAGAACATCACAGCTAAAGGAATTACAAACTACACAAAAGGCTTTGAGTTTGCTTTTGAACAGCTATCTGCGGTAAGATTTTCTAGTTTCCCTTTTTGTAATTAAAATGCTCCCTTAAGTGTACCTTAAAACACAAGAGGCTTAGAATAAGTTTTGAATGGATGGTGTCTTTAACGCTGCCAGAGTTTTATCAGAAGCAGTCTCTTACTGCCATCTGCTGGCTGAATATGTTACCTCACCCTGGAGATACTCTGTCATGGGCTCTTTGACATGGACTGTTCATCAAGTATAGTTTAGATGTGATGATGGTTATGGTGACAGTATACGGTAACTTAAATTCCTTGGGTATTTCTTGTGCTAGACCAATGTGAGCAGAGCAAACTGCAACAAAATCATCATGCTGTTTACTGATGGAGGAGAAGAAAGAGCTCAGGCCATACTGGAGAAATACAACGCTAACAAAAAGGCATGTAGATGACACAAACACATACACACACTGGAGCATATCATAACTTCAATGTGAATTGCTTGCTTTTATCTATGTGGATGCGCTCATGTTGTAGTTTTTATGAGACTCAGCTTTTTTGGGCTCCCTTTGGGTTAAAGCTTCCGTGTGTACATCCTCTTATCCAAAAGTTTATGCAGAGGGCAAATTAGGTTTTTGCAAAATGTGTGAAACAAAGACACACATATTGCTATCACACGAACACAAAGCGTCCACAAATGTGCACATGCACAGGGCGAAGGATGTGAGAAAGATGTACACATACTTCAGCATCATTTATTGACAATGTATTGCACCTTTCAGTTTTAGTTAAAAGTGTATGCTGTATCACATTGTATTAAAGGTTGCAACATGTTGATTGTGTTATGTAAATTATCTAATAGAGTAAGCAACTGTCTATTAAATATAATGGTACATAGATATTAGATTATCAGTGTATAAACTGTAAGAGCAGTTTATAGTACACAACAACCATCAGTTACACAATATAAATATTAAATTAAATATAATTATATATATATATTTTTTTTTTTTTCAGCTTTATCAAGAATGTGTGACAATGTTGATTCATAATAAAAACTGTTCAACTGTTGAATTTAATCTTCTGCTGTAGGTGAGGATCTTCACTTTCTCAGTAGGACAACACAACTATGATAAGGGGCCCATTCAGTGGATGGCCTGTTCCAACAAAGGTACATCGCAGATTATAACACACATCATTACTGAGTATTGTCAGTTTTAGGTACTATGTATATTCAGTTTATTTACACAGTAGCGTTACCTAACAACGTAATAGTATATCAAGGAGTTGATTCATAAGAAATTATTGTAAATTAATATACATACGTTTTACCTTGCTACATTTATACAAATGATTTAATTAATGTTCAGATGTAGAAATAAATAATGATTTATTTAGATGGATTAACCAGATGTCAGATATACATAAAGTGATTAAAATCTGCTTCAGCTTTACCATCTGCAAGCATGGTGAAGTAATGTGACGTTTCCCCTTTAATGCATCAACAGTTACAATCCAACAATAAAATATATTTATTTCTGAAATAGATCATTCTACAATAATAAGTAATGATTACTTTTGCATTTGGTACCATAAAAGTTAGTCCTTTCTCACAGCAATAAAAAACAAATACACAAAACATGAGGTCATGCCAGCCTGGTGCTTCAGCTTATCACACAGTGCTGGGAGACATTTTTACTAAAAAGCTGCAGACTTGTTATTTTGTAACATTACATCAGTTCTGGGCTCTTTTTCATTTGTCTAAATAGCTATTTTCACAGCGCTATACAGGTACATGTCCCTGCAAATGAAATAAGAATTGCTATCACTAGCACTGTGACATGCCTCCAGCTGGCTGCTCTACTGATAATTTCACTGTGACTGTCTAAGTTTTTGCTTCTGATTAAACAGCTTGTCGCCTTCACATGAGTAGCGACATTCATTACTCCAAGTGTAGATTATTCTGTCACTACATGCTTTGCACACTGCTGTTTTATCAAGAATTTCTTTATAGTTTTTTGTGGAATTTGAAATACCTTGGATTTTGGATTCTTTAGGAGCTGGTTTCTAAAAGTTGGTACTGTATGTGATTTCATGCCAACAGGAGATGGTGCAGAAGTAACGAGAAACATAGAAAAGATTGGCTTTTGAGAATTCTTACCATTTTAATTTATTCCGATGTGCAGATTAAATCCTTTTTTTTTTTATAATTATTACATAATGGTAAAAAATACCATCATGTGCACATCTGATAACTCACTAAACTAACTATTTAAATCCTACATCATTTGTGTCAGTTAGTTTTTTTCTTTATGTACTTTGTATAGTGACTTTATGTATAATTTATGTTATCTCTCATCTACTAAAAGCATATTGTTGATCATTTGTGCAGGTTACTTCTATGAGATTCCTTCCATCGGAGCCATTAGAATAAATACACAGGTAATTTTAGAACATAATTGTCTATTTTTGTGCTCATCAAGCATTAAATGTGTATGTATTTTTTCGGCATGGAAACAATCTGTGAAGTGAAATAATGTTGTTTGTACAATTTAGGAGTATCTGGATGTCCTGGGTAGACCCATGGTCCTGGCAGACAAGCAGGCCAAACAAGTCCAGTGGACTAATGTCTACCTCGACGCTCTGGTATAACATTGCTTAATGTGTCCTAATTAGATGATTTTAAAATAGTGTACTTACTTTGTATTAAGTGAGTTGAATAATGTGTTTGTGACTCCTCCAGGAACTGGGCCTGGTCATCACAGGAACACTCCCTGTCTTCAATAAAACCAAGACCAAAGATGACCGGAATGGCGAGGTGCAGCAAAAAAACATTTAAATAAAATAATAAATAAAAAATATTTGAACACATGATATGTCATCAGCAGGACCTGATAATAATGTTTTCTTATTTTCTTCCCCCATACTTTCTCTCAGCACCAGAATCAACTTATTCTTGGCGTAATGGGGATTGACGTGTCTCTGGTTGACATCAAGAAGCTCACACCACGATTCACAGTGAGTTTAACACTCATATGTGTTATCACATGCAGACAATACAGTATCAGTCCTAATTTTCTGACCTTCCCCTCTGTGAAGAACTCGCTCAGACTTTTCCTCCAAAGGAATCAGTAACTGTTGTTGTGTTGTTCTTTTCTAGTATCTGTATATTTTTTCAGATATCTTCAAATAAGAACTTTGTCATTCATGTCAGCGCTACATTTTTACAGCTGTAGTCCTCCTTTGAACACTTTTAAAAGCCATTACAAGTTATCTTGTCATTATACTGTACATGTACTAGCTTCATGCAGGGTTCTAGGCACAAACATTTCCTTCACCTCTTTTTCACCAGATTGGACCAAATGGGTACTACTTTGCCATTGATCCCAATGGATATGTCCTGCTGCACCCTAATCTCCAGCCAAAGGTACGGCATCTGGCTCTATGCATCAGTTTGTGTAGCTCAGCAGGCTTGTATTTTATCCTGACTATTTCACATGGTTACAGAATAACTGCTTGCACTTAGCAAATTATACAGTCATCAGATGTTGACTGGAGGGGTCACTCGTATGTGACATAAAATAGACATACCAATTTTTTTCTGCCACTTTTGACCTGCCAAAGGCCCTGAGTAGTGTCTAATTCCTCATATAAATGCAACAGGACATCTAGCCACTGGCAGGTATTGAGACGCGACCCAGTAAAAATTAGCCATGACCCCACAAGAGGTTCCAGCCTTTTCCTTCAGTAAACCCCACCACTCACTTCCTTTAGCCCGGGGCAAGCAGGCTCTGACAGGCTACTTTGTGGCCATGCGCTGACCAGGAATGAGTTCTGTGTCTGGGGTCATGATGTTCAGCGCAGCAACCCCCTGGATCTGAAACACTGGAGACACACACTGTCATGTTTTCTATCAGTAAACAAATCTCCACAACTGAATCCATCAAGACAAACATTTACAGAAGAAACAGGTATCTTAATTCTGAGTTCAGTTGTTTTTATTACTGTGGTAATTCACATCTTGAAGTATTCCCACGCACCCCAATCTTAACTAAGACTAGAATATTTCACTTAAAGCTGGATATGTAATGAAAGAAATGTTTGGAGTTATACTTGGAATCAACACTATCCATGTAGTACATTCAAAATGTTTTCTTTGTTTCCCTTTGGTTCACTCTTTTGATTGTGGTTGTGCTAAACTTTGACATCAACCCCCACAATGTGAGACTTTGCAGACTTTCACATTATTCTTTCTGTAATTTTCCTAGAAAAGGATTCAGAACAGGAAACTCAGACTCTATAATAAGTATGCTGTCACTTTTCATGAGGTGAGACAAAGTAGAGGTGCAGTACTGCAGATTGAAGAAGTAGTTGCTAAAGGTAGTCATGTAGTTTTCTGTACTGCAGTCCTGTAGATTTTCTACAGTAGCACTCACTCTTTGTAACCATCCCTTTTTGCATTGGATGTGGATTATGAGATCTGCAAACCTGTTGTTTGTTTCCCCTGTTCTCTTGCTTTCGATGGTTGTGCACATTTATTTGTGACTGGCTCAAACTGAAGAAAACAAATGGTCTTAATGATATTAGAAAAGATATTAGATGATAGATCATTGTTGTTTTATGTAATCATATTAAAAGTTTGTGGCATAAAATTATTAAAATTGAAATATATAAGTAGTAAAAAGGATTTAACTGATAATGTATTTGTTTGACTTGCAATTTAGCAAGAGATTTTTGGAGCAATTTGAAATTTTAGAAATACAGCCACAATGTATGTAAGTAGTAGGGAAAACACAGTGGGAAGCTGTTGAGCCTGTCATGACAATGTATCCGTTATCCTCAGAGTATCACTGATGATATGACTTTAGATTTCCTTCTTACTCGAAATAATAAAAACCAAGCAGTGTAAGTTTAGAGTGTGTTATAACACATGCAGAAGTATCACAGTTTAATGTAGCATATAAGCAAGACATTTCAGTGTTATTATTAATAGTATTTCACTAGCAGCCCTGAGTACTGTGTGTATGTGTGAGGCTTGGAGGCTGTCTGTCAATCACTCATTGTCTCATTCATTGAGCCTAAATGGAGATGCTGTGAATACTGATGGCAACCTTGGACCCTTTGAACATTTTCTTTTCTTTCTTTCTGTCTGTCTCTCTCGCTCTCGCTCTCCCAGCAGTGGATCTATCTGTATTTGATTATGCTTCTACATATTTCATATTCATCAGCTTAGCCTCCGCTGTTGTTGTAGTGTTTTTATTTTGATGTGACATCCCATTTCACCTCATCACATCTCCTGCTGATGTACCTCAGCATTCTCTAATTCTCATTCTCATTCTTTTTCTTAATCTTGTTCTTTCTCACTTTCTATTCCTCATTTGATCTTTTTCACTGTGCTCTTCACGCCATCCAGTTTTCCCACTTTTGTCCTTTTCATATGCTCTCCTGTCGTACTGATGTATGTTTGATGTATCAGTTTGCATCGCACAGTGTTGTAGCCCTTGATCTTTTATTCTTTTTCTTCTCATTTTCATGTTGAGGTGCTTCGTTTCATCATCTTTTTTTGCTGCTCCATTTCTTTTCGCTTATCATTAAATGTAAGGAACTCAACTCTGAGTATTTTATTAATTGTTAATTGTTTTGTCTGTGTAGTGATTTAGACATTATTTATTAGTATTTTTTAAAAACCTTAAGCTTCACCATGACAAAAAAGCACATTCACTGATTTTCATAGAAAACGCTGTATCAACACTAGTATGCTCTTACCACATCACCCCACATTTTGAGAACACTGTGGGGAACTAACTAGTATCAGATTCCATGTACTGCTGTTTTATAGAGAAGCACTAGATTACTGCTACTATTTTATACCATCATAAAGCCACTCAGACGTATAGGTTTTTAAGAGAGGACATTAATAGGGTCCAGTGTCACTTTGTATCAGATCTGATTCAGCTGTCTGGTGTCACAGATGTGTTGTCAAAATGCTCCCATATGGTACCATTTTTTTATGTTCTGTATTTCATTAGATTCATGAGTTAAGGGAAATGATGAGCACTGCTCCTGAATTAAACACAAAAGAAAGCTGTGGCTCAAATAATTGAAGACCAATATATTCTATTTAATGCAATGATTTCACAAAGCTGCAGAAAGATATTCCTCTCTATGGCTGATAGCCATGGTAAGAAACCATCTATGAATAACAACTGTTTAATGGTCCATTGCATTTTATAACATTTTACTCTATCAACTCAACAGGCTTTACATAAAGTGGTATGGATGTGGGTTATTACATAATAAAAATAGCTTTCAGCCTTATTCAGGATAAAAAATTGGTCTTCTCTCTTTTGTTCACATAGTATTGTACTTATCTTTAGACTAAAATACTATTCATCATCCTTCCCACAGAATCCTAAATTCCAGGAGCCTGTTACCCTCGACTTTCTAGATGCTGAGCTGGAGAATGACATCAAAGTGAAGGTAGAGTATGCAGATACTTGCAAGTCCCCCCACCACGCACACACACACACACACACACACAAATTCAAGCTTAGTTACAGTCCATGTGAGTTGAATACACATAGAGGCAGATATCCACGTACCAGATGTCTCATGTCTCCTCATAAAACTATCATGATCAGTTCCTGCAAGAGATTTATTTAGTGTCCCTGACTCATTGCTATGAGGCAATGCTGTGCAATGTTTTCTAATCAGCCGATACTCAGTGAATCAGATCCACTGATACTGGAACTATATGTTTCTTATTTTTTCTGTAGATCAGGAGAATGATGATCGATGGTGAGATAGGAGAACGCACCATTCACACTCTGGTGAAAACACAGGATGAGGTAAGAGAAAATAATGAGAGAGGCTTAACAGGTATTTTGGGGAGCTTTATACAATATTTGTTTGGGATCATATATATAGGAGCCCTATCAAGAAAAAAAACTGCACAGTTTTCTTAGATATTAAAACATATGTGATGTCAGAGACTTTCAATGCTCCATTACATTTATTGTATAAAGCCAAGGCAAGACTTCTGCAAAATTGTTTTAAAATAATTTATCAAACAGAAAAAGATGCCAAGGCATTTTTATTATTCAACATGTGTCTCTTAAACTTCTCCATGAATGGCTTGTTGGCTTTTAAAGTTGTAATTAAAGTTTAAGTTATACACCTTATGCTTTCCACTTACATTTTATGCTTCTTCACATTCAACATGTCATGTTCCCTGCTTCAAGAATAAACTGATCACTTCTGTTTGCAGTAATTAAGATCCACCTGCAGTGATGATAGCTTAGAATATTTATCCATTAATACAGCAGGAGAAACACTGAAAGAAAAAAACATATGACCTGCTGATTTCGGTAGGGAATTAGAATCTCTATCTTCCTAAATTTTTTACAGATTTAAAAAAAGATATACAGCTATTTAAAACTATTTTGGAACAGTAATCGATACAACATTTGATCTATTTACATTAACATTACAAAATATTTCTCAATGCCAGTTGCTTTGTGTTGCTTTATCATCTTTGGCAGAGATACATAGATAGAGGAGTCAGGACCTACACATGGGCACCGGTCAATGGAACAGATTACAGGTGAGTGAGCAATCTCAGCAGTTTTTTTGCTCTGCTTGGATAATGGGAAATACATTTAAGAGATCATTTTTGCATTTCACTGAACATGCCAGAAAGTGTGCATTCCTGGGAAACATTTGAACCTTAGTTAATTGTGTATTTTGATTGATGGAAATTTCCAATAACCACATGCATCTAAAGCTTTTGGAAAAACATGTAAATGACCCAGATGACCTCAAACTATGAAATTTAATCATCATCACTGTGTCTGTGATTGTTTTTTTCTGCAGCCTGGCTCTTGTTCTTCCTAAATACAGTGAACACTTCATTCAAGCTAAACTGGGAAATGAAATGAAACAAGCTATGTGTGAGTATAGCATATGCCCTCATGATAAAGAGTGCACAAACAAATCAAGTAGACTTTGCTGGTGCCGCACAACCAGCTCCCTTGAATACTTTCTTTTTGTCGTTATCTTGAGTATCTCCACTTGTTTTGTATTATTTGCTCCCAGCTGGAACCGCAACCACTCCTTTGTATTTTCTGCTCAGATCAGCAGATCCCCACAGCGCTTTTCTTTTGTAGTTCAACCCACTGGTCAGTCGCCCTGCACTCCCACACACACTCATCCACATGCTTTCCCTCTCCCAGACCCAGCCAAGAGCACTGGCTCTTTTGATCTTGTCTACATTTTGCTCTTCTGGACTTATTTACTCCCCCTGTCTGGCACTCCTTCTGGCTTAGGAGGAGATGAAACCTCTCTCACTTCTTCTATCTACTCATTATCGCCTCCTCTACCAAACTTCATTTCTTCTGCTCTCTACCGTTTTCAATACACTTACTGGCCACTTTATTTGGTACAATCTAATGCAATCCAGTACAGCAGATCTGCCATGAATTCTACTTTTACGAGGTTACAATTTCTTGTATTCCTCTATATGTTTATTACTGAATGTACATCATACTGGAGTGCATTATTGTTTTGGCCACCCTATTTACTATAAATGAGAGGGCAGAGCTGCTGCATTTGATTGCATGAGATTGTACAGGTGTACTTAAAAAAAGTACCAGTATGTATACTGTAATGGCTATTTCTATAGATCAGGTTCCATTTTTCAGTCTACCCAAAAACGTGCACTTTAACCTAGATATTCTTTTCTGTATGTCTCCCTGTTTCTCTTTGTCTGTTAATTGAATCTGTGAACCTGTTCTCACCTTGTTCTTCTTCATCTTGATTCTTGCAAATATCTCCATTCTTTTTACATCTTTTTTGATTTGTTCATGCTTTCAAGGTTGTTTCTCTGTGTGGTTGACTCTCTCTCTCTCTCCTAATGGCTAAAATGATTGCAAATAACATCTTACAATTTACAAGGACGAAACTATTTCATGTACATACATATATGTGCATCTATACGTCTTTATAATTCTGTGCAATTCTTTGCTTTGATTCTGATAAAACTTATTCTTTCCTGTCCTACTACTGCACTGGAATTTGACAGCTTCTACTTGGGGCAAGTACTCTTTCATTTTGTGTCCTCATGTTTGTCCTCTACATGACTGCATGGTTATGTTTTAGGTCATATTATCATACAGTGTGTATGTATGTAGGCATAAATAGACATGCAGAACTATGCAACTATACAATATAATTGGTAATGGTTCGTTAATAGAAGCAGGGGTTGGTGTCAAATTATATAATTAGTAGAAAAACAATAGATTCAGCACATAGCCATCTAGTGTTATTGTAATTTTTGATAACTGTCCCGAAGGATAAACTGCTAATGACTCAGTTATTGTTTTGGCCTCTGCATCACTCACTCCCTGCTGTAACTACTCTGTCACCTTACCATAAAGGCTGTCAGAACATTTACAG
Organism: Ctenopoma multispine; assembly: GCA_034779795.1. Taxonomy (NCBI): domain Eukaryota; kingdom Metazoa; phylum Chordata; class Actinopteri; order Anabantiformes; family Anabantidae; genus Ctenopoma; species Ctenopoma multispine. Next base: position 11,255,198 of record JAUYWH010000024.1, on the reverse strand, counting down.
GCCTCTTAAGGAAAGTAACACACCATACCTTTCTGCCACAGACTGCTCCGATAGGGAGTTAGGGACTCTTAAGTTCTCTGTACAGCCATATAGAGTTTCACAGTGGAGCCAGACCACCAATACCTTGATCCATCTTATAACTTTTCTGTGGTAGGTGGTTCCTGCCATCACTTGTCCTCCTAATACAAGTCCCCAACCCTGGGTGTGATAGATGCTCTTAGATTAGCAGGAATGCTGCGTCTGTTGAATAAATGAACTACTACTAGGGGTAAAGAGATAATGACAAATAAGTAAAGCATAAGAAAGAAGAGAAAGAATGTATGGTGTGTAAAGCAATTGGACAAAGAGACACCCTGCCCAGTCTACAGAGACAGAGGGACAATGAATCTGTCTGTTATGTTTTATGTGAAGGACATTGTTTCATCCTGCACCAGATTTCCATGACCCGGAGGAAACTCAGTGCGCAGTAATTGTTTTTGCAGACTGCACCACACGACTCAATATATTTTAAAGGCAATGTCCAAAATGTCTTCATTTTAAGAGACCAGTGAAGAATGGCTATTGATGCCTGTCATGTCATTTATGAGATAAGAATTACCAGACAGGATTTTAAATCGAATCCAGAACCAGAGCAGACAAATAGTGGGAGGAATTTTCTTTATTACTACGGTATGTTTACCTGTTGTTTAACTGTACGCCCATGCTGTAGTGTCCTCCTAATCATTTCACATTAGTTCTAGAAAGTTCACTTTCTAGTTTTTTTTTTCATTAAATTTACATTGTCTGTTAGATCTATTTGCCTTTCACCACAGCAGAGTACCTCATTACATACTGTGAGAAATATTTATAATTTTGTGCATATTTTCCAACATATGACATCATTTGTCAGCTGATGAATGAGTTGTATTCAACCTTTGTCTTTCCTACTTTCTCCTCTCCTCATCTCTTTCTCCCTGTGGTCACAACAGGTCAAGCAGGCAAGTATTTCCCAGTCAGTTATTCTCTCATGTCTTTCCATTGCACCTCTGTCCACACTCTCTACCTTAATCTATTGCCTCATAGCTGTCCAATATTTTAAGCGTCTGTGCATGTGTGAGTATGCCTGTGTATAACTAAAGCATTATATGTGCACTACTGTATCCACATATTGCCCACCAGTATTTCTTTTCAGATGACCATCCAATAATCAAGTGTATTTGAATTCATAGGGTCAGCTCACAAACACTAGTTTTTCCACCATTTTATAAATATAGCTCACACTTTTATGCACTTACAGTAATCTCCATATTGCAATAATACATAGCAGGATTCTTGATAATTACAGCAGTTCAATTATGAGCCTAAATCAGATGTTTCTTTGTGTGTTCAAAAGCTATGGAAACCATACAGCTGGAGAGGTTTGACGAGTTTGGTTACACCTACGTCGCTCCAAGGTGAGTGATCCTAACATGCAGTTAGATGCAATTTACAAGGTACAATGCAGTTTTACAGTACAGAAACAAACAATAGTCTGATATTAAAACTGATAAGCATTATTTCTTCAGGGAGTACTGCAAAGACCTGAAGTTGTCACCCAACAACACCCAGTTTCTCCTTGACTTCAACCAGTATATTGATAGGTACACACCAGATTCATGTAAGTACCTCTGCATTTGTTGTGATGTCAGCTTTCTGCACTGTTTGTGTTCATAGATTATTATAATACCACTGATACACCTCAACATACAGTACTGTATGATGTATTCTGATGTGTGCAGTAATGAGAGTGGATGTCTTAGGTATACATATACTGTATGTTTTACTGTTAGTCATGGTGAAATCTTCCACTCTGATCTCACAATGATCAGCATCTTCGTTCATTAGGTTGTATGGTATAAGCAGTATGACATCATCCAGATTGACTGGGTTTCCTAGAAGCCTGATGCTGTCATGCTACATAGTGACTCAGAATATCTGATTTGTCATCATCTAATGGACCTCATCCCTACTGTGGCATACCACCAATCCCCAGCTAATGGATCAGGGTATCCTCTATCCTTTTTAACCCAAGGTCAGATATACTTAGGAATTAATGCATCTTACTCTGCAGTTTACACAGTTTGTTCAGTTGTCATAAAAAGTCATGGACATAACAACACTCAATATATGCTATGCTGTGTTGAAACTGTGTGAATAAAAAACAAGTTTTCACACAATTTAAAGTACAAAAAGTACTTTGAATGATCTATAAAAACAAGTCTTCCTGCTGGATGATTCGCTGACTGATCAATTTTTTTCTACCCTCATTCATCCAAGGAGATATAGGTGACCATACTTGTTCAGCTCCTGACTGTAACTTTTACAGTATAGTATACAGTTTAATTATTAGTCTTCCCAGTATTCCTACTATTAGCCAGTGAATCGATCCAATGCAAAAATGCTGAATTAAGTGCACTGCTCAGTAGCACTAATTATTGTGTAAGCCAAAACCACAACTTATTCATAGTGCCCGTGCAGAGTTTTCAATAACCTTGAACAATAGATCTCTATTGCTTTCATTACTGCACAGTATTAGCCTGGTGTCGTAATGTCAGCAGTATGTAAAATGTAACTTTTACATACTGTCTTTAAGGTAATGTGTCCCTTGTGAGTCGACTGATCCTGGATGCAGGTCTGACAGCTGAACTGGTTAAACTTTGGGATGAGCAGACAGTGTGAGTGCCAACCGCTTTGCTCTTCTCTGCTTTAAACGATGGAAAGATGTAATCTACTTTAACTATACTTGTTAAATATAAGTCTTTCTTCTTATATGGATTTGATCATGTGTAACTATTCGAACATGATGAAAGCAACACACAAAATGGATATCACACCCAACCATACTGAGCTCTGCCAAGACATGCTGTTTTGTGAGGAACATGAAAAAATTGTGTTTTTTCTTTCATGATATGCCCAACACACTGACACACACACTGCAGGGTATCTGTTTAACATTACAACATATAGAGACAAGTGACTCTGGACATATAGCAATTTGTGTTTTTTCTGCAGCTTGGTCTCACACTTCAAAAACAGTTTTTCCAATAATTGTCAGTGTGATTGACTTTGATGTTTCATCTGCTGTTGTTTTCCATGTTCTCAGTGATGGGATTGTGGCCAGGTTTGTAGCCACAGATGGAGGAATCACAAGAGTCTATCCAAGAAGGTACTCTCCCGTCTTTCCTCTCAGTTTCACTTGTAGCGTTAACTCTGGCATTGTTAAACAGCACAGCAGGCTCTGGCCAAATATCTGGTGGTGTAAATGTGTGAGATGAAAATGGATACAGACTGTAATGCTCTTAGGTTGAGCTCCTTTGGCTGGTGTACTCACCTGCTCCACTGGGTTATTTTACAGAACATGGAGGATTAGACACTTTTAGCAGAGCTCCCAGAGCTTGCCAGGCCAGCACAGGACATGGGTCAAATCCACAGATCCAGCAGCCAAGTGCTGCTCATTTTCCTCAATTTCCTCACTTCTGCTTTTGTCTGAACTACATTTGGAGGTTCCACTTTGTCAGAATATAACATTCCAGCTGAAGATGGATGTATATTCCTCCTACTATAAAACATGGAATGTAATCAGTTATTGCTTTTATTGGATCATGCCCGTCATACATCAGTGCTTTGGGTGCGACTCTTATTTCGATGAGTAACATTTGGCTGTAGCATAAAATGTAAATTGCTCACATAGATTAAACACATTTAACCTGCGTTTAATGTCTGTAATGGTCCATATATAATATTACGTGACTGTATTAATGTTTTCAGTGCTGGGGAGGAATGGACTGAGAATCCTGAGACATATGAATCCAGCTTCTACAAGAGGACCCTGGACAATGAGATTTATATTTTCACAGCTCCGTCTTTCACCAGTAAGTTTTCTATATAGATTCATACAGTATGTGCATGTTTTCTGTGCATGGGGATCTTCAGTGTGGTCTGGCACTGAGCCTATCCTGCTCTCTGCCTTTGGACGTCATCCCAACCCTATTGGCAAAGATCACACTCTCAGGCCTCTGATATCACTCTCTTTATCCTTCTCCTTTTCCCGCTGTGTCTTTCACCACTCATCCCCACCCTCCCTCCTGCCCTCTATACTTCCTGTTATCTCCACTGATCTCTCTAACAGACATGAGGAGAGGCAAATGTCAGTGTAATGTAGCTGTGCTACAGTTGACTGGATTAACACATGTACTGGCTTCACAGATTTCATTCCACTCGTTTACAGCAGCTAAAAATGCATGGAATTCCCCTAAATGGATAGCGATTATTCTTCTTTAAACCATAGTTCACATTCTCCCCAAGTACTTTTAAACATGATTTCAGTAAAATTACCATGATTACTGATTCTCTTCTCTTGTGTATCCATTTTCAATTGCAGCGGAGGGCAGGGAGCCTGTTTTTGAGCCAGGCATTCTAGTGAGCAAAGCAGTGGACCTCACCATTGATGAAGTCACGCTCAAACCAGCAGGTCAGTCTTGCTAATAGCACATTTCTTCTTGTGATGCAGCAAAAATGAAAAGACTCAATAGTTATTCACCAAAGTGGCACCTGTGCTTGTTTTGTGATCTTTTCTGTAGTGGTCGGAGTGAAACTCAATGTATCATTCTGGATGAACATTTTCATAAATGCTACGTTGAAACTCAATGTAAGTTGTGTTAAATTTGATTTATAATGCATGTATTCTTATCTCATATCTGTGACACATTAAGCTATTGGTGTACAGTTTTCATGTTTCTATCTTTCAGTGCAAGGATGAGATTTGTGGCTGTCTGAGGAATGACAAGGTAAAATATTTTACAGTTTATTGAATCTTGTTTGGAGTACTTCTTTGCTGTAAACATATTGTCATCTGCACTGCTTTGCCCTTTCTGTGACTGTGCTAATAGCCCTATCAAGAATTGTTGTCTTACAAACATTACAATAAATCCTTGCCTACAGTGTGTTGATGTATTTTAGTTAAACTACTACCTCTTTAAAATATTGACAGATTACTTTTAATCTTCACATTTGTATCAAGTGTATTTATTATATTTGTACAGCAATGAGACTAGAATTTATTTTATCTTGCAGCACGTGGATTGTGTGATTCTGGACGATGGAGGATTCCTTCTCATGTCCAATCAGGAAGAGTATATTACACTGGTGAGCTACCATCAAACATGTTCTTGACATTATTGTGACCAGTAATGTACTGTATGCTTAACTTAACGGTTATCTTCCTCCACATGACCAGTAATCAGTGAATCACATATATATCTGTATATATGAAGACTTTTCTCTACCTTTGGCCGCCCTTACTTTTGTCACAGCTATCCATCAATCTCATAAAGAGGTCAAATAAAGGGCTTATAACTCATACAGTATATGCGAATAGCATCTAATCTCTGAGTTGCTTGAAAGCTCCTGTAGGACAGCAGTACATCCCTGTAAAGCACTAGCCACTGGAGAAGGATCAAAGGAAAGGTTCTCGTGGGTTTTAGTCTGTCATGGAAGCTGTAGTGAAATGAAGTGAGTCCCTAGTGTATGCAATAAGTCAGCTCTGCTGCGTTAACTCCACTCTTTCAGTGGGTTTTATTCAGTGGGTTTGGAAACATTTCATGTCAGTCATGACAGGACATCTGCTGACTTTGATCCATCCTACCATCACACTATCTGTAATATAGTTTATGTTTCTCGAGTATTTCAATACGCACCCTCCTGTCTTGTTTTCACATCGTATGATACATTTAATGTCCATTCGGATCACGCAGAATCTTTGGCTGCCTTTTGCTATGTGTTGTAACCACAGTTCTATTAACAGCCACAGTCCCATGTGAGTACTCTATGGGTCAGGCCATTTTATATTACTTATGTATATGAGTTTATAAAAACATTTTCATGCACTTCATATGCTTAGCCAGTTAGAATAAACTCACTTATCCCTAAAAGGCTGCTCTTTAAAATACACTAATCACCTGATTGGCCATCCACTGGGTCTTCAGCTACATGTGAAACTACAGCGTGACCTGTTCTGAGCATCATTATGAGATACAGTATGTGACCTTTTAGTTTACATGGGCTTCACCTTTAAAGTGGGCTCTTGGTTTAGTGAATAAAGTAAAACATCTTTCAAACAAAACCTGATGAGAACCAATGATACTAGAGCATACTACCACTTTCCACCTAACCAGTCAGCCTGTTCGGAGGGTGAAAGGACCTGGCAGCAGCGCAAAGCGATAGAGTGATGCTGTGGATCAGATATGTTCCACAGAACAGTTGGCTTATGTTGATCGGCAAAGCATGTGGATTAACATTTTCAGTGCAGTGGTATAGGTTTTGTTTTACAACCTGAATTTTACGGTGCTTTCACTGACTGTTTTATCTTTTGTGTACGTGTGAACTTATCTAGCTAGGTCAGTTCTTTGGCGAGGTAGATCCAGTGCTGATGATCAACCTGGTTAACACCTCCCTATACTCGTTCAACAAAACCTATGACTACCAATCTGTGTGTGACCCAGAGAAAGACAGCAAGGCTGCAGCAGGACCTCGCTCCATCCATGTGGTTAGATACTAACTCACACAAGCTGACAGACATCTTTCTTTCTTTCTTTCTTTCTTTCTTTCTTTCTTTCTTTCTTTCTTTCTTTCTTTCTTTCTTTCTTTCTTTCT
>JAUYWH010000024.1:11206126-11248429 GCA_034779795.1 Ctenopoma multispine | reverse complement strand
TCTTTCTTTCTTTCTTTCTTTCTTTCTTTCTTTCTTTCTTTCTTTCTTTCTTTCTTTCTTTCTTTCTTTCTTTCTCAGATAACTAGTGTTTACACTTTATTCTACATACTAGTAAGGATGATACTTAGAAAAAAACTGTTGATAGAATCTGTTTATCTGTTCCCTGATTTCGTATTATTTTCAGTTCTCTAACTGAATTGCTTTTCATCCATTCCCATCCACCGTATTTATTCTGCATAACTTTTCTACTCTTTCTTCAGCCTACCATTGCAGACCTGCTCAGTATTGGTTGGTGGGCCTCCAATGCTGCCTGGTGAGTGTGCAGGTTGTAAATTTGTGTTTCTGTGTTTTGTTTCTTCCATTTGTTTGTGTTTGTGTTTTAGAGTGGGAGTAAATTTGTACTTTAGGGTAGGTGTTCGTATGTTGTTGGGGGATGAAGCTGGCTGGGTCATTGCAGGACAAGGGCAGTTACACAATAGTATTCTGCATCACTACCTGTATGACTATCCAACAGCAATATAAGCAGCTTTTAAAAGAGGAGAATGGATAGTTCCCATGCCTTTTGCATTACCATAACCATATGCAGATGTGTGTCTATTATCAAACCGTGTTTGGTTGCTTAGTTTAAATAGGTTAAATGTGGTTTATTGACTCCTACATGTGATTCTTTTACATTCTCTGTGTCCAGGTCAATACTCCAGCAGCTCTTTTTGGGTCTAATGTTCCCCAACATTCTGGATGCAGGTGAGATACAGAAGCTGTGATGGTGTCAATTGTAACTGTCAACTTACTTAAACAAACAAACAAACAAACAAACAACAAAACCAATTTTTTTGATGGATAATCCAGCCACATTCTTCTCAATGCTTTCCCTTTTTTTTTTTTTTACTTTTCTACTATTTTTAGTGGAGTCAGCAGATGAAGACATACCTGATGCTATGTTTAAAGAGAGCTGTATCACAGAGCAGACTCAGTACTTCTTTGACAATGAGGAAAGATCCTACTCAGGTGTCTTGGACTGTGGAAACTGTTCCAGGTAAATCTCTTCATGTAATTATGTGCATAAATATGTACATGTCCCCATTTCTGTGGTCCATTCATACTCTGGATGGGTTATAAAAGGTTTTCCATCTCCTGTATTTTCTGGACATCTTTCCATTTAATGGTCTGTGGGGATAGGTCCAGAATAGTATTAGTTTCCTGGCCTCTTCTGTTTTCCAGCCTGATTTCAGGCAGCTGTTTTCTGATGAGTTTTGATCAGACACAGATTACCTTGATCTGTCAGTGACCGGAATCGCAGAGGGAGGCACAAAAGCCCTTTTATCCGTTTTTCTTCCCTCACTCTCTGGCTTTGCTTCAAGCTCTCTAATATACACATTCACGGACCACTGCACATTTACTTTGCTCTAACCTCATTTTTTGTCAATTTGGGCTGTCTGAGGGGGTTAAATATGGCTGTAATTACTGGGTGTTATGAGTCCCACGTGTCTGATGCTTTACTCCCCAATGTTAACAACTGCAGACACAGAAACAATTATGACTACCATAAAAAGACAATCCCAAGAAGAGGGAAAAGGTATGCATTACTTATTACTTAGTATCATTTACTCTAAGAAATGAAAGCAACTTGCATACATTCCAGACATACATCAACATACAAACGTATTACAAACCTTAACAAATCATCTTTATTTATACAATAACAGATGTAAAATCAAAAGATAAATCTGTGGTGTTAACTCATATAATAAAAACTACTGAAAACAACACCATAATTGTGAAGATCACACCATAATAGAAACAAATCTTCCTTCAATATACTAAGTTAAAAAGGGGTTAAAGCTATTAACTAGTACAACCAACAAGAGTGAAGTAGGATATTATATTAATGTATGAATACAAACTGTATAAACTGTATATATTTACACATGTGTGACCAAATGTGCTGTCTAGGATGTATCGTGCCGAGAAGTTGCCAAACACCAACCTGGTGTTCCTGATCACCGATGCCAAGGCAACGTGTTTGTCATGTGACCCCAGACCGTTACGACAGGCTGAGCAACCCTGTATCCTTTCACTCAGCTCATGAAAATCAAACGTTACATTAAACTTCCTTTTTTACTTTCCAGCCCTCCATCCATCAACCCTTTGACAGGCGAGCTTTAAAGTCTCAATACAAGGACACACACCTAAGGAGTTTGCAGTAGGTCCCACCTGAATGTTCACGGGTGACCAGTAAACCAGATGCACAGCATATGAAGGCTGGTCTCAAATTACTTCCATATTAGATTTCCTTGTTTAAATTCATCTGGGCTGTATGCTACCATCAGGTTAAATTAAGGGCAACACTAAGGATGTGTTTATGTGTATGTGCAATATGTATGTATATGTTTTCAGAATATTTTGTTTAACTGATGTGTCTGCAGTGTAGCGTCCTGCTGGTGTGAAGTTAATGGTCTCATAGGACTCCTGCTAATAACAACACCAATGAACACTAACGCTCTTTTACACTCAAAATTACTGCTTGACCATATTAAATAATATATATAATAATATGATTCTCCCTCTGAATGTAATTATTTTATTTTAATCTCTTTTTAATGCTAATAGAAGATCAGCAAACATCTGGAGAAAAGTCAGAGTATTGCTAGCCAAGGCTGATGAGCTGGAACAGCATACAGCCTTTGGCAAGGAAATTAAGAGTCAGCACATCATCTAACTGTTTTTAACTGTAAACTGCATTTTCCTGAGAATGATCCTTCAGCTGTAGGTCCAGATCCATGCGAGCTGGCTCAGAACCCCAGATACCGCAAAGGGCCGGACGTGTGTTTTGATAACAATGAAAATGTAAGTCACAACCACACGTCTTTGTGCACAAGAACATATCTGGACACAGGTCTAATAGTGAGGTCTCTGTCAGTTTCTTTCTGGTTTTCATCAAAATGATGCTTCCTGGACAGATTCAAAGCTTTGTTGGCAGCCTGCTCTTCCACTCTGATCCATACTTAACTTATTAAGTTCGTTTGGTGACTGTTAATTTTTACTTTATGATAATTGCATGAAATTATCACTCATATGATTTTATTTTTCTTGCTTTATATGTTCTTTTCACTTACCATCTGTCATTCTTGTTTTATGATTCTGCATCCCAATGGCTGCTCTTTGTCTGGTAGGATGAGCCCTTGTGCCCAATCAGCAGAGGTTCTGCACTGAGCTCCGCAACTCTCTTCTTGTTTCTGCTGCTGAGTTCAGGGTTGGTGTCTTTAAAAGCTTTGACTGACATAAACCACAGCGATCTTCACTGAGATTTGAGCCCATGCAATGACAAGGCAATCCTCACAGTTAGCTGAAATTCATGTAAATGTAGTAATCAAAATATATATGGATAAATGGATCATTATCCAGCAATATATATATATATATTGCTGGATAATGATCCATTTAAACATTTTACATCCATCTCACAAATATATGGATATCTAATTACATATTATGTATTTTATCAGTGCCTCCAGGAATTTACGATGTTGTGATCTCAATGGTTAATGCAAATTCTACCAATTCTCGTGAATTCTATGTAACCTTGCAGGTTGTAGCAGAGCTTATGCAGCCTCTCACACTATATGTGCATGGTGTTACTTATTTCCTCTTACAACAAGAAGAGAAGAAGTATCCCATTTCCAGGATACTGAATATAATTTGTGGGCTCAGGAGGCTCCTAGGAACTTCTCAGCAGAGGTGGGATGTCTGCAAAAGTTACTGCCAAAGGCCACGCAGGGCAATTCACTGATGTTCTGCAAGAAAGTGGGGCCAAGCTATTTGCAACATGTGCAATGTTGTGATGGAACACAAAGAAAAGTCATCACTTGACAAATAGTTGTCTACCATAAAGCACAACCAGAGAATGTTTGAAACTCAGCAACAGCAGACAAAGACAAATCACTGTGACAAATGCCGATGCATATACATGTATTGCAAGTGCCGAATCAATTTAGGTAACATAAGCCTGGTTAGTGTTAATTTAAGTGATGTAAGCGTGCTGACCGATTCGTGCTATTATGTGTTTTCTGTGACAAGCTGCATGTGTGTCACTCAGAACAGCAAATCCTATTCTCACTACATCAAATTGCGTTTTTGCAATTTTCACTGGTAAAACTGGCTAAAGGTGCAGCAACATATATTAGTTTCTCAGAAAAGTTGCTGTGAATCAGGCATTTGAGGCAATCCCAAAAAACAATGCAAGATCCTGGAGGTACTGATTTTATGTGGTTTTGGATTTTGGATTTCCTCATACACATTAAAATAATTTGAGAATGAAATGGCCCACTAGTGTAAGTAAATGAGTTGGATTTGTTTCTTTGTTGCATGCTTATCTCCCTAACAGATTGCTACATCTTTTGTTGGATTTTTTTCCCTTTTTCAGTTTTTTTTACCTCAGCAGATGGAGAGCAGATTAAATCTTGGCTATGAAATGTGTTAAATCATTTTGATACTGTAATTGCACCACACCACCACCATTCAATGATAGGAGCACACGTTTCTAAATCTATCCGGAGCCATCACCATTTTATTTAAATGCTGTGTCAACTAAATTAACTAAATATGGAAGCAAATTTAGATTGTTTATATTTTATATACTTGGATGTTTTTTCTGGGTTTCAGTATAAAGACCTGATGCAGTAACAAATGCAGTTACATACATTCCCTTGAAAAAATCAACTAAAGTTAATGTTTTGTACCGTTTGAGCTCAGTAGAACAAAAGAGCAAGGTAGATAAATCATGTGTGAGATCACTGCATCACCATCCAACTTCAAACAGTTTACGAGACATGTAAATATTTGGAAAAAATATTTGCCATATATTTGTGAACTCAGTCTTTCATTGTGTTCTGAAGGCTTAGATCACACACATAACAAGCCACCAATCCATGTGTCTGTGTTTATATTGTGGGGAGGCAAAAGGAAGGGGAGGAATGGCTGAGGAAGTAGATGAACAGAATAAAAGTAGGCCGCATCCCTTTTCCTATTTCAATCTGTCCCATTACATTTGGCTCAGCTCCTTATAGGAAGACAGTTTGTGTTCAGGCAAGTCCATTTTGTCACTGGAGTAAACAGAGGAAGCTTCATATAGCTTTCCTGCCCTTTGAGTAGTGACGATTCCCACCTTTTTCGTTTAGGTCTTTGGCATGCACGGATATCCTGTATACTCCCATTAAATACAAAAAAGCCACACAATGATGTAGCCAGGTGCTTATGTGTACACACAGATTGGTGAAAAGCAGAAAGATGTCTAGAATACTTCCATAGCTGCAAAAGGGCATTTTAATGAATCTTTAATTTGGGGAAACATGCTTGCTTTCTTCACAGGATTTAAATGATTGATATTGGGTACATAATACCCAGTATAGTATACCAAATGGGTAGTAGATGCTAGCAACCAGCTAGCTTAGCACAAATACTGAAAAAAGGTAAAGAGTGCTGCATGCAGCCAAGAAGCAATTTTTAGCACATATTCCCTGTCAGATGTATATTATGGTTTGTACAATTCGGTTTTAGGTGGACATTTGGGCAGAGCCAGCGTAGCTAAGCCAAGGTAACCATCTCCTGGTTCCAGGTTTATGAGATATGAAACTTAAAAGATCTTTTCAAATTACTTTTAGCTAAAAAAAGTAAAAAAGCATATTTCAAACTATGCCTTTAATATTACAGCTAGGCTTAGATTTATGTATATGATATATGCAGTATAGGAAATAATATACAATATAACCATGCACTTGTCATTACTTCTAGTAGCAGAAGCGTATATAACGGTAGTAGAGGTATTACATTGTTTATCTCACGTATTGACAACTGATTTGTCCAACAGGAAGATGATTCTGACTGTGGGGGAGGGACCTGCCTAAGCCCGTGTCTTTGGCCAATGCTCGGGCTCCAATTGCTGCTACTGTGGATCATCACATCTTTACAACACTCATGACCCCTACACACACAATTGCACACTGATCATCATCTCATTTCACAAGAGGCCAGAAGACACTCCAGTTATGCCATACAGGATGTATGCAGAATATTTTCAACGAGACTTTTTTTTCTTCAAACGATCACTATCAGCATTTCCATTCTCCAATGCCAAAGGGTGCTCATTCATTTCCTCCTCATCATTTTTAAAAATAGAGACACATTAACTGTGCTCAGCTGCACTCATTTTCATGATATATTCCTTAATATTCTCCTATGGTGCAAGAGTAAGAGCTAACCAAACCCTTTAATTCTGCCTCATTTTTTTTCTGATTTATTTAACAGAGGTTGAAGAGTTGTCCCACCACGCCAACTAAATATCATTCAAAGACTGTATGTTCACTGACAGCGTTGATTTGTGTAGTTGTCAATATTGTTTGTTGCTTATTATATTTACTGCATATGAATCCTTATGCTGTAATGATTGTTTATTTGGGCAACCAGTGCAACTATGAAGAATATCCTGTTTGTTTGAGTGTTTTTTAAATGTACTGTACCTATCTATTTATCTATTTAATTTTTTGTACTCCAACAAGCATTTCATGACTAGCTATGTGTTGTATTGTAGCAGCATGTGCTCAGTACAGAGCTAAAGACAACACAATTACTCAGACACCAAAGCTCCACACAGTACCAAGGACCACAGATACACACAAATGTACTACAGAGAATCTGTCAGCTAGTTTATTTTAAGAGATTTCTAAGATGTGGGTGTACATCAGAATTCAAGTTACAGATAGAGATAGATGGATAGCTTAAACACCTCACTGAGAAATACAGTAAGTGAAGTCAGTGTAGAGAAGTACCCATGTAAGTCAAATCCTATTAGTTTATTACAATTTGAGATATGTTTGTACTTGGTCTGACAGCTTTGGTTGTTTTGAATTTGATGCATCAAATTCCCAGTGCCTACATAGTAGCTCAAACAGTCTGTTATTTGAGTGAAGCAAATGCATCAGAGTTGTATTCTCACAATGTATGCTTCTGTGCTAATGCTTGTTGCAGCATAGCAGAGAGAATAGCCCTTGCAGTAATATGTTGTGAAATTAACTCAGTCTGCTGCAGTTATTCTAATGTAAAGCTGTCCAGACAATAGTAGAAACAACTACTGATTTTAATCATGGGAGAGGAAAATAATTTTCTTCTATGATTAAAAATCTAAACCAGACTTGAGCTTTTGTTCCAACCACCTAGTGTTTATTAGTCCTGTTTCTGTTCCCTTTCTGGATCACCAGACTCAGGAGCCAAGATGACATGTGAATGAGATCAGCATATCAAAATGACTGTTTCTTTCTTCTTCTTTTTTTCTCATTGCTGTTCTCCTTATGCTTGTTTCCTCTTTGTGTTTCTCTATAAGTGCTGTGAAGCAGATACTGAAGGCTCGGTGTCGAAACGCTGCAGTGTCATGGGATGAGCTTGTTCTGTGTTTGAATGCTGTCTGTGCCCATGGTCAGCATCAGGGCCTGCTGGAGAGAATATAGTATTACCAGTAATAATTTTGCATAGCCTTACTTTATCATAAGACATAAAAATCACACAAAAAAGAGGAAAGCTAAAGCATACACTTTAAAGCCGAGTTCTCTCCACCTTGCCTTCATGGTGACCTGCTGGTGTTGAGGTTATGCCTGTCTATCAAAGTCGCGTGTTGACTTGTGTTTTACCCGGGGATCCCGTGTCTATGTGCAGGCATGTACGTGTCCCTCCGATATCTGATTGTGCTTTAATACTGTACATGAAATACTCTTTTGTGGAACTTGACTAGCCTGAATAAATTTTGTATACATTTGTACACTATAACTATTACTGTATAAAAGAGAAAGGGGAAACAAAAGAAAAATGTTTATAATATGGTGTTGATTATTGTGCAAATATAATATATTCACAATAAAAGTGTTGTATTGTTGACCTGAGGTGCTTTTTATTCTGTCACATCTGGTCAGTTGCTTTAGCTCCACTGGGAGTAGACCAAACATGTCATCCTTCCTGCGCAGAGAGACAGCTGGTGAAAAAGGAAAGAGCATCTGCATCGTTGTGTGCATGAAGAAAAAGTGCATCTCTGTTCAGTCTGATGGCGTTTTTTCACCGTGTGTATGTTCCAAATTGTATTTTAATGTGGAGATGTGCTGTTTCATGTGTTGCATAATGTAAAAGTTGAGTAAGTTTAATATGAGGTGATATTAAAACATTATTTTAGTATACACAGTATGAACGGCCCAACATGAGTGAATACACTGCATACATACATTAATGTAAGGTGGTTATAACCAGCCATGAGAATATCTATTTACGCTTAGAAAATCCATGAACTAGATATTTCCTGTTTTCTGTGTTCCTCCTCCTCCAGCCTGGACTACAAGCTCCCCACACACATACATACACAAAGATTTTCACATGACTCAGATTAAGAAAGACTAGAAAAGTTCCCTCCAGATGATAAGCAATTGCTGCATGTATGGTGAACAGAGTGTGGCAGATAGTATTCAGACATACCTCTTATTCCTGTGTTTCACATTTTGTGACACTGGCAACATTATAGGAACAGACAGCTGTGCTGTCCCCTACCTGGAGCAGTGGAAAGCTGGATGCTAACATCAGAGGTAAAAAACAATTGTATTAGTATTTGTGTTTATCAGATGGTAATTTAAGAATCAATATGGCCACAGTTTTGAGTGGAGCGTATAAAGACATTTGTTTTTCTTGGAGATGTGTCAGACTGGGAGGTCTTCGTATGTGCACTATATAGCAGTAATCAAGAAGGGAGGCTGTAACAAGATACCCTTGTAAATTAGGATGAGGTCGTACCCTTTAACATGCCTGGCTTAAGAAGTTACAGACGCAGAAAAAAGCAGAGACAAGGTTATAGAAAAAAAAATGAACAAATTTGCTTAAAATAAAAGTTTTTGTTTTTAGTTTTTGTTTGTTTTCTCTTTATAGCTATAGACATGAATTTATTTTAATTGTTTACCAGTTACACTGCTGACATACAGTGTGATGCAGTTACTGTACAAATTGTGACTAAAAAAAATTGTGGTTAAAAATAAAATAAAAATAAATATAAAAAATATTAATCTCTAATCTAATCTATTCTCTCTGTTGTTTGTTTTTCTTCTTTCACACATGCAGATTTACAGTTCAAAGGATGAATATATTTGGGAATGTCCAAATTAGCCTTTCCATCCATATGAATGTTTTAGATAATTGGGTTACATTGTGCATTTGTTTAAAACGCATCTGTTCAGAAAACTCTTCTTTCTTCTTTTCAATCAAGGTCTTGATGCAGTTATTCTGGTATTATTATGGTGTCAAACAGTACAATGGCAAATACAATAAAGGAATTTTAATTTGAGTGACATGTATTTTTTTCTTTTTACTATGACATACTCATTTTTAAACACATATTTGACGTTTTTCTTCCACAACAGCATTTTCAACTGTTAATCCAATGAACCTATTTCAGCTGAACACTAGTCTTATCCAAAGAATCATTTCATCCAATCAAACGTTTTTAAAGCTGGAACTGCATGACTCGTTGGTGGTATGTTAAAGTCTGTGTATGGCTTTCTGGATTTGTTCCAATAATTGCAGGAAGTGACACATGAGTTTGATGCTGCATCAACAACATGACCCGTGACTGGATCAGAATGTTATTGCTGTTAATGTTATTAGAAAACCTGTCTAAAGTTCATTAACACTACTTTGATCATAATGTAACATTTGCGTAGACGTTTATCAGTGAAGGCTATTTCTGGAACAGTATTGTTACTCAATGACACTTTGACTCAACCATTAGCTCTAAATTTAGCTCCAACACTCTATGTAGCCCCTGGGTCATGACACCCTCGGGACAGTCAACCCAAGTGCGCATAAACTTCCCTGAATCTGGTAACCATAATGTGGTTTACATTAGCTGCAACATTTTTAATTGGCACCTTTTTTTACTAACAATGAAAAAAGTCTACGCTTCCTGTTAGGAGTGACAGAGGTCACTGATGTTCCGTCATCAGTCCAGCGGGGCAGTGACATCTGGGTGACTAAGTAGTAGAGCTAAACAGAGAAATCTTGATGTTTTTATTAACCATTATGAAACTCCAAATGGGTTTAGTTTGCTGCAGAAGGAAAACACAGAAACAGACCAGTTAATCATACAAAGGGATGCTAAATAGGCTTTCCTCATCTTCCTGTGATTGTTCCAACATTTTGGCACCTATCCTTACAAACCTCCACCCTATATGGCGACAGCCTAAGTCAAACAAAAACTTTAAATATACTTGCCAAATGGTAAGAGAGAGAAAAGTGGCATTAGACAAACTGAAGAAAGAACACCAAACATAGGCTTGGCATAGATTATCAGGAAATGCCACAAGCTTTTCCAAACCCTAAAACATGACCGCACACTTGTCTGTTCTCACTACAGTGCTGTACCTTGGTTTTTCTTTCTCTTCTTCTCTCAGTTGGTATGCAGGCTGTGTGTTCATTTTAGCGTGTGTGCTCAGCATGATTGGTAGGCGTAACGCTGGAAAACTCTGTCCAGGTGAACAGTCTCCACGGGACACATTCCATTCCAGCCCAGATTGGGGTTTGATTTGTGGATTTTCTCTGTATTTAGATTGGGGCCTGACATACATCAACTGGTGTTATGAGGTATTAGAGTTGTGTGGGGCACATGCATTCATTAAGTTTAAAAAGTATGTGTTTACAACTTTACAAAACTGTAAAGTCTATTTAAAGCACTATTGATCAAACCTAAATACAGTATTTCATAAATATTATGCACACAAAGACATTCTTGTCATTGATTTCACATTATTCCAGTTGTCGACAGTTGGTGCTGGTGGGGCTTGAAAGCAATGTGCTAACAAATCTAGAAGAAAACTGGAAGCTGTAAAACAAAGCAGGATATAAGATAGAAACTCAGCTTTGCATTTATTTAGCCATTTATGAGGACAGAAATGTAACATGTTTTGTCATGCAATTTATTGTAGTTTAGTTTTTCATGATTATAGGGCAATGAAACATAACCTTTGTTTATTTGTAAGAAACAAAGCTAGAGTGAAGCCTTCTAAGAAAGATAATGTCTAGAAGGTGTTATAAGTAAAATTTGTTTCCTTTTTTCAGCATTTTGCCTTTATTAGCAGTTGCTGATATACTTTTGTATGAGAGTAAATGAGAATCCTCCAAAACATACTAATCAAGCAAAAATAACTTTCAATCAAATCACTTTTAATCAAATTCTTTGATTAGTTAGAAAGGCAAGGCTCACAAGGTTCAAGGTTCAGTGAAGTGAAGTGCATGCTGACAGTGTAGTTCAGTGAGTGTGAGTCAGGTGAGGCTTCAACAACCCCTATACACATTCAAATAAGTTTTAGAACATATTTCAGTTACAGTAACACAATTACTGTATCTTTAATTTCACCTATTTACTGCAGCTTGGTGACTTATTCGAAAGTGAGGGAATCTTTAAACACGGTAACAAATTCTCCACTATATGAGAGACCCAATTAAGTCTGCAGTTATAATCATTATTAAGTTATGAATACAGGGCTATTCCTGTACAATAATAGATCAAGTTAATTAGATTGCTGGCTCAAAATAAAAGAAAAATATTTTTGACAACCTGGCAACTCAAATGCTATGCTTATTAATGGCAAATTACAAATTTGAAGAATGTTAAGAAATGACTTAATATCAAATAAAAAAATAATGCATTAATAAAGCATTGTTCATATATATTCAGCTCCTCTGGTTAGAAGGGTGGGGTGGTAACACTAGCTGGCTGCTAAAGATCTCACAGTGAGTGTGTGTGTTTGCATGAATGTTTTCATGTGTGTGTGCTCATGCTTCAAGTAACATGTGTGAGTCTGGGCGTCTGGCAAATCACTAAGGTGGGCTCTAAAGACTCAAGCTGTAGGCCGCCCCACCTGCACTACACTGTGTTCACCATCAACATGTTAATTACACATATGAGGTCTGACACAGACACACGTGGGATGAAATATACCTGCTGCCCCACAGCAGCTTTTCTTCTTCTCTGTTTCGTTTTCACCGACCACCCTCCTTCCCCTATGCGTCTCCAGTTCTACATGAGTCATGCTGGTAAATTAGCAGGGAGCAGTTAACAAGACAAGCTGCCTTGTTAGCAAATGTGTAAGAAATGAGGAAACACAGGTTTAGACACTATTTATAACATCTTCTCTCCCCTGTTCACATTGTCCTCAGGCTGTGGTTGGATCCTTATCTCAGCTGTATATTGTGACCATGTTGTAATTATTCTTTTGTAGCAATAATTGCTTGGAATCTGCAGCCAAATTGTTAAGCTAAATTTCTAGTTTTAGATAGCATCATTTTATGTTAGTGGAATGTTTACTTTACTGTTTACTACATTAGATGTGTTAAGTGATCACACTGGATCTTTAACAGGACCTGCAGGGAAACATAGGTAAAACTATAGAACGCTGTGCTCAGGAAGTTTGTTTAAAAAATAAACATGAAGCAACACAATAGTACAAAGTAGTTGTTCCTTTATAATAATCATTGTGCATGTAAACATGACCTATTTGTGTGCATTTTCCAGTTCTTTTCTGAGTTGTGCACTTCTCTGTGACTGACATCTACCATTAAAGAGCTGGCACAATAGAGTGCATGTAGGATGTTGATGTGTTTGTATGACACACATCATGTGTACTGTACTAAAGGATGTGTCATTTAAACTGTTATGGTTCGTGTTGATATACAAACTCACCAAGCCATTTTGTCCATGAATTGTTCCAAGGTTCAGTCTCAAATGTTCACATCAACACCCATAAACACAGGAGGAAGAGAAGACAAAGGCTGAATAAGGAGTGTGAACTGGAAACGTTCTGCTGATTTCAAATGCTCAGTGTGTTTTAACGCTTACATATCTAAACATGAGACATATCTTGTCAAAGTTTGGATGCTTGGAACTGGCTGGAGGACAACAAAATACAAAAACTGCAAACTGTGCTCACAAAATGTTCAGTTTAAAAATGGTGAAAAAACATCAGACATGACAACTCAGCAACATTTTAAAGGATTCAGCACTTTAGAGATGAGTCATTAGTAAAACTTAGCTCTCTGATTTCTGTGATCGATATCAAGTTTTAGTTTGTCACTGACAATGATGGAAACAGTTGTTTGCTGTTAGAGGGTAAAAAAAATCAATGGCGCATTGAGTGGTTTATGATTTCCTTTAATGCTATTTTTGGGGATGTGTTGGTGACTCAGTGTGCTAATGTGCATGATAATGAACTGATGTGTTAATACTCCACTTTTGTATTTCTGTCTGCTGCCCACTCTGCAGCTTTCTTTTACAGTCTGAAAACTCAAATGGAAATACGATTTGAAGCAGATCGCAGAGCTGCAATGCAAAAAAAAGGAAAAGTCTGGTTTTACGTTTCATCTGAGAAGCCTTATTTTTAAACTGTTTGTACAAACAGACTGTGTGTGTGTGTGTAGTTTATTTGTGTTACCCGTAACTGTCAGCAGATCTCAATTACGAGCAGTGACTACAGTCGCATGTAGTGATAACAGGAAGTATGTGTTTGTTTAAAGGGGGATCTCTTGACACACTATCTGTGTTTACAGCCCCAGTATCACCACTAACCCCAACACACACAAACACACACACACACACACACACACACACACAAACACACACACACACACAACCACTAAATGTCTTTCTCATTAGAGTGAAATACCTGAGCCACCTCTTGTCTGGACTCCCAAACCTCCTCAATCTGACTCTCTCAATTTGCTTATCTCTCCTTTTCTCAGTCAAAGTATCACATTGTCTTTCCTCAGTTCCTGCCGTCCCTTCTTCTCAATTTTTGCTTCCACTCCATCTCTTGACCATAAGGTCATATGAATAGAAACTGGAAGAGAGGCTGGTAAGTATTGAGAGTCTAAGTATGAGGTTCTACTACTTTACTGCAGATGGAACCTCACACACACACACATATGTATATATATATATATATACATACAGTACATGTATGTGCACCGAGAAATAATAGTATACAGCACAAGTCTCACAATGCACACAAAACATCCAAACAAATCTGCAGAAAGTCTATTAATACTCCATACACTCCAAAAATATGCACTCAGACAGACCAGCCTTGTATTGGAGCTCCCGGCCACAGTCGGCACATTTTTTCCCACTTTGCTCGTCATCTACACTCTCTGTGTTTCAACTTCTTCTTTGTCCATATCATCTCCATCTCCCACTGTACTTCCTGCCTCCATTACTAGCTGCATGAAGATATGAAGTTTCTGGCAATAACCAAGCACAGATGTGAGGAGTCTTGAATGGTGACGGCACTCATAAGAGCAAGGCAGTGGGCTACTGGGTCTCTCTAATTTCCATCTTCTAGCAGAATCTGTGGCTCTCAGACACAGTGAAAACACCCACTGGATTCTTGCTAAGAGAGTCAGTAATGAGATTGTGGTGATGAGGGTTTTTTTGTGTTGCGAGATCAAACTGGTGAAGGTTATCCAGTCATCTGCTGCTTGTTATGTGTGAGCATGCGTGTTTGTGAATGTGAGTGTGTGAGGCACTGACAAAAGCAAAAGAGTCTTAATGCATGTTTGCCTGCAAGAGACAGAATATGTGGTCTTGTTGCATGTATAAGTAGATGAGGGAAGGTGGAGAAGGGGAAAGAAAAAGAAAAAGATGGAGACTTGTGCTTCGCTCCAGTGAAAGTATCTGACTCATGGCTGATTGTTTATTATTGCAAATGACTCCGTGGTCCTTTCAGGAAGCCGCAGGAACATTACTCATTGAACCAGAGAGAAGATAGAGATGGAGTCTGTCTCCTCCTACATATTTATCAATCTATTGCTCTGTGCTGTTTTGGGCACATGGTGTAAATTTAAAGAAAATACTGGGAATTCCCACAATGCAGTTCTTATCGTGCACTAACTGTTGTGAGGACAGGAGTCCTGCATCAAAGATGAAAATGGTAAGGCCAGCTAAGTGTCACATCTCCTACCGTGTGCTGTCGTTGCTGGAAATAGAGATGACACTCAGGAGATGGATTGACTTGTCTTGACTTGTCCTCACCTACTCGGAACTTCACTTCTTATCTGACACAGGGGGAAAGACA
Source organism: Ctenopoma multispine (assembly GCA_034779795.1). Lineage (NCBI taxonomy): Eukaryota > Metazoa > Chordata > Actinopteri > Anabantiformes > Anabantidae > Ctenopoma > Ctenopoma multispine. The sequence goes on along the minus strand of JAUYWH010000024.1, from coordinate 11,233,286 downwards.
GGAAGTAGTATAAACAACCCCACACCCTCCTCCCTCCACTTTTACATCCCCACCGTGTTTCCCATTGCTGACAAGTAGCTGCCAATATCTGTTTCATTTTACGCCCTGTGCTGCTTGGTGATCTTGGAAGACAAGATGCAAGAGGATGATTGAGTGGGCTGCCACTGTGCGACAGAGAGGAATGGACAGAAAATCTGATGAATAAATATGAATAAATAAATAGTATGGACTTAAGTTTCCCACGGGGACATATGCATCCATCACTCAGACGAGATCATAGATGTATCTATGGTAACCTCAATATATTTTGTGAAATTATTTGGTGGTAGCTCATTTATTAAGTCAAACTTTCCTGTTGATGCCTGAAGAAACCACACTTGACTCTCTGAAACCAAATACTGCACAGATGGACGCAACATGGATGAGTTCCACATATTTAAACACTGAATTGAAAGATACGAGGTTTACAGAGAGCAAAGTTAAGCAAGTTGAAGAATGAAGCTCTTGGCTACAGGGTCTGAACACCATACCTGTAGACTTCTGACAGCACACATGCAGACGTCAACTCCTCATGACAGCTTAATGAAAATGATTTTCATATTCAGCCACATATAACAATGTCAGTGAAGCTCTGGCACTATTGTGTTTGACATCCAGGCCAATAAACGACACGTAAAAGTCACGCAGTGACGATAGACCGAGCGAGAGAAGAGAGAGAGAAAGAGGGAGACACACACACACACACACACACACATACACACACAGCAAGGGGGGGCGGGGGGGAGAGAGGCGAGAAAGTACTTAGAGAGGGAGACGCATCATCTGTGCAGTGGTGGAAGCAACATCTCCTGGTCGCAGTCCGACAGCACAGCAGGCAACATTTCCACTTTGTTTCTGTTGTTTGTGTCTGTTTCTGTGACGCGGCGATGTGGATTTACACGCTTATTTTCGGACTCTCCGTCATTTCTTGCTCTGGTAAGTTTGGCGAAAACTATTTACAACTGACTCGAATTGCTGCCTGTCGTCTGCCACTCGGTTGGAGCTGGTGTCTGAACGATGTGGCTCACAGAATTATGACTTAAGAATGGCTTTATTATTTAACATAACTTTATTATCGTATCCTGTGTGCAAGTGTGTTACAGACGATGGTGTGGGACGTTTAAATTATTAGATCGGAGCACAGTTAAGATAACATTTGCTAAGTTTGTCATCCCAGGAAGAAATAAAGAGTTTATGAACGGAGATGAAAACGATGTTTTCCGTCACTGACGATCCAGCAGGGGCTCTTTAATCTTAACTCTTGCTGTCATTGCAACAGCTCTGTGCCAGAGCGCATTTTACACCGCATAGGGACGCACCGAGTCACAGGTTATCCGACTAGATCACAAAATACATCAGTTCTATGACAAAGTGACAAGTGAGTTTTGTCCCACATAGTGACACGTATTCAAATATTTCCTCCTGGGCGCAGAAAATGTCGAGATGGTGAACCCAAGTTTAGGATCGGTCAAACACGATGCCACTGGTCCTCTGTGATCCTCAGGTTGCTCGCACTCATCAAGCACCCAAATAGTGAAACTAAAAACAAGATCTGACGTCTGATTGGACAGTTTGTCCAGAAAATCGACAGCCTTCCAGGCGCTTTTCCAACAGAAACACAATATTATTAGGTTTTTCTGTGCTGATGAAGGCTCTTGACTCGACTGGAGTACATATGGGCTGAGAGTGGAGATAGGTAGGAGGAGGCAAAAAGGAAGAGGTGGCATTAGTTTTCTTTCTAAATGTAAATGTGTAACTGGCACTGTGGTTTTACAGAGATTCTGCCAACAAACAAGATAACAGACACAGCACTGACTCCCGACAGTCTATGTGTTTGTGTGTGTCAGCTTTAATTGGTTTCAGTGGAGACAGCGATAAATGCCTGGCCATCCTATTAGGCCTTGTAGATCAGTAATAGTTTATGCAGACTAATTCATACACTGTTGCCCAGTGTTCTCAGTCTGCCTGGGCTCATTAGCAGGTTAACATTGCCTACCATATCACAGTGAAACGTTTTCTAGTGTTAATCTTTTAATAATAATAATAAAAATAACCATCACCATCATCATTAAGAAACTGTATCACTTTGTAATGATGATCCTGGTATAAAGAGCACTGTCATCAGGACTGTATGTCTTGTGGTGTAGTGAAGTCATTAAACCATTAGACATTAGCATTTATGTGTCAGTGTCAAACAAATGCTGTTGAATGCTCAAGGACATATTATGTAATTGTGTATCAGAGGGCAGACGAAATGCGCTGCAGGACTACCAGAAGACTGATGGTTCTCGACTGGTTATCGTGTCTTCTGATTCCTCCTACCTGACCAAAAGCAGGAAGCTGAGCATGGCCAGGTGTGCCAAGTCCTGCAGCCGTAACAAAAGACTCCCCTTCACATGCAGGTATGTCTGCTCTTACAGCATTGCCCTTTCAGTCTGCAGGGTTACGACATAAAAGAGTGATTTGTCAGTGCTTTTCAGATATAAATAAATTGTTGTCTGTCTGGTCTTGCATTCCTGCTAAGGGTTCTGCATACTCATGTACTCATGTAATAGCTGTGTTAATTGCCTTTTACTCCCAGAGGCTAAAGAAAACTGACCATTATTTACTTCTTTTTTTTTTTTTGGCTTGTTGTTTCTGAATCCTTTCCTCTCCTCCTATTCTCCAGAGCTTTCCTCTATGATCATAAAAACAGGAAATGCCAGTGGCTGTCGTTTGACAAGAACTCCCCAGGAGTTCTGAGCCAACAGGACTTCAACTACCAACTCTATCAAAAGAAAGGTGCCCTCCACTTTTCCTCTTTCTCTCCACCAGCTTGTACTTAAATGGCGTCTCTTACTGCCACGATATCACGCCATCAGAATAAAAAAGTCTTCATTTTCAATCAACAACATTACTTCACTATGTTCTCCTTGTTTCTTTATCATATGTAGGAGGATTTCATCAACTATGAATATTTATTTTTCCAGTGATTTTGGCATTATAATAATGGCAATCCTCAAGAGGAAGATGAGGAAGGGCAAGGACCTTTGTCATGTTTATGGTGTCGCAGCACATTATGGTTCATTTTCTGTCATTAAGGGGTGTTTGTGTAAATGATGAAAACCCCACCCCATCTGACTCTGGCCAACCACAACAGTGAACATGCAAGCTGTGTAGCCTATTTTTCTGGATCCAAATGTTTTGCAGAAGATTAGGAAAACAGATTTAGCTTTTGGCATTGTCTTGTCCTTGTTAAGATCAGTATTATAGCTGAACATCTCCTTCTGTCTGTTTTCTTCATCATCCATGCTGTGTACACACTGTGTCCAACACCGCTCTCAAGTTGTTGGCTCGTCTCTCATTTTGTCTCTCTGTCTGTGTCTTTGCTCATCCTTTCTCTTCCTGTCTTTCTTTCAGACTATGTACGAGAGTGCATTGTGGGTACAGGGCAGAGCTACAGGGGCCGGAGGTCGGTGACAGTGAGTGGGATCCTGTGCCAGGCCTGGGCTTCTCCCATTCCTCATGAACACAAGTAAGAATTTGATCTACTTTTCAACACAATGTCAAGCAAAAAAGTGTTAAAGCTGCTTCTTACTGTTAGTATTGGCCTGTTAGTGATGTAATTAGCTAGAAGCTAGAGACTAGTCCCCATGTGTGTATATGGGTATAATATATTAGGGGTTGATTAGGCTCCTGGGAGCAGTCATTTATCAGAACTGACCTCATTGTAACACTTTACAGAGTCACAGATCATTTCCTGCTGTGGCCATACTGTTTATCTAGGTGTATGTGTGTGTACTTATGTGTGTATGTGTTTTGCTGGGATTAGGATCATGCAGCCTATAAGTGCGTTGAAATGACCTTTGTTGTGATTTGGTGCTATTTCAATAGACTGAATTGAATTGGTTAAGCTCTAGGTTCATCTCTCAAATTAATTCCCAGATAAGTCTCTCTTCTCAAAATGCAGGCAAACTTTCAGATACAGTTTAGCGCTCAGTGTTTGCGGCACAAACATTACAGTGCAGCGTCACAATAGTGAGAGAAAAACAGTAAAAGAAGGACAAAGTTTATCATGTGCCAGATATTAATATTTGTCAGAGATCCTTACACATAGCACATACGGTACATCATCTCAGACCTTTATTTTCTTTGAACCTCATGCTACCTCCTTCCTTCTCTACTCCGCAGAGGTATTAAATGACATTGAAAGGCTTTGTTTCTGCAGCAGACAAATCAAAGAAGGGCAGGATACATTTGTACCTCCAGTGAACCTGCTTTATCAGACCATTATTATTGTCTCTGTAGATGGGGTAATTAAACCCAGCCGCTTTGTACTCTATGTTTTATCAGTCGTTTTACAGAAATGGGAAACACACACACAAGAACAAATTGCACTTTTATCAGTGAAAGGTCTCTTCTCTTTTTTCATTGCCCTACAAAGGCCTTCTCATTTCTGTACCTGTCATTACCCACTCAACTGAAGACTACTTCAGAACTTTATCTTTTCATCGCGATGTAGAAAAACATAGTGTGACTCAGGACTACACTGTCCATCATCATAACCAGTCACCACAACCATGTGTTTGCCTGATGTAGAAGATATGAGTCATTTGTCAATGTGTTTATACTACACTCAGAACCTGCCTCATGGAAAACTAACATTGCCTTTACATATTGACGTGTTTTCTCTTATTAAGAACAATATGTCACTGACTAAGCGCTGTCATAAATTACTTTTACACTTGCAGATCTTCACTGGTCATGTTTACTGGCAGGTTTTAGTCAAATAAGGAGTAGCTCTCTCATAAATCTGCAAAGGGTTTGTCATTCTGTCAAAGATAACACAAAGAAAATTGCGGCCTTGGGTGTTTTTTAAAAGAAATTGTTTTGCCTGCTAGCAGAAATATTTGGCAGTTAGTCTTGGTACATGTCTGTTTGTGTAACTGCAGCTCTGCTTCTGACAGATTCATGTCTAAGAGGTTCATAAAGAAGGATCTCAGAGAAAACTACTGTCGCAACCCAGACAACTCCACTGTTGGCCCGTGGTGCTTTACCACTGACCCCAGGCCACACCTCAGACACCAAGAGTGTGGCATACCACAGTGTTCACAGGGTAAGACACACATGCGCACACGCACGCAAAACACAAAGTAACTCTGTATGTACCTCGGCAGACATTTATCTTAAGATAATGCCCATTCCACATTGCAAATTGCCTCGCCAACTGAGGCTTGAGCGTCTGAAATGAGCTGCAGCAAATTATGCAATCACATAGTGCCCCAGACTTAGCCATGCTGGCCCTAGCTGTGCTCCTTTCTACATCTGTGTGAATCAAGTTTTCTTTATTTACTGAGGCCAGCTGCAGCTGTCCCCTCTCATTCCATCAAGATGTTGGTGTTGGAATGTAAGACTATATTAATCTACCTGTGATTTCCTATACATACATTGTGAGCTATTTCATCCACCCCTGAGGTCCACATAGAAGGAAACCACAGAGTTTTAGTTAAAGGTCTGTATAAATAAAACTGTACTATTCATACAGTTGTGAGGAGTGAAAAACACATCTCCACACTGAGCCATGTTATATCGCACAATATTACTGTCACTGATGTCTCCATGAAGAAAGATGATAATGACCTCTGTTATCTAATCCTTGGGGATTCATGCTGTCAGAAAGGTTGTTTCCTCTGCATGTATGACACTGGATCACCCTAATGAGTACCCAGGCTGTGGTTCAAAAGACTGAATGGGAATATTTCTTGCTCTCCAGCAACATATGGCGTCCCACTAGGTTATCATGAGTTGTACAACTACGAGGTAATATAACCAAAAAGCCTTGTTTCATTCAGAAAAGAAAGATTTGAAAGGTTTCTTCAGAAATTAGCTTGTCCTAATAGAAAACATATTCGCAGACACGCAAACATGACGTGCACATGCTCATGCATGCAGTAGTCTGTCATGACAGCAGTGGACTCATAAACATCTGTTTCTAATCTGTATGCTCTCTGTTGTTTACACTAGACAGTGCGTACTACTCACCATGCAACATGTTGTCTCCTTTATTTCAGAGATCCTTGCCTTCATTAGTGCAACACATAATATGTGCTTCCATACATTGAGTGTGTAATGTCTGAACCCAAGAAAGATCTGTTTAGTATTTATGAAGGGTTTAATTGCAAACTGTTGCATAAGGATTTTGGAATTATAACCAGTAGATTATGTTCAAGTTTATGGCTTTTTAAATCCATTGTTACACTTCTAAAGTATACAAGTAAATTAATTTATATTTTGTGCTCTTGATTAACTTACACTTAGGACTCATAAGTGCCTCGTTAATGTGTTTCTGTCACTGATACTGCAAAGAGAGGTTACTGAATTTTGTGTAAAACCTTCTGTCGACAGCTTGATTCTGTGTTCTAAGTTGTTTGCTCCGCTGTGTTTGTGTGATGTGTGTCGGTATATAGTCGAGTGTATGAGCTGTAATGGGGAAGATTACAGAGGACCCATGGACCACACAGAGAGTGGAAGGGAATGCCAACGCTGGGACCTGGATGAACCACACAAACACCTGTACCACCCCAAGAGGTGAAACACACTCACATATCTACATCAAACAAAACTATGCATGCTCAATCACAATTAAGCCCACACACTTGGATACTCCTAATATCAAAAAGAATCACCATACCTCAAGAATCTGAGTCTACACAATAATTTCATGTAGTTGTGCTGCACTGACTGTGGAGATGAAGTGATTTGGAGTTAGGCAGTGTGCCTTTCCCTGAAGGAATGCTATCAAACTCCACTGTAATTGTGTGTTTTAGCACAGTTATACTAGGAAAACCCTTTATTCTGGCTTAATTGGCCTAAATTCCTTTAAGCGTTCCATAGATTATAAAACAGACTCATGTCCAGCGATGAGATAAGCTTACTCTTATTTTAGGGAGCCCATATATTTTAGTCTGTATTAGTATTCCTCGCATGAGCTCTGCCTGTGTGTGTTTGCACGTCGATTTAGTGTGTCTGTGTCATGAGAGGGCTCCAGCTAGTCGAATGGCAGGTGGTCTGGATTAGTTGGAACTCGTTAACACATCCTTAATCATCCCAGTGTTTGTGTAAACGAGGCCCCAGACTGCTCATAGCACTAATGTAATGAGAGGGTCCCACAGCCTGAAGGCTGCAGGCCTGGAGGGATGTGGGAATTTGGGATGACTTACTGTAGAACACCTGTAGTGGTGCAGCTTATTATCTTCCTCACTCCCCTGAGCGCTAAACACTGATTCACAGATGGAGTCCTTGCACCGTTCCAGTTAGTAATGTTTGAGTTGTGTGCAATGGTGAATTGTCTCTTCACATCTACTCTTTTCTCATAAAGATTCAGTAAGAAAATTGAAATGTGAGTCTTTTCTCAAACAGAGTGACGTGACAGTTAGTGATTTGTGGTACTATTATTTAACATTAAGTCAGAGAATTGTCTTAAAGAGTCTGTTATATTGGCTTTTTGCTGGGTTTTTATGCTGCATGTTTTGGATTAGGTATCCTGACAAGGGCCTAGATGATAACTACTGTAGAAACCCAGATGGACTCCACAGACCCTGGTGCTTTACCACAGATCCAAACACACCCTGGGAGTACTGCAACATCAAAGTTTGTGGTAAGCTTGAATCCGTGTTTGTTTATGTGTGGTTAAATCTATTAGCATTTGTCATCCATCTTAAGTGGGAATCTATGCAGGTCTTTGCATGGGCGTGTTTGTGTTCCGTACAAGTCCATCAAGTGTGACTGACTGCACCAGAATTTACAACTTCCTGTACCTTTCATTTTATCACTTGTCTTCCTCTCATTGGCTGATTCACAGAGTTCCCCTCTTAGGCTGGGCTCTCTGTTATGTCTTCTCTAACAGCCAGAACGTTTATTTTCCCCCCACGCTACTTACGTGCTGTTTATTGTTCTATGCCAGCTCTTAATTTGGGGTGGTCAAACTGAACAGGGCTCAGCTCCTCCCCCACATTAACCTCCTGTTACACACACAGACACAACACCAGGACCACATACTTTAAACAGATCACTTTCACCACACCTCATACACTTAGCTTAAACAGTGTGATGTGTAAGACCTAGATGCACTGTAAGTCTCTGCTTTCGCATGCCCACGCACTTAAACCAACAGATACTTTACACTCTCAGTTGACCCTACAATCCCTACCATTAGTGAGTTAGGTCAGTTGAGTCACTGAGAGACCTTCTGTGGCCCTCAAGAACATAAAACAGAAACGCAGTTGTGTTATTGTTGGGCTCGGCTTCTTTCTCTTGAGTCTGTTACTGGCCTGTTTGCCTGCTAGAATCATCAGCAGTACCATGTTTACTAGATGGCAGTTCTCCATGTGGAGCCAGTGATTCACTGCGCCCCCTCCACCCCACTTTTTCCCCTCTAAAAATCATCTCCCACCCCCTGCACTCACTCTGTGTGTGTCTCTCTCTCTCTCTCTCTCTCTCTGATATGGGAGTTTGTTGGGAACAGACCAAGTTTACGACCCAGTTAGTCTTAATCAAAACAAGGCAGAGAGAAGAGAGCAAGAGACTGAGAGATAGAGTGTTCCTTTGTCAAGGCCTGCTCTTTTGTTTACTGTCACAACTAGTGCATATCTATTTTTAGACATATTGTATGGGCAGAAAATGTCTGTTTTAGAGACTTGAAGATCAACAGCTTTATACAATGTTGCATGCAACCATACACAATGGTCAGGGTGATGAACTTGTGTAACTTGACCATAATGAGCAGTCTTTCTATAATAAAAGTAGAGCAGCTAAAATTCCCTGTTTTTTTTTCTAATTTTTTCCCATATTAGTGTAATTACACTGTAGAAAGCAGTGGAAGGTGTGGAAAGCAGGTGAGCCAGTAATCATATCAAAGCTCATATCACACTGAATATTTCCACAGAGCTGCATCTTTTACCATTCCTTATAGGTTATAACAGTTTACACCTGTTCTACAACACCCTCATCATAACCAGATAATAATATTCTAATACAGTAGTTTTACATTTACAACTCTCACGTTGATGTTTAAGGCCTAGATATTCTGGATTTAACTGATTTGGCTGTTACTCCTGATTGGAGCAAACTGTCTGTTAGACATTGGACCATTTAGTGCTGACAGTTAATCCTACACTGTGTGATACAGTGGGAATCAGGACTTCTACATAGCAAGTGTGAGTGGGAGAATTATTAAAAATTATTCATCAAAGTTTCAGTGCGGTGCCACAGTTCATCTCAAGTTTACCATTCTCTTTCCAAGTTCACTTACCCCCAAGTCTCTCTGCAGTTCACTGTCGTTATCGCTAACATTTCTCCATCCACCATTTCAACCAAATGTGAATGCTAACATTAAATTTGAAGACTGCATTTAGTGATATGAATGTTATGATAGGCTAACTTCAGTTTATTATATTGTCTTTGATATTTATTCAGCTGTTTGTGTTTTTTGTGTTTGATTTGTGTTTGCTGAAGGAAGTAAAAAAAAGTGATGGTAATAAAGTATGAAGTGAGGAGAGTTTTGTGCTTGTTGATTTCACCATTTCTAGAGGGCTGTTCCAATCTCAAGGTTTTCCCTGTTGGTCTAAGCATAAATTTTGAGTTTCTTTTTTATATCTTTTTATTTACAGAATATGCTTTGGTGCGTCTAGAGCCTTAACTACTATACTTGCTATACTGTGCAACCTCATGTTGTGGGAATAGACTGAAGAACCTTGACTAAACTTATCTAACTAATCTTTTTGCTCTTTCACAGAAACACCTCCAAAAAGCAATGTGTTGGTGGAAACCACAGAGTGTTACCAGGGCAGAGGAGAGGGCTATAGGGGGACAGTAGACATGACACCCACCGGACTCACCTGCCAACGCTGGGACTCACAATATCCCCATAACCACACATTCGTACCTCAAGCCTACCCCTGCAAGTGAGTCAGACACTCACATAAGACAGCCATCCACTCACTCACCCACCCACCTGCATGCACTTATATCCAAGCACATTACAGAAAGACCTTCTCTGTGTTTTCTAGGGACCTGAGAGAAAACTACTGTCGAAATCCAGATGGCCAAGAATTCCCATGGTGCTTTACTACGGACCCAAGAGTACGCACAATGTTCTGCAGCAACATCCCTCAGTGCGGCACCCAAAACAAGCCTGTCAGTGGTGAGAGATTCAACAGCTTTATTTAACACTCAAAACAGAAAGGGAAGATCAGATTTTTCTCTAAATCCCATGCAGCATGTTCAGCAGCATCTGCATTTTCAGATTTTGTGGGCCATGGAGTTCATGAGACCCTGCAACCACACATATTGGTTTGTTTCCATGTTTACTCTGTCCCTGTGGAGAAGTGTAGCCCTATAGGATTGTGGAAAGTACTGACCACCACTCTTCATGTAAATGATCTCTGACAGCAGCTCAGGACCGTAAGGTCTCACTGGACAGTGGAAGATGGAGTGGAAGGATAAATGCTGGGTGGGATTCTTTCTGGGGCAGCAAGAGATTTGGAAGTAAAAGAATTAGATCTATGGTTGAGCACACAAATTTAAATTTCCCAAGGCAACTTGGGGATATTTCTTTGAGGCTGTGGACTTGCAATGGGATTAGAAAGCCTCTCTGAGGTTGTGTTGTGGTCTACCCTTGAGAGCTCGGTATGTTCTTGTAAAAAAATTTGATGCAGGGTGACAGACAGTTACAAAACCTTATTTATGACTTGTTTTTGATATGGCATCATTGTGAATGCCTTCTTTGTGTTCCCAGCTCTGCATTCTCTAGATCCAGTGGCAACTGTCATAGTTACTAAGGGGTATTCTTATTTGTCTGCTTATAATTGACTAGTCCAGAGATTTCTATTGTAGAATAATATTGTATGGCAAATAATGCACAAAGGTTATTGGTGTAGTGATGCAGGTTTATATATGCTTGGAAATGTTGAGTGTGTTGATTGCCTGTGTTCATATTTTATGTTCAAAGCTGTTTGTTCATACAGACATGGAGTATGTGTCTAGCATGCCTGACTAATTTTAATTTTATCTGTTTTTGTTTCCAAATTCAGACTGCTATGATGGCTTTGGAGAGCATTACCAAGGAGAGCAAGCAAGGACTAGATCAAACCTGCTCTGTGCTCCCTGGTCAGACCACAGCAACAGGTCAGCCTACTTGATGCCTGGCCCTATTTTTTAACCTAATACATTTCCCAAACTCCACTATGATGGACAAAACAGACAAGCATCATCAAAAGACTGCAGACAAGTGTTTCTGACAAAGTGAAGAGGTTTTTAAGATCTCAGTGGGATCAGAGCAAACCGCTGTTAATGAGTGGGAAACCTGCAAATTTTATGAGTTTCAACATGACAAAAAATTCTTGAGAAATTAGTTCTCTTTGATACAAGCTTGTGCATGTCAGCCTCAGTGTGCAGCAGAATATGTCTGTGTTTTCGAGAAACATGTGTGCGAACATGAGACATGGTGGTTAGTGCAGGGATTTGCCCTACTGACCTCTTGTTAAGTCTTATTGTTGTTAGCGGATCAAGTCAGGCCTCTTGTTTCTCAAAGGACAAAACGGCTCCTGCTGGTGACGTGACTATCCTCTCCAGCATCTCGTAATAGCTAGAGAAGTGTTTCCCTAAAGATGACCTAACTCAGCAGGAATGATTCTCAGTGATAACTTGGCTGGAGGATATACACTTCACTCACCACCTTTGACCCCAAATCCCTCCTTTGTAAGACACTTCAAAGCCAATCAGCTCCACCGCTTGGCTCCTGCCCAGAGGTCAAAAGTCAGGGTTAGGGAGTCACAGTGAGAGCTGGCTGTTGCTTGCTGCTAGAAGTACAACATACACAAACATGCATTCTCAAACCTGGATCACTGTGATTTGCTACCCAGCATTCGCTCTCATGTCTCCCTTTTTTCCTACAATTCTCCACCTAAACGGTTGAGGAATTCAGTGTGGGAAGGACTTCTGTTTGTGGTTTTAAAAATCTTACGCAAATATGCTTGTGTGGGATATGTCTGGATGAGCATATATTAGACATGTGAATGTAGGTGGGAGCATGTTGTCTCAGTGAGTAATTCCTTTACAGATGACCTGCTTATCTTGTCCAGAGGAAAGGAGCCTACACAGCTGCGCAGTTTGACAGTGCAGATCCTTTTCGGCTAAATTTATTCAGCTTTTAGTCTTAAATCACCAGCAAATTGTTTATACTTTTTTTTTACTTTTAGCAATAGAAAGCCACATTATCAGATTAAAGTGAAACCTTTTTGTTTTGAGAATTGTGTTTAGGGCTTACTCGATCATTTCTTATTGAATCTGTTATTGAATTTGTGTTTGTGTGTTTGTCTAGTGGCGAGAGGGATATGCTGATGGTTGGCCTGGAGGGAAACTACTGCAGAAACCCTGATAAAGATAAACACGGTCCCTGGTGTTACACCAACAGCTCTGCCATTCCCTGGGACTACTGCAATATAAAACCTTGTGAGTGCATAGATGTTTGTACATGCAAGACACATATAACCAAACATAGAGACACACAGGGGAAAATTTGTAAACGTTTGACTTTGCCATACTTATGAATATAAAACAGTAGAAGTGTAGATTTGTTTGCACTCTTTCTGGTTGTGTCACATGCACTCAAATACACGTTATTGCAGTGTGTAGATCTGTCTACAATCACAGGTCAGTGTGTCAGAAGACATTCACAACTCATGAGGAAGACAGGGAAAGGTTCTTTATAACTATTCCCACATGGACGTAGAGCCAAAGATATCATGACTTTGTGTGTGTCATGATTGCCTGTCTTTTCAGTCCTGATTCTGTTGTAGTGGTATTGTGTTTATAGTATATCAAAACTACACAGGTATCCACGATGCTTCTTGCTAATACAACTCTATGATTATACTAAATGTCTATCAAATATTAAAGCATCCTACATCTTTGTGAGGTCGTCTATTATCTTGTATCAGTTAATACTCCCTGACCCCTTGTTTGTCTCCTCTCTGCAGGTGATGCTTCACAGAACACCATTCCACTGGGTGAGTGTCTCTGTCAGCTCGTTTGTCTGTCTATGTTTGCAAGTGGCTCAGCTGCTGATCTGTATTTGATAGCCTGCAAGGCAAGTAGGGGTGTTTTCAGTGTTCTCAAAACCTGATGGAGTCACTTTTATGTCCAGCTGTTATGGTACATGATGTAGGACATTATGTTGTCATGGTCACATGTGTTTCTCTTTGTGTATTGTCTGCCTGATTCGTTCATCTGCACACAGCTCCTCAGTCTCTTGACATTTAGAGTTCAAATTACCACCATGTGCTATGTGAACATATTTTATAATTACCTTAACTAATGGCCTCATAAGCATAACTGGTCATGTTTCATACATAATGATTATTATGGGGGATCATTAGGCACGTTCCTCTTGTACCGCAACTGCGAATGCCACCATTAAACAGTCAACAATATGTCACCATTAAGTGCTGTATGCCTGGGTCTATAAATGCATATTTCCATTTTAAATAATAATGCATATTACAGAACACAAGATACACTAAAATATCCTTGTGTGTGTTTCTACTATTCCAGGTGAACTGTCCTCTGTGGGCTGTTTTGTCCATAAGAGAACCAGGATTGTAGGAGGAGGTCCAGTGAGCATAGCGGACGGCAGCTGGATGGTCAGCATACAGAAAGGGTACAGCAGTGGATTTAATATTCTACACATTTTCCTCGACCACTGAAAAAGAACAGCGATGGCCACTGTTTTTTTTCAGTGGTGAACTGTTCAGTCCACCCTTGAATGCATAAAGTTTGTATTGGAATTGTGATTCATTTTTGTTTTTAGCTGAGGATTTAAATCTTGTTTCACAGGCCTTCCCCCCATTTATCAGAATAATGAATGAATGCAAATATTTAGGCAAACTTAGGTTTTATTTTATATGGTTTTAGAACAGTTGATGACATGTATTTCTATTTTTTCTATTCCGTCCATGGAGAAACTCATGAACTGTAAAACAATCCAAACAATCTAGTTACCTGCAGGTAGGGACAGTGCGCTGCATACAATTTAATTTTAAATCATGCAAAGTCTAGTGCATAGTTTTTAACAGCATTAGCTCCTTTAGTATTTTGTGTCTCTCTCTTAAAATTGCCCTTTATGACATTTTTTTTTGTTCTCTTGCCAGGTCGATGCACTGGTGTGGAGGTTCACTAATAAGAGAGCAATGGGTGCTCACTGACAGACAGTGCTTCTCCTCATGGTAACTTAAGTGCTCATTGTCTATTAATGTCCTTTCTCCTTCCTTTGACTTTGAACTGTCAGCAGATTTTTCTTCTGTACATTCAGTGTATTAAATGTAAGATTTGTTTGATTCATGTATATCTTGCTACACTGAAGCATAACTGAGCCTATTCACTTGCTGTTCTGATCATTCTGACCTAGTGGCTCAGTGGAGACTAATACGTGTGGAAGTATTAACTCTGTCTTGTGCCACTCTAGTGTTCCTGACCTGAGAGAGTACCGGGTGTGGCTGGGAGTCTCAGATATTCGAGATGGTGCTCCTGATTGGTCCAAGAGACAAGAAGTCAACATAGCTCATGTGATATGTGGCCCTGAGGGTTCCAGTCTAGCCCTCATAAGGCTGTCTAAGTGAGTTCTTAGAAAAATAATCTCAAAGATGAATTGATACATATTCGTATGTGCAATAGAGACAGGTGTTGATCATGCTTTACTGCATTCATCAGGCCTGCGTTTCCAGCGGACAATGTCCACACAATCCAGCTGCCAGTGGCTGGGTGCTCCATCCCAGAAGGAACAATATGTAAAACGTATGGATGGGGAGAGACCAAAGGTACTGATATTCTGTATTCTACACTGACTCTCCAGGTCACCCAGGCTTGCAATATTTATATTACATTTTTCCTGCAGCAGTCCTGAAGGTTTATTTGCTCTATTGTTTTTGTAAAGAATGCAAACGTATAATGTAACACAGTCCTATCTTAGATAATTGATTACTGTATAGGCCATATATTTTCTAACTCCGGTCACTATTGCTTGCTGGGTGGTTTGATATACTGTACTGACAGGCTCATGGAAGATTTATATTTTTAATAAAATGTGCTATCATCTGTGAATAAGCTACACAGTGTCCTACACTATAAACACTATATTAGTGTTATATTATAAGTTCATATGCATGCCAGAAAGGTAGGAGTACTTCACAGTTGCATTGTATTTTATATGTTAGAACAGAACAGATGCAATAAAGTGCAACTCTTAACTCTTTCAGGCACTGGCCATGAGGATGTACTAAAGGCAGTTGACCTGCCCATTGTCAGTAACGAGAGGTGTAGAGAGATGCACAGAGGGAACATTCACATCACCAACACTAAGATCTGTGCAGGAGGCAAGAGAAATGAGGGAGTGTGTGAGGTAAACTGTTACTCGTTCATATAATTTTCCTAATGAGGTGTTCTATAAAACAACTGTTAAAGTGGAAAACAACACGCCAGTATTTATACGGTGTGGTTGGTAAACAAGAGCAGGACTTTTAGACCTTCAGATAAAGTAATTGTTCCCAGTGTGAATTTATGAAGGTATTAGTGTCTTGGTTCTACATAATGCTTTCAAAGCTCAGTTTCATCTAAATCTTAAACAAATGTTCTTTGAATCCATAGGCTTAGTATTCAGTCTGTTGTAAATGGAGCAGCTGGAGACTGTTGCATTAAATGCCATTTGTGATCAAAGCCTTGGTTTGTGGTTTCTAGCTTTGGAAAAGAGCTGTCCAAGTTCACAAATACTGGTGGTAGTGTCTGTTACTGAAAGTATAAAAATGTATTTTGCTTTCTTTTAACCCTGTCAAAAATGAAAACAGTGATGACAGCCATTTCTTCACCACTGACATAGAGAAATGTGCTCTCTATTTCTTATTTTGCAGAGGGATTATGGTGGCCCTCTTGTGTGCCAGGATGGTGAGATCAGGGTTATTGTTGGAGTGAGTGTCCATGGCAGAGGCTGTGCTCGAGCCAACCAGCCTAGCATCTTCATCAATGTGCCCTTCTACACACAGTGGATCTACAAGGTCTTCAAATATTACCCGAACCCTGAGACTGTCTAGAGACTCAACAGAAAATAAGACTCATCCAAGACTCAATTCTGTAAATCCAGCAGCGCACTAAGGATACCTGCTTTCTGTGTTTTTCAAATCTACAGTACATAGTACACAGATGAATAAGAACATGACCTGAGGTCAGCACTCTTGATAGATGAATCAAAGAGGAAGCACTATGATGTAAGATATTAACACATCATTAACCACACGCTGACCCTGAGAATCAGTGATGGTGATTATTAAGAAAAGTTGATATTGTTTATGTCCTTTGACATGTAAAATGAATTGCTGAAGCAGCTAATAGTTATGGAAGGGACCAGTGTATGTTGAATGTGACAGTAACAAAGAAGGATGTCTTTGTTTTATTTGGGAGCAGACACGGCAAACAAATATTTGGAGTCATTTTTCTTGTTTGTTTTTTTTTTGGTAGCAAATCCACTACAGTGATATGTGTGCATGTGAATACCCTTGATTCCTGGCATTACTTGAATGTTTTAAAGACCAAAGTGCAGTGGTTCAGCAGCTCCCTCTGTAGAGTACATTAATGGGCCACTTAGAAAACTATCTAGTTGTAGGGCGATGTTAAGGGCACTCTTAGAAAGCTCCATGCATCTCTAGGGGCTTAGATAAAGTGATCCTTACTGTACATATTATTTTAATGAGTGTATTTGTGACACTCTAAAGGTGATTTGGGTCTTATAGATCTATAACAGAGAAAGTGAATGTTTTGTTAGGCAGATAAATGATGTACAGTGTGTTATCTATATTTCGGCTTTCAGTCAAGTTTCTATCTCATAAACACCAAAATAACCTCTACTTCCGTATTGTAATGTCACAATACAACCCACTGTAAATATAAGATGCTCTAACATTTTGTGTAGGTATAGGGTTATGGACGTCTGGTCAGCCTTTGTAGGATTTGAAAAAATCAGTGCAACATTGTACACACAAACTCTTTCTATACAAAATCATAAACAAATTTCAAATGACTGTGTTTACTCAACGTGGGCATCTGTTTTTTGTACATTTTTCTGCAGCAGTGTCAGTATGCAGAAAGAAAGCTGCACAAAGAGACTGCGTAAGTGTGCGTGTGTGTGTGCTCTTGCACATTTGAGCCAGAGCTGAATGAATTATCCTCTCACCACACTCAGGCCTTGGCAGACCGCCAATACCAATCCACTCTGGATATTAGCGTCACAAAGTCTGTCACTTCAAACTTTGTCCTGGAAAAGAAGGGGTGGTCTTTGTAACTGCACTGTCTATAATGGATGCCTCACTGAGATGACTGAATGGCCCTTGAAACAAATTAACAAACCTCTTTTAGCAGTGTAAATGATCAAGATGGCTTTATATTATAACTACATTATGTTTTTATTGGATTGACAAAATTACTCTCTCTGTGTGTATGTGTGCGCACTGAAAGATGCTGCAAGCTGCTATATTCTACAGATTGTGCAGAACTTTCTCACATTCTCTGTATAATGTACATTCACTATAAATGTCATGACTTCTTAACCAATATACTAAATACTAAACCAAATGTCAGCAGTTATTTCAGTTGTTTTTTTAAATGTTATGTTTGTCACCATAATAAATGTTTTTTAAAGCTATTTAATCATTTCAATCTTTTCTTTAAATGGCCTATTTGAGTGTTCTTTGAGTATGCAAATGTGTTTAGTGCCACTCAGCTTCCTTAGCTGCTGTATAATTAAGTCACAGCTGTTGTGCTTCCCTACCAGAAGATGGCACCACTGTAGCACACAGACTACAAAAATGTCTCAGTAATCTTACTAATCTTTTTCCTTCCTTCTCTCTTTTTCAAACACACACATGTACATACTCCCACATTTATAATCACACTCTCACCAATTTAAATGCACACTAACGCACATACCTACACACGCCACCCATTTTAGCCTTGTAGCTGTTCTGATCAAATACTACAACAGAGTGACAGTATGCTGCTATCACCATATTCAGATTTTAACAGACAGGCAGTACTGTATGAGAGACATAAAAGTGGGAAGGTATATATGGTTGAGTGTGTGTATGTGTGTGTGGGTGAGGGGGATGAGCAGTAAAGTGAGTGAAGGTGAAAGCGCAGGAGAGCAGGGACTGAGAGCTGGAGATTAAACGCTGAATCCATTGATGCTGTATTAAGGAACTTATGGAGCAAGCAAAAAATACACAGGGATCAACATTTTCTGTTTCAACGCACACTATGTGTGCTGTGCGCTGATGCTGATACAACACACATATGCAGTACACAAACACACACAAACAGATCATTCAGTGATAACACATACTATAGAAGCATCAAAGGAGATGAAGTGTAAGAAGTTTGCTTTCATCTGCAGCTCGGTTGCATGGACAGAAAGACAGAAAATGTAGATAGGAAGACAACTGCACACACACACACACACACACACACACACACGAACACGCACGCACACACACACACACACACACACACACACACACACACACACACACACAAAGAATCAGTGCCTGAAGTGACCCTGGCTCAATGCACCACAAGATCAACAGCATACATAAGGCTAATGATCCAGAGAACATGGCTTGTGTCAGTGCTGTTTATGCTGTTGTGTGTGTGTTGTGTGCAAGAGAGTGTTAGAAAGAGAACAGACTATGAAATGCAAATTCACTCATGAACCCACTCATAAAGTCTCTGTCTTTTGGAGTGTAGCCTAATTGACCAAAGTGGCATGATGATACGATATGATGAATGAATATGTTTACATGAAAAAACTCATATGGTGAATAACATTTAGTGTAACAGCTTAAACGTCTTCATCTAGATGAACTGTAGTCAAAGGAGGTGCCAAAATAAATACCAATATGAATAAGAATAACAATGTCCACATTACAGTTTGGTCTTTATAACCTTGATCTATGCAGTCACTGGCAACGTTTGCAAAGTAAAAATGATTTTGCAGTTCAGCAATATGACAGATTAAGGAATAATCTGATTTCTGTAGCATCACAGACATGAATTTTCAGTATGTTGAATTTTTTTTTTATAAAACTATAAGGAGACAAGTACAGCTTGTACCAAAGAATTGGCAAATTCTGCTGTTTATGTAAGGGTGCATGAACAGATTCAGACTGAGTTGGTGTAATGGATAAATGTGGCATTTCCTGATAAATTTCAAACTAAATCTCTAGCTGACTGGTCATTGAAATTCAAACACTGTAGCAGGGCACTCTCACATGCTGCCACAGTTGGCTGATGATTGCATGCAGAGATCGAGTGCGACTGGTGGCGTCCCAATCCCTCTGTATGTGTGTGTGCGAGAGAGAGAGAGAGAGAGAGAGAGAGAGAGAGAGAATAAGAGAGACTGATTATTCCAGGGAAATGCTTTTATAAACCACATGACTCCCATTTCAGATCATTGAGTTTCAGACTTAGTTAAAATTGTCTTTCATAATCTAATTGAGATGTCTTTGTAATGGCATTTAACCTCTTTTTTAGGCACTTTCTTTTCTCTCTGTGGACTCTTCAATTATATATTATCCTTCCCGTATCAGGGCTTCATACTGTAACTTGACCCCTCATACCTCATACTTGCTGACTATTGTGCCTATTATTGAATTTATTAAGCTTCCATCCATCCATTATTCTAACTGCTTGTTTTCGTGGGTCGTCTATCACAACCTGTCTATCAAAGGCCAAAGAGATAATCAACCGTTTGCACTCACATTCACACCTATGGGCAATTTAGATTTTAGACCAATGTCTTTGGGTGGTGAGAGGACGCTGGGGTACCAGAGAGAACCCACGTAGAGACAAGGAAACTCCACACAGAAAGGCACCTGGCCGACCCATGGATTTGAACCCCAGTCATTCTTACTGTGAGGTAACAGTGCTAACCCCTACACCACTGTGGTGCCCTTATTAAGTTATTAACTTACGAAACCTTCATTTTAGCTTGCCAGAAATTGTAACTTAAGAAGGCAGAACAATCCACAGTGTATGCAACAAACACTATATTGTACAATGTTCATGAATTAAACTCTTAATTAAACCAACTCTTAATAAACCTCTGGATTGCTAAAGACTGAGTGACTTGTGTCTTATTAAAAAATGCTTGTGCATAACGTACAATATGCAGCCAGAAAATGCATGCCAAATTGTCAGTAATCAGCTTTTCCTAAGCTTTGGAAATGAGGAGTCTGTGATCTTGTTATACCTTTTACCTGAATAGTTTGGTTTATTTCTGAGGTGGATTATCAGAAATAGCCATAGTTTGAGTCTACTGGTAGAGGTGTTTCTCTCTTAAATATGTTATAATTGATAAAAACAATCTATATAATTATGAAAAATTTGAAGGTGGTCTACAGAAAGGTTCAGTATGTTTTAGTAGATTTTAGAACATTTAAAAAGACTGGAATATATATATATATTTTTTATTAATTTCTTTTATAAATACAAAAAAAATATTATTTTTCCCTGTTTTCCACCAGTCTGTAAGCTATTTACATTCAGTATGCATAATTCATGACCACCTACTTTGATTGGCTGGAAGTGTGGCCACCACTTCACCCCCAGTTAATTGGAATACTACTAAATGAATAATGCAAATTATCTTACCTATGGCTACAGCTGGAGATGTATAAATATGTTAGGCAGTATAAAGTGGTCGCTGAACCAGAGTATTAATCTGCTGTTGCACAACTCTTGTTTCAGAATGGGGGAATGGTGTTTAGACATTACCCGGAGGAGCTGTAAGTGAGAACACACAAATGTCTAGACATTAAATGGACATTACTCTACCAGCTCTCTAAAATCTGAAGTTCACTGAAAAAGTTTCTTTTCAAATGTAGCTGAAGGCTGTTAGCTTAGCTTAAACAAAGATATATTATAATGCTATATTATTTAATATTGTGAGTTAATCTTCATCCTTGTTGCAATGCAGACTAGAATAGAAAAGGTAAACACCCAGTGTAGCACTAGGCAGAAGTGTGATAACTTTTTATTGTGATATGTACTGTCTCAAAATCACTTGCTCTGAAATAACTTGAAAATACTACAGAATTTAGTAATATTATAGTACAGAATGACCACCATGATCATCCTAATGTATCTCAAAGTTCCTTTTTTTTTCTCACTATACAGAATTTGAATTATTCCATCATATTTGTGACTTGTCTTTTGTAACGCCATTGTTGACCGTTTCTTTGGTTTGTAGATTTGGTACTTTTGGAGCAGAGGAACCTAAAAATACTGTAGCCTCCAATCACTTTAAAATGCTAATATTAGTATAATAGAAGCTAAGACTGACAAACAACTGCTGAGACGAATAAATTATAATGGTAATGGTACCATTTACCATTTACAAATGGAAAACTTTGTCAGCATCTTTGTGGAATGGACAATACATCTTAATGAAATTAGATCTGTGGCTTAACATAAAGTACACTGTAGCATTGTTTTTAGTGTTCAAGAGTTTTGTTTAAAGCAGCATTGTTCAGCATTGTATGCATTGTCCACACATGTTGGAGACTTTTACTCTTGACTAATAGCTTTTTTTATTCCTACAGCAGAGAAGAAAACATTTCATAAGGTATAAAGTAAAGTGAAGAAGGAGACCATGTGTGCAAAGATGATTTATTTGCAACGTCTAGTCACAAATATTTAGCCTCCAAACAAATTTGTGGACGCACAATTTTTTTATATTATCACAGCTTGTTTTCTATCCATAGCTAAATCGAACCAGACTTGTCTTGATATACTATCATTTGAAAATGATATTTTTTATTTTACCACCAGTCAATTCTCACTCTTAGTTTTGATCTTTTAGGGACAAAAAGACAAAAAAGTCTCTGCTTCATATTTTTAGTATTTAGAAAATCTGGCAAAGAAAGGTACAATTAAAGTTCTATCTTTACTCATCAACTGCTGTGCAAACACCCTGGAGAAAAGCAGTTAATCTCCAACTGTTCAAATGAAGCTGTTCATCCGCCAACTAATTGACATTATACTCACACTGGGCAGCAAACAGATGTGAATACATATAAACGTTTTGATAAAGACTTTTTTTTTATAACACGTGGTTAAAAAAAGGAAAATTAAATACTTTCTTTAACCACGTGTTATAAAAAAAAAGTTAAAAAAAGTAAAGCTAGAAGAACTAGAAATGAAAAGTTATGTCCTGGGCAGTATTTTTTACCAGTCCACATAAAATTTTGTTTGTCAAGTTCAGATAATTTAGAGTCACAAAACCTTGCCCGAGGTTCAATCCACGTCTTTTTTTTCATGACATCTCAAGGTCTGGATCAATGGGTGCAGTAAATCAGCCGCTGTGGCTGTGTTGATATTAATCATTAGTTATTCAATCTGGGGCCCCACAAGCCAGCACGACAAGCTGAGAGACAGACAGGCAGGCAGACACAGCAGGGTGAATCATCAGAGGTGGGGAAAGGCTGGGGGACATTAAACATCATAGTCTGGGAGATTACTAAGTCTCAAAGTGACAACCAACTGTATGCCCCAGAGCTCTTTTCTTCACATCCAAAATGACTTTCCATGCACACCCATACTGTAGATAAGAAGAAACATACAGCACATTTGTACACCCGTAACACTGATTTTCTTTGTTTCATGGCCATGTTGAGACAGGTTTCAGATTTTGTACTAAACACACCTGTATTTGATTTCTACATGCTACCAATTAAGCACAGGATTAGGGGTTTGAGATTTACCAAATTATTTATTCATCATAATCTTTTCCATTATTATGTAACGTGCATTTCTTAAAAGGACGTGAAAAGCATTTCAACCTGTTTTTTGTCTGTCAATCTGTCCGGCAGTCTTTCTGCTTCTGCCTCCATCCCTTTCACCTTGCCATTATCGGTCTTCGTCTTCGTCAGAGACATAGATATTTTATCTGAGTAAAGTACACCACAGTGCAGACATATCTCCCGAGACTGCAAGGGGGCTGATAGGTATCACTCTACAAACAGGCTATTCCTCCTAGGAGTCTACACAGACATAATTCTCTTCCTCCTATTTTCCTTCTGTCTGTCTCTGTGTCAGACCATCTTTTCCTCTTTTTTTTTTGTCAGCGTCCATCTCCACCATTTCTCCTAGTATCCTACTTTATCTCTCTGTCTCTCTCCTTCTATCTCTGTTCTGTCTCTCAGGTTGATCTCACAGGGGTAGAAGAGTGTTACTTCTCCCAGTTGGAGATTATGTAGATATTAGCCTTCTGTGTTCAGTCTAACCCAGGATGGAATTAGAAACCCCACCCCATGCGTTAGTGTTGTATTCAGGTACAGTGGGATTGTGCTAGTGCTGGTACATGGGTGCATTTTTGTTGGGTGCCAGCTGCCCTGCAGTGTGTGCGTGTCAAGTGCGTCACCCTGTTTTCTCCAGCCCAGGTTCCCAGTGGTGTTCGGCATATGGTAACCATGGGATACAGGCTAGAGATAAGGGTATGTATGCCACCAACTATCCTTTGACGTCATAGGCCTAACGTCTTCTCCCCTCTCCTCGAACATAAAACATTATTTATTATTAATAATATTATATAAAAAACATTACATTATGGGTGACACTGTCCTGTAATGTTAAATACACTCAGCCCATAAGATGAACATTTCTTATTTTACAGACTATTGCATTTTAAGTATTCTTCTAGTAACATAATGCAGTTTTCACTTTCTCTAAATGTCACATATTTTCTTATACTTTGAACAGGTTTAGAACACATTTTTGTGTAGTACTGTATCTTTCTGGAAACATCTTGAACTTTAGTCACAATTCACTTTTAAATAAGGTCAGAAAGTGCTGACCCTGCACTGAGCTTTGAATTGGCTCGCAGCAGTGCAATGACACTTTTTTATGTCCTGCTCATTTATTAAACTGTGAAACAGAAACCACTTGTTTCTGCATTCTCACCTATGTGGCTCTGTGTAGGTACCTCTACATAAATAATTCTGGTTTGTGAACTTTGATCTCGAGCAAAGAGAGCAGTGCTCTATGATGAGTGTGTTCTTCTCTTATGCCACTACATACGGTGTGAGCCCCACTCGTTAGCAATCACTATACTGACGGCACTAATATGAAACTTTTGGGAAAACTGCTGGACTTATAAACTGATTTAAAAACAAACAAAAACAGCAGTGCAGAGTCGCATTGTTACTGTTCCAAGTCATTATGTACTTTGGCTATCCCCATGGTCTCAGCAAAAAATGAGCTGAATGATTTTAGCTGTTAATATGATAATCAATTATACATGTGTCAGAACTAATGGCCTCAGTCAACACAAAAGGACATCAATGTTGAACTGAAAGACCAAAGAAATTATTAGAGGAAGGAATTATTTCCCTAGGATACTAGGGAGAGGATTAAACTCCAGGGCTTGTGGGAGACTGGAATTGTTTTTCCTCCCCCTGGGGTTATCTCAGGTAACAACTATTCAAGTATTATTAAAGAGCTAAAAATGGGCCATACAGTTATAGCAACCTGAATTCAGGTGCCAAGGGGTATTTGCCTGTGTGTGTGGGTGCTGTGTGTGTGTGTGTGTCTGTGTGTGTGTGTGTGTGTCTACGTGGATATGCCAGAATTGTGCATGTGATTTTACATGCATGTGTGTGAATGCCGTCGGAGATTTGTATTTGTGTGCATGTTGTGATGTGTGTGCTGACGGTGGCAGTTGGTAGCTGGGATATGTGTCTAAGAAGAAAGCAGCGGGTGAGAAGACCTCCTTAAATGTGCACAGCGCTGCAGAAAGCAACTTTGGCATTTGTGCTGGATCACTGCAAATAAGCACCCGATAAGTAGGTCTGTTCTGTCACTGCAAACACTGCATATATTCTACTGTATCAAGCAGTATTTTTCAATGATATCTTGTTTGTCGTGCATTCTAAATGCGTGATCTGCTCCAAATGTGGCTTGTGTCTGTCACAGCATGTATTATAGAATCAAGTGTTTCATCTCTCCCTCTGCATTTTTTTCAAGCATCTAACTAATCTCGTAACTGTGCCACTTCTTTATGTTTTAAATGTAGGACATGTACATAAAGATGCAGACATACACAGACCACATGCACAAAGTGACAGTTTTAGCAGCATGCCTCTACAGGCTTGTACTGTACATCCAGAATGCATCTTTTCACATGGACTGACCTCTTTCTTTTCCTCTCTGCTCTTCTCACTCTCTCTACTTCCATTCAAACATATAGTCTTTCATTATGACATCATATCACTGTGCTTTCTTTAAATGTAAACAAAATGTGATGTCTTTTTATGTATTTCCATGTGTGGTAGTAGAGAGAGGCAGAGTGCTCTGGACATGGGTAAATCAGGTCAATCACCAATACTTCTCATTATCCTGTACTATAATGGCAGACAGACACAGACATGGATGACATTTATTGCTGCTCTGATAGTTAGACTCACCAGCTGTGTCTCTGGGTTTGTTGAAGCTTATATGATGTATTAAGTGTTGCTTCATGTTTCTGACTGTGTCCACAGTAAACAACTGTACAGTAAGGTCACATGTGAGCATGTTCCTCGATCTATCTTATCTTATCTATGCTCTGAATGTGTATAGTGTGTCTACACCATGTGCCTTCACTGCTGTATGGATGCAAATGTATGTGCGTATATGTGCATGTCTTTTTCCTTCAGGGCAGATTTTCCACAATCTTGTCCTCACTGATCTGATGCAGGTTGAGAGCTGGTGACCTTGCGTAGTCACACTGGTGCCTAATACCAAACGTGCTGCTGGCTTCACTCAGATCTCGGACACATTCACACTGCTGGATGCTAGCTTACCAGGTCTGCTTTATGTCTTTTATGCGACAACTACAGCATAAGCTGTGTGCCAGTAATTTTTCCACTAGCAAATTTTCACCTTTTTGTTACAGTACAGTAACTTGATTTGTTGATTTTACACAAAAGCTTAACTTATTATTATTAACAAGTAACTACCAATAAATTAATTACCTTATAGTGTATTTTATCTTGTATTGTTTAATTATGGTAGCTCCATTGCTACCTGTGTTCTTGTCCCTCTCACCTGGCCTGATCCCTGGTGAGAGTCACTGAGTTCACATAAAGTTTGCTGCACTCCACTGGCGTTTGCGTTGCGATTAGCCTGCCAGGCTACAGAAAGACGAGGGCCCTTGAGTACTTAACTGCATTCCAAATTAGCCTCCTCTGTGTTACTTCCCACCCGCCACTCTCTGTCTTCTCTATTTCCTCTTATAATGTTAGTTCTGGTAAAAAGTGTTTTCATCGTGTGTTTGTACGTGTGGGGATCTCTTTGCCCCCACTGAGACTGTCAGTTTAGTTCATAGCACTGATAAATCGGAGAAATGCCCAGTTTTTAACTCTCTCAGGGACAGGGAGAGAGCACACATTGGGTACACCTGATCATTTTTGTGCAGATCAAATCTTTGTGAATGTTGTTGCTGTATCTTTAATTATTCTGCACCATTCAGATGGTAAGTTTGAGTGTGAGGCTGCTAGGTGTTGTTAAGTCACTATAATGTTTAGGGATGGGAATTGATAGGATTTTTACGATTCCGATTCCGTTTTCAATTCTGTTTAACAATTCGATTCTTTATCAATTCTCCTATTGATTCTTATTTTTAATAAAGGAGAACACACAGGTTGATTAGCTTAGAACTTTGTTTTATATACAGTACAGGCCACAAATTTGGACACATTCAATTCATTCAATGTTGTTTTTCTTTATTTTCATGACCATTCATATTGGTAGATTCTCACTGAAGGCATCAAAACTATGAATGAACACATGTGGAGTTATGTACTTAACAAAAAAAGGTGACATAACTGAAAACATCTTTTATATTCTAGTTTCTTCAAAATAGCCACCCTTTACTCTAATTACTGCTTTGCACACTCTTGGCATTTTCTCGATGAGATTCAAGAGGTAGTCACCTGAAATGGTTTCCCAACAGTCTTGAAGGAGTTCACAGAGGTGTTTAGCACTTGTTGGCCCCTTTGCCTTCACTCTG
>JAUYWH010000024.1:11193575-11206026 GCA_034779795.1 Ctenopoma multispine | reverse complement strand
GCGTTTGTGCCGCTTAGGCGTCATGTTTCCTGCTGGGTAAATGACGCTATGCAACGTGCGTGATGACGTCATTCGAGCCGACGGAAATTGATTGGGGAATCGTTTGCAAAAATGGCAAACAATACCAAAGAATTTAAACAGTGGGAACCGGTTCTCAACAAGAACCGGTTTTCGATGCCCATCCCTAATAATGTTGCAGTATTATATGGTATCAAGACATTTCTAAAACACATAATGAAACCACCACTTTGTGTTTTCACTGTAAACTGTTATTGTATGGCAGTATATTTACTTGAAACCCATAACCTGACATGGCCGCCATTTTCCTCCGATTTCACACTCAGGATGGGATTATAATGCTGTATTGCTGAGGTTGTAAGGGCTGAAAGACACACAAAGCTGATGGTTGGTTGTTGGGCTGTTGATTACCTGTCAGTCTAGCTTTTCCAGTGTGTTTGCAACATTCCCACCAGTCGGACCAGTATCGGCAGCTTGTCAGTCGGTTCAGCATGTTAAATTGGCAGCGGAGTGAAAGAAACCACGCTAATTAGCCATTCACCATACCGAATCACTGCACAAGATGAGAAATGGACTTCAGTACCTTGTAAAAATATTTATCAGACATGATTAGAAGTATGAGCCCTCTGTGGTGAATCAGAGCGCTGCGAAAATAGTAAGACTTAGCTCTTATTCCACTTTACCTTCTTAAATGATGGACACAGACAACCGGCATCTGTTGGTATGTAGGAATCTTGAGTAAAAGCACCAGTCAAGTGACTATAGTTCTTTGGCGTGGTTGGTGTTTCCTATAGAATCCCTAGAAACACAGGGAATCTGACAAAACTTCATCATTTCATTTATCTAACCCATCAACTAAGAAGACACTGCATATTGAAAATTTGGAAGGACATTGGGCCACATTTTAAGGTAAAAAAACATATTTGATAATCTATTAGCTATTAGACAACAGCTAACGGTACCACTTTCTAGCTGAAATTACATTTAGATAATGTTACACAATATGATAGGAAGCATGTTAAATTCTGAAACATCAGTGAACATTTTGGACACATTTATTCTGGAAGCAAAACATACAGGATGTTGTATCCTTGAAGCTTGAAACGTAAAATCAACTATCTTGCTGTCTCTTCACCCAACCTTAGAAATGTTAAGTCGGTAAAGTTATGTGGCATTATGTGTTCCGATCAATGTCCCACTGGATTTTCACTTTCCACTGTCTCCTTATTTGGTCATCTATCAGAAAGCAGTGACAAGATAGGATTTACAACTGAGAATATAGAAATATAACATTATCCTTATGATAAACCATCCTGAGCATGATGTCAATAGAAAATGGCTTCTGAGTGAATATGGTGACTTACAGATGTTCATCTCTCCTGACAAATGGCCATTATACCCAAACACGAGCAAATGGTGGCCTGGTAGCTCAATGGGAAAAGTGTCAGATGGGGACGCGGAAGATGGCAGGATTGAATCTCAGCCCATCCCCCATACCAGGTGTGTCTTGCGCAAGCTGGTCCACTGTGAAGCCACTGCACATCACTATGTACTGCATACATATTCACTTTAAAGCATCAGCTTTAGTTGCTTCAGTTGCTTTAGTTGATCATGCTGGTTATGATAATCCCATTCCTAGCTGCTGTTGCAAGCAATTCTTGGTTCTAGACCAGCAAAGAATTGATGCCACCAGTTTGCTGCCGAAACACGGTAATCAAAATTAAGCAATACACCAGCTCACCACTACCATAACTGCAGCTGACTGCTCCAGGTGAACCAGCAAACAGACATATGAAATACCAGTGAGCGATGGCATGATATGTTATGACATGTTTTCTGTCACTGAAACAAATGAACATCTCCTCTGAGCATCTTAGAGAGGCTGACTGTTCCATATAGCGTGTTTTACATTGCTTATCTGTCATTTTGAGTTCAAGCACGTCATATAAAGATGTGATCTCATAAAATCCATTTTTAGAAGAGATTGTGACAACAGAACTCAAACATCACAGGAACCTTATCAGAGTGTCTCTTATCACTGTATATCTAAAATAAAATGTACAGAGAATCCCTGCCAAACCATCTTTGCTCCTTTAAACTACACACAGAAGCTAAACTAAAACAAGTTTCTCTCTTTATCTGTGAATGTGTATGAGTAATACTATGTTTGAATGTATTATGTTTGTGTATTTGTCTCTGGGTTTCTCTGGCTTTGTAGTCTATTGATTGGGACTGAGCAGTTCCCTCTGTTTATGTTTATCATATTGCTGCTAGAGGACTCACATTGGCCCACTTCTTTCCTCTGACCAATCTGCACCCTGGTGACCACTTTTCTCAGATCTTCCATGTTGTGTATGACTCTCCTTTTGCCTCTCTGTCAAAATAAGGCAATGTGGTCTCTGAAAAAGTTGTCATAAAATTGTTATTTAACATCAGCTAAAAAACAGCATGCTCAGATTCATCTGACTAATGAAAACAATAAGACATAGAAGATGATGGAGATGCAGGAGATATAGGTAGCAGGCATATTAGCTGTATCATATAGCATATAGGCATATTAGAAAGGTAGAGATCTCCCATTGGACAAATGGAGTAATGCAATTCTTTAGTAGTGAAAAATATAGCCCCCCCTTCATCTGTTAACCTCCTATTTATATTGACAAAAGATAAAATAATGTTTCCTGTGAGAACATTACACGATGTAAAAATGTGACCTGTAGACTTGCTTCACTGGTACCTGAAGCAGCACACCCACATGCTGCACCACCACCACACCCAAGTTTTTTTGTCACGTTTAAGAAATGTATGTAACAATATCTACTGGTTGCAGTCTAGAAACACAGCAGATAGCAGAGCTGTTCAAATGGAAGTCTAAGTTACAATGTAAACTGAAATAGTTTAGTTTAAAATGTTTAATGTCTGTAATGAGGCTTAATTCTGTAAATTACGTGTCTGAAGAAGTTGGGGCTGACAAAATGAGAATAAAAATCAGCCCACATACACACACCAATACTGTCATCTGTGTCAGCCCTTGGGGCAGCGTGATTGGGATGGATACAGGGCTGCAGCAGTTGCCTAGTAACAGTGTGGTTGATCCAGGTCGTGTGTGTGTGCCGGCGGGGTGTGGTCGAGGCAAGCCGAGGGTCAGGTCATCAAGTTAATGAGCATGCTCTTTGCTGTATCAGTTGGTACAACTTATTTGTGCTTCTGAACTGTGTAACAGAATATTTATATCCAAGACTGAAATTTTAAGGAAATTAATCTGAATATTCAGTTTTTTTCTCACATCCAAGAAGAGAATGAATTGTTTCTTCATCTACACATTTAGCACATGCTTGTTGTTATTAATACCTATAGTGCCTTTAAAACATATTCAGACCAGTGGACATTTTCATATTACACTTTTTTTAAAAACACTGAATCATGATTGCTTTAATTTGGCTTTTTAAAAAATGATCAACAGAAAAAAACTTTTAGTCACAAAGTGAATGAGATCTAAATAAATTAATGATATAAAACAGTACAGAAGTGTTTTTTTCTGTTGGCGAGTGTGAAATTTTAAATTAAATCGATCGTATTATAAAAGGTGAAATACATTTTATAGGAACGGTATCCATCATTTGATTCACAGTGTATAGATTTCATTCTATACCACTATTTATTTGAATATTTGAATATATGAAAAATCATCAGCTGTACTGACAATGTTCATATTCAATGAACTTGATAAAATACACTGCTCTCAAATGGCCTTTGATTCAATAATAGTTTTTCTTCAATAAATCAGACCTTAAACAAAGCAATCCTTGTGAAATTGAATTATCTGCAAAAGGTATGCAAAGCAGTGCAAAATGAAAACACAATAATTAAAAAGATTTAAATCCAATTAAATAATCAGCCATGGCAACTTAATTCATCCAAAATGCAGGTTTTCTAGAGAGCTATCAAACAGGCCATCGCGCTTATTTTCTTATAATTGTTTTTTTTTTTCCAGCTTAGAAGAAAAGGTCAGAGTCATTAAATGGTGTGCTGAAAAAAAGAAAAAGACATGACTTGCATGTCAATGATTTGTCATGTTAGGTCAAAGTCTCAGCTAATGCAATATTCTGCCTATCATATATGATATATATGATAATATATATCATATATTTTTTGGTTTTAATATTACTTATGCTGGGGAATGAATGAATGCTAAAGCTGAGAGCTGAGCAGTGTTTTTATGGATTAAAAAGCCTGATAAGTGCAAAAACAATTATGCTGCTGATAATGCTGTACATCATGGTGCTCTCGATTTGCATCTGTAGCACATAATGTGAATATTAGCTTTAGGAGTACGAGTCAGTCATGCATATTGACTGATGGTGATAATAATAATCTTGCTAATTCTGCTTTGTGAAATACCCCTTGGGGAGGCTTTTTGCAGTCGATAAGTGTGGTTTCTCTGGGTAGGCTCAGTGTTTTGCTTTTGTATGTTGTTTTAGCTTTGATTGCTTCCTGATATTATGAGACTCCTTACAACTGCAATGCAAAAATAAATACATTCTGCTGTTTCTGTTAAAACACAACAATTATTGTTATATTTCACTCATCCTTACCCTTGCCAAAGACTTGGCATTGCAAAAACATGTAATGTGCAAGCCCAACTGATCAGAATAAGCCTTTGAACACTATTAGTGCTGTCTGTGTCAAAGAGCAGTGCTGACCTCATTTGTATTTCACTCTTTTTCAGCAATTTCACTTTAATGGACAAGTAGCCCTAAAAGGTCAGGACTGAAACGATCTTTTGAACACCCTGCTCTCCGTGAACAGATTGTTCGGTGCCTTCAATCTCTATTCTCTGGTACTGAATTCAACACAGCTGTGGCATCATCTTACCCTCACAGCATGTCCCCATACCTCCTCCTCAGATACTAGTACAATGAAATAACATGGCATCAGCGAAGAGCTGAGAGAGGCACACAAACCTGTATTCGGCTGTGTTTCCCTCAACGGCTTGTAATCCACATCTGGCTTAGTGGAATAAGCCCCATTAGCCCACCCAGATGGTGATGAGGACGGCAAGAATGAAGACCATGACAATCAATTGTAGCCTGCACTGACAGAAACCTGGAAAGCCCTTTAAGGTGCCAGCAATGGTGCTCCTACCCACTTTGTCAGCAATGCATTCTACCAGTAACAAGATCAAGTATCTTTCTCTCTTGCCTACCACCTAACATTGTCCTCTAACTAGCAGGGCTGAGCCGTCACAATTCAGCCATTTGACACATGAATTTAATCATCAAATGTCAGGCAGCAGGACTAGAGAAGAACATACTGTAGTTACAGTAGTATCCATAGTGATAGTACACGGTAGTGGTAGCCATCAGCTGTGAATGTGATTAGTTTTGATGTGGTCACCACTGTTGACAGACTGTGTTCAAAAATGTGCCTAACTCTGAGCATTCAACTGGATTTTTTCAGAAACTTTGACCCACTGTCTGATTGTGACCTACCAATTTACAGCAATTAAGTGTGAGAGATAATCGCTGTTAAATAAGAACATTTGTGAAGCTACTGCAATACAGAGCACAACCATGGCACCAACACTGATGATTTGCCTGTCCTAAAAATAGATCTAGCCCTGTCTTGTTGTAAGGTGGCTTAGATTAAAGCAGACCTCTAAATGGCTTGCATTATCATAATGATCCATTATTATCTATCTTTCTTTCTTTGTGACTAGTATAGACTCTATTGTGTTAATACATAAAAGAGCGTTTGTTTTCTGTGATCCAACAAATTATTGTCTAACAAGTTATACTTACATGTACAAAATGTCATTTACTTCTAATAATGTTAGGGGATTTCTAAACCGGTGATTTAATGTGGTGCACACAGACAGCGTGTGCTTTTTTTAAAATACACTGAGAGTCTGAAAATTTATCAGGTCGACAGTGAGCACACAGACAGTCGTCTTCTTTGTAGTGAGAAACCTGTTTTGACGGAGAATCTATATGTTCCACATTCCATCGTCTCTTGTGTGTACATGAAGACAATAAATTTGTCACACTCAAAATCCTATTGACCCGATACTGCTGTAAACATTGTTTACAGCCTTTGGTATTTGAGGGTGTGGAAATGTTTGTCTTTGAGGTAGTGTGTGTGTGTGTGTGTGTGTGTGTGTGTGTGTGTGTGTGTGTGTGTGTGTGTGTGTCATTGGCAGAGGTCATGTCTGAGAGGTGATCTTTATCTACTTGTGCTTCTGCCTGATTGTGCCCACCAGTCTCTATTTCTGTGTCACAATTCAAGATAGTGCCTATCTGAGCTACAGGAGACAATGATGCAGCTTTTATACATCAGGAAACAGGGGACTGTTTAGATTTACCAAGATTTATACATTTACGTAAGTGTTTTAACCTTGTTATGTTTGACATGACAAAACCAGGGCCTAGGGCAATAGAAACATTTAAGTGTTCACAGTTCAGACAGTACATCACAACAGAGAAGCTGCTCTGAGATTGAGGAGTTGGACCAGAAACACACACATAGACAATCCACAAACCAATAACAAAACCAGTCCTGTCTTCTTGGAGGTGTGCCTGTGTGTGTCTCTGTCACAGGGGTTCTCATGTCCTTGTTAGCAATAATGAAGAGTTATGAGTGTATGAGTGGCAGTAATGACTAGCCTACAAACACAGATGTGCTATTAGGCCACCAAATGACCAAGTATAACATGAATACTAATACAGCCATCAGCCCCTTGTTGCTACAGTGTTATGATAATAATCATATTACTACTATATTAAAGAGACAGCAAGCTGTCCTGTCTTCATCAAGTGAGTGCTGACTGGATTAAAATGACCAGTGCGTGTAAAGGAAAACTCATTATTATTCATAAGAGAAGAGGTCAGCTGAGGCCACATAACACTATTGAGAGAAACAGATAGTGAGAGTGGGTGGAGGAACAGAGAGAGAATGTTTTGAATGAAACAGAAAAGCTAAATTGCAGCTGAGCCTCAGAGTCTGGTGAGTCATACATCTAGACAAATACAGCGGGAGAGAGATGAACAGGGGAGTAAAACTGAAAGGGGAATGTTCAGTTGGGAGAGAAAAGTACATGTGGACTTAGAAATACAGATACAGGTTTTTCCTTGGACAACATACTGTATGTATTGAGGTACTGATCCTAATGTAGAAAACAATCCAAATAAAAATAAGAAAAAAATAAAAACCTATAAACAGAAACATCTGAATGTATTTTCCTCTGTCTCTCTCTGATGAATAAAAATTATTAGCAGTTACTATGTCATTAGATTTTCCCCATCATAGAGTCAATACAAAGTATATATACTTGATAAAATCTAGAAAGGATGAAGCACAAAGCTTGGTGAAGATTGTTGGAACTGCTGTTTTTCTGACAGCTGAATTTTCAGTGCAGGAGGCAGACAAAGTGACAAAAGACAGCAATGGACTAGAGAAAGCAATCATGTGATGACACATGGACTTGAAACTGTGGTGAAAAACATTTTATAAAAAAAGACAAATCATTGTTTCAAGGTTTTTAGCAAAGTTGCTAAAGGTATATGCAGGTTCAGTATCTTGACACAGTGTGTCATCCCAACAGAGAATCTGTGTAAACTGTAAACTCTCATTAAAAATAGACACAAAATGGCTGATACAAATAAGCTGCTCCAGAGTTATTAACTCCAGGTTTACATGAGATCACCGAACATGTCACCTGATGCCTGGCTGAAATACAACTTATGGAACCTGGCAACACGTTTGTGAAACAGTTTAGAGATGTACTCTAAATTTATTTGGAGAAGAGAGAGAAGACAATTTAATTGCAGGAATACAATGACACTGCCAGCAATTATATGTAATTAACATTTCCAAAAGGTGAATGGTGAACAACTGCTATGTGCATTCTGTATATCAGAAATTCTTAGATTCTTGTTTGCTAGTGTAAGGCAAGTCGTCTCCTGAAATTACATTTCTATACAACCAAACTGCAACTGGTCTGGCATTGTGGTATAGTGGTTAGCACGGTTGCCTCACAGCAAGAAGGACCTAAGTTATAATCCACAGGTTGGCCAGGTTCCTTTCTGTGTGAAGTTTACACATTCTACCCGTGTCTGTGGGTTTTTCTGCCCATGACCTTTTCAAAGACAAGCGGCTAAGATAATAGATGAATGGATAAACTGCAATCAGAAACATGTTTTTGTAGAAACCGTAATCACCACCTGATTACATTTCCTGTTAGCATAATGATAAAATGTTCACAATTAACATAAATAAGTCCAATGTACGTTCATACTTAACCTATCAATTAAAATGTACATAGGCAATGTATTTTTGTCTACCAAAATAACCAGTCTATGACATCTTGTTTTTTTTTCCACAAAAATGTCTTACCTTGCAGATAAACATCTAGTTTAAGCAGTCACCTTACACACAACCTCTGCATTAAAGTTTAAACCAAAACTCAACTTTTTTCTAATCACAACCAAAGTGCTCTTACTGCCTAAACCTAACCTCATATGGTACTCTGGACAGGTCTGCAGTTTGTCAGTCCTGCACATTATATGCCCCACATTAGGGGTTGGGGAAAAAAACGATAACAGCATAGTATCACGATATTTTTGCGTGGTGATATTGTATCGATACAGGGACACCAAATATCGATATTTTGTGTACAAATTCAAATCTAACTTTTGCCAGACTTGAACTAGGGACACAGCGGTTACAAGGCGTATGTACTAACTATTAGGCTAACAATGTGCTCCATTACTTGTTTTGCATTAACTGTAATAATTATTTTTTTTTGTAATTATGTAATTATTTTTTAGCTAAAGCCTTATAAATTATTTTGATCAAATACATTGTACCTGTTCACATTAATATATGTTTGGTTTGGAGTGAGTATGCAGATGTTTATATTTTTATGTAACTGTGAATGTTTTCCAAAGTGCTTCACCAAACAACTACAGTATGCTACCTCAATGCTTGTGAGTCCTTTCTGCATTTAGATTACAGTTCTGCAGAAATTGCAGACCACAAATGGTTAAGTGCATTTGCCAATTTGATCATGCTTTAAAAATAATTATCTTCTTCTCATGGCCAGTGATGAATCTTTAAATGAATGATGAGCATGTATGCAGAAAAAAACATGTATTTCAAATGTAGTCACTACTGGTGGAAAATAACGTTTGTTAGCTTTTCATTTATTGTATACTAATAAACCTGATCTACACTCCTCAGTTGACACAAGAACTATGGCTCTGCTTGGTAAAATGCTTTTGGATGCTAACTTTTTTTCTTTTCGGACTGTCTAAGCATTTATGTTTACATTAAATGAGTAAACATACAAAAAAATGGCCCGCTGAAGAACTAAAGAATGACGAAATAATGACTGAACAACAGCAGTTCATACCAAATATTTACTTTCTTCAACCCTGTAAATTGCAAGCGTTATTGCATTGCTATTTCACAACAAATGACTGTGACTCAAGCCTCATCTAAGTCCAACTATTTTTACACTTAGCAATGCGGTTGCTGTACATGTCAGACTAGCATACATTTTATTTATAAATCTGGGTTACAATATTACTTTGATAATGTTATCCTCAGTTAAATTTCACATCCAGTTTTATATGGTAACAACAAAACGTCCCTGTACATCTTAGTGTGTGTGTACATTAAATGTGGGTGCGAGAGAGAGAGAGAAAGAGATGGATGTTGTACTACTATAACTTGAGAAGATTTGGCCACTTGGTTGGAAAAATAGCAATTTATGCTTCACCAAGACATATAAGTGATATATGGGCAATAGTTTGTGCTATCCCATCTCACTCTATCTGCCTCTCCCTCGCTCTCTCTCTTTCTTAGTGATCGTGACTGTACTGACAAAGGCTCTCATCTAGAGAAGTTGGTTGCTCTACATGTGCAGACACCCTGGTTGCCGGGGAAACCAGTCTAAAGTTGTGAGCAGGAGGCAGCACAGGCCTCTGCAGTGCAGCAAAAAACAGCAGCACAAGCCTGAACTTGGAGTGATGGTATACACAGCAGCACCTCTCACAATACACAGTTTTCCATATTCTACATTGCAGTCGCTCTCTCTTTCTCTCTGTCTCACCTCAAGAACTATTTGGTGTGTAGGCAGGTTTCACTGTGACTGGAGCTGTTTCTGGTTACAAGCAACAAGTCACTTAGAAGAAGTCCTCGAGTAAACACTTGATGTTCACTTTTCAGTGTGTATCTGGACAGAATAATGTGTGGTTACACAACAGCTAAAACATCACAAATTTATAGGATAAGGGATAAATATATTTATGCAGTGAAAACTGGACAGCACATTAGAGCAGTAGATCACTTCATAAGAGCGATTATGAAGTTATGTGCTTTGCTAAAGATAACCTTAATTGTAGTTCATTCTTGACCACATTTATTTTTTCACACTTTGCAGGAATTCAAAGCCTCATGTCCACCTCTCTAATGTCTTGTTTACAGATTGCTTCAAAAGTTTCATGTACTCTTTAACAAAACATGTCATGACATTATGTATACATTTCCAAAGGCCTAGAGTGTTGTACCTGGATAGTTACATAACCACACCATCTTTCCTTGATGTTGTGTTTCAGAGAGCTAATAGGAGAAGGAGTTAACTAAAGTTGGAATAGGCCCAAAACTAAAGTGGAATAGGCCTTTTAACCAAGTGAATTCACAAGATAAAAACAAGACTAAGTGTATACAGAGGTGCACAGCTTCAAGCTAAATGCTATTCCTTAATGCACTTGTGACATCTGTCATTTTGACACTGATCTGCACTCCCTCAACTGATAACTCAGAATACCCATAGAGCTGATATTAAGCCCAATGTCAATACCTACCATCATGACTATCTTATGGCTCAAGGGGTTTGAAAAAGGGGTAGGTCTATATAGCCCTTCAAACTGTTGATTTTCAGAAGCAGACTCAAAAAGCTTGAGATGGACAAGAAACCTTTAAATGTAAGAATAATTAAAGTTGAACTACTGATAATCTATAGGAGTGTATACCAACTAAAGCCCCATGCAACTCTGTATTAAGAGACGGTTAAAAAATGAAGGGGCACTTAAAAACCTGGGACTGGGCCTTGATGTCTTGACTCTCGACACTTCTGTGCCAGCTCATAAAGCTCAGCAGAGTGAATGATAGGAAGAATCAGAGGTTATAGGTGGATGATGGGATGGAAGACTATTATTATTAAGGATATTATTGCTGTATTTGCTGTGCAATGCAGTTTTAGTTTTCTGACTGTCAGGTTTTGCCCAGGTATAGTTTGACTGTGTAAACTGCACACAGTTTGTTTCAGTTTAACATTCCCTGTGAAAATCATTATAGTAATGTAGCACTTTTATGCAGAACATTTTTATCCAACTCTGTTTCTAAAAAAATTATGTACCTACAACTTAACTGCAACTGCAAGACCAGAAAATAAATATGTTGTGTGGGAACAATTTATTGATGTATTTAGCACTAAAGTATTTAAGACGTGCAACTAATTATTAACCAATTAACTAATTGCAGTTTAGTTGTATAGCAATGGATTTTTTTGGAGACACGGTTGATTTAATCACCTTCTTTCCATAGCCTGATATGTAAATGCTGAAAATTTAAAAAGTAACCTAACTAATTCCGCCAGAAGGGTCTTGTATAGTGATGAAAAATCCTATTCAACAGTACATAAGCATTATCATAAGTTTTCATTCAATTTTAGAGGCAAACATTGGGAAGCTAGTATCTACCATGGGAGAGAAGCTATAACTAATTGGAAGAGTCATCATCTGCCCTGTCAGCAGTGCATCCATGGTGATGTTCAAGCCTCTATTATGAAGCACAGAATCTAAAAAAATCAGTTACAGTAGCTTAAAAGACATTTTGTCAGCTAAGACTCAAGGTTTCCTCTACTCTGCTCTCCTCCTAATTTCTCCTCCCTCCATGCCTCTATCTGTGTGTGTGTGTGTGTGTGTGTGTGTGTGTGTGTGCATGGTATGGAGCTTTATAATGCTGACGGGCAGAATGAGAGCAAAAGGAAGCTCAGAAAATGGGAGGGGAGAAGAGAAAGAAAAGAAGAGGGGAAAAAGATGCAGGGAGGCTGGATTGCCTATCAGTCAGAACTCAAACCTTATCATTTACAAAAAGAGTCAAAGAGAAAGAGAGCGTGTGTGAGCACATGACTTTCTATGTTGTTGTGGACAAATTTCAGTTCAATACCAATTCTAGGAGGAAATGTCTTCATTTGTAGGACAGTTTGGCTGGTCCTCACACCTTCGGGGCTGTTATGGAGATTAGGATAAGGGGCTCTGGAATGCATTATGACAATGAGTGTCCTCATAAAGATAAGAAGTGTGTGTGTGTGTGTGTGTGTGTGTGTGTGTGTGTGTGTGTGTGTGTGTGTGTGTGTGTGTGTGTGTGT
>JAUYWH010000024.1:11179084-11189476 GCA_034779795.1 Ctenopoma multispine | reverse complement strand
TATCTATCTATCTATCTATCTATCTATCTATCTATCTATCTATCTATCTATCTATCTATCTATCTATCTAGTGGGTAGCGATATTGCAAAATTTGGTATTGTGGCAGGTGGGTATAAACACCAAAACCAACACTGCCATTGCTACTATAGATATTTGAATTATTCCACCCACCCCTACTTGAGATTACTTTTGCTGTGAATTATTACCATATAAATAAATAGAAATGAAATGAGAATTAAATGGAAGCTCGGTGGTTTGTAGCAGTTATTTTTGTCATCCACATTATCTATATTTTTTTATTTACTTTATTAAAATATGTTTATAATAAACATTTGCATAAAAAACTAGATGGCTTTGCATAACATCTACATCAGATCTGACTAATCTAAACCATAGTCAAAGTCTGCCTATGTGAAAGTGTTCTCTTCTACACCTGCTCACCCACTCTTACTACACAGGGGAGGTTATGTATCTGCAAGTCCCCAAATAAATCTTTACCTACTGGGTGATGATTAACCAATTATAGTGTTATAACCTCCTGCCCTCTCTATATATAACGTGTAAACCTATGACCCCCGACTGTAATGGTAATGGTTAAATAGTGTGCGGTATTTCAAGGTTCATACCACACTTTTTGAGTTATACTTAAATGCGTACAGTCTGTTTTGATACATATTGCAATAGCAGTTCTCTGTTATGTTTGATTCATAAGCAGTGATAAAATTATTCTTGATGGTAACCTGGTAGGAACAAGATTTAGTGCTTTTAACATCACATTTGGCAGTCAAACGATTAACTAAAGAAACTGTACTAAGGGGACACAGTAATGGGACCAATTCAATGTGTTTTTGCCACAAGCACAGCTCCGGAAATCCTCCAGTGATACAAAGTTAAGAGAAAAATGCAAATAAGCTGTTGATTATGCAGCAAACTACTAAAATTTGGAAAATAAATAAATGCTTATTTGCAAATTGTGGCACATCATATTTTTAAGTGAATTCCCACAGATTTTAATAGTTTAAACAAAGACTGAAATGAAGCCTGTCTGCTCCAGACAACAACTCATAACTTCACAAAAAATAAATAAAAAAGACTGATGAACCTTTATTGAGCATGGAAGTAAATGAAAAACAAAGATGTTCTATACAAACACAAAGATATTCACACAAACATGCAAGTGTGAATATAGGACACCAGCGAAGTGTGGTGTGGTCAACTGTGAAGTGCATTGTTAATGTGGTTTTCTGCATTCACCATCAAAACACATTTTATCTAATATTGCAACTTATAGTACTGAATACTAACAATTTATGGTTCATTTCCTCCATATTTCATGATCTGATGACATTTAATATCCAGGCGATATGCTATGGAAAAAAAAGTTTCATTTTTTTCCGAAGTTTGGCCTGTCAAAGAAACTCAAGCATACTGAGACTGTCCCGTCAATTAAAGGCAGCACACAGCCACCCACCCACATACACATCATTTCCTCCCTTAATTCTCACTATCTCCCTGCTCTGTGTTAGACAGATGCGTCAGTGGGACAATAATGGAGCACAGAGGCATATGAGTGAGTCCTGAGATGACAGAGAGCCTGGCGTCCCCAAATCCCCCTCTACTGCACCATGGTTCTTTGTCACGGTATAATCCTTCCTCGCTC
Source organism: Ctenopoma multispine (assembly GCA_034779795.1). Classification (NCBI taxonomy): domain Eukaryota; kingdom Metazoa; phylum Chordata; class Actinopteri; order Anabantiformes; family Anabantidae; genus Ctenopoma; species Ctenopoma multispine. The sequence goes on along the minus strand of JAUYWH010000024.1, from coordinate 11,187,815 downwards.
GCTGAGAGGCCTGAAAAGAGACTCAGAGGGAGGCAGAGGCAAGAAGAAGACAAGGAATAAAAACATATTTAACAGATCTATAGTTATAGCCAAGCAACAAAGGGCAGAAGTAGTTTAGAATAGAAAATAAATTTAAAGGAGTTGAGCTATGCTGAGAAGGAGTCACTGTAAGACGGGAGGAAAGCTTGAAGGAAAGGGTATGACTCAGCTGCATAGGCAATTAGGACAAGGTGCAATTCTTAGACAGAATCCAGATTAGAGAAATGCATTTAGAAACTGTGTGTGAGGCAGAGAGAGCACAAGGGACAATGACTCAGAATCAGTAGCCATTGAGTTGGAAGAAGAAGAGTGAAAGAGAGAGAGGGAGGGGGCCAAAATGAAAATAAGAAAGAGTAGAAGACCAAGGCAATTAGCTCATTTGAGTTGACAGAGCTGAACCAGAGTGTTTGGAAGTGATAAGGTAGTGAATGTACAGGCAAATAGAGAAAACAACTGCATCTCCTCATCTGCCTATTAATACCACTGACACGCCATTGAACATTCTTGTTTCCAACTGAGTCATTTCTAAGCAAATACACACATACGTAACCACACACACTAGCCCAGAGCACATTTGCTAGTGCTAATGGTCTGCGTAATTCAAACACAACAGAATTAGTGTTGGAATAAAAACACATTTATGCCCTCCTATGTTTACCAGCAGTTTATTTCCAAGCTGATAGTTAGCATTTGTAAGAGTGATTTGGAGGGTAATCTTCTGTGTATTAAGATAAATACTTCTCCTAAGAACACATAATTATTCCCCATATAGTATAAAACCTGCACTAAGACTTGTAACCTCTCATTCATACTTCTTCTATGCTGTGAACAAATTGGGCTTCCCTGTGTAGTCGGTTACACAATGTGTATAATTGCCATTTACCATGCTTTCATTCCATGACAGACTCTGATTGAGCGTCTTTACTGACTCACTGGAAGAACATACACCGTACAACACATTCAAAAATACACACTAATGTGTGCGTACTGCACAGTGCTGACAGACATTTGTTCTGTTGCCATAACTACTGAACAAGTTTATTGTCAGTTTTCTGAGTTGCTTTGTTTATGTGAAGCATATTTTGCAGTGACTGAAAACAGCTGACACTGACCTATGCTGAACCTTGCTACTGCACAGCACACTGCATCATATTTTAAGCATCAACATAATAATAATAATAGTAATAATAATAATAATGACATACTTTATTGATCCTCTTGGGGAAATTGTTGTTGGGCAGCTGCCAGACAATACATGTCAGCACTACTATGGGATTTTGATCTTGACCAAAGACACCTCAACATGTAAACTGGCAGGACTGGGAATCAAACCACTCCCCCTGACTGCTCTGCCCACTGAGTTACTTGCTACCTCAATGCTCATAAGCCTACTATTCACATTAAAATCTGTCAGCACTCAAACCTAACAGCTGTCAAAGTACAAAAAATTCTTTAAAAAATGATGGGTTAGTAGTTAGCTATTTAAATTAAATGGTTTGTAGAAGGTCTGCACTCAACAAAGGGTCTCAAAGTAACAAAGACAGCCTTAACAAAGCTCTGATTTGTCAGTCTATTTATCTTCTGCTACAAAGTGCTATCCTGCATTAACCAGTCTTTAGAAAAAAGAAATGCAGCTCAAGTCATAATTCTCATGATAAAAAATTGTTATATTGCAATACTGATGTGCTGTGTGATAACATGGTTGCATATGTGCTGAAATGTGGGCATCTACAAACACAACAAGCATGGCGGAAGGCCAAGCTCACATGTTGGGTCTGATAAACAGTTAATTCTGAAAAAAAGCCTCCCCTGCCATTTCGAAATTGTTCAGCATCAAATCAGATGTGAATCTAACTTTTAAGTTTTTAAGTTTTGTCAGAAAACCATGTAAACATGAATCAAGTTTGTTCCACTACCTGAAGCACGCCACCAGTATGAGTAGTGCATCATGGCAGATAGACCAACAACAGTAACAAAGTCCTCTAATTCAGAGGGTTTTGCGTAAAGTGTAGATAATAAAATCATTCTATTCATTGTGTAGCCTATTTAGTTGCGTTATTTTAGTATTTGATGGTGATAAGTTTTTTTTTTTATTCGTCATTGATTTTGTTTGCAGGCATGCTTGCCTGTTTGCGTAATAGTCTGTGTTACTTTGAACATTAAGAGGAGTGATGTTTTCTGGTAAAAAACGCCTAAAAAAAACCTTGAGACATTGCATCATATACGATTTTTTCCTAGAAAAGTTTTATTAGTCTGCACCATTCCAAAAAATTCAGCAAAATCACGGAGGGACTGACTTTTAAGTGAATTTGTTACACCACAGAAAAATTCAGTGCTAGAGTTTAAGTTACTGGCGATGCAGAAATCTCAATGAGATTTTGAATGGGGTTGTTGAAAGTATCAGGTTCACTTCGTTTCAGTGGCTCCAGTGCTTTATTGAACTGCTTTTCTGCCCCACAGAAAAAATCCTGACCACAGAAATGATGAAAAACTAACTCCACAATTCAGTACTAAATAGATAATATTTTTGTTTATATGTTTATATGTTTATAAACTTTCAGAAATCATTTTTTAAAGTTTACTGTTTTCAGAAACAAATCAGAGATTTTAATTTTCCAAGTAATATTTTTGACCCAGAACCTCCAATATCTGCAAAGATGCAGATTAAACCTGATGGAGCTGTTGTTTCAATGAGTCTGATCAGACAAATTTAATTTAGATTCAGACAGATAACTTTACATGATTCTGGGCAGCACAATGTTGTAATGTAGCCTCACAGCGTTGGTGACTCTATATTGCGAATGTGACTGTATTGGTTGGCTGTTTCTCATCATACTGCATCCTCAAGATTTAACTAAATTTGTTAAATATAATTCTTTGTTAATTAATGCTCTTAAATGTGCTGTGTATCATTAATAATCAATTTCAACTAGTATGATAAAATATACTATTATATAATTTTTTCATGTATATTGCCCAACATCAGGTATGACATGCAATCTTCCAAAATGTTACAGAGTTACAAAAACAATGGTGCTTTCCTACACATAAAAACTCAGATCAGCAGAGTAGTCACTGGAAACCTTCAGTAGTACTGCTAAAAACCTTTACATAGTATAAGTATTTTATACAGTACCGTTTCTTGCGCTATGCGGACTATGCAGATGCATAGGGCCCCATGGCCACTACGGGGCCACCTAGCTACCGCTTTAGTCTGAAAATATTTCGGCGGCACGGTGGTGTAGTGGTTAGCGCTGTCGCCTCACAGCTAGAAGGACTCGATTCCCGGGGTCGACCCAATTCTGTGTGGAGTTTGCATGTTCTCCCCGTGTCTGCGTGGGAGACACCATCCAAAGACATGCATGTTAGGTTAATTGGCGACTCTGATTTGTCCGTAGGTGTGAATGTGAGTGTGTATGGTTGTTTGTCTGTCTGTATGTCGGCCCTGCAATGGACTGGCGGCTTGTCCAGGGTGTACCCCGCCTCTCGCCCGAAATATCAGCTGGGATAGGCTGCAGCACCTCCGCGAACCCTATGGGGATAAAGCGGCTTGGAAAAATGAATAAATGTAATTCAGATATGTTTCAGATTATATTTGCTCTGTAATGTGGAAAGAAACTTCTATAAACCATTGAGAAGTGTCTTTGATATCACTGCAGAAACAACTGCACCAGAGTATTAACTTTGATTTGCTCTTTACCAGACGTTCAAAATAATGCATTGTCCTTGGTAACTTTACTAATAAGGAAACACCCCGGCATGTGGGAGTCTTGGCCATAGTATAATTAATTTTTTTTTGTTTCATTTGATTATTCCTGTGTGTTTTCATTGACATTTTAAAATGATAACTATCACAATGATAATAAAATCGTTTTAGGACATTTGTATGTAACTTTTTCTGTCGGATCCTTTTCTGAGAGGCCCGCAGGAATCTTCACGTCATCATAGCTGTCCCACTTTAAAAAAGGTTTGGACACCCCTGTTCTTTACAAAATTATATTATGACATTCAACCAAATTGTCGAATCTCATAACAAAAAAAAATTAAGAAACATTGGATCTGATTTTAATCTTTGCTAATGATTTTGTCAGGTATCTTAAAAATCTTTGATTTGCAGGTATCACTCTAAAATTTTATAAATGTCTGCACCGGTATCATCACAGAGAGGACATTTGTTTTTACCTTTATTATTTTATATAGTCTATATAATTGGTTCAACTTGATTTTTTCTTAGTTTATTTTTGTTTCAGTTACGAGAACCTACTATGATGCATCGCCACAAATCATTGAAGGGTTTCAATTCCTCATATGAATTAAAAACAGGGGTCCCCAAAATAATCTTGCATAGGGCCCCCAATGAGCCCTGATTTTACATAGCCAAAGAAAAGCAAAGCAAACTGCATTTTACAACTGTGATATAGTAACTGCCCTATTTTCCCAGACTTTATTTGCCTCAGTTTGAAATGTCTGCATTTCAGCATTTATTGACAATTGCTGGTAGAGACAGATCTGTATTTTACATTTCACCTGAACTACGCATATGTGATCATATTTTTAGAAAGAAGCCTGTAGTTCCTGCATCTGCTTCCTTTGTGCTAATTTGCAGTTGCAAACTCATCACTTCTCTCCATCTGTTTAACATTAAAAACCTTCCAGTGGGAGATATAATCTGCGGGAAGTTTTATTTTTCATTAACAACAATTTCACACAGAGAACCCAAATGGCAAAATACAACTAATCCAAATTGATAATTAACTTAGCATCAAATAGCATGGTTTGCATGAAAGTGTTGCTGATTAATTGAATATGAAAATGCAGTTTGTGTAAGTTTTCCACTAGCCATTATAGTTCAGGCATTGGTAAATGTAAGATACATAATTATTTCAATTTGAGATTAATTTGAGAAACAATGGTAGTTTGGTATCTTCTATCTAAGTCTTCAATTCTTTCTATAGAAATAGTGAAAAAAGTTATGTTAATCTTTTAAATCGATGTTTTTCTGTGTAAAACGTAATAAAATCCTCAAATTGCAGCAGGTGTAGGGAAATGTGTAGGGAAACAACCTCAGATGCACAATTATTTATTTAACAAAATAAAAGCGAAAAAGAAAAAAACAACATGTGGGCATTACTAAGTACTCCCTTACTCTATCCAAGTTACAGCCTGGTGCTCTTGATGAATTAATCATCAGCAAGTTTGCAAACCTCTCCAAAAGCAGAAGATTTGGCAGTTTGCTGGTCTTTAACATTCAGGTGTGTGTTAACACAATGTCAAGAGAGAAAAACATAAGCTATGGTCTTAGAGAAACAATTGTTGCCATCCGTCAATCTGGAAAAGGTTATAAAACCAGCTTTAAATAATTTGGAGTTCAACGTTCTACAATGAGAAAGATTATTCACAAGTGGAAACCATTTAAGACAGTTTAGTTATGTTTGTAGACAAAAAAACACATATAGTTAAAAGAGGTACTAACTAAAGTCTCTATAGTTTTTTGTTAATTATGTTTCAATACAGTGTTTCTGTCTTGATATAGTGAGGAGCATCATGTATGAAATGTCTGAACCACTGGATTACGCAGATTTTCAGGTACTTATAAGTACTAAATAAAATGAATGCTATCAGGTACATCTCACAAGCTTAAGTTTTAAAATACTGTATTCATTTTAAATCAGTTCATGTTCTCAGCATCACTTTATGTTATTTGTTTTGTAAACAAAGATTTCTTTCATTTAGAGGTGGCTAAATATTTTACCTACTACAGCAGTAATTTGTTAGATGCAGGGATCTGGGAATTGTATAGCACTCCCCACTCACTGCACTTCCCAGTAAACAGTAAAAGAGATGTGACCCTGATACATAGTAAAGGGGTGACAGTATACGATGGCAGTATTACTACAGCCATTGTTATGCAGTATTACTACAACCATTACTCAGCTGAAAACACTGTTTAAAAATGACCAAATTGCTAAATTCACTGGTTAATGCTAAAATATATTCTATTTATTGGGATGTAAAAACAAAGACCCCCTGGCCTGCATTCCTAAGTGGGGGATGGTGATAATGCTCAAGCCTTTCTCAGTATTTACAGGTTGACAAGCACTGAGACATCTTGAAGAGATTCCCAGTTGAAGGGCTAACTCACAGACAAACACATTCTCACTCAGATTCACACCTACAAGTAATTTGGAGTCTGCAATTCACATGGTCAGATTGTGTTTGGACTGTGAAAAGAAGCTGAAGCACCCAGAGGAAACAAACACGGGTAGAGCATGAAAAGCTCTCAGTGACAAAGGCAGATATTCAAACCTAGGGCCATTCTGGTGTGAGAAAAATGACAAGTCTGCTATCAAAGTTGTCATCTTTGCAGCAGTATTTTGTCGTTGTTGAAAAATATTTAATATTTAGATATTTCTTAAAATCTTGCAATAGTTTGGATTTCACTCACCTTACATCTAGGACTGCTTGGCTTACTGTTACAAAGCCTGGCTTTGTGCCTAAACACAGACAAACTGTGATGATTCCACAGAACCGGGTCTCTATGATTGTTTCCGTGATGACAAGGGTCCAGTGCATGAGCTGCCATTAGGATGCTATTTCAAGATAAATGTGCGGCCATTGGGGTGCTATTTCACCACAGGGGTGCTATTTCAAGATATACCTGGCGCCACAGGGGCATTATTTGAAAATATCATCCCATGGGTAGTTTAAAAGGATTGGGTCAAAAATAAGAATTTAAATCACCTAGAAGGTATGAAGGAACTCAGTTTTTGAGTTGCAAACGTAATAAACCTGATAAAGAGTTGCCTTGAATTAATGGTCACATAATTCATTGTCACTGAATTGCCAAACACTGTGATTAATTTTTTTTAAATCCCTTTTCACATTATTCTCCTCCATCTGCCACAGCATGAACTCAACACATACCAGTCAGTAAATGGGCCTATTGAGCTTTTTTTTGCAGTGGCTGACTAACCAACGTCCTCAAAGTAAATATGAATACAGTATTTTCTGTCAGGGTCACAGTAAGCTCCCTATTCACAGTGTTCCATGTCTACAACAATTTCCTCAACAGCCAATCACCATTGCACTGGAATCCAGGGAAACCATAGCAACCCAGAGGCCTTGGATGTTATTGGCAGGGTCAATTGAATGAAAGAGAAAAGAGACGGAACTCAAGTTTAAAAAAAAGAAAAAAAATGAATCTATGCCACTGCCAAAACTGCAGAAGAGCTGTGGAGATTTGACAGTGACTCTGTTAACAAACCTAAAAGCCCCCAAAAAACATTTTAATGGTTTGATGAAGCTCACAAAGTTGCTATGTACAATTTAAGAGTTCAGTGAATTGTCGGTGTGTCTCTGTCTGTCTGATTTGGTTGGTGGTGAGTCACCCATCATGCTCACTCTGACAGAAAGAGATTGGTGCCAGGTATGTAAAAGATAGAGTGTTATAAGTTTGTGATGCCTTAAGAATGACTATATCTGCATTTACTGTTGTTGCTTTTTTTCTTAATAAGAAAGTATGATAAAGTTGTGTAAAACACTAGCTTATAATTGTGACATGTTAAAGCAACATTGGAAACTACAGAGGGTAAAGACAGACAGACAAATTAAATATTAAACATTCAAAAAACTTGGTAATTTGATATTAAAGGGTACAAATTACTCTGTGATAATTACATTCTTAACAGTGACTTTAAATTTGAGGTTTTGAAGATATCTTACATAGGCAAAGAACTGTGTGTCCCTAACAGCATAGGCAGAAACACGTGCAATAATGTTTCTTTTTGCACTATTTCTTCCAATATATTGTTGCTTTTGTTTGCCTGTTATCATGTTGCATGTATTACACTTTAATGTCCCAACAATGTGTGGAAGAGGTTAAAACAACAGAACAGTGGCTGTCATTGCCATGGAGGACACTCTCTCACAAAAACACACACACACACACACACACACACACACACACACACACACACACACACACACACACACACACACACACACACTGTGCATGAGATAAAGACAGACAGGCTGACAGAGACCTCCAGGAACAACCTCCAGCTGCCACCCCTTATCCAGAGCTGCACTGGTCCAACGAGAGCATAGTGGCCTACATTACAATGACACTGACATATACAGTACAGTAGTATATAGACTGTCTGCTTTAAGACAACATTGCAACAGTGACATATTTTGTAATACTACCATAGGACAAAAGGATTTTATATTTCAGTGAGGTCAACATCATACCTTCTCCAGCATGTGACAGAAACTGTGCATCAGCCATAATTAGTTTTTAGTCCCAAAAGAATTATATTCTGACAGCATTTTTTTTTTCAGAACAAGGTCACTCACCTGGTGCACACAACCATGTTGAAGAATTAGAAACAAGTAAAGTTACATTGTGTATCTAAGCTGAGATTTGCAAAATACTGTTTTAAATACTGAAGACTGAATATACAATAGGTGGGACTGGTAATTACTACTACTTTTGTAGATTCGATTTGTGTTTAAAGAAGTGTACAATATGTGTTCAACTACTGTTTTCTGTTTATAAACAGTGCCTTGCGAAAGTATCCGGCCCCCTTGAACTTTTCCACATTTTGTCACATTATAGCCACAAACATAAATCAATTCTATTGGAATTCCACGTGAAAGACCAATACAAAGTGGTGTACACGTGAGAAGTGGA
>JAUYWH010000024.1:11104013-11178984 GCA_034779795.1 Ctenopoma multispine | reverse complement strand
ATATTTGGAATCATGTATGATTTTCATTCCACTTCTCACGTGTACACCACTTTGTATTGGTCTTTCACGTGGAATTCCAATAGAATTGATTCATGTGGCTGTGATGTGACAAAATGTGGAAAAGTTCAAGGGGGCCGGATACTTTCGCAAGCCACTGTTTATAAACAGAAAACAGTAGTTGAACACATATTGTACACTTGTTTCAGTTAACAAAATTTCCAGGATAGAATTAAAATTATTAAAATTATTAAATTATAAAAGAAAAAATAATGATATACTTTAATGATCCCCTTTGGGAAATTGTTAAACAGCTGCAGCAGATGATGGTGCTACTGTTGGATTTTGGTGTCTTGTCCAATAACACCCCAACATGTGGCCAGGAGGAATGGGGAGTCAAACCACTGAGCCTAAGGTTCATAGATTATTGGTCTACCAACTGAGCTACATACTGCCCCAATTGTTATAATGAAAAATTGTATTTATCATTTGTTGTGGTAGTAGTGAGTAGAGTGTGGGAGTAAGCTCCAGTGGAGGCTGCAGTATGGTAAAAAGAGTGCAGTCAGGTGTATGCTGACTAATCAAGCGTTAAGAGAGGGATGAGAATTGAATCTAGGCCATTTCTCACTTCTAGGAAGACCACGGATCATTTCTTACAATCCCTCAGTGGGCACAAAAAGGCATCAGTCAATGGAGACACTAACAGAATTGCTGTGGCCTGCCACATGACCAACACCTCTCACTGCTGGTGACTGTATTAACAGATATGGATCTTGAGGCCCCAGGACTTGTTCCCAACAAACCCTTAACCTCATAGAATGCCCACTGCAGAGCCTTATCCCAGTTCGTTGCCTGTTGTCTCTGGAGATCCAATCAAGCTGGAGTGAGACAAATTATATAGTGCCGGTTTAGCCATTCTTTTCAACTCTTCCATCCCCTGCCAATATGGATAGCATGAGTGTCTGACACACCAAATACTTCAAAAAGATCCATCACGTCTCTGGCTGAAGGTTTATCAGTAATCCACTGACTAAAAATCAGTAAAAGGGGAAAATCGGGTGGGCACCTGTGAGTATGTTCCAAAAGACTATTGCAGTTGCTGTACAAAACAGATAACAGGAGAAACAGACCAAGAGAAGGAGGAAGACAATAAGAACGTGCCTTAAAACACAACCTATCTATGCTACATGGAGGGGGTTTCAGTCAGTGATTTTAAGTCACTTAGCAAGTGATAAAAGGGAGGGGGTAGAGAAAGGCAGACGACAAGACATCTTCACAGTTCATTTGCAACAAGGCAACATACAACCAAATTCAAAGCATATGACTGACTCAGATGCTGGAGATACGTCGGCAGCCATCCCAGATAAAAGCCTTGTATTAACACTACTAAAATAGTCAAGGAGTGTTGCCTAGGTCCTTGATTTCAGTGGTTAACAAAATGACCATTTTACTCCAGTTTCTTCACCCTTGCAACAACTTTGGTTGATTGTATTATGTTAATTCCTGTTCTACCTCCCCTTTTGCTGTTAACATTGAAGAGGAGGCAAATGAAGAAAAAGGAAGAAAAGTAGTAGTTATCAGGGTTCTTGTATGTGGCTGGTTGTCAGGAACATTAAGAGACTTTACAAGCATCTAATAGCCCTTATGAAGGCGCTAACATGGCCAGAGCCATGCTGTGCTGGGAAAATAATAAGAGTGCTCTTTTTCAACCCACACATACTGTAACAACCAAGAACATTCTGTTTTGTCAAAGCACATTCCGGCAGTGATTGGAAATTCAGCAGTATGTTGCACTCACATTTCCTTGAAGAATAAAAAGAAACACTTCAGGTCCATATGCTTGTTCGAGCCCACCTGTACTCACACACTGCCAGGTGTGCTGTCAGAAAATACTAGCACCACTATATTCAAACACCTATTCAGAGTTACGGAAACCTCCAGGATGAAAATATCATTAGAGGTGTTTTCTTAATGCCTGCAATGTGTTACATACTTTTATTTTTTATATGTACTGTTCATTCTAAAAAATATATATCAAAATATTTTAACTGACTCCTTGAAAAAATGACTCCCACTCAACCTGTACCAGACTGTTACATAAGTGCTGTCCCTGTTTTGTTTTACTGCACCAAAGGAGTGCCTACTGTATTACAGGCCTCTTTTTCTTAATGTCAGAAAAAATTATTTAACCTCTCCCTGATGTTACTGAAGGACCAGCCTAAAGATTGTAAATGAAACTTTGGTGGCCGTGGCAACTCACTATGCTCCATAATTATCACAGAGGTCATACTGTTTCCTCTTTATACCCAAACAGCAGCAATATAAACTGTTTAAAAAGCATTTGTCACATTTAGTAAAAAAATAAGAGCTGCTGAGTGGATGTATAAAGGGCAGCAGGTCAAAGGTATGGTGTTTCAGCTACTACTGACACTAGGCACATTTATTTATGGTAGCTGAATTTTTAACTGCATGACATCAAGATAATTCACACAGTTCAAAAACGCACAACACCTGCCGAATCTGCACGTAATACATAATTTTTTTAAATTCAGTTTTCCCATTGTTGGATGATATATTTAGAATGCATTCTATGAGTACCTATGTGAGTACTGAAGTAGACTTGTGTTTTACCTGGTATGATGAACAACTCACAACTGCATATCTACTTATTAAAACACAGTTTATAGTGTTTTAACACTTGATAAATGTCAGAGTTAGGATAGGATCTAGAACCTCTAGTTGATCATGTGAGGAAAAGAAGCCCACAAACTGTAGAACTGTGGGATACATGTATTTTTTCCCCTTGACAGTCATTGAGAAATCAATGTTAAGAACTAAGCTGAGGCATCAAAGACCAACAGCCTATCTGACCTGCATAGAGCCCCACTGTGGGGTATAATGCAGCATTGTACACGAGTTACTTAAAGACCCATTCATGCAGACACTTAGTAAATGCATAGGACTGTAAGATGGGGTGTTTGGGGTAGGACACAATTTACAATACTGCTTCCAGCCTTTACGATTAAACATACACACAAATGGAAATATATTCAGAGAGAAGAAAACACATCAGATTAAAGTGTTTCTGATTAGAGAAATACAAACCAAAGGTTTTTATTTTTCATAGCCTCCTTTGTCTCTCCATAAAAATAGTGTTGCTCAAAATAAACTGTTAAAGGAGAAAGAAAAAACAATGTCATGTTTCAGTGTAATTCATGGAAAAGCCCCAGTATCAGACATTCATTTTGTTTCATTTCAATCTTTTTTTTTTTTTTTCTCCAAAAGCAGAACGGTCAGCAAAGCCCTGTATCACTGCACCACATGTCTGTTCCTTTGAAAAATTAGCATTGGAATGAGCCCTTGCAGAGACAAGTCAGGCAACTGCTGTAATGCATTACTAAATTAGCCCTAAACACTACACAAGCCATTAAGAAGCATGTCAAAACCTTAGGGAAAAGAAATACAAAATGCAACCAATAACATAACAAAATATTTGCAACAGCTGTTATTAGCCTGCACTTCATCTTTGCCAGTTAAGCCAGTGGGGAATTATGTTCACACTAAATAAACGTTTTTCAATACGCTACAACTAAGAAGCATTGGCACTGTCAAATAAACGCAGCTTAGCTCCAGCGAAGACAGGGTTAAACCTTAGCTGCAGAAATTCACTGCAGTCCAAAAGCATTTGGCTGATAGCTACTGAACAGCACATTTTATCTGTGCCATTATGTTGCTATCCTTGGACAAATGTTACTAGATCTGTTTCTTTAGATTTTGCTTGTGTTTCTTTCTGTATTCCTTTGTCTTGTAATACCATTTTATTGCATATAATATTTGGCACAGTAAAAACTGGAGCAGGGGGCTGTATGTGGGGCTCTATTTAGAAACTGGTGCCTTTGTAGAGTTTTTTCATTTTTTTACTGCATCCTAAATAAGCTAAATATGGTCAAAAACAAACTAAATGCCTCTTTCCTACAGTAGATGATATCACCTTCTATTATCAGTCACAAAAGCATTTCATCGTCTCTTTTTTTAAATAGAAGTCACCAGTTATTAGAAAATAGTTTCAAATTACTTTCTTTTCTAATATAATCTGTGTATCTCACCATTTCCTGACAGTAATTTCATTTATATATATTTGTATTTTTCATATTTATATACTTATGTATAGGCATGTACAAGAAACAAACATGTCTCTGTTTTGCACTTCTGTACAAAAGAAAGTTACCGTTTTGTTGTTTGTGCATTCTATTGCATGGACTGGTGAGCAGATAAGTGGAGAGCAGAAGGTATGGGGGGCTTTGGAGTCAAAGATGGATCCATAGGGAGCATTACTCAGATTTGGGTCTCTTGAACCTTCTCCTTGCCATGAGTAGTCTTTATGATGTAAGGATCAGCAATGGTGCTGATGTGGCTGTGATGCTGTCTGACTGAGCAATGAAGTGAGTTGTTCTGGGTCCAATGGGCACCATAGCCCCCTTGGCGGGATGAGGAGGACACATAACCAGGCTTAAAGGTGTTGCTGTTATGTTCCACTAACGTAGGCAGTACCAACCCTGTGTCATCAGAGCCACTAGATCCGGATGTGGGTGGTGGAACAGGAGGAACATCTTCCTCCATCTGTATGATTTCTATAGTCCTGGCTGCTGCCACAGTGCTCCTTTGCTGATGCCGTTTACGCAACTTATAGAATGCTATCAACATAGCAGCTGCCAGCAAGGTAACAGCAACAAAACAGCCAATGATGATTTTGGTGGTTTTCATTACCTCATCCAGGCTGGCGGCTGGCCCACTAGGGACTCTGGCAGTGGGAATTGACACCTGCCTTGGAGTCTGAGTGTTTTGGAACAACACAGTGGGTGTGGAAATGAAAACAGGTTGAAAGACAGAGGGTGAGGCGGGAACAGTAGGTTTAGGTTTTGGGGTTTCCTCCACAGTGGGTTCTAAAACTTCCACTGTCACGGTGGTAAAATAGGACAGATTAGATGTGTTGAGTTCGGCATTGCTGACATTTAGGTAGGCTGAGGCATTGGAGTTTCCTGCCATGTTGCTCACCATGCAGGTGTAGACCCCTGTGTCTGAAGGGAGAACATTGGAAAAGTTGAGAGTCCCATCGTTAAGTACAGATATCCGTGGGTGAGCTGAGCCATGTGTCAGTACTGTTCCATTGGGGAGAAGCCATCGGACTGAGCTCATGGGAGCTGTGCGACACTTCAGTTCTGCCACCCTTGCTGCTGAAATGTTCAGATCTCTAGGAGCATCAAGTATAAATGGCGCTGAACACTGAAATGTGGTCTGATCAACTTCTACCAGGTATCGTCCTTTCATATGGACTGGGGTGTTGCAGCGTCCACAGCAGGTGGAATTTGTGGGAATATATTCTCTGAGCCACCAGGAGAGCCATACTACATCACAGTCACATTTCCAAGGGTTGTGGTGCAGGTGTAGCTCCACCAGGTACTGTAGAGGGGTGAAGAGGTTATGGGGGAGAGATGACAGGTTATTATGGGCTAAATTGAGCTCCACCAGGGCTGTTATGTCATCAAATGCATTTCTCTCAATGGTGGTAATTGCAGAGTTCATAATCCACAGTTTACGTAAATTCTTGAGCCCACTAAAGGCCCCAGGTTTCAATTCAGGGAAAACATTCTCTGATATTTCTAGCTCTTCCAACCCCACAAGAGGTGAAAGATGAGGAAACTCCCTCAGGTTGCACATCCCCAGGTTGAGGTACTTGAGGTTTTGAAGGCCCTCAAATGCCCCATCAGAGATGTATTCCAACTTCCTCAGCTCTCCTAGATCCAGTCTCATGAGTGAAGGGACACGGTTGAAGGCATAAGAGGGAATGCTCTCAATGGGATTGTTTCTAAGCCACAGCTCTCTCAACTTCGACAGATACTCAAAAGCTCCGCTGGGTATGACCGTCAGTCTGTTATCAAACAGCTCCAGGGTATTGAGGCTGGTCAGACCATTGAATGCCCCCACTTCAATCTGCCTGATAGCATTTCTACCCAATTGCAGTACCTCCAGGTGATGCAGGTGTCTGAAGCTATCTGCCTGTATGGTCTCTATGCTGTTTTCCATCAGGTTCAGGTACCTGGTGTTAGCTGGAATATTTGAAGGAACCCTAACCAGGCCTCTGCGGGTACACACCACCTTGCTGAGCTGGTTAGTGCAGGAGCACACACCTGGACAGTTCTGTGGGTTAGCTGAGCCCAATGCAGGACCTGTGGGCTGACACATAGTGAGAGCAGGCACCATGAGGGAGAGCACGGCGAGCAGGGCTGCGTTCCAGGTAGGCTGCACACTAACCTGGCCCAGAGGACTCATGGTGTGAAGGGCTCATTATTCTGCATGGTGGGGGGATATGGCACACACCAGAGGACAGACCATCTTAGCCTGGCTGGAGCAACTCAAGGCTCCCAAGTTCCATCGACAGTTCAGGAAGATGCTACATCAAAATTGGTATGTAAGAGGGAGAAGGAAAAAAGAACAGCAGAGTGAGACGGGGTGGGAGAAATTAACACAAGAGAAGTAGCAGTGAAAAAGGAAAAGCAGTGCACCAATGTAAGCAATAGCTTAGTAATAGTATTAGTGACGTACCTCATTAGTTTGAAAGTGATCCTTTTTGTCCCTTTCCAAATGTTAAAAGCAACTGTCATACATCATGTTCATTTATATTTCATTTCCATGGAATGACATGAGATAGATGTTTTCTTGTTTTCCCTGTTTGAAAAAGTGAGGTGGCCCCTTATTAGCCAAGGGTACAAAATGGCTCCTAGTATTAAAGACTTAGAGAAGCATGTAAAACACTCACAAGCAGAGGTAAGGCCACGAAGACTAGGCAGGTGCCTGGATTCCTTCTGCCCCTTCTATCTGCCCCCCTGCCAGGATGCAGACTCCAAAATGTAGCTCCACGGTGGATAAATCATAATGATCCATAATGTGGTTAAACACGGCAGAGAAGGAGAGAAGAAGTGAAATAAATAAAAATCCCCAATTCTGTCGGGTCCGGATACATGTGTTGGCTTGTCGTCTGGTTGCTTGTTTGGTGGAAAGACCTCCCTCACTGTGACTTTGCCAAGGGCTAGTCGGTCACTGATTAGCCCTGTTGTGACAGAGACTGAGAGACAGAAAAAGGCTAAAGAACTCCTGGCACAGTCATCCCCCTCTTCTCTCCTCCTCTGTGTTCCTTTTGCTTCCTCCCAACGTTGGGCTGGCCCTGGTCAGAGCAGCTGCAGGCTGCCGTGTGCACACTTAGCAGTAATCCATCTATCCCTCCTGGGGAGAGGAGGGGTTGAGGGTGGTGGGAGAGATGGTGGCGCTGGGTGGGGGGTGGAGAAGGGGATGTGCTGCACTGTTGGAGCTTCGCAAAAGGTTGTTGGAAGAGAGAGAGCACTCTTCTGCAATGAGAGAAAAGAGAGAGAATGATGCTGGGAAGATGTGTGTGGAAGTGGGCTCCGTATCTGTATCCATAAACAGAGAAAGGTATTGAGGATCCTTTTCCACGCTTGCTGTTTGTCCCCCGGGCTGTCTCCTGCAGTGTTCTTCAGCTTGCTTATTTGTTAGTTTTTTTCCAGGGCTGAGGTAGTAAGTTGTGGCAGTTAGCCATGTGTGTGGCTGTCAGACTTGCGGCTGGCTGGTGGACTGCTGCAGTATCCAGAGTTGAACAGAAAGAGAGCGGGAAAGACAGAAAGAGAGAGATTGAGTGAGGAGAGAACCACTGACAGATCAAGAGCAAGAGAAAGATAGAGTGTGCAAAAAAGGATGTGTGTAAGAGAGAGAAAGCGGCACGCGAGCATTCAAACAGGCAGCCCACCGTCACAGAAGCAGCAGGGACAGCATTCTAATCCACGTCTCCTCTTCTTGTTTATTCTCCAATCTCTCTTTTCTCTATTCCCCCCCTTCGATGTGTGTCGGTGTTGCAGGCAGCTAAGATGCTTGCTCTGCCCCCTCCCTTTGTCCTTCAGTGGGAACGTGAATGTATTGCTGACGCACTGCTCTCAGCTGCTCAGCCAGCCTCAGAGCAGTGCATTGGTTTGATGCAGTGTTCCTGTGTATTAACACATTCAGCCTCCTCTCCTCCCCATTCCTCCTTCTCCCTCCCCTCACTGTAACTATCTTCTCCTCTATTTCTCTCTTTCTGTCTCCGTCTCTCACATTGTCTGTCCCTCACTTTCTTACTCTCACTCTCCAGATTGCTTTACCTGTGTTGATCTATCTCTCTCCACTCCTGTCTCCACACCAGCTCACACCAACCCCTCGTTAAAATTAAAAGCCTCCCATTCCAAGGTATCATACAGAGAGGTCAGACTTTCAACTCCAACTCCAAAGTAGTTTTGTGTTGTCTTTCTGTTTGATAAACACAGCCCTGCATCAGTGTTTTCCAATGGATATGTGGCTTACTGCTACTCCTCACCTCTTATAAAGCATAGTTTGATACGTTTTTTTATGCATTTTGTCATTTGCTTTTCCTTTTTTGTCAGTTTTAGGGTTTATTATGCAAGTTAGTATTTTGGAAGTAACAGTTAGGTCAGGGGGTCTGTGACATTATAGAGGACTAAAATGCTGACTCTGCTTCTCTGTGTCTGCTGGGCAAGCTTCTCTTCAGGGAGGAGAAAGATGAAAGCGCTTGCACATAGTTATCTCTTCGCAAGATGAGAGAGAAAGACAGAGAGATAGAGGAAAAGACTCTTACCAAAAGTGGGGGAGGGAGATGGGGCTGGGTAGGAGGAGATATATCCACGTCCTTGGTGAAATAGCAGAAAGGAGCCTATAGACAGAAGAAAGAAATAAGATAAATAGGGATAGAGAAGAAGAATGTGGGAGACAGATGAGGCAACACACTGCATAGTAGTCTCCTTGGTGAAAAGGCACAGAATGGCAGAAATGAAAGATTAGGTTTGAGGAATAGTAGGGACAAGTGTTGATAGTGGTGGATTAAGCATCATTTGAATGCAGGAGAAATGTTTCTCTATGCATTTGGTTAATGACCACATTCTCTCCTCTCCACATGTACAGTATATTTCCTATTGGGGTTAAGGTGTGTAGAAAGGAAAAAGAATAGTCAGTATAAATTCCAATTTATGAAATATATAGGACATGACTGAAATTCATTCATTGCATTTCACAATGTGAAGGTACTATTGAAAAATGAATGTTCCACATCCATATGGAACATGAGAAGATCCATGCAGTTTCTGGATATTTTGGGGCCTCTGAAACAGCCACATACACCACACCCACATACACCCCTCATGATTTTGTTCTTTCTGTTAGAATATTTTATTAGATTCACAATAATTTTGAAATAATGAAATTATTTTTACATGCAACTTTATTAAGATTTACTTCATTTATGTTCTGTGTCACTTCATCTATATAATTTTTTGTGTTACCTCTGTATTAGTATCTTTACATCAACACTGGTTTATGGTATGTTTTATCTTGGTTTTTATCATGCAGTTATTCATGTATGATTCTCTATGACTTATTTCAAACTTTTCTATCTGATCCACAATTATAATATATACTGCACTTGATTTCTATATTTTTATTGTTGATATAATCTTTTAAACATCTTAATATATATTTTTTCGTTTTTGACTAAAGTGTAGCTGCCTGTCCACAAAGAATTCCCCCAAGGGGATTAACAAGATATCAATTATTATTATTATTTTCTTTTGCAGTATGTTTAACAGTAGTGCATGACTTAAAACTATAATAGACGAAAATTGTGATTATCGGAAATTTATTGTTTAATATGGGATATATTCAACACAAAATAGTGAGAGATTAGAAAGGCCCATGAGTAATAATACTATCAAATCCACGATTTATAATAAAATAAAAATAATCCTTGCACATAAAAATGCGCACATTTTTTTTAAATGAAGAAGAATGCACTGACCTTCACTGCCCTACAAATTTGAATAAAACCCATGTTGCAAATAACAAAGGGAATTAATTAAATGTAAAAACTCACAGTTTTTATGTGTCAAATAATGACTTTGACAGGGCCAAAATAAGAGATAGAACATAACAAAGAAAAACCTTATGTCTCAAAACACAGATATTAGTAACATGCCAGAAAGACTTCATAAGCATTTCAAGAACACGTCAAGTGCAGCTCATGTACCTATTCTATTCCCATTAGATACGGTGCTTTAAAGCAAAGAGTGAAAGACAGAGAGCATGGAGGGGTGATGAGGGGAGGATGAAGGGGAGATAACTATTAGTTAAGGTGGTGCAGCCAGAGCTGGTCAGATAATTGATGGCCATGGTTGTAGCTGCTGTGTTAATGCTATTACTGGGGGCACAAGCATGGAAAGGTCAGTTACCACAATGAATATATGACGTTTCCTCCTGCTGTCTTTATGGCTGTCTCTCTCTCCTCTCCTTTCTTTCTCATGCTTTATTCAGTTTTTAGAGATCCATAGTTAGCTTATCAGAGTAAAGAATTATGTACAGAAACTGAAGGCCAGTTCTTTTAAATTTGTGAAATAAGGTCCAGAGTGAGGATTTACAGCTATAATAATTAAATAGTGTATGGTGAATCATAAGGGGTGTGTCAATTACACTGTATTAATAAATTTTCAAAGTCAGTCTTGTCAACATATATTATGAGTTTAGTGAGTTATGTTTTTAGCTAATGTCTGCGTTTGGCTCCTTCAAATTAAATGATAAATGACAACAGTGGCCAATAGGCTTGACCACTGACTTGCCTGATAAGATCTGGCCAAAATCCAAAATAGTTCTTCCAAAAGTAATGCACCACATTGTTTTTCCCCCACTTTATTTCAAGATTATAGAAATGTGACACTGTCCTTATCCTAGGTGTCCATAGGTTAACCTCTATTACATTACAAGAATATGCATGACATATATTTCATTCAAACTGTATCCTACAGGAATACCAAATGTTAAACTGGCATTTATGTATGTATCTATATATCCATGTATATCCAAAAAACTGTTAAGAAATGAACAGATATAAGCATTTGATCAGAATGGACCATTTCCAAACGGCACTTATTTAAATCTAATATACAGTGCTTTGAAAAAATATTTGCCCCCTTCCTGTTTTTTTTAATGATGAACTAATTGTAATATTACACAAAGACAACCCAAGTAAATACAAAACGCAAAGTTTTTATATGATGACTTAATTTATTAAGGGAAAGAATCTGGTAGCAGCTGAAAGGAAGTGGAAGAAATCCAAGTGCCCGATTGACCCTAGTAAGTATAAATCTTGTTAACATCTTTCTCTTCTTTTCAAAGAAGGTGGCTGCCATTAGCAAAGTATTGGCACCCCCTAACCCCAGATGCCCCCTCTCTGTTACCCCTGAAACTAGAACACTGTCTGGCTTCACTCCCCCCTGGGCCCTATCCCCTTATACCTCCTACAGTCCATACAACCTAACATAACATCTGCTCTGACACACGTCCTTAATTCATCACTCATAACGGGAACATTTCCTACTGCATTGAAACGGGCTCTCATTGCTCCCTTGCTTTAAAAAGCAACACTAAACCCTTCCCTACTGGACAGCTACCGCCCCATCTCCGACATTCCATTTCTTTCAAAAATTCTTAAATTTGCTGTCCTGGCACAATTTTCTTCATTTCTGCATGCGCATGATGTACTTGACCTTTTTCAGTCTGGTATCATGAAAGGAAATGTGCTTGAGACCTTTCTCCTGGCAATGGTGGATGACCTTGTGCTGCAAGAGCTTGACACGGTTAACCACCAAATTCTTCTCACCACGCTGTCAGATTTAAGAATTACAGGAACCGTACTTAATTGGTTCACCTCCTATCTTCAAGACAGGTCCTTCCAGGTATCATGGAGAGGCTAGACATCTACACTCTTTAAGGTAACCACAGGGGTTCCACAAGGCCATGTCCTTGGCCCCCTTCTTTTCTCACTATACACTCGCTCACTTGGTGACATCATCCAATCCCATGGCTTTTCCAACCACTCTTATGCTGACAACACTCAGCTCTATCTGTCTTTCCCACCAGAGAATGCCATTATTTCAACTAAAATTTCGTCCTGTCTCTCGGACGTGGATGTCTGAGTGAGCTTATCCAAAACTTTCTGATCTTTCCAGGCAACCACTCTCCTCAGCAAAAGATCTCAAATCATATTAACTTGCTACTGCTAACATCTAGGAGTCTGCAAAAAACTTTGGGGTTTGAATAGATGACAAACTGAATCTGAGCGATCATGTAACTGCGATCTCCAGGTTCACTCTCTATAACATTCGAAACATTAGACCTTTCCTCTCACAACAGGCTGCACAGCTCCTCGTTCAGGCAATGGTCATCTCTAGACTCAACTGTCGTAACTGCCAGGTGTCTTTAGGCCACTGAAACCGCACTTGCTCCTTTAGCTTACCGTCAGCTGCATGACAGCTCTGGTATCAGTGAGTGAGTGTGTGTGAGTTGCTCAATGAGAAGAAGTGTACCTTATTGGTACATGCTAGAGTACCAATCTATTTAGGCTATGACCAACACTGAGGGTTTAAGCTATGACACTAGATGGCTTTTATGTATTTGCTGATTTTAAATGGCCAGTAGTCTTTTTATTCTTCTACAACTTTACACACAATCTTACTGCTGACTGCTCTCAAACAAACTGATGACTGGTAGCAGTACCCTGACCCTGTGGTCAAGGGCCAAAGACTACCTATAAAGTCAAGACATTCACAGACCAAGACTAATAGTTAGCTGCTGAAGCTAGCAGTACCACAGTCACATTATGATCTCCCATTCCTGCTAATGTTAATAGCACTGCAACTAACCAGATGCTAGACAGGAAGGTTGCTTTGTTATTGTTAGTGTTAGTTTCACCAATGCAGCTTCATGTTGTTCTGTAGTTAGAACTGTTGGATCTAATTAGCTGCTTGCATTGGCCATTGCCTTGCTTTAGATATTGCTCAATGTTTGCTGGCCCCTGTGGATCCCTCGCCACTCAGCCTGTGCTTAGTGTGGCAGGTCAGCAAAGTGCTAGAGCAGCATTTGGCCTGAGAACACAAGAGTGAATGGTGAGAGAGGAGACCAGTAGAAGCAGATCGATGTGGCCTGTATTCATTAACCCTCATTCAAGGCTCCCTTCCCTCCCCAATCACAACCCCGCCATTTTAGGACGGCAGGAGGTGATTTATTATCTGTCCTGGCTCAGTCAGCATCATCGACCCACAGTCTGAGGAGAGTTGACTCACACCAGGATATACTGATTCCCTCACTGTGGGCTGAACTCACTCAGCGAACCAACACCATTCAAAAAGAAACCATGCTGAAGAAAGCAGGATAATCAACATATATTTATCGGATTTTGTCAGAAGGCAGGCAAAAGTACAAGAGTGTTGTATTTATTTAATCACCAGGAAGATATTGTTGTATATTCAATGCAAAAAGCAAACTCTTCTTGAGGCCAGTGTGAAGGGTGGTGACAGGCATTGAAGATGACCCTGGGGTCATGGGCCAAACACACAAGCTACTGAGTTGCCAGAGGCAAGACCCTGAATTATTGGGGTTACTTGGTCTTAGTGAAAATGAAAAACAAACAAAAAATGTTTCATATTCTTATAAAAATTGCCAACTACAGATAGAAGTTAAATTATTTGCGATTAAGTTAATCAACAATTAATTTGTTAGCAAGTAAAATTAGCTGAAACAAAATTGCCACAACATGCATGTGCATCAGACACTGTAACATGATTTTATCCATAGCCATAAAACTCACCAACCCACTTTTCTAAATTTATATTTTCAGAATTGGAAAGTTTAATATCTGCTGTTAAAAAACACTTTGCTTTGTCATGTTGTTGTTACATCCAAGGTCTGAACTGACTGCGACCCCTATGCTTACTCAAGACTCAGCTGCTGAGCCGTGACATTTAGGGGAAATACTAAAATAACAAAAATATTAAATAATCAATGTTATTAGATTAGATTTTTTTTAAACAAAACATAATTCTACCGCACACAACGTAGCATAGAGAAAAGCTTTGTTCAAGGCCAGATTTTTAGTTCTGTTAGAAGTCTCAGTGAGATTTTTAATGTGATTTAGTTTCTTCTGGAAATGCATCATAAATTCCCAAAACACTCAAGGTGTCTTTTTCTTAACAATGTTAAAAAACAACAACAGTATTGAACAAAGGAGTTTAACTTACCTGGTGATTTTAAGCTTCATTATTCAACTGTGAGGTCAATTATTTTATTTTATCATTTTTACAGAAAAATACCAATTATTTTTTAAAGATTCAGTTTTAAACTGATAGACACATAATCTTCTTCTTTTCCTGGCATTTAGTCATGGCTGTTTATTAGACTTCATTTCAGCACATAGACCTGTCCATATTGCTCTATATTTTCTATGACTTTGCAAACATGACAGTGAAAGTACCTGGTTCTCTTTTTGATTTCTCATGTTTACTTTATTACACTAACTAAATAGATTAATATTTTGGAAAAAGGAGATTGGAAAAACATGTTATATGTGGAAATTTTTGACTATTTGTGCAAATCAACTACATTGTGGCAATGTAAATTGGTGTCTGCATCTGTCAGTTGCTAATCTTCATTACACCCTCTAACAGCTTACTTTTGTTTTATAAATCCATCATCAAGAAGTCCCATCTTGTTTGACAAACTGCTCTTAATAGAAACACTGCAGCTCAATTGATTTTATTGATCTCTCTCACCAGAGAGCACAGTATGTATTTTGGTGCACAGTTACAAATAGCCAGTGAATGGGGTCAGATCCCAGCCTCGTGCTGCTCCCACATGAAATCTGTACATCAGGTGAAAAACACACACATGGATGAAAGAAATCAGTCAGTGTACAAATCAAGAGTGAATTAAGAACACAACTAATTTCATGTTTTTCATAGCTCAACAGTCTGTCCATTTGTAAAGAAAATCACGAGACCTGTTCAAATGTTGTTGTTAAGAGTTCTTATCAACAGTATCACTGCCTTCAATAAATACTGTTTACAATATAGGCTGTATTACTGTTGTATGTTCCCCTTTGTTTCAAAAAAGTATTAACGTAATGTTTGAGGATTTGAGGAACGCTGATAACAGTAATTATGACAGTAAACACTATTAATCAGAGCCACACGTTTCTCTGGAAAATAAATAAATTAAGCCCCCCAGGAAATTACTCTTCAACAGGTTGCAGAATTTATTTCTGTTTTCACGTCTGGATGCTCAAACCCGGTTAATTTGTGTATCCCATTAGTGCAGTGATTGATTTTGTGAGGTTGAAATAAAATGTGCTCATCCTTACTTCCCGTGTGTAAAGAGTGCATTTCTGGACAGAGCTCTCATTGTTTGCAGACTGATGACCTTCATCACACACTCATTTGTATGTGTTGAGTGCGTTTGTGTTGCACCCTGTCTTTAAAAACGCATCTCAGTTAGAGCTACCACAGATGATTCTTGATTATTAAAGGTAGTGATGTGTGCTACACAGAGCCCAATGGGAGGGATGAGTACAGTTTTACTTATTCAGATTTTACGTCTGGTGAGCCACGTTGGTTTAAATACTCAAATACTAAAGCCTTGTACGCTGGCCACAACCTTGAACCCAAAGCTGTTGCTCACCATGCAAAACCACTGAATTAAATGTATTTGTCATAAAAGATTTAACAGCGTTGTGTACTCCACTGGAAATATTTATACTGATTTGAAGAAAGTGAAGTTGGGCCTCTCCTGTAGTATTTTAATGGCCAAAAAAGAAGAAGAAAGACCACAAATTTTCACCAGCCCCTTTTTCTGACAAACGTACACTCAAGCGTGCACATGAATACACAACCCAGTATGCTGGAGATGTATGAAGGCAGTGTGTTGGATGGACTCCCTCACCTCTCATATGCAAATATCTTTCCCCCATGCAGCTCTGTGATTGGCTTGCTGTTATTAATATTCTGCCAGCGTGTGACTTCATTAGCCTGGAGTTACTGTGCCAACAGGCAGCTCTAAAAAGGGACTTTGTCAATGTTTGATGTCTCGGGAAGTGATGCAGTGTGTGAATGTATGTGTGTCTGAGTCTGTTTTCTAAGGGGATTCAAATTTGAGCTGTAGGAGACACTATTCCCTGCTGACATCAGATTGAGGAGGAAGTGTTTCTGAATATGATTGTAATAAAATTCTCCATATGAACAACCAGTTTGTGCTATCTCTGTAGAGTAGCCAGCCACATGGCAAGCTCCGTCCTCTCTCTTAAATCACAAAGTCTAAGTACAGGTTTGGCTTATGGACACTGTCAGGCGCAATCACAACCTATTGCTTTTCATCCACTTAAGTCTGGGCAACTGCCAAGTATGCCTGTGCTTATAAACTACAAACATCTTTAGTTGAATCATACAAGCCAAACTAAACCATGTGTAGGGATGTGATGTGAAGTCTCAACTAGCTGTGACATATTTGCCTATGGCCAGCCTTCAGTCACTCAACATCAAACTAAACTGCTCTGCCACTGCTGTATTTCAACAATGACAGCATGAGCGGTGTGTTCAACACAGATCATAGGGTTTGTCATGACAAGTGTAGAAGGGTCTCTCTGCTGTGTGTGTGTATGTAGGTGTGTAGTGGAATTGTATTTGTGTGTGAGAGGGTACAGTAAATCCCCTAAACTGGAGCTTGTGACCCTCAGTAATACATTTCCTTTGGCAGAGCAGTTCTGGATTTCCCTCCAGGTGCCCCTGGGTTTTGTTGAGAGAAAAGTGTAAGGCAGCATTTTCTAAATTGAAGTCAATACCAATCGGCCATTTATTTACAAGCTCCCTGATGCTAAGAGCATCTAAAAGGTACATGTGTGCACAAGCACATACACACATACACACTGGCAGCTGAGTTTGTGTTTCCAGAAGCTGAAATGATTTATAGCTAACAATAATCTTAAAATGAAACTCTAATTTTCTTAATCCTAACTCATTCAAATATTGCCCATTCTCTAAGAAAGTCCTATTGTACTGTATGTGGGCTTGTTTGTATCAAGCTCCCAGGGCCAAGGGGATTGTTTCTTAGGAAACAAGGGGATTTAACAATACAGAAACTAATTACTCCTCTTCACCCTTGAATTGCACAGACTTTTGGAAATACAGCAATAAAAGCAACACATTATGCATTTAGCATCAGCTTTCATACATCTTATTACTCCATACATCCTGAAGATGTTGAGTCATTATTCAAGATTCAAGATTTAAAAAAACTTTAATATTCCCAGAGGAAAATTGTTTATGATGGAGCTTTGACTGTTTCTGCGTGTCTGTGTGTGTGTATATGTATAACATCATGTCTTAGTATATTACAAGACACAACAACATCAATGATGTGCCTTCTTTGTCTTGAGAAAAGCTTTGTAATCTGATTTCTTTTTTTATTTGAATGTCTGGGGTGAGTACCAATTACATAGCGTTGTGTTTGGTTTCTTAAGACTTCAGACAAAACAAATAAAAGGTCAGATAACACAGATAATTCCGTTTTTTTCATGGTTGCCTACACAGAGCAGGTTCAGAATGACAAAAAGAAGAAATCTATTCAATTACCTTTTACTTAAATTTCTTAAAACGACTCTGCCAAAAGTACTTTGTTCTTGCACTCATTTTAGCTGAGATAATATAGAATTCTGGTGATTTTTCACATTGAGTAGAAGTTAAGATTTTAGTTTAAAACAAATCCCAATCTCTCAGTGTTCAAAAACGTTTGTTTCTACAAAGCTGAGGCAAATATGTCACTGTTACACTATAGCCTAGATAAGCTGCTGATTACAATGTAATTTTTCTTTTAAGCAACAATATCACACACACATACCTTAATACAATAACAATAGTATTAAACATGATATGAAACAATACAGTATATGTCTTTGCACTTAGCCCCTTGTCAGCTGTTAGTACGTGATATTCTAGCTGAGCTGAGACTTTTTCTCACAGCAAATCTACTGTGATTCACTGTATCCTCTGAAAAATAGATACACATACACATGCAGTAACTGTCTCTGCAAACATTGTATTTATGTTCATTTTGACCGCTATTAGCCACAACTTGGTCCTTTCAGGATCTCTCAGGGGGAATCTGTGGAACAATTTCACCCATCACTTGTTTCTTTCAAAACAACCTGGGTAAATGCAAACAAAGCCACAATCTGAAAGATTCTGGATAACAGAAAGTGAAATGATCGAGCACACGGGCAAAAATATAATCCAAACATGGAGTAGGAATGAGTTTTGCAAATTTATTTATGTTCCAAAATATAATAAATACTCTAGGTGCAGAATCTGCAATGTATGAATTTGCTTCCATGTTATTAAGAAAGAAAGTACCTTTCCTACAGCCTAACAAGTTAAATTGAATACAGCATGTGTATATGTGTATGTCTAAGAAGAGGAAGTTGAAGCAACTAAGACTTCCTGTCACATACATAAGATCACTTTATTATTGTAGAGCAATATGGTATTTTCTGCATGCATCAATTACAATATTGTGTATGCTTCACTTAATTTCATCATCGCCCCAAACATTTTAAGTGTCTCTATCCCCACAGCTTGTTAGCTCATTTTCTGCACTCTGTTCAGCCCATAGAATACAAACACAATATCATGCCGGTTACCAAGTATTGATAACTGATGAAACAAAAAACAAACATGCAGGTGAAAAATTATAAAAGAAACTTAATAATAATTTTTAAAAATAAGCTCTCAAATTTAAACTACATAAATCAGCAAATTAAGATAAAACCTAATGCATTTTTGTTTTTTGTACTTTGCACGAAAAACTGTCCTGCTAACCATATTTGGTCTTGCCACTTTAGATGAATTTAGAAGATGAAGGATGACTATTGACTATATTTTGGAGATTTATTTTGTAGATTCTACTTCTGTTGTGCAATTTCCCCATAAACTTTGTCATTACAAGAGGTACTCTGCATGCACCACACTGATCTATATGCAGGGCCTAACCCTGCTTTTTGTGATGGGATTACGCGCTCTAGAGGCAAGGTAATTTGATATCCATTGATTGAGTCAAGAGCCAATCTGAAATTGAGGAATTGTAGTTATTGCTATTGATTTTAATAACTAGGCTGTTACAGTTCATTCAGTGCAGCTTTAATCAATACAGAAAATGCTCCCTCTTCTGAGAAGAGGACAACACTTGATCCATTGGCATTTTGTGTTATTGTGAAATATGTTGTGATACAGCTAAACAGTTTCCCCTGCTACTTTTCATTACAGTATGTTTTGGCATGGTAACCAATTGTGAAGATAGTCAAACAATGAAACATTAACACCAATTAAAAATCACACATCATGAAATTAGCTATTATGAATGGATATGTTGTGTACGTGAGACATTATCACTTCCCCTGTATGCAAACCTTTTTTCTGCTGCACATATTCTGTTTCAGCCCTTTCAGTAACCTCACAAAGCCTGTTAATTTAGTTTAGTCCTTGGAGACCTTCACTCAAAGTTTCTACTGATCCATATTTAACTAGCTATTGGTTTTACTCTCCCTCAGGACGTTGTGTTCATTAAAGATTTCAGTCTAGAACTATAGCTAAGGAAACTGAAAGGCTCATGTTGATTTCTAAACTATGATGTATTCATTTTAGTTGTAATGATGCCAGCTGTGCTACCTGTTTCGTATCATGCAATCTTTAAGAATTTTGTTTTATTTTTTTTCTAAGGCAGTTGTACAGGCTTTTAATATTTATTTCTAGTAGTAAGAAGTTTTTGTTTGTTTGTTTGTTTTGTTTTTGTGGCCAACAGTTTCTGTAAAGTATTTACAATATTTTTCACAAGTCCAGGAGAGAGTAGTGGGAGTCTGAGCCTTAGGCAAAAAACTTTGGGCCGACTGTGCCTGAATACACTGCGTTTGCAATCCTGAAGCCAATGTGGGCCTGGTTTTCTATATTTCGCACAACAGTATAAAAATATTTGACAGGGTGAGACAGGCAGAAGGGAGAAAGAGACAGCAGAGGCACATTTCTTTATCAAAATTTGACAAGCAGTCAAAAACATTAATCATCTGTTAAATTCGAGGCGAACATATTTGTCAATATTTTATAGCAGCTTGTCATCTGATCATACAGATTAGTGCTTAGTCAAGTTTGTGTTGGTGGTGATAGGCTTTCCATTCTAGGCTTGTTTTGATTTATTTTATAGTGAGAAATGAGACTAGATGTCATGAAACTATGTGCTGCTCTTTTGTTTACCATTATAGTTTAGTGTGTTCACATTTGTTAATTAGCACTAAGACCGAAGTACAGGTGAGATTGATGGGAACGTCATTACTTCTACATGTATCTGGTCATAAACCAAACAGGGCAGCTGTGGCTCAGGCAGTGAAGCAGTTTGTCCACTAATCACAAGGGTGGCAGTTCGATACAGGACACTACCTCCCCCCCCTACCTCAAACTGCTAATACGTCTAAAACCTAAATTTGACTCAATTTCAATATTGTATCTTGCACAAATCCTGTACCACATTTAACCAAAGATATGGAACATTTAGCTGTTTAGAAAACATTGCCCATATTATATATTTTTTCATTATGACATAATATAATTACACAATAATGACACAAACGAATATTACAAAAAAGGTAACACAAGCTCCAAGTTATCGTAACAATGGTGATATTCAATACTACAATAGATGATGATGGCTAAAGTCAAATCTCCACTATTGTACATACTACTGTATATTTTTGGTACTTATTTATGGTACGTCAACATTTGATGCTCTTACTATACAGCTTTAAAACTATATGTACGGTAAAGATAGACATGCTCTGCATGGAGAAATGCAGAGTCTGTGGTTGCACAGTGAGAAGCAGTCACTGCTAAGCAGATCAACTGTGGCTATTGAAAATGGATGGAGGGCTAATTTGATGGGCCACTTCTCTCCCCACTATATTTAAACCCCCATTACACTAAAATTCAGTGTGAACACCCCACAACTCCTTTTGAAATAAGTGAACTGCACAGGTTACACACTCATACAAATATATATAATATGTATGCTGCAGTGTACCTCAACATGTCATGTTGAAAAAAGGGTAGTATTGAAGTTCCTAGAATGTGCCACGGCATTATGGTTACTAAACCATGAACAATTCTGAGTCTTTCAAAGGTTATAGTACACACACACACATTCACATGCACACACACCTGTCACTGAGGTCCATTATCACCCCTGCTGAGAGTATGTTTGGCTTTTAGACTCAAGCACAGAAGACACAGTCAGCAGAGGGATTGGCACTGTCTCTCACTGTAAATGGTCAGTGGAACAACAGTCATAGAAACACTACTGTACTAGAGCTTTGCAATAACACTCAATATCTCAATAACTGATCTCAATAATTGTCAGATATTACAATAATTGTAAAAGTCTGAAGATTGAGTCATGGCAACTGGACTTCTTTCTTCCAAGTCTACTTGGAAGAAAGAAGTCAGAAGTCAGAAGATGGCAAGTGGACCATCAGAAGATGGCAACTGACGAAGATTGAGTCATGGCAACTGGACTTCTTTCTTCCAAGTAGACTTGGAAGTAGACTTGGAAGAAAGAAGTCCAGTTGCCATGATTCAATCTTCAGACAACTTTACCTGGATGACTGAGAATCATCACAGAAATAATTGTAAAATAATTCCACGATGAGATGAGAAATGGATGAGTAATTGTTGATAGATGTATCTGTTCATTTTTAAACCATGCAGGCAACCTGTGCAGAAAAAGCTGGAAAATACAACAAGCTTTTTACACTGTTTGAAAGGGTCATGCTAACATGTTGCTACTGCTAACAATAACACCCATGCCTGGTAACAAGTTTGAAGTAGTAATGTTTGTTCGTTGTCTTGACTCCCGTCTTTCATTTTGGGGCATTACACACACAGGAAATGCAATTTCCTATAATATATATATCTTATAGGCTGCATAACATACATATATACATTGCAAAGGACATGACGCCAGTGAAAAAAACAAAACTACAGAAAGTTGTTGATTTTCTGGGTAACATTTTTCACCCACAGCACTGCCTTAGCTTTATGCACAAAGCAGATAAAAGTAGAATGGCTTTACACACTTCGCTATCACTACTGACATGCAGTCTAACTGCATGTCAATCTTAGATGAGCCACAAGCATAAATGGCTTACTCGCACGCATTTCTGCACATGCAGTATTCTTGCGCACTTGTTTGTCTCTGTGTTTGTGTGGGTCTGCAGTCCTGTCTGTGTGAGATCTCTTGTGTAGGTGTATGTGGAGAGGGAAAATATCAATACGTTTCAGGATTGTTTTTTTCTCACCACTGTTATCTTTGCTTTTCCACCTCCATTACACCCCCATAAGCCTTGTATGGATTAAATCAGCAATAAAGACCTCCTTCCATGTCTCTGTAAAAGACACGAGACACATTAAGAGCACATACACAATGAGCAGTCTTATATACAGAGACAGATGGATTTTACAGCATCTGTATTTGTTCTCCGTGCTGTTTCGTTGTGTGCATTGTTAGATGTGCCTGTTTGTGTTTTCATACATGTATCCATGTATTTTGGTACGGAAAACAATAAAACTATAGCAGGAAAGACAACAGAAATTTCTTAGTCACAGCACCTTGAGCAGTGTATATTCAGATGCTCAGCAAATGGTTAGAAATGTTGTTTTTTTAACTGACGTTGTGAATGTATTTTACACAGGCAATAGGCTGCCAAGGGGATAAAAGACTGTCGAAGCCACGTGTGGCCGGCCTCCCACAACACAGGACTGTGTGTGTGCACCAGTGTGCATGTGTGCCAGTGTTTGAATGTTTTTTCATAGCTTTTCTTTTAATTACCCCCCTTGTGAATTAGCTGAGGCATAAGAGACTGTCTATGCAATGTTAAGTATCGTTGGCTGGGAATTATCTGTTCAGTCTCTTCTGTTTGATCTTTAGGAATAAGTCAGTTTGCAAGCAATCTGCTCTCTCTCCATCCCTCCCTTTTATTCACTTTTATTTCTTTTACTCCTCCCCTCTGCAGCACCTTTATTTAGGCAGTTTCTTCAGAACAGGGTGAGTCAAATTGCCCAGTTACATAATAAAATGGGTAAGGGTGTTGAGGAGACCATCTGGAAACTTGGTAGATTTTGGGGAGGACATGGTTAACAGTAAGGACAGAGAGAATAAGCGAAAGACAGAGGATGTGACTCTACTTCCAGCTCATCGGGGAAATGAAGGGGTTCATTGTACAGTACATTGCACATGGAGAGAAGAGGCTGTTTCTTCTAGCTGCAAGGCACGAGCAAAGATTAAAAGTGTGAGCGCGTGTGCCTGTGCGTGCTGCTCAGACAGGGTGCAGATAAAAAGATTGTTAACACTGGATGAAGAGCAACCATTAGATGGTAATTGGCTGACCAAATGTTCTTCTCGCTGCATACAAATTACAGTCTTTAACTTTACCATGCCTCTGGCACACTCGGTGCCATTACTGGTTAGTGTATATACAACTGGAGCTTTCACTAAAGTAAAATCATACTGTTTTGTGGGGCATGCCCACCTTCCTAAAGCACATCCATCTTAGTATAGATTTTTCCTACTGTAAAACTATGACAGTGAAGTGTTTATCAGTTATTTTGTTCTCTCTGTATTTGAGATAAATTTTCTTATCTGTTAGAAGACTGTTAAAGCAAAAAAACAACATTTTAAACTAAACCTCTGTCTCGCTCCCTCTTAGTCTGGCCTGTTTGCTTGATGTTTCAGGGTTACTCAGAGCACTTTCTAAGTCTTTTTCAGAAAGGGTGCCAAACTGTGTCAATGCCAAAAGAAGCATTAGTAGACCCTAAGCAGCCCCCCCCCCAAATGGATATTAATAAACCCTGCTCTGCCAGACATCTATTCCTTACCAGTCCCACTTCTTCTACTTCTACATACCCTCTAATCCCCTCTTATCTTGCACTACATCCTCCTTTTCGTTTTCTGTCTCCAGTCCCATTCCCCTTAAGTGTCAATAACTCTTGCTTGCAACACACACACACACACACACACACACACACACACACACACACACACACATACACACACACACACACCTTCAGAGGTTGACACACAGGCAGTAGTTGCAGTGTCAGGCTTTCCACAGGGGCTGGTATAGTTATATAGTAGACTCTGTGGGTTTAGTAAAATCCTCATTACGACTTGGTGTAGGTGTGAGCATCCCTGCTGCTGTCTCACAACAAACTGCTTACATCAACAGAATACTCACAAACACACACTTAGCTGCACATGAACCAAACAAAGAGGAGACTCAGATACTGATACAACGCAGGAAACATTCGCGTCTATGCATATGAACACTCACATGCAATGTATGTCAATTATACTAATGTAAGCCCCCACACACAAACAGTTTTCCCAAATCTCAAACACACACCCACTAACAAGTATATGTGGTGTTGTGTGGTGACGTTTTAATAGAGAACGACATCTCCCTCTAATTAATGTCAGTCAGGCAAAGTATTCAATAATAACCCCTTGAAAAAGGCCTAGCATACTGCAGAACCATCACCCTAGTAAGCCAATTATAATATTCAGAGATTATCAAAATATTCAGCGGTATTTTTAACCTGACAGCTATTTGACCTGGATGATGCTGATGAAATTATTTGTGTAGATTTGTATATTGTCAGAATGTTATTTTAGCATTGTGAAATATGTCACTTTTCACTAAGTGATGTACCAAATGTTGTACAGTTTCCATTTTTGCTGCCATTTTCCTAAAGACAACATCTAGCAGTTTTACATCATGTGCTTTTTTAGGGGGAGTAAACTGAAAAGTTTAGTGTTTCTGGTAGTGCACTGCTCTTACAGTGATTAACCACTGGGCTTTTTCTATCATTGTTTTCAAAATTAGAAACTCGAAAAAGAAGTGCTGCTCTCAGAGCAGAGAGAAGACCCAAGTGACACTAGCTTCGTCATCTTATAAAAGAGGAGATGATGCATGCTCAGACTTCTTAAAACAACTGTGTATGGATCACTGAACAGCAGAACCCATCGTTGGCAGCAGAGGATAATACAACAGTTAGCATTTCACAACCTAGTCAGGTTAATAATCTTGAACAGAACTGCAGCATTGACAGTATTTAGGGACCAAGTAACAAAAATGTTACAGCCTTTGTGTTCAACGATGATTAATAGGCCAAATGTAAATATTTGACAGATTCTATATATAATCATTCCCAAAGGTTTCCCATGTCTACGCTGTTTCAGTTCCAGTTATGCTCAGCGTGCTTTTGTGTCAGCAAGTCACCTGCTGCTTCCTAAGTGTAAAAAGTTCAGGCATTAAAATAACTGTTTAAAAAGTTGGTGGCATCATTTTCATTCCACTTCCATGAGAAATGGGTTTATTTTTCATTGTCAAATTCGTCATTTTTCAATTTAGTTAAACAGAGTTGAATAAAAGCAACTCCACATTGTACATCTATGTTATTTTTATTATTGGATGTTAAGTAATTTCCTTTTGACTCTTCTTAATCAGCAAGTTTAATGTGAAATGTGAACATTTTCCTGCATGTACATAATGCAGTATTAGTTTTGTGTGTTAGTACACATTAATTAAAACTTTAAGTAAGATTAATTAACATTCTGCAGAACTGCCTTGAGATGTTCAACAAACATGCGATCCAATTTGCAGCAGGAAACAGCTCCTATGTAAAACAGCTCAACAATATACATTGTGCAAACAGCAGAGCTGCAGAAAAAAGTCATGTCAATAAATAAATGGCCAGATTGTTTTGAAGCCCATCAGACTGCATCTACCTCATTACAACAGATAGCTCAACATGAGAAAACTCATCCAGCATGCCAGCAGAGAGCTGTGACTATTGATTTATTCTAGACAGTATCTGTAGCTGTTTGGTAAGTTGCACATTAACTGTCCATTCATGAGTGTAATATATTGTTTTCCACGAGCACTTGTGAAAAATACCTGTGCAGGCTGAGCATCATGAAACACACAGACATGACGAGCATGAGCACATGCACACAGAAAAATAAGCATACAACTGACCACTCTTGTGTGAGCCCTTTATGTATCTCTCTCTCACATACATGCACACTCTTACACTTGAAGGGCTGCTCATTTGGCTAACAGACCTCATTACATGGGTGGATGGACCATCGACCTCTTGGTGGAGGAATTAAAGAAATCTCCCTTTTCTTCTCCTTGATCCGGAATGTGTGACATGATGTCCTGGAGTTATTTACCTGCTCTCTGTAGCATGACAGCTAATCTCATCTGCAGCCCCAAGACCATGCGCATGACAGCTAAAATGCCTGCAGCAAAATCAGGAGGACACACATGTTAAAAAGAGTAAGAGCAAAAAATAACTATTTTGTATGGGGACTATGATAGTAACTGTTACAGTAAGGAAATTATACAATATTATATAATATATATTGGGCTAAAATATTATGATGGCCCTGGAGTTCAATACAGTCTGTGAATGGGTCAATTTCGAGAGAATGATCAATTAATTTCCCTTTCTCATTACATCAGTTCAGAGGCTATAAATATACACACACATACATGAAAACACACCTGAACCAAACACATGCACGCATGTGGTATGCTACGTTAATTTCATCTCATATCTCAAAGGGCCAGTAGAGACATTATTTATATTTGGCAATGCAACTCTGATGGCAGTGTTACTTCTATTTATTTTAACTGTACGGCAATCAGGGGTTCCAGATGTGTCCTGAAGACTGCAGGGCTGTTATGCAATCTGTCGCTGCAGCAATGGAGACTCAAATTATCATGACAACACTAATTAACATGGTGACGACCAGTTCAGTCCCCACCACAGCTGGGCTCTAGTCAACATGGTAGCACATCACAGCCAAGTGTTCTTGACATCCTTTCCAGAACATTGGGCATAGCGTCCGATACAAATGCTTTGTCTCACACACCCACACCCAAACTGCTCACTGCACTGCACACACAAGTGAACACAGAGATATATTGTTGATGCACACAACTAGAAGCCTTGGGACATGTATATGTGTGACTGGATTTTAGAACAGCTTGAAGCCATGTCTCATCTTTTGTGACCTCCCAGCTGCGGGCCAGTGAAGAAAAAACAATCAAACCAATGAAGCTTGGCATGGCAAGTGTGTGTTTTTGTGTGTGTGTGGTTATGCATATATATCACAGCTGCACATGTGACCATCAAATGCCTTGGAGTGAGAAATACATTTGGTTAGATTGGCTCTCATTACACAGTCTCTCCCCTCAGTCATTCTCTCGGCTTACCTTCTTCACTGAAACCTCCAATACTTTAAGGTTACTTTTGGTCACTACCATCTCCCATCTTTCTTCCCTCCTTGTCTCCCATCTACTCCTGCTCATATATTGCATCCATCAACCTCCCACCCTAAAGCCCCCAACTCCACTAAAGATGTCAGACAATGGTTTCACACTGATCAAATGAGACAGTGTGTCAGTTCCATCACACACCACAGAGAACAGTAGGAGCAAGTGAAATTGTTTGTGAGTGTGTGTATGTGTGAAAGAATGAGAGCCTGCATGTGCATGTGCAGTGCAATATGTCTGCATGTGTGTATCTGTGTCTGTGTCTGTGTGTGCATTGGCATATAAAATTGCAAGTTGCAGCAGTCCAGATGTGTCTGCATGTGTGTCTCTCCTCACTGTTGTGACGTCAGGGTTATGCTTCAGAGCAACGTGCAGAAAGAGAAGACAAAAAGTAAAAATGGGGGATGGACAAGAGGTACATTAGGCAAAATGAAAAGTGTCTATGCCACAGAATAACTGTTATGTCGCAAAGGGTATTTTTCTCACACTGTCTCTCATGTTGATGTGCTAGTCTTCAGCTTCTACTTCTATACAAACCTGTAGACAATCTAATCTAGCTTTATAGCAATAAAAAACAATTACACATATTTTGAGAGTATGCACTGGATTGGAAACCTTTGGCTTGTATGTGATGTACAAAGAAAAATTATTCTGACTTAATTTTGCATGTGTTGTGAAATACACTGTTAGTGCAGGAGGTGTTAAATTTCCAGCCATGTATCACAGAATTTCTTGAAGATTTGTTTTAGGAAACCTTTTTTTTAATATGTTCTATCTTGGTCACTTGTTTTTCTT
Organism: Ctenopoma multispine; assembly: GCA_034779795.1. Taxonomy (NCBI): domain Eukaryota; kingdom Metazoa; phylum Chordata; class Actinopteri; order Anabantiformes; family Anabantidae; genus Ctenopoma; species Ctenopoma multispine. The sequence goes on along the minus strand of JAUYWH010000024.1, from coordinate 11,150,828 downwards.
TTGTTTTTCTGTTGGCCTTATACTAAAACCTATCAGAATAATTTTGAATTAATGAGAATTGTCATTGCACTGAGCAAACAGCTTTCAAGTGTTAGAAAAAACAGATGATTGTGCATGTGATAATCTAAGGTATGACCCTGTAACACTGCAAGATCTGCAAATCAAGGCAAATTCAAGAGATACTGACAAATTACTCTGCAGAAAGATTTATGAAATATTAAATGAATAACAAACACATTTTTTATTTTGAGTGTTGCTGATTCAAGTCAATATGTACCTTAAGATGACAATGAAGAGGAAAATATTACATTTTCTGACAAATCTGGATTGTACAATACTGGAATTTCAATGAAAGAAAAAATCTGTATTTACTGAATGGTCAGATTTATGATTTTATTAAGTTTCATTCTACATATTGTAAAGAAGAACAGAAACTCTGTATATCGATTTGTTATCTTACATTTTAGACTTTAGTCTTCTGTTGTTATGGTTGGTAGAGGAACTCAAATAATTCCAAAATCATTTGCATGACACTGTTTGTTCTATTCTTGCTGCATGTATTAATTGTTCAGATTCTTTCTCTTGGGCCAAAGTAATGGCGCACCTTTAACAGACTATAATTCTGTGAGATGCATCTATGAGATATATTGTCCTTTGCACAGTCATTATTGCTTTTATTATTCTAGTATCTACACACAATATTATCACCCTGCATTTCAAACCTTTAGGGCACAATTTCTTTGTCTTTAGTGCACGTCCCTTGAATTTTTTTAATACTGCACAGCAGTGATAACAGTCTCCATTTGCTAGAACTCTCTGAACTTTCCCCTATTTTCAAGCATTTTCCAGCTTCAGTTAAAACTAATACAATGTAACATCCTAGAGTACATGAAGTCCCTCACCATGTCGCTCCATTCAGTTAGATCAGCTTTTTGGATGTTCATACTGTCACTCCCTTTCAAATACAGTCCATCAATTTTCAAACGTTGACACAACCACCAGTGAAACATGCACACGAACAGACACATGCAGCTTCAGCCTTTTCCTCTGGGTATTGCTGATGTGACAGACAGAAAACCTGGTCTAATGTAGCAGGGTGAGGTTTACAATTCCAAGCTTTTACAGTACATATGCACACACACAGACACACACACAGGCCTTGAGCAGATGGATAAAGTATGGAGGATGTGACCAGAAGAATGATGCATGACAGGGACAGCTGGGTTAAGCTCACTTCATTCAAAATATACAAGCTCAGTCACTGAACACAGGCAGCGGGGCAAGTGTCAAAGCAAGACACAAGTGCAAACACAATGGATGCTTGTTATGGAGACACTCAGTGAAAAAAACATTGTGCAACACATTCAGACACATCAGAAATGGAATGGCAAACAGATGTATTTCATCTTTACTTTTTTTTAATCTAAGTTCACAAAGGTTCATTTCATTCTCACACCACGGACATTAACACAATACTGCATGATGCAGTAGATGTTTTGTGGTATGGGCAAGCTCCCTCCGATTGAGCCTCCTCTTTTGGGAATAATGCGTATGTTTATCTTTAAGATTACATTATCTTCATTATCTTGCTATATGGAAGAAGCAAAAGTCTATTTTCTAACATAAGCTAACGTCTGTTAATTTGCAATATTGAAAGATGCTAACGTATTGATAAAAAGCTAATGCTAACGTTAGCTTTTTCCTTGTAACTGCCTATGTGTTAGCCAGCTACCTAGCTCGCACGCTGAGACTGGTTCATGTGATAGCTAGCATATTGCATGATGTTATCATGAAAAGCTACATGTTGTTCGAAAGCACATATCAATTTTTATTTAATTTATTTAATTACCTGGTTTGTTAAACTGTTCATTGTTAATCATTTACACAACTTCAAAAGACTCCATCAATGTCACAACTGAACCCTACGTCACTTTGTGGAGACCATCAAAAAACAAAAACAATACTGATTATTAAATATACTGATTAATTTTCTCTAAGTTTTGCAGTTATGGTCTGTTACATATTTATACAGCAAAAAAAGACAACAACTAAAAAATCTTGACCGAGGTGCAGCGCAGTGAGTCAGTGAGGGCAAATGACCTGTTGCATGGGCAACTAAAGCCCAAACATGTGCACGTCTTTACTGGTCAGTGTCTTCTTCACCACAGCTGTTAAAGATGTGGCAGCAGTGCTTGAAGTGCAGTTTTTATCAGTCTGACATAAAATCATTCAACATTTTACTGTCAGCTACACCTCACTTTATGTGACTGCAGTTAAGACTATGCATACATGATGAAGGAACAATGTGAAAATAACCATGTATTCAAAGTTTTATTTGAAACCTTGGTTTAGTTTGCCACATTATACTGTGTATTTGTGCCTTGCAATTTTATTTTTAACTCATGATTAATCAGAACATACAAAATACGAATAATAAAATTTTTTTGATTCATTGCTAATGCAGTTGTTGCTTTATTTCGACATGCAGTACATTTAATACAGAATCTCAAATGACATTGTGAGATTCATATAAAAAATGTCTTAGTAGAGATTCACAGCTGTAATAAATACGCACTCAATCAGTTGTGGAAGGCCACTGAAGCATGTTTCTTATCTTAATATTGTATACCTAAGTGAAGAAGAACAGCAGTACTCTCCATTTTTAATGACTTATGTTGGGTTTACTAACAAACACTGAGCAAGTAGTGAAAAGCTAAGTTTTGCATTAGATTTTTATGATTTTTTTATTTATTTTAGAGTATTCTGTATACTATAATAATAATAATAATAATAATTAATCCTTTAATTATCCTCTGGGGTAAATTTGTGTGGACAGGCAACTTCTTTCTAGGCGCCAAGGACACTTTGACATGTGGCTAGGAATCACTGCCATGGCCAGATCACTGGTAGATCACTGCTCTACCAAGTCAGTCACAGTTGTCCCTCCCGAACCACAGTCACCTCTGATTGAGGGAGGACAAAAGAGAAACTAAAACAAACTTTTTTTGCCACTATAGTAACAACACATGACCTGTGAAGCATCTCTTTCTGGTTACAAAACACCTTTGAGCGACATAAACGTTGTATAATGGACCTGGAAGAATTGTTGTTGTTGTTGTTATTTCATTTCATCTGAGGCTGACCATCTATAATGTGTTTGAAATAAGAATGAATGCTGTTTTTTTGCTTATGTAGTATGTTTAAGTGAGTGATTTTACTGTAGATGCTTTGGTGGGTGTAAAAGTAAACACTGGTTGTAAATCAATATTTAAAAAAAAACCCTAATATGTTATGTCAGGCGCAAAGTCTCCTCCCTGGGGACCATAGAGAGAAATAGAGGGACATTCAGTGTGCATTGTCATCATCCAGAGCTATTGAGCTGAACCTAGGAGTCAATACAGGGCAAATGGCTTTCATTGTGTTTCAATGGTTCCCAAAAGAATAAGGAAGAGTGTGCAAACAATCCACTTTCAGATGATTTCTTTGTCTTCATGTTCTAACATGAGGTAAATTTTTAGAAACCTGCAATTCACAATAAACAGTGTATAGTCTTTCAAGGCTAACAGCAAGAGGTGATGCACTTTAAAGAAAGAAAAGATGCCACAGGGAAAAAATGAGATGGCTGGGGATAAGTGCCTCTTCATCCTTTCAGCCATTTAATAGGTTCTTACTAGAGCACAGGTTTTTTGCTGTAGCTAATGCTGTCAACTTTAATGACAGAAAAGGAAAACAACAGGAATATAAAGGGAAGCAATACTTTGTAAACCAAATACAATCAAATTTTTTAATCAATGACATTTGCATAAAGCATCATACAGTGTACAACATTAGTTTGTCGTACACAACCATTTTCGTGTGTGGTTCTATATGGGTGAACTCTGCATTAAAACAAAGCTGCTAACACTATCTTCTGGTCTCTTATCTTGAATTCTGTTGTTTCTCTTGTTTCTTCTCTTGTTTTAACTTCTAAATGTCAGAAAATTATTACTGATGAATTATCCTTTATTAATGTGACGTTCAGTGACAGAGGACAGTGGTTCAACGTTAAATTAACTATTGAGAAGAAATATATCAAAACATTGAGGCACACAAAAAACAAACAGCTGTACTTATTAGAACAGATCAAAATTTGGCTGAAAGCAGATTTTATCTGAGAAATTTGAAATAATTTACATGGACACTCACAAATTTTACTAGGGTAACAGTTGTTTCTTTTATGCTGAGAGCTACCAAGCAAAATTTTGTTATGTTTATGCATAATGTCAATAAAGAATTGAAGTAAATAGAGATTACAGCTTTTGAAGTCAGGTTTGTGTTATGAGTACCTGGGAGCAATCAGTATGTCAAGAACAATCAGTGATGACTGATGTCATTGCCATGTGGGCCACGATGGTTTTGTGGTTCAACTGGAAACAAGAAAATGTCGGCCTAGAGGGTATTTGTTCAGTCAAGTGTAGAAAGAGCTGTGTTAATACCTCAGTAAAAGATTAACCTGTGTGGACAGACTAAGTGAAGTAACATCTTTTTTTATTTTAAGCTATTTTAACAGATTCTCCAATGACAAAATTAGATGTATGTAGGCACATTACGCATTTCAGTGAATCCAGCAATATACAATTGCTGGAATAAAAAAAGTGTAACAATCACCAGAAAGCTGTTTTAATGGGGTCCCCCACCCCCTCCCTTTGAGTGTCTATTCATGCCCCTAGCAATTTATTTTCATCTCCAGTGAGAACGAAAATTATCCCACTAATAGATTTATGCTTAGGTTGAACCTTTGGCTGAAACCATAGCTGAGCTTTTAAAAAAAGGGAACCACCATAATAGCTGAAGGAACAAAAGCGGCCGCTCTGATTTTCCAGTTGGAGATTGGATTAATATCAGTCTTGAATTCTCACACAGTGTCCCTAAAAGGTCCCTAAAAACTTAGACATTGAAGTGGGGATGCACAATACAAATAATTTCAAAAACAATCAATATTTTAACCCATTTTAATGATGCTTTGTAGTTTTCCACAGTATGTCATTTTACTCTATTAACTGCTACCTTTCACAAAAACCAATTAACTCTAATGTCTAATATTCTTCATAAAAAACATGACTGTGGGTAATTGTTTCATACTCTAAACTGTGACAGGAGTATCACTTTGAAGTAATATAAGGGGCATGGGTATGAGTGGACCATATACAGTAGCTCATGTCTGTTCATATGATGAATTAAGCCATAACAGTATGATAGTGAGGCAGTGTGTACAAAGATCTTGAAATGGAAAAACCTATACTGTGGCAGGTCAAAATATCTGCTAAAAAAAGGGTCTGTTTGTCAGAATACGCAACCTATTATACCTTTGTGTGTCAGGTTTTACTTATTGTAATGTATAGTAGCCAGTCAAATGCTTTTAGCAGGGAGTGCTCATTTTAGTCTTGGTAAGCCTATATGTTGAAAATATAAAAGTAAATCATTCCATAGAAACTCATCTCACCTACATCGTGCCACTGCCAAAGAATGTTAGGAGTGAAATACTAAAAGCAAGGGTGGGAGGAAAGCACATTAGCTGTCTAAGAGCAGGGTGAAGTGGCTTCAGCTTATGTGGGTGTTAGTCTGTCTAAGTGCAAGTTCCTTGGTCATTATTGACATATTTTTTGTAATTTGTCTTGATCGTCTTTTTCTTATAACATTTTTAGATGTGCTATGACTTCATGCTAAATGTAAAAAAATGTGTTAGCAGTTTGGTAAAAGGTCCTTGGATTTTTCTTTCACCCTCTACCTGTCTTGTAGCTTTGGGCTAAAGTGTGAGTATTGCAGTGATTTACAGGTACACATAAAACTCTACCATGCGCAGATGCAGAAAGACATTGCGTCATTTCAACTTCCTACTTATATAAGTAAGAAGTCCTCTACTAAAAAGTTTAAAGTGTGGGTGGATGTGTATACACATATGGTGCCCATACATTTCCACACAGATCCCAGAACATTCTCATTTCATTTCACCATGACAATTTGCTCAGCGCCTATCATTATCACCCTCTGAACTGGAAAAAAAAATCAATTTTCTCAATGCAACCTACATGACTTGAATCCATAGCAGAGGAGAGCTCTTTCTAAAGCTCTGACACATTTCAATGGAGCCACCATTTAACTCCACACTACCCTCCCCATGGGAGACATCAAGAAGAGGAGTGAACCAAGAAGCACAGGGGAAGCATACATGTAGCTGTTCTGTAAATGGGAGAAGCTGATTACTTGCCATGGGTGAGAGGCTTGCAGGAAAGGGTCAAATGTACAATACTGAAATGGGCAAGGAAAGAGATTCTGAAAGGGTGATGCATTAACTAGTGCTCATAGAATGAGTGACTGCGCCCAGTGGTAGATGGAACCTCACCTATTAAGGTTTATTTATATCAGATAAATAACAAAAGACCTGAGTGATTAAATGAGTGTGCAAATCAGTCATTAAAACTCTACGATCAGTTTTTGTGCAATGGTCAGAACTAGAGGTCTTCATGGTTCCACTTTGTTCTGCGGATCCAAGATCTGACCAAGGACCCATGTCGGGTCAGGTCCAAATTTTGCTCAGTCTAATCGGGTCCCTTAAGTCTGTTAAGTCTCTTGGGTCTGAGGTCTGTGTCTCAACAAGTCTAGGACTCGAATGGACCTGAAACTGTGCATTGTCAGCTGTTGATGATGTGGTTTATTACCATCACTGTGGTAGAAAATAGGACAAAAGTGAGGAAAAGAGCATGGAAAAGAGAAGTGAAGATGTTTTTTGCAGACATACGGAACATAGCAATGGAAAATTAGTATAAAGAGGTACAGCCAACTGACACATCAGTGTATTATTTCTGCCAGTGTTATATTCAGGTCGCGTCTGCCTATTCTCTGCTCTGTACTGCAGGACACTGCAGTAGAAAAACTATGCCACCATAAAATAGAGGATTTTTATTGTTTTATTGTTTTTTACATAATATTATTTTGTAACAATCGCATTTTTGTGTTTTCGGGTTGTCCATCCATCGGTCCATACGACTACCCAATTCTTGTCAATGCAATATCTAAGGAACGCTCGAAGGGAATCCCTTCAAATCTGGCACAACTGACTTGAGTTTGGTGGTCAAAGGTCAAAGGTCAAGGTGAGACTGACTTCACCTTGGACTGATGAACTGATTTAGTGGTCGAAAGTCGAGGTCACAGTCATCTAATGTTCATTCAATTCATGTGTGATGTGATGTCACAGGAACACCTTGAAGGAATTTCTTTAAATCTGAACTGATTAGTCAAGGTCACTGTGACCTTATGTATGTCCCATTCTCATCAATACTATACCTCAGAAATGCATGGAAGGAATTTACTAGAATATGAGTCTGGACAGACGTGTGTTAACTACAAAGTCACTGGTTAGGGGGGGAAGGCATATAGTCAAACCCAATCTTGTTATAATGAAATAAAAGAGAGAGAAACACATTCTATTGGTTTATTTTTTGCTGGGGTATCACAATCGATATTAATAATTGATGGAGTTTTTTTGTGACTGACTGGCAAATTTCTGCTACCATGACATCCCTAACTGCCACTTTGGTCATGTTAAAATCATGTTATTTTAGATGCCTTCCATATGCGTATGTGCATGTGTGCTGCCTATCGGAGCAGTATCTATCACTACACACTCACACGTAGAGGGTAAATGAGCAGGGTGACATGCAGAGCAGCTATCTCTGCTGACAGCCCGTGTGTGAGTAACATGATAAGGGTTTTCTCAGGTGGCACTCTAAATACAGGTTACACATAATATAGATTGAAAGGAGGATGATAGGAGAGGAGAGAGTAAAAAAGAAATGGGGAGCAGCAGAGATAGTGAAAAGGGCTGAGTGTGGAGGCCATTGGTGAAGGATGGCAGAAGACAGTAAAATCACAGCTAGCTCACATTTCTTTTTTATGTGTACTTAATAGGAAAGTCTACATTCCAAAATACTGCACATTATATGAAATAGTTACTGATACTCTCAGCATTGATGTTATTTTCAGGCAAAGGCAAGATATGTGGTAATTAATGCTTTCTTGGACAGCAGCAAGCATATCTGCCTTTAGTAGTCTCTGTAATTATTATGTCTATAATGCCTGAAAGACCACAAATTAGACAAAAGAGAAAATTATTACAGAGATAGATAAATTAGTGCTGTTTCGCTAAATGACAAAAATAAAGCAATGGAACATTTTCTACTCCTAAAACAAAGTGAGAAATTGCATTAAGTGGTCTTAAGTGGTGTGTCTGTGTATTTGCATGTTTGGGACACAGCCTGCAGTCGAGTTCAGTGTTGTATGCTGGTGCTATAGTATGCAGACAGGACACACATGTCCCCTCCTCCGCCAACACTCATTAACACTGCGTGGCCCTTTGGACGGCAGTGTTTAGCATTCTATAATGAGTTTCCCTCCGGAGCAGCAGGCTTGAATGTCACTCACAGTCAACTGCAGTTTGAGTTGGGAGATGGTGATGTGTGTGGGTGGAGCAGTGGGTACCATCTTTGTGTCTGTTTTGCGATGACTGAAGACAAAGTAAACAGACATTAGCTGCCTCTTCTGAAAATGAGTGCAGGCAGAGAAGAGAAGAGGGAAAGCAGAAAGAGAGCATTTAGACAGTATTACAGCTATGTGTTTGGGGACATGTTCTCAGCATGCTCTCTGGACAGACCAAATGCCAGAATAAATGCCACAGACAGTGTGTTTTCTGTGGGCATGGCCTTTTAGGCTAGACAGTCTATTATTCAATTAAGAGCCATGGAACCCACTGGCCTTAAATAAAACCCCAAATTAGGTCCAAGTTTGCAAACCATGCATCGCCCAATGAGGGGGAGTGACATTTTTATTGTATAACCTTAAGCTGATGAGGTTGTGCAACACAACAGCCCCATCTTGACATTTGTTAGTAATGCCAGTGTAAACAAAATGCTTGAATCTTGTCCATGTACTCCCATAGTCTAATTAAATAAGAGACAGTGCAAAATAAGCTTGTGAATAGACTTTGAATGAATACTAATTTAATGGCAAAAGCCAGTAAAAACATAAATGTACCGTTTTACTTTTCAAGACATAACCCTTCATTCATGCAACACTTACGTAATTTTAAAAGCTGTTCAAAGCATCTGACTTTTACATTGGAGGCCACAGTTCATACCCATCTGTGATCATGCCAACAATTAATGTTGGTTTCTTTACACAAAGCCCTGGTATACCAGGTAATGGATTAGTTGGTAGAATAAACAGTTGATTCTTTTAAGATGTTCTTTACTATTTATACAGAAGTTAGAAAAGCTGCCCTTAAGATACTCCAGTGCTCATTTTACAAAGGTACTCACATCCTGGCATGAGCAGCGTGACATTTAACGTGACGTCTAACATGAATTATAACATGCAAATGATATACTGTACATCACTTTCATGTACATGTACACTTTCAAAACATAACTGGTGGAAAACTGTGTTTTTTGCTAGTTTTACACATTTAAGATATGGCACAGTTCATGTTCCTCGAGCATCAGTACAACATGAGTGCACAGGATGATGGTCACAGTTTCTTGTTTCCCGCAACAAAGTGTGGATGATGAGAAGCTAGAGGACAAACAGGGACTATAGGACAGTTATGACCAAACTGGAATGGCTGTAACTCTTCTACTATTTTGGTTCGCTGCGGCCCATAGATAGAACAACTTCTATCAATGTTGTATTGACCATGTCTTAAATTTCTATTGTTATTTCACTATATATCTAATAAAAAAGATGTTGTTTTACTCCCAAGGCCTAGGTCTGGTTGAGTATATTAATATGCAACTAGTTGGTCTATGGTACCTTCCTCCGACCATTTGCATGTATTGGTAGAGTAAGCCTGCTATGTATAGGCTGTGTAAGGGGAACTTATGGCTGATGGTGAAAATCTCAGGAAAAGGTTATTTCTTTGTGTATTTGAAATGATTCACTCTGAGTGTAATCACATGCTAATGTGCTTTATCTATAGTGCATTTGAGTTTTCTGATGTAGATGTATATGCACTTGTGTCTGTGTTCTATCTACATTAAGTGTAGGAGAGAGTGTGTCTATTTTCTTGTAAGTGTATGTGGTCAAGCATGGATTAATTAGCAGTAATGTAATTCTCACTGCCACCTCTCATTAACTTTAGAGTGCACAATCTGCCCCACTCTTTGTATCCACCTTGCCCTCTATCACCTTTCTTTTCCATATGTCCCTTTTATGTCACCTCCATCTCTCTTTACACACTTTGTGAACCACACTGTTCAAAATAATTAAAGGATCACTTTGACAGCACATCAGATCTCAGAGGGAAAAAAACATGCTGTATATGCATAGTGATGTGGACTGGGTAATGTGTTAGAAAACAGTAGATGCCACACCATTTGATGGAAATGAAAATTATGAACCTGAATTCAAAGACACCCTGAAAATCAAAGTGATATGGCAGGCTAGTCCATTTTGATGAAATTTCATTGCAGCAACTCAAAATCATACTCATTAGTTTGTATGGCACCTACATGCTCATAATGAGACGACGGATGGTGTCCTTGGAGATCTCCTCCCAGATCTGGACCAGGGCATCACTGAGCTTCTGGATAGTCTGAGGTGCATCCTGGCAGTGTCAGATAGACCAAATATAATGTCCCAAAGGTGTTCTTTTGGATTTAGGTCAGGCGAACATGGGGGCCAGACAATGGTATCAATTACTTCATCATCCAGGAACTACATGAGGCGAGGAATTGTCGTGCATCAAGAGGAACCCAGGACCCACTGCACCAGCGTTAGATGCAGTGCAGGCAGAATAACATTGTCCGCATTTCACCAGACTCTTTCATGTCTGCCACGTGTGCTTAGAGTGAACCTGGTCTCATCTGTAAAAGGCACAGGGCGCCAGTGGTGGACCTGTCAATTCTGGTGTTTTGTGGCAAATGCCAATCAAGCCTGTGCCGGGCAGTGGACGTTGGGCCCTCAGGCCACCCTCATGAAGTCTGTTTCTGATTGTTTAGTCAGATACATTCACAAATTTACACAGACTTACTGAGTCCAGAAATTAAAGAAACATCAGCTTTAAAAACAGTTTTCAGTGCACAATGTAAAACTGCTTGGCGGGAATATAAACTACAAAAAAGAGGCATGACATGCAATTAGAGAAACATTCTGAAAACTCACTTGTTTAACAAGTATTTCAAATGAGTCTTACACACACACACACACCAAAAAAATTGTCTAGCACTTAACAATTCCTAGCATGTTTTTCTGTTTGGGTCTTATCAGGGCTCATAACTCATAATTTACAGAACCCAAATGGTAATTGCTTTTGTCTTCTTCTTGTAAGTCGCTTTGGATAAAAGCGTCTGCCAAGTAAAGTAAAGTAAAGTAAAGAGATGTTTAGATGATTACTTGTTATTCAAACTGTACAAAAAACACAGCAATACACCTTAGAATTGGAAGGGTTTTGTCTACACCACTAGAAAGCTACTTTTGGCTATTCAACAAACTAAATGAAAATGATAAAACTAATAAATTTGACCAAAAACGTTTTTTTTTCACAAAATATTTTATTTTTATATATTTTTAAATCTCCTGTACCTGTTAGTATCATGTAACAACAAGAGCTGGTTGGAGTTCAACACATTATGCTAACTAGCTAAGTTTTAGAATTAGAAGTCAGCTCATATACAGCGGATAGCTGTATAGTAAAACATTAAAAGACACACATTTCATTTAATCACAAAGTCACATATAGCAGACACCATCAGTGAGAAATTCCACTGAGTTATGCAAGCTAGTATAAAGTTGTCTGTTGTTAGCAAGCCAACTACCTGCCGGTTATTGTTGCTGGCCAGCATTAGCATGTTTTTTGCCAGCTTACGAGTTGTTAAGCTATCACTTATAGGAACTTGCCAACTTTTCCCCAAAGTAATCAGCTTTCAGCACTAACTATTCCACATGCATTTATTTAGTTTTTAGAGATTCTTGTGTGACCCCCCCACCTACACACACACACACACACACACACACACACATACACACAGACACACACACACACATGCATACACACACACACACACTAACACAAACTAAGGCCAGGTGGAACCCTGTTCCTTCAGCTCATACCTTATGTCTCACTTTCTCAATTTTTCTAGCATACACTTACTCAGCCTGTATGAACATCATCTGATAGAGCATCTGTGTATGTGAGAGTGAGAAAGTGAGAAAGTGGGAGAGTGGGTGAAAGGCATGTCAAGGTTGAGTGAAGGCAATCTGTTTTGATTAGCTGTTATTCATCGGAGAAAAATTACTGGCTCATAATAGATGCATAATACATGGATAATGTGATATTACATAATGAATTCATATATCAAGTGCTGACTACTAATGGTTAGACAGTGAGATGTTTGTTCGCTTTGTGGCTGCATATATATGCAGCCTTTGTTCTGAACCTTGACTACATCTCTGCCCGTTGTCTTATCTGATCCAATCTCAATGGTGTGTAGTATTCAAGGGAACAGTAATTGGCCCATGTGAAAACCTCTTGTCAGTTACAAGGACATCAGTAAAATAAGAGTGAACAAGGAGAAAAATCTCCCTTCGTGCTTCTTGTCTCTTAATATTGCATAATGAGACAGAGAGGATCCCCCTCTACTAGCCTCATGTATTATTTCACCTTCATTAGGGCATTAGTCGGAGAGAGGTTTTGAGCCAAAGCGAGGCATCAGTGGGAACTGGGATAAATTAGTGGGTAAGAAAGAGCAATCCAGAGGATGGCACAAATTAAGAGTGGCATACTAAGCTTTCCTTGTCAATGTGTCATAAGATTTTAGAACAAAAGGTTGTCATTCAAAAGAACGATGCATTCAATATACAAACAATACAGCGTTCAGAATGCTCCACGAGACTGATCGATGGTCCACCAAACATCAGCCAGTGCTCTTTTTGGAGCAGTGTTACTGTGTGTGTTTATCCTTTCTGATAGCTGAGGTTGAGGACATGTACATGAGAGACACTGTAAAGGCAAGTCCAACAATTCATGATTGATTTTGTCCCCTGCCAGTTGTAAAAGACAAACACATTTCCCACAGGGCCTAGTGAGATAGATTGTGTTCCAAGAATGCCATTGTTACTGAAAAGCACATTTTCCCTGACAAGGCAGTACCAATTCTCCTCCTCCTCTTCTCCTTTCTCACAATGACAAATACTCTTTGCTTGATAGATGGTATTGTTTTCAGTCACACATCTCTCGATTTCTCTTTACCCGATTCCAAAAACATGCAAACTCACACACATACAGTCAGCATGCGTTAGAATGTTAACAGTGAGTCCACATACCTCGTACAATGTTTCTCACAGTCAGCCAGAATAATATTTAAGCTCAGTTCGACCAAACCTGATAAACCCACAAAAGCTTTAGATTAAAATTAAGGGAGCTCTTAAGTCCTTTGTTTGTAAAAGAGCGGTGGATGTAAAATACATGACAGTCTTGACATGAGGATAGTGAAAGAATAGCACACAGAGATAAGCTTCTTAATATCCTGGAAAATACAACAACAAAAATTCTTAAAAAATGTTATACATGCAAGGTAGCCCAAGGATGTTCTATCAATGCGCAAGTAAAAATGTGTTACGGTGGACATCGATTATTACATAAAAAGCAAGAAAAATCGTAGTGACTTCATTTATAATTAAAATGTGTGGAATACTTTCAAGCATCCACTGACATTTTAAATTGAGTTCCCATTGTTGTAATGAAATGTGAAAAAACTGTGAGAATAGCACAATGAAACTTTGAAACACAAACATAAAGTGAAATATGTAATACATGTACGATATTCAGTTACTGAGTTCTCCAGTCATCAGGCTGGTGTGGTTACAACAAAAGCTTTGTGGGCTGATGGAGCCACATTGTTACCATGCAGGACGCTTGCTGTGTTTTCTCATCTACTAGGCAGCTCCTGTTGATTACAGCTGGCTGCCAGGAAGATGAGAATTAATCAGCGCTGTCAGATTACTATGCATCTGATCAAGCGCAGGAACTCAGTGACACACAAGTTATGCTTAATATGCACAGAAAATCTATCTATCTATTACATAGCTGGATATATTTCTTTAGTAAGTTGCATAACATTCATATAGTTTACGTCTGTCACAAAATGGGGTGGTGACTGAAACCTAAACTGCAAGCAGCAAAGATGTGTGCACAGAGCTTTCTTTTTCTTAAACGCACAACAATGTTTGCATTAAAGAGTTTTTCTGGGTTATGGTTTATTGTGAGTCAGTTCAATAGACCATACCAAAGTTTATATCACAACTATTATGACTAAACTTACCACAGTAAAATCAGTATCATCTCAGTACTGTTAAAATGTGCTGAAATATTCTGGCACAAACTGAAGTCATTTCTTACTTTCTCTCTCTCACACTCACTTACTGACTCACATACACAATCATGAATATGTATTTAAATAAATACTATTGAGTAAAAGTATTTGATTCAAAATGGAAAAGAGACAGTAACAGACAGTATATGTGAAATTACCTTTACCAAACTCCAGCAGCAGTGATCATCTCTGAAATCTACAGGCAGCAGGAATCATGCAGGTGTAATATTCACAAACTAACAGGCTAACAAGCACAAGCAGAGTCGACTCTCAGCATTTTTCAGCTTACAGGCTGCAGTTCAGGATATACAGAAAATGTCAATGTCAAGCTAGTATTGATAAAAGATACTGAACAGAGTCTGCAGCGATCACATACAGCTCAGCATGTGAGGTACGTAATGATGGAGCCCGTAATACGTGCATTTGGGAGACTGGACTGCTGGATTGTGTTTTGTAAAAGGGCTGTTATAAACCACAGTTTTAATCATAATTCAGATTTATAATGGTGCAGTAATACTAACCACCCTAGAGCCAATTCATGGTTAACTGTATTTAACTGAAGTGTTTCTTCGTGTGGACAATTTTTAATAAAATTAAATGCAAATATTTTATTAATATGTATTACATATTTATTTTCTTAATCTAATTTGTTCACTTTGTTTCACTAAAAGCATAGCACTCTTTTTCAGAAACACCTTGATCTCATTGCCCCATACAACAATGGTTTTGCCACTAAGAAGCTCTAGAGCAGTTAGGATTGGGTTTCATTTTATGCACCATATTGTTCTGGTTCAGGGATCAATCTAGTTGCCTCTAAACCATCACTGCCCCTTGACTGGGATTCCTTATGACATGTTTGTTTACTTAGGAAGTGAGTGACTGCTGCACAACACCAAGGGCCATGGTTTGATAACTACTGTTTTTTTTAGCTGACCCTGATGGATAAAAGATCACACTATATAATCTACATGATTATGCTAACATTCACAATGCATTTTGAGCGAAAGGTAATCATTTCATATTTTATGTTCGCTGGCAAGATTTTTCTTCTTCTTATGAATAAAACATTAGGTTGTTCTACTGCATGAAAACTGGATGAAAAAATGACTCATGTATATATTTGTGTTGGATGTTAGATGTCCGTAGCCAAAGCTCCAAAGCTTCAGATGAATGTATGTTAAAGTGCTTGGTGTAAGAAAACAGCCCTCCAATGGCTTCATTCCAACATTACAGTTGCACAATTAATGATTTATAGATCGCAAACTCAATTCTGAGCCTTATGCAATCTAATTTTTACATGACATTAATTCTGTTATGTTCATAAGTGCAGGAACATTCACTGCATCAAGCCAAGAGCTCCTTTTTAAGCTACATCAAGGACTTCCATACATGAGTTGACAAACACAGGAAAAAGTGTCTATGAGGAAAGACAAATAACATTACTTGATCTGTCCAAACTACGTGTTGGATGGTCGTCAGAACATCCACCTCACCACTCAAACATACACTGTCAATAGATGTCTTTGCCAGTGGGTTTGCTGAAACAAACACTTCATGGCATGACTGATCAGTAGAGATACAGACATACACACATATTTGCATGAGGGATCAGGGAGCGAGGCAGAAATCTGATCAGATCAAAACCAAGCTTACTGCAGACAGACTCTCTATTTTTACAAGCCCCCACCTGATGAAATGAACCAAAAGACGGGATAATGACTGCAGCAGTGCTGTGAGATCAGTGACACTGACATTTGCAATGTGTGATGGGAAAGATGAGAAAGTCTTCCTCCTCTGTCACTTTCTAGAGTTTGAACACACACACACTCACAGAAAAA
This sequence comes from Ctenopoma multispine, assembly GCA_034779795.1. Taxonomy (NCBI): domain Eukaryota; kingdom Metazoa; phylum Chordata; class Actinopteri; order Anabantiformes; family Anabantidae; genus Ctenopoma; species Ctenopoma multispine. The sequence continues at coordinate 11,134,588 of JAUYWH010000024.1, read as the reverse complement.
AAAAGTCTGAAGGTGTTATATTTAAGAGCAGACACTTGATTTCAATAATGATCATTTTGTTTGTTTCGTCTGTTATAAAGGCAGCAGGTAATGTAATAGTAACTAAGTGTTTCTGTTGCTGCTCCAGTGTAATTAACACAATATCAGACACCAGCTGATGTCATTTGTATTTTTTAATCCCATTTACCAGCCATGCCCCCTCATCTGCATGGTGTTAGTGTTTATTTAGTGATCTCGTGAGCTTTCTGCCAGGCTGTCAAAGTTGAAGAAATAGTGATATTCTTAAAAAAGTTAACTGTTTTGATTGATGTAAGTGAAATCTGCGACAGAAAAATTTTGTACATTGATTTTTGCTTTAGGTCTGTCCATGAGTTGTTGTAATTATTAAGTATTATAGTTGTGTTGCTAGGATGTAGTGTTGAGAACTGGGTGCTTCGAGGCCGCCTTGTGATTTTTTTCTGCTAAAAAGTGAGATGTTAGTGAGTCAAGTGATTTAAACCAGTTGTCTGTGGGAGTTGTGGGAAGTAGTAAAAGTGGAAGGTTGAACCAGCATCTGAGATAATCTTTTTAAGAGAGGGGTATAGTTGAGATTAAAGCTTTGACAGCCTGGGGGAAATATTAATGCCTAAATATTTAATGTTGCCAATATGAAATGGGAGAAGAAATTCCTGTGCTGCAGAATCCCAAGCAGATAGTGGAGGTATGGTTAACTTGTTCCAGTTTGTTGTGTAGTCTGAGATTATGGCTATTGAGTTAGTAATGTTAAATGTTTCTGTTAGTGAACTATAGGGGTCCTATAGGTGTAATAATATGTTATCTGCAAAAAAAGAAATTTGTTGGGAATTTTTGCCTAAATTCCTTTAATGATGACAGTGTTACATCATTTGACTCTGTGAAATCAAACTCATGTAGAGTGCTAAAAAGTGGCACAATTTTTAAAAACAGTATATGTATACCATCTCTGCTGGAAAAAAGTTAAATAAAACTTTGGAATAAATGCAGAAGAACAGAAACACAGACATGTATGTTGGTTAGTGGTCCCAGTTTGAGGGCTTACAGAGACAGGACTTAAGCAAACAATTTTAGGGGTAAAAGATACTGCAGAATTTAGCAGTACATGAAGTGATTAACTTCAAAGCCTATTGATATAAATAGATACCTGAAATAAAAATATTAACTTGAAAATTTGTATAAAATCCCCCCTTTTAAACATTAATGATGATTGCTTTAGTAAAATTTTATGAAAGAAAAAAAAGAAAAACTTTTAACACAGTAATTTTTGTATTTTTAAATATTTAAAGACTGGGTAAAGTAAAATCACTGATTTGATTCTAAACACACTGAACATGTTAAAAAATGTATGCTGAAAATAAGTCTGTAAACTATGAAGTACAGAACTGTGGAGTTAGGGTCAATCATGCTACAAGCAAAGAGAAGATAATGCAGAGAAGCAAATGATCTAGGCAACATTACATATCTCCCAAAATGTATTTATTGTTGAAAATCACTAGTGTATAAACATAATTTTATGTAGGTGGAGCTGAAGTCAAAGTGGATATACAGCTAATAGAATACATCTCAACTGTATTGAGAAATAAAAATATATTTAAAAAAAATGAAATCTTTTTAATTCATGCTGTTAACTTCAGCTGATGCAGTGCTTCACTATGATTTGAAAAACATTTTTTATGGGTTGTCACACAAATTAAAGTGTAGTATTTATCAGAGAATGCTAGAACGAGGACCTCTGCCTCTCCAAACCATAATCCAGTCCATAATCCTGCCACATTTTCTTCAAACCCCAGCTAAATATGGAATATCATTTTTCTTGCTGAGGAAATGTCATGGGAGCATGCCTTTTCCATTCTCTGCCACTCCTGGCTTAATTAGAGTCCTGTAATTACTGGGACTGTAATTTCTAGGTTGAGAAGATGGTATGTGTACTATGGGTTGCAGAGGAAATCCTATTACTTGTACTATTTCCATTGCATGTTACTTTTACTTTTACTTCACTACAAGTTGAAAGCAAATATTATAATTTTTACAATATCTTTTCTTATGAGTTTTCATGCAAAGCAATACTGGATACTTTTTCTCCAATACAATTATGAAAAAAATGTTCACAACAGTCTAATCTGTAAATGAAGATAAATTACGGTTGGTTTTGCCCTTTATCCAGGCTCATTTTACAATTTATAATCCATTTTAATCAATGAGGGTGCTGACATAATAACTCAGCAGTGTGACCTGTAGTACGTCTCTTGATAGAGTCAGTCCACTGTCTGCAAGAAAAACTGGCACTTGGCCTTAGTCCAGCCACACAGATGGGAACAGGTAGAACTATTTCTGATGCTTCTTTTGAGTGCCTAGAGAGGAGCAGGCCAATTCTGGAAAGATTTGCTGATTGTATATTATACTGTTGGGCTGACAATGATGAGATCTCAGGCAGTTAGGTCTCTCTCTGTTTTTTAATTTCCCTCAAGCATCTGTTTCTAAATGGAAGTTTTATCCTTTAAAGCTAAGGCACGTTGTAACGTTCAGCAGTTTTATTCTTTTCTAAGCGCAAAGCAGGATAGCCAGAGGGCTCAAACTGCTGCAAGCACAATGTACAGTCTTTAATACGAGTAATTACAGTTACAATCAGTTCAGCTCATTACTAACTCTGTGCCTAATGAGAAGGGGGAACCAGTGTAAGCAATAAATTAACTCAGTCAAATGTCAGCAACTGAAACATGCACAAATACACTGCCTGTATTTACGCATTTGTGCCAAATATATAGTGCATGTATCTTATACTTACTATTGGCAGTGATTCACCCAGTTTAATTTAAGTCCAGCATTTTAGTAGTCTTTTGAATGCCTTCCAGTAAGCCTTTTTCCCCAACATCCTTTTTGCTGATTTAGATTTGAAAGCCCTCACAGAAGTTGTCAATTTATAGCAAGATGCTACAAATCCACTCTCTCTTACTCACTCACTCAAAGTATATTATGTGTTGACAGCTTTTTGAACTATAGGGTTTTGTATTTGTGAGCTATTTGAGAAAGCTAAAAGTGACGTGGCTCTACTTCTGAGAGAGAAAAAAACATCTACTCAGTCAGTGAATTGTAAAGTGTTCCAATCTTTCTCTTCCTCTCTCTCTGCCTCTCTCTACATATATATATATATATATATATATGTATATATACCATTAACTAAGTTTACATGGGCAATTTTAATGTGAACAGTTTACCAATTAACTTGATCAAATGTATTTAGTGCTAATCTAAAACCTCGGCACATTTTATTGCTTATGATGTCCATCAGTAAGTCATTTGATCTTTTTTTGCAGAAAGAACGATGCTGTATTCATGTTTGGCTAAACATATACTCTGATCTCGGATCCATATACCTGTTGCAGCTTTCACCTGACCAGTGTTGGAGACTAACTACTTACATACCTCAAGTTACATGTAATTAAATTACTATAGATGTAATTAAAATCTGGTACAGTTGCTGAGAAATTTAAGTTTATATTTTTTTGTAAAATGCTTACATGTAGAATATAACACTAATTCTTTTGCTTTACATTTTACTGTGCAGGAATTTCTTTGTTTGAGTGAATCAGCAAAGCCATTGGGGTAAATTTGACCATCAGAGGAAGGACAGCTGTCTCTGTATCAAACAGGCTGAATTTATTTGGCAGTATCTGCTTGTTGCCCAATCAAATCAATGCACATTGCTAAGTAATCTCAATCTGCCAAGCCTAGCTGCAACCAGCTGACAACACCAAGGAGGGGAGGCCATGTCATCAGACAAAGACTTTTTACCTTGAGCATATTTACTAGCAGTGAAAATGCTGTGATCATCGAAGTGCTTGATGTCAAACTTAAAGAAACATTTTTATCTATTTTGACAGCAATCAGGGGTGTAACGTCTTAGCCAGTTCACAATTCAGTTTCATTCATGATAAATGATTCACAATTTAATATAATTACGATACAGTTAACAAAGTAAGAATAAAAAACTTTTAAATTAAATGAAAATTAAAAATTAATGATAATTTGTTCTTTCTTCTTAGGTATGTAGATGGAGAAAACATATTTGTGAAATATGTGTTTCTCGTATTTTTTCCCTTTTAGGTAGATCACAGTATATGCAAAAAATGTAATTTGTCAATTTCTTAACTTCTATTCAGCTTTTCTTTTAAAGCAGATCTCGGCCTTCTTAAAAGTAAATTTGAAAACAATCAAAATCAGAATGTCCCCAGTGTTTAAACAACGTCTTTAACTTTAACTGAGGTAGTGGGAACTGCACAATATACTTATGCTAGAGGAATAAATCTGAACTTTTTCTTTCCACCACTTTAGTGGACAGCTTGTGAGTGGGAGAGGAGTCTCTTTCCTTTACATGTCTATCTCTTGGTCAATTGCTCTAGCTGGCTCAGTGGCCATGAAACAGTCACCAAGGAGATCCGCAGGTGCTGTCCTCTTTGCAGGACGTTGGTCAAGTTCAGCCCCCTGTTTCTCTCACATTTAATCTTCTGCTTGTGTGTTACTGGCTCCTGCAGCTCTGTCTCCTGTAGCACAATTTTTCTATACCAGCAGCATGTTTTTATACAGATGTACAAAAACAAGAGAAAAAATCAATTACTCATACTTAAAACTCATTCTTCAATTATTTTCTTAGTTTAACAGTGTTAAGTGTCACGTATAGAGGAACTTAGTGTAAAATCTACCAATTACACACATCTATTTACTAAATATCTGATTCTGATTCAGCTGCAGTACTTTCTCTTTCAGTCGATCATACACAGCACTCATCTTTGCCAACATGAGGCAGAGCTCTGAATTCCCTTTTCGGAAGATAGTCATAAACATCCTGATGTATTTGTCTATGAGCTTTTCCATGTGGCTGTTTTTAGAGGATTGAGAAAGAGAACAAGGCTATTTCTGCTGAAAATGCTGCAACTCTTATTACACAGCCCAGCAAAATGGCTAACCCGGGGAATTCCCAGTCCCACTCGGGTTGCAAGATTTAGGGTGTGAGCTAAGCACCTGATGTGCAGTACATACATATACTGTATATATATATATATATATATATATATATGTGTTTTTTGTTAAATGTGTTGTGTTCCTTTTTATAGGAATAAGGTTAACCACAGACATTTTACAATGATGATAAATCTGACTGAATTTACTGTAGACTCACTCCACTTGACCCACAGTTACTGTATGACTCAGACAATAGCTAACATTAATAAATGAGCGTAGGGTTGACGAGCCATGAAAAAGTACTTTGAAGCTCCATTTAAGAAAAGATGGTCCTACAAACCTGCTCAGTGTAATTTATAAGAGAAATAGACTGTGTCAAAGGACATTTATACAAATTAATATGAATGTAATTTTGGAAATTTTTTGTCAGAATAAAGGAATGGCCATGATTATACAGTAACACATGCTATATGCCTTTATCTGAATTCAGATTTTTTCTCTCAATGAGCATCCGATAGTGAGAAGGTGAAAACTGAATTTTAGAAATGTTTGCATATGTATGAATAAAAAAAAACCTAAATATCTCATAAGCAGTCAGACCCCTTACAACAACACATGAAATGTAGTTTAGGTGCCTCCCATTTCTCTTAATCATTGCTAAGATGTTTCTACACCTTGACTGGAGTCCACATGTGGTAAATTAAATTCATTGGACGTGACATCTGAAAGGCACATACAGTAGTGGATAGAAGGCCAAACAGGTGACGATGCATATTGTATCGAAGAAAATGACATGAGGTCAAAGGAGCTGCCTGCAGAGATCAGAGAAACCATTATTGCAAGACACAGATCTGGAAAAGGCGACAAAAAAGTTCTGTTGAACCGAAGATTCTCAAGAGCACTGTTCCCAAAAGCTCATAATTCTCTTATGAAAGAAGTTTGGCACAACCAGGACTCTTCCAAGTGCGGGTCACCTGGACAAACTGAGCAATGGAAGAATAAGGAGCTTAGTAAGAGAGGTGAACAGGAACCAGATAGTCATTCTGACTGAGCTTCAGAGATCCTATGTGGAGACGGGACAATGTTCCAGAAGGAAAACCATTACTGCAGCCCTCCACCAAGCTGGACACAAATACACAAAAGATTAAACAGTTTGGCTTCATCTCTAACCATTATGTTTGGAGATAGAGAGGCACCATCCCAACAGTGAAGCCTCCTTAATGTAAAGCTGTGCCACAGTGCTCAGGACCTCAGACAGCGCCAAAGGGTCACGTTCCAACATGACAACAACCTAAGCACACAGCCAAGGCCAACAGGACAACTTAAAGCCTATTGAACATCTCTGGAGAAACCTGAAAAACACTGAGTTCAGCACATGATATTTCATGTTTTTAAATATATTTCTGAAATTATGAATCTACTTTGTCATTATGTGGAACTGGATGTTGATTAATGAGAAAAAATCATTTAGATAACTGTAGTATCACTTTGTAAAATATCAAAATTGAAAAAAGTGAAGCAGGTCTGAATATTTTCTGAATGCATTGTATCTATCGATTTATAGAGGTATATAAGAATCAAAGAGAACATACTCAAATAAACGGTTAGATGCTGGCAAGGATACAGTTAATATACTGTATGTTAAAGTGACAAAAGAGGAAACATCAGGCCACTAATCACACAGATGTCAACACCAAAACCCTTTATTGTGAAGCTCAAGACTTAAATAAGGGCAACTAATGAGGAGAGAGAGAGAAGAGAGAAATGAAAAATAGGGAATTGGAAAAAGGAGATGAAGGAGATGAAAGGTTTAATCTTTCAGGCCCTTGTGTTTAGGTGCCATTCCCTTCCACAGTATGGCTCCAGGCTTTGAATATTTACATATTTATTTTATTTACATAAGTATTCACATAATTACCATAATGAAAACTGTAACCATCCAATGCTTCATGGTATGACAACGAACCCACAGTTTCTGAATAGGCACTGGATGCCTACATATACATAGAATATTTTCTTATTTTTTGTTGGCTCTATCTTTCACTCTTGCACATGATTGGTTTAGTTTAGTTTAGTTTTTTTTTTGCTTTTTCTCCCCTCTCTGCCCCCATGCACATCTCGCCTCCTACAGTACCAGCATGAAATGCACTAGCTACACTGAGTGTGTGTATTTGTATGACCTACTGTACCTGCTGAAACCTCTGTACACCATAAGGACCTCTCTATCTGATCTGCCCCATCTGCTATCAAGACAGGTAGTGTCTACACCTGGGGGAGAACTCTCTTTTTCCTATGCCTCTTTGTCTCTCTCAGTCTGTCTCTCCTGTGCCGGTTTCACACACACACTCGAACACACTCATGAATACACACTACTGTGCCAGGACACGCTTGTTATTGAGACATCAGTGTAGACTGACTGATACCAGTCATTTAGCTGTAACAGATGATGATGAGCGTGGTCAACATTCTTTATCCCGTCCTCTCTAACCCTGGAGAGTCTTTGGTTCTACTTTACTTTGATCTCTGAATACACTTCAAAACAGTAAGTGCACACTCACAAGTTATAGTAAGATCTAGCTTTTGCTTAATGTCTAGCTCAGAGAATTTATTCTGGCCTTGGGGGTTAAGTGGCGTGCATTTTTTCAGATTTCAGTCGGTTACAGGGTAACTGTAACATAGTAGCAGAGCACCCAGTGGCACATACGACAGAGAGACAAGTAGAACCTTACCTGTAGGTATTCTACATCAAACATGTTTAAACAAGTTGAAGATGAATTAGAGTCGTTAAAGTAAGAGATATGCGGTCATGTTAAAAAAACACAAATTGCTAAATTACACTGCCGAATGAAACAATAAAGTCAGAGCAAGCTTCATCACTTGTTGATGAAGCCATCGTGACTCCACTGAAGCACTTCCACAGAGCTGTGTTGACTATTTTGTAAGTACGAGTGACATCACTTTCTGGAAAAAAATGCCTCAAAGGGTATTTCTTAGAATTAAGTTAATATAGAGTTGAAATGTCATTTATTCAGTGAAATCCTTTTGATATGAGAACAAGCACTTTAAAAGTAGTCTCATAGCTCAGATTTAAAAGAATGACTCTGCCCCTGGGAATGGCAAGTAGAGCTTTTTGATTATTAACGACATTCTGCTTTTAGTGTGAGTACTGGTGAGTTTCATTTGGATATTCAACCTGAAGGGCATGACGACATTTCACCACAATTTTATATGTCAAGGCAAACTAATTGCAACAATAAAAACCTCTATTTGAGCCATTGTTTACACACCCCAGCGCATAATGTAAATTTCTTATGTGTATATATACACTTAAGGCCAATACAGTGGACACATTCACTCAGAAGAATGTAAACAAAGCTTTTCCGTGTACACTGAAGCGGCTAAATGTAGAGAAATCGTCCTTAGTATTAAAACTACAGTATGTCTTAAAAGAAAAATAACTGAATGAAAGTGTAAATGTCAAGGTATCCCTTAGGAATAAAAAAAAATTTTGCATCATACAGCTTCACATCTCATATACATTGAGAATGAAACAAGGAAGAGAGCCTGAGGGAAAATGAACACAGGAAGGGAGAAAAATAATACACAACTGATTAAAATTCAGAATGTCAAGGCATCCTTTTAACCGTTCAACAAGTGTCTGTACCTCCTCTCTCTCTATCCATCTCTCCATCCCTCCATCTCTGCCAAGGACACCATCCCTGCTGCTGTTACCATGGAGACAAGCCCAGAAGGGCTGTGGGCGAGACATGTGAGGGACTGTGGGTGAGTGTGTGTGTGTGTGTGTGTGTGTGTGTGTGTGTAAATCTCTGCCTTTGTTTTCTCATGATTTTTTAAGTTTTTATGTTGGTTTTCCTATTTGTTTTCTTCATGGCTGTAGTACTGAGCTGCTGAGCACACATTTCACTGCTTGCACAAAGATATATTTACAAAACATCAATAACTGAAGTGGTGTGAATTTTTTCAGTAAGACACTGATATAGAGATTAGAGGGGTCAAAGCCATTTATTTTACCTGTAACATATAATTATGACTGACCAATTTTCTTAATCAATGTTGAAATACTGTACCTAATAAAATTAACTAAATGCATTTGGAATAGTGTGAAATCCTTTTTGGTGTAGTTTGGTTAAAGGTCTTGATGTTTGATGCTGTCCTTGGCATTCTTTTGTATCAACATCATACTGTGCAATAAGAATTAACACACAGTGTTGATTTATTTCTTAACAAACAATGGATATCGCCAAGGGTATGTGTGGAATGTGTGGTGTTAGGTAATGCATGCGTTGACAGCAATAATTTACCCCATTTGGTGAATGAGAGATGAGAAGAAAGTGTCATTTTCCTGCGCTGTAGCCACTCTCTCAATTAAGAGATGGTAATGTCTCACTTTCACCATTGTTTTCTAAAAAGCCTAATGGCCCAACATCAAAGTCCTCTTTTTTCCTGCCAGCAAACAGAGGTATGCAGAGGTGATCCATACATTATGCAAGAGTTTGTGTGTAGCATGTTATCAGTTATGTACAAAATGTTGAGATGAGATCTAATTCAATGACTTGATGATTTATGGAGCTGCCTGCAATGCACCATTTATTAATTTGCATTAGATCTCTAGACATCATTTGAGGTTTTGTGAATGCAGGCAATTTTAAATGCATAACTCCATCAAAGGGAAACATAAAGGGAAGATTACTGTACTATATAAACTAGCCTAACAAAACATTGCGCCACAGAGCAACACACGTTTCTCCTTTCATGCCCTCATTAATTTGATCATAAAGAAGGCTGATAGAGAAACTGGAACCCCCTCCTCTCTGATAATTGAGTGATGGGTGAAAGCTCGAAGCTTAGAGCCTGAATCCGCATGAAATTAAATTAGTAAGGTGTCAGTGTCAAGCAATATGCACACAATGACATACAGGGTACACATAAATGCACATAAAGACACTACCAAACAAAAAAACCTATGATGAAATTCTTACAGTGAATTTAAGTTGAAGACTGTTTTGGCGTCAGGCTACAACAATGCTATAACAAATTACAATGTTGTGTTTTTTTTGTGCCTTCAGTGTTTTTTCCTCATTGTCATATACCAAGCTTTATATAAAATTTCTGTCTGGTTGTAGATTAAATAAAATTTTTAAATAAATAAACATCTTAACATCAATCTTTCTCAACACGTCAGCACCAATATCGGTCCCAAAACCAAAGTGAATAGAAAATATTGAACTTTGTTCTATTACATTACATTATAACTGTAATGTCCAAAAAAATCAGCTTTTACTGTGATTAGAACAGAGTCTACAGTGTATTAAATGAGTACAAATACAAATACCCACTACATTATGATTTCCCTCTTATTTACTCCCATCCTCTTGCCTGCATTGAACTTTTCAAAATTCCTATGTTTACACTCCCAGCATTATAATAGCAATTTTCAATTTATATTTCAGGTTTCCACCAAGTATAGCAGAGATAGTCAGAAAGAGAGGGATGAAATGGCTAATAAGAGAGAAATAGAGACTAATATACTGTAGGTAATTACCCTCATTAAGCAGCCATATATTCAGAGAGACAGTAGATCATTTTTATTGTGCGTGTGTGTGTGTGTGTGTCTGTCTCAGTATGTGTATGCTTCTATACTGCCTTAGCTCGAGCCCTGGCATTGATGGAGCATCATCATTATCACCTGGGCTGAAGGTAAAGTGGCTCCTTTGCTAGACCCTGTCAACAGGCATTGTTTGGTGTCACACTGGTGCATGTGTCAGTGGGAATGCATATGTGTGTGTGAATGCATACAATGGAACCTAATCTAATACTACAATACCAGTAACATGGTGACACCAAATATGACTTTACCAGCAGATTCCTTATGCAAACAAAAGGCCTGGGCTGGCGAGGGTCAGTGTGAGGGATGATTTATGTGGTTACATCAGGTCATTGAATGACGGGTGAGTGAGTACCACAGCACCCACTGTGCTTTAAACACGCAAGGTACTATGGTGATGATTAGCTTAATTGTTTCACTGTTAGTTTCACAATTACTTTCGGTTTTCAGCAACACTGTTTTGTAACTATTTTGTAAGAACCTTTTTTGAAGGTCAGTTAAATAACAGAATAGTCTCTTCCTGTATCTAAGCAACAGTTAGGCATTCATAAAACAATCAGTCATATTAACATGAGTACAGATGAAGAAAAGGAATAAAAACAATTATTTACGCCGATAAATAAAATAACCTGAAAAAAGACTAAAATAAAGGGTCTTGTTGTGCATACCTGCATGCATCTGATCTGCTGTAGAATAAAACAAGCTGTGAGAACAATTCTTGCCGTGTATAAAAGAAAGATACAAAAGGTAGAAAGAAAAATACTCAGCACTCATTGTGCTGTTATTTACATGGACTACAGACAGAAGAGAGTTGTTAAATGAATTAATTCTGTGACGATTGCTAATATTATTAAAAGGTTTAAGGCATATTCATCCAACACTAGTCAGCCTCCCTAGACATAGCCACAGGAGAAAATGTGAGAATTGAACTGAAAAAAAACCTTCAAGCTGACCTTAGGGAAAAAAAAGTCACTTTGTAAAGTTTGTGTCAGCGTAACTAAATGATGTATTATCTTCCAGCCATCTCATAATTATGATTGAGACATCAAAGCAATTGTGGTTTACAGTTATGAGTGATAAATCAATGCTACAGAAGCTATAGATAATCACAGCCATGTGTAACACCCATGTAATAAAACTTTGCTGATGCAGTACAACCAGTAAAACTGTGCTTCCTTTTTTGCCATCTGTTCTGCAAAGTGAAAGGTCTAATTAGTGGCAAAGAAGGTACTTCTGTATATGCAAACTGATGTTTCAAGGCATTTATACTTCAAGTCACGGAGAATTGTGGAAATAAGACTGACGCACATGCACTCATTTCCACAATGACTGAGGCTTATGAACTGCACCAAGGTATATGTGCATCTTGAAAAATCTGACTTTTAGTTGTGAATCTGCACAGAGTTTTATGCATCTGGCCTCGTTGCAATACAAACATCTATAAAGGTTTCTTCAAATTATTTATATAATTGTATACTGAAATTAAAACAGACAACAGTTCAAACAGACGATTTGCTAAACTTGGAAGATTTTCACAACTCAGTGAAGAGAAGAAATTTATCATGTGAATCAAAAACAAAAAAATAAAAATCAAAGTTGGTTGCTGTTTTTGCATTAGTATACAACTTCCTAACAGTACAATGAATACATGAATTTGTAATGTGGAGTTGACCTACTTTCTCTGTGTTACATCAGACTACAATTCATCAGACTACGTAAGTTATTGCTTGGTAATCCTCGACTTGTTTTGTTACAAACTAAAATTCATAACTCCATACCATACACCCACACATAAAGCACACAAACACAAAACCAATCACATATACACACTCTCAATCCCTCGCACACCGTTTGTGCCATATTCACCATGAGCAACAGGTGTGACAACAGCCTGTGTGAACTCTGTGATTCTCTGCTTTCACAGTGAGTAGGTGTTTGTGTTTTGATGATTAGTTGAGGATGAATGCATGCCAACACATTAAGCTTCACGCAGCCAAAACACACACATAGACACACACACACACTTTTGCCAATGTCCCAAGAGGGGTTTAGCAACTTCTCACCTACACCCACTGCATGTAATGTAATTGCCTGAATGTCTATCCAATGCCTCCTATTACACAACGAGGCAAAGCTCAGCCTTTTGATAAAAATATGTGTAAATAAAAAGAAACAACCTTGTGTTTAAAGAAAAAAAAATCCTACTGGTTGGATAATTTACAATCATTGTGATCATGTTCAGTATAAGCAGATTAGTGTCAACGACAGCTGAAGATTTTTAATCATTAACAGCCAACAAACATATTTTTATGGCAATGGTTGCAGAATTTTGGAATGGATTTTCTTAAATTTGGAATTGCACAATGGATTTGGTTAGCCGGTTATGGAATTAGAAAGAAAAGTGTCCCAAAAGTGGAAAGAAGAACTTTTTGCAAATGGTAATTTAGTTTAACAACAAAACCCTCAGCCAGTGGTGAAAAGTTCACTTTCTATAAAAAAAATTGCAATTTCCTTTCATAAATGGGGGGATTTTCATGGAGCACTTCTACCCTAAATGATATCTATAAGAAAATACAAATAACTGACTTAAAAAATGTATGGATCATTACAACTCTGTTCTCATATTATGTCGACCACTTATCCTTAGTGATACATCTATTGGCTGGAGATTGGAACTGGCCAGTTTTAAGCAATGACCGGTGACCAACTAATAAAATTTTGGACCAGTCACATTCATAAACATGTTTGGATAACAATTTTACCTTCCTTTTCACCATCTTATAATGCACACGTGTTTGGTTGCTCGTGTTTATTGCTCCGTTGGTGCTGATGGTGACATCTAAAAAAACAATAACAATAAATAGAAATAAATCACACTTTGTCTTTAATTAAAATATATACACACTTTAGATAATTAGTAATTTGCTTTGTTTGTAGTAATTCACACTCTTTCCTGTCTAGCTTTTAAAATGTGTTTTTTATTATTATGATTTTTTCCTGACTGTTGTTTAAAGTTATGACCTAGATTTTGGACTCTTGGATGTACTGATTAGAATAAGAATGAAACTGGACAGACAGGCGTGTGAACTGCACCTTTGCTGGCTGGTAGAGGCTTTTACCTAATGTGCTGTAATTCTAGTTTGCCACAAAAAAATAAACTGTACACTCATGGATTGACATCACAAAAAAAATCAAAAATTACAGTTGGTGTAATTTTGATGTCAGATACCTAATTTTGCCCTTCCTCACAGACGTTCATAATCAGTCTCTGGAGTCATATGTGTGTGTGCTGTACCACACTGGAGCTGTTCCTTCGGCACCATGGACAGCAATCATCTGTGCTAAGCAATCCATTTGACTGTAGAGTGTTGGGCGCTGTTGTTGAGTTAATTTCAAACCGATTCAGTGTCACCATTTCACAAAAATAAGCTCTGTAACACAGCATGTATAATTCATGTTGCCTGCTGAGGAAAAGGAACCGGCGCAGACAGACCTGACAGCCCCAGGGAGTCAAATGAGTGAAGGAGAAAAGTTGATTATAAGGTTCTTAACGACTCCACTAATTACCATTGATGCTAATTAGCTGAAGCTCCAAGTTAACTGCACGGAGGGTAATCAGTGTCTGGAACGAGACAGAAGTTAGAGTCAAACTATCATCGCTCAACCCTTCATGGGCCACAGTAAGACATTATACACTGTGCTGTTCTGTCCCAGAAATGTTAGCTGCTTTTCGGTGTGTCATCTGATAGGCCCTCAAGACGACAGGGAAAGTTTTACCTGTAAGCCAGGCTTGACATAGAAAACAGAACTACTTCATCATAAGAAAAGTCACGACATCTTTGTAATATAAGAGTATATATCAAATTGATTTCCAAAATAAGAGCTTTATAGAAAATATTATGTATTGTCTTTTCAACAGTATGTGCATGCTTAATCATATTAATCAATGCACTATTTTTTATAGCACCCAAACACACAATTCCTTTTACTTTCACTTATATGATCTGTGACTGTGTTATTTTGTGAAGTAAATCCAGTTTTCTTCCAATGCCAAGATACAAGCTTAATCTTCTCCTAGGCTGTGAACACAACAACCACTGGGGCTGATTTACTGTGGTCAGCTTCAATTACTAACCCAGAGATCCAAAGGTATTCCTCAGGGTTTGGATGGTCATACGTTTCAAGGACAATTATACTTAATGAGACTGCCTCCAATCCATCTGCATGTGGGTTGAGGGACGCTTGACAAATCCGTCCTTCAGAGGGCCTCCTCCTCACTCTGATCTATGGTTCTGCTTCATTTCCTCTGCCTGTCATGCTGTGTGTAGAGCTGCTATCAGTATGTTTCACCTGGTGCAATGTCTTACCAGTGGAAAGATAGGCCGTGTGACTGATATGTCCATAAGAATATGGTATTTGTAGTTCTAAAAAAAATTAAGTCCCACTAATATACTGTATAATGTATTAGGCTTTAAGTAGTATACATTGGAGGAAACTGAAGAACAAAGTTTTGGAAAAGACATTTGATCTTCCAGTACCCAAAGTCAAGTGAGATTTTAACTAGTGTGTGTCACTATAATCAAGGTTTAAAATTAGGGATGTCCCAATACAATATTGCACCTGGGGGCAAATATGGCATCTGGGATGATAAAGTCTGTAAATAAACAGCTTATTACTTTTAATCACTATTTTTCTTCTTAGATATACAAGTCTTGTTCAAATTCAGTGAAGTGATATGTAGTCATAAAACCTGTCACAAACGTCAGCTGTTCAGTGTTACATGTCAATAAAATTTGATCTCCAGGAGTGATAATGAAACATTTTGTCTAGTAAAAAGTGCAGTAAAGAACTATAACATTACAAGACCTGTAGGATCAAATTTACCCATGCTGGTCACCATCCATGCCTCTGAGCTGCAGAAACAGCTTGGCTTCATTAATCTGATCTATTTTCTCTGACAGGCTTTGATCCTCTGCTGCTGCTGAGTATACATCTCTGAAGTGGCTCCAGCCCAATGGGGGTGTGTCTAGCCGTGATTCCCATCAGAGATCCTGGCTGTGGGGTTGTAGGAGCACAGTAGTTTCAGCGGCATGCTGGTTGCCCAGACCTTTCATGGCCCGCAGGGAACTGGTGTCTACTGGGATGGCTGTTTGATTCAGCAGCTTGACCTTGACTGTAGGAAGTAATCACAACATGGGCTTCTCATGGTGTTTGTATGCATGGGTGTCTGGGAGGGATAAACTAACAACAACTAAGTACAAGCAAGAGAAAAAATTAGTCGATAGAATTTGTGACACGTGCATCCCACTGTGTTTGTCACATATTTGTGTGTTTCTGTTTGTGCTGACACAACTGTCTGTCCTGGAGTCTTATCCATGTTTTATGTCTTTTGTTCTAAAACTAGCTTACTGTTCTGTCTGATACAGCACTGAATGCCACATTCTTATTACTGTTTCTGTGATTCCAGCCTCAGGCTTTTGTGCTGCATTTGTTTTCTGCCTCCACCTGTGTATCTTCTAGTAATTAGATACATTGTATGTGTCACACTGAGTTTTGTCTCCTGTTAAACTCTGTAACCAAATAGTGATTGAGTTGTAGCACTCTTTTATCTTCTCCTAGGTCGTCTGATGAAGAGTTCTCCCCGTGGGCCTGGCACTCAGTGGTTTAATTCGTTGTGGTAAGAGAGCCTGTACTGTTGCTCTACACGGTAATCAGTCAGAGTTGTTTCACAAACATACTATCAGCACACAGACACACCATTAATGAGACAATAGCAGCACTGCAAAAATTCAGCTGTGCCGACATCCAAAGAACACACCATAGAATAGATGAAAACCTCAGTCTAAATATGCTGTAGGACACAATGTTAAAATGGTAGGTTCTGTGCCTCATCAACTGTACACCTGGTCTACCAGCTCCATAGGTGCTGTTAGCTGAACCTGCACTATTCAGTTAAAGGAAGAGTGACACAAAAGAGAAACACAAAGAGAGTAAGCAGTGCATGGCACCCAGGTGTCTGGAGAGGGTGGACTGACGTACACACAGACAGCAAGACAGCTCAGCATCAGTAGCAGTCAACAAAGACATAATCCTCAATCCAAAATACAATATCTAGGTCCCAGTCAAAAATCACAGGAAGGCAGAGGAAACGGAAGCAATAGTCCAAAAATCCACAATCCAGAATCAAATCCAAATAACAGGTTAGAGTTGTAACTTTAATAGTCTGTCAGCTGCTGCTCTGAAGTGCAGTATTCAGGGGCAGCAAAGAGTGTAGGTCGTCTGTATTTCAAGAGGTCTCAACCACCATAAGAACAAAGGCAAAAACCAAAACCATGAATGAACCAATCTGTGAGTCAAATACTGAGGTCTGAACTGAACCAACTTGGGGAACTGTTACACCTCTGGATCACAGTGAAGTAATGTTTGTGCCAAGAGTGTTCAGTAAAAGTAAATGTATTGTATATATATAACAGAAGAAGATATTAAATCTTTATATATGTAATTACACATGAACTGAAATCTTATTTAATAATTTCCTGACTAAGGGTCTTGATTCACTACTGACATGAAATTTAAAAAGCTGAAAATTAAAATAAACAAAAAGGCTTTTGTGAGGTCAACTGATGGCTTTACAAGTCTGTTCTATTTTTTTTATAACTACAGCATCACATAAACAATCTTTGATTTACATACAGTGGTGTTGAAGCCTGTTTCCTCACTGATGTTTTGTCAATTTGCACCACTTAGCTGTTTAATTAGCAGAGGTTAGGGTTAGGCTCTGCTATCAGTTTGCACTACAGTAGCATATCTGGACAGCTGCACAACTCATCAGGGCAGCAGCTTGCAGAGAGCAGACAAAGCCAACGACAACAAGTTTCATTTTGGCCTTGCATCGATTTAAAATTGTGGAACTAATGTAAGTTAGTGACAGCTGATGTGACCTGTTGTTTTAACCGGGAATAGTGACAAACCGCGGAGGCTAAAATGGAAACCTGATAGCTTTACCAAGACCAGTGTAAGAGCCCAGTCACTGAGACAGATATGCCCAAAGAATTTCTGACTTTAAGCAAAAGCAAAGTTACATTGCTGCTGGAAATGTGTGTATAACGCCCACTCTAGCTGACTTGGATGCCTGTGACTTTGGAATTGTGCTACATAAATGAGATTTGATTTAATTAGCAGAGTGGCATATGTAACCCAAAAAACACTATTAAGTATATTTTGTATGATTGCCCTAAATGAAATTTTAATATCTCCAGTCAAGATTTTTTTATGTTTTTCTTTTGTTTACTTAAGTTACAGTGCTCTGCTTCTTCACATCACATTTGCAAGAACAAATACACAAATCCTTCATTTATACACACACACGCTATTACAAATATCATGTTTGGCAAAGCTTAAATCGTTTTGTTTTTGTCTATACTATGCTTGCAATCAACAAAAGATACATAGTGTTAATATGAAAGAAATGAAAGAATAGCTTGCTAATTGATTTAATTGCTCATTTATAATTAGTGAGACCAATTTGTAGCATTTTCTTGTCCTGAGGGGTTTACTGCTCTGCTCTGATACTACATAGCAGCTTGTTTGCTCGGTAGTGGACGAAAAATCCTTGTACTCTGAACATCTGTTCAGTACAGTAGAGATGTTGTTTTTCCCCAATGCCCCAGACTACTCAAAAATGCAACTTATGAGATGTTAGCTATATTAGCTAAACTCTCACCATAATCAAACTCTTCAAATAAACTGTTAAAAAATAAGGTCTGAAATCTCAAGTCCAAGTTGAGTGTCAGGTTTTTAGGGAGCAAGTGCAACTCAAGTTTCTGTGTAAGCGACTTAAGTGTGACTTGAGTCTATCTGGAGCACACATTTATTTTAAAATGTGAAACAGCGGCTCAGATCAGCTGTCGCTTACTAACTTTAATTCAGTGTTGAAAGAACAAAATTGATATGTCTACTTTCTGCAATTAGGTGGAAGAATCAGCATTAGCATTATATGTACCCGTAGTTTTTGCTGTACTGTTCATTTGGATTTAGTTCAGCTGATTTGGAACTGAGCTTCAGTTCAAACCCAAGCAATGATGCATGTTGCATTATTAAAGCAGTTTCAGACTTGACAGCTCCCTCTTGAGCCACAACAGAGTTTAGACAACTTTATATATATATTCTTTTTACATGCAGTGGTACTTAGCAACACACTTTGACTTAAAATCAGTGGGGTCCCCCTTTAAGAGAACAAGCAACATAGTTAATTTAACTTCATTAGTGTAAATACTTTATGACAAATTTGGAGCCTCAGGGAAAAGCTAAAGTCTCAATTATTCAGACAAACCCAGGCACTGCTGGTAAGTCTACCTCCTTATTTTTTGTTTGTTCAACTAAATTGTTTTTGTTGTTGTTTTGTTCAACAGAGATATTAACACACACATGGCCCATGAAAATACACTCACCACTGTCTGTGCCTCTGCCACAGCCACAGTTCAGATATGAGCCATAGTTATGTGAGTCAATTATATAATAATGTTATTACATAATTCTGAGCTTGTTTAATAGCAGGAAATCATCCCTGTATACATAGCTAACCACTACAGGGAAATCCCTTTAATACTCTCCCCCTACTTGCCAGCAAACCGACAGTCTTGCATGCTGACCTTACACAGTACGGTACACAGACACATCACTCCAATGACCTTGCTGGCTGTTCAAGTTGGCACTAGCTATCTAATTGTGCATTCTCATATTGGCACAAAGTAGAGACACTTTTGCTCCTGCTGCTCTGTTACTGTGAACTATCAATGCAGCACTCACAGGGTTGCAAATTCAACACCATGCACCTCCATACTGACAAGTTTAGAGACTGCGAAATAATAAGACAAACAGATGCACAATATCAGCATCTGCAAGTATTGTCACATCAAATAATCTGAAAACCCACAATAGTCAGCAATGTAATGGCAAGAATTATGCAGTCACTCCTATTAGATGCCATTTTTTGATCAGTAACATAACACACTTCACACTGTTTTGTAGAAATGAAGTATTTACATATTTTGACACCACAGTTTTACATTTGAAGCACTGCATGGAGATACAATGCAGCACCATAGGTATATTATATTTACTTGTGTGACTTGGTGACCTAGAGATTATAAGAAATGCAACGCCCTTGGTTCCTTACCTAGCCAGAAACTTAATTTAGGGCCTTCATGAACATACTCAAAAAGTGTTATGGCATATACTTCAATCTTTTCCTTTGTGCTTAAAAAAATAATGATAATTCTATCATTTAAATTGAAGACAGAACAAAAGTGCTGTTGTCTGTGTTCTTTCTGCTGGTTGGTAGGGACACAGGCTTCAAAGTACCCAAAGATTGTCTACATGAGGTAGGAGGCATCACTTTTCACATCTCTGAACATTAAAAGAGGACTGAGTTTCTCTGTGATCTATTAAACTCTCAAATTGGCTTCACACAGTCATCGATTTATCTTTTTCAGAATCTGTGCCAAAGTCAGTAGGCTGATAATGTGTAAATACAATCACAAACCATACAATCAATATTAAGGTTTTTTTTTTTGCTATGTATAGATCTACAGTACACCATTAAAATTTCTACTATTTTTACTGAGCATCCTTTGCGCTAATATTTGATAAACTCAGATTAAATAAGAAAGAAGCTTTTACAACTTGTTTTTTTACTGGTATCATGTCTTGATAAAATATCAGGTGAGTTATCAGGTAATGACAAGGCACACAAAAGCACAGAGTCCTGTGTTAACTAAGCTTGCTTGTGCTTGTTTAGAATGGCTGCTAGTCCTGCTGTGTGGGAATACAGACTGTGGCCATTTTCAGTCATGCACTGAACCCACTCTAGACACTACTTGAAACACAAATGTCCAAGGCAGTCAGCCCGAACAGTAAACGAACATTACCCTACCTGCTTGTACAAAGTCCAAGTAATGTGCGATTGAGCCCATGTGCAAATACAGCGGGTAATTGTTCACAGGATTCACAGCTAGTGAGCATTCCCTTTCAGTTATTTCAGCCAAAGCACTGGAAATATTGACCATGCTTTCTGGTGTTGGCTTTAGATTATCTGTAAAGTGGTATGGTAATATAATAATGCTACCTTTTTCAAACGGTGAAAAAGAATGGTCTGCTTCTCTTGTGCCACAATAATTAGAAATTACTTATAACTTTAATTGTTACTGCCTGAACCCTTTTTATTATTATTTTTTACTTCCAGTACTCCAGTACTGTAAATGCCTTTTTTTCTGTTTTGCTTTTCCCCTTCAAAATGCCAGATTAATCAACTACTGTTGTTGTGAAAAGGTAAATGGTAAAAAAATTCCAAGGGGGGCTGAAAATGTTTTCTATTTTATAAGCACTGTATCCATGAATATAGTAGTCATAAAAAAATATTTAAGAAAGTTCTTCTGCAGCAACAACTCTGTTCTCCTAAACAGAAATTGCTCCCTCCTTCCATCACTAAGTCTTGTGTGTTTATGTATATGTCAGACATATGGAAAATAGCGAGATACTGCTTTTGTCAGATTGCACAGTGTCCCTGTCAGGACTGTCAGATGGAAAAGTGAGTGCAAACTGTTTGATTTAAATTAAACTGTCTTTGGGCCAGGCAACATGGACATAAATTTTACAGAACATCTGATATTTAATCAAGATTACTTCTGGGTGTGTAAGGAGAATAAACTGCATTTTTAACACACATTTTTACTTTTTGACAGTCTTTTCACTTATATTGTAAACCAAAACAAATGATATAGTGTACTTTTACAGCGACACCTTTACAATGGCAAATAACTCACATCTTAACTCAAAATAATTTCATGGATATGAATTATTGTCTTCCACACAGTTCTTCAAGTTAAAGTGAAGAATAATCACATTTTGCAGAAATAAAAAAATAAATGCTTCCAGTGTGTCATTTTCCAGACAAAAGTGTTGACAGACTTCCCCTGTGAAATGGCCTCTTGTGTTTCCCTCACTGTCAGTGTGTGCTATTGATAAGGGACTGCATGTCCTGGCTGTCGGTCATTCAGTCAGTTAGGAGCAGGCTGGTTGCATCAGGTCATAATTTTGCTGGGAGTTCATCAACTGAAGAGATATCATAACATTTCATCACATCCTTTCATCACCAGACTGCCTTTCAGATATACTGCTGTTGGGGATTCACCCCTGAAACCGCAGTTACACAGAAGGCCACCTGCTGGATGCAACAGGATCAAAGTCCAAAACTGTAAACCAGATCAAGGATATCTCTTCAATCACATGGTAAGTAATCAGCTATCAAAGGTCCTGCAAAACAAGCTTTTACATCAGCATCTCAAGGTAAAAAATCCACACCAAAATAGTTATTTCATCTTCTTTCACCCTTTAACACTAGAATTACTGAGGTTTTTATTTTCTGGTGCAAGGCCCGAGGTGTTATTCACCCCTGCTGAGATTTTCACAGGTCGTCAGCTTGATTCTCCTCAATCTTTTGTTGTGCAAACCACCCATTACCTGTGAGGCCTGGCACATTTGCATTTGCGCTCTGATTACGCTTCTAACTAAGTAACTCTGTATGCTGCTGTATGACTAGAGCACAGTGTTGTGCATAAAAGCAGACCGACCCAGGTGGGAGAATCATTTCTTCTTCGCATTTTTCTAAGAACGCGCAAGAGCAAGCAAGAGAACAATGGAGCTGACGGCACTCAGCAGGGATGCTAGTAGGTGTGAGGTCCAGGGAATTTACGCAAATTTGCGCAGGCTTAGTAAATCTAGTGTTAAAAGGTGACAGCAGTGGCAAAACTGAAACATTAATGCATCTAATAAAAAATAATTTTACTTTCTTGCCTGCACGCAGACAGAAGCATGTAAGTAAAAACCTGTTTAGTGGGAATAGGCACACAGACAAGTGTGTGTCAGTGTCCTAATTGAGAATGAGCAGCATTAGTAGGTAAATATGTAAGTCATTGTTCATCTGTAGCTTAGGGGACAATAGAGTAATATCAAGGATTGTCACCAGCTGCCACAGATAACGTTGCATTGAAATTGATAGAGAGTAACTCATGAATATGACAATGTAAGGATGAAATGCTCATGTGTGCACAAGCATATCAGCAAACACACTTCAACCAAAGATACAACAAACACTATTAAACATGCACATCAGAGCAAACACCTACTTGCCTCCCAGCGGTCAGGATGTAAATGCATTAAGAAGTCAGTGTGCGACGTGAGACAGAAGGAGAAGAGTGCCAGCTGACACAGGTGGCACAGAGCAGAGATACAACTTATTACAGGCAATACAAAACCCCCACTGAGGAGGGCTGCTAAGACAACAAATATGAGCAGCACGCTGGCACAGGAAAGCAAAGACAGGAGGCAGAGATGCTTTTGAAGAGAAGAAACGGGAATGGGGGGGGGGAGAAGAGGAGAGCTAAATAAAACAAAAAGGGCAGAAGAACGAGGAGGTGGAACACACACATAGAGAATCAGAGAGAGGGAAGGAGCAGGATAGTTTGGCTGGACCACAGGGGGCGTGTAGGATTATGACTGTCTACAGAGCCAGTTTTAAAGGTTGCACAGCATCACTATTTATCTCACCTGCATCTAAATGATGGCACTAGCTCAGACACATACACACACACACTATGGAAAGCTCCCTCTGCAGTAAGCGAGAGTGTGTATTCATAAGAGAAAGACTTATTGTGTTCCACTGCACCTGTGGCAGGTTTCCAGTACTCAGTGGATAAATGATCTGCTCTTTTAGGCTGGCCAGCAATCTGACCACTCTGCTGTTTATGAGAAAAGCGAAGTGAGAAAGAGAGATGGTGAGAGAGAGATGAGAGAGGTAGGGAGGTGAGGAGTAAGAGAGGCGTTGAGGAAAGAAATGGATGAATAGTGAAATGCAGAGCGGAAGATTTGTAACATGGCTAACTTTTACGTATTAATCTCCCCTAATGCATTTCTCCAATGCAAGGAGGGAGGAGCAGAGAAAGGTAGAAAAGATGGCAAAAGAAGAGAAAATTAGAGGCAAATCAGACATATGATTTTAAGGTCAAATACTGTGTTTTGAAAACATATTTGTCCCCTTCCTCATTTTGCATTTTAGGTTCAGTTCAACCCTTGGTACCTCAAAGGGGCTGCCAGTCCACAAGAATTTCCCCAAGGGAATTAATAAAGTATAATTTATTATTATTATTAATGTTTATTGGTTGCAGACTGAACTAAACTAAACTAAACCACAAAATATTGGAAAAAATAGACTGGTGCTGCTGAAGCTGCTGTATAACAAAAAACAAACAAAAAAACACACACAAAACGGGCCACCAGTTGTTGTTTTTTTTGGTCTCCTTGGGATTAATTTGCATGTTGTTGTCTTTTGGGGTTTTTTTTCAAAGCGTTGTGACAACAAAACATGAACTATTACCAGTCACTGAAAACAGATGCACACTGGGCACAGGCCTGGGAGCTGGGCCCGAAAACCCTGCTCAGTAATACATTCACTGTAATTTTAAATCAGTATACTGGAACTAATAAAAATGTTACCAGCCTATATGGTCCAGGAGTAAAGGTGTTCAAGCCGAGGCTGTCAAGAAAGGTTCAGCACAAAACTAAGCTATACAAACATCGGACATTGTACTGAGTTACATTACAACTATTCTCATGCTCAAGTATGTGCATTTTGTCAAAAAATACAGTTTCCAGCTGTTTAGGGAATCTACTAAGATTTGCATGAGGGAAACAAGCACATAAGACTCATATGAGTTAAGGAAGTAAGAAGGTATTCAAATAATATAATGGAAATAAGTATAATGGAAATATGCCATTATTTAAAGTAATTTATATAAATTAACTATGGAAATACTACTTCAATTGAGGAATTGAATCAATAAAATTTCATTTCTATCCAATACATTAGTCTACTACAACCATAGAAAAATGGAGCTTCCATTTTGCTCTCTTTTTCTGGCTTTTGATCTTCAGCTCTTCTCTTCTCTGTAAGACAGCCCTTAATGTGCTCATGAAACTCTGACAAGCTAACTAACTGACAAGCCTGCCAACAAGCCCGTAGGAGCAAAACACTGCGCTGAGGATGAAATTATTAATTTATTCTAAGGATATCCAATGTCTGTGAAGTTACATCATGTAGACAGCACTTTTAAGAAGCAAATAATCAACCAGCTTTAATCAGAATGAGGGTCCTGTAGCTGCTTCACTGTACATAAATGTAATATTAATGACGGGGATTGTCAGGCTGCTGACGTCAAAGCTGTGATGGCATTCCAAACAGCAATTCCCTCAAGACTCTGTTTCCAGGCCAGATACACAGTGCTGATTATGTCGCTGATCCTAGTATTGATGTGGCTATAAAATACGAGATGCTTCAAGACATATCGATCCACATCTTGACCTAACACAAAACACGAACACACAATAATATGGTCACTTTCCAGCACATAGCTACTGTGCACACGCATACTGTATTTTCACATAAACAGATGTTTACATGTGCTTAAATACTGTACCTTCTGTCAAATGTACCAATAACTAATAAAGGACATCCTGTTCAAAATGACTCACCACACTTATGCAAACACATAGATCAACCCGAGCTGCACTCAGCATAGGTCTCCAGCTGTAGATGAGAGATAAGACTGAAAGTGACGGTTGTGAGAGGCCTCAAGGTAAGCTGCATTATGGGGGAATCTCCTGTCACAGCTTAATACGTCTACTGTCCACGTATGTATTGTATGCGAGAACCTGACATCCATATATATGTAGGTATACATGAGAGGGAATTTCTGTTCCTGAAGCATGAGTATGTGGATGTTGAAATTCTGTCAAAGTGCAGGTGAAGTGGTTGGTATGTGTGTGTATGTTATGGAGAAATTCAGGTTTTAATCGTAACTGTGAGGTCTCTGGCTGACTGGTCTTCTGTTTCTTGTTCCTTTCATCCTGTGTTTCTGTAATTAGTTGATTGACCTCTGCTGTCAGAGCCTAATTAGACATGGTAATTAAGGATTAGACAGGTCAGGAGGGAGGTGTGTGTGTGTATGTGTGTTGGGGTTGAAGGGGAGGGTGGACGTTATTACGTGTGTGAAGTCGGCTGATAACGGATGTGAAGGTCAATTCATTGCTTTTAGTTTTAGGGGAGAGAGGATTGTCCACCCACCTTCTCAAGTAACTGTCTTGTTTGCAAGACCAGTGTAGGATGGAAGCAAGATGAATGTAAACAATGTTAATTAAAAGGTATCACTATGCTAAACCTCCATTATTGACATCAGTGAGCTGACAAGTGCAATACCGTAGAACTGCACTGTATTTCTGGAGTGGTAACAGCAACTGTTTGGGAAGTGCTCCGCTGGCAATATAAGTGAGGAAGGGATGATGTCCCTCTTAGGAAATGTTCCTAAACCCTTTATGCTTGTCACCAGCACAATTAGGACAAGTAAAAACAAAAAGGACTCTATATGTGATTGCTAAACACTGTTAAATTATTACATGAAAGCAGCACTTAGCTATAGTCAGCTGCACTATTCAAATTAAATTAATTAAACTGCATTTTACTAAAGAAGAAGATCACACTGACATTGTGAGAAAACAGCTAACACAATAGAGCGGCAAAGTGATTCAACTAACAGCAATTACAAAACCACAATAGATAGAAGGTAATAAGTCCTTCCAAACAAAACACCGCCTGACAAAAGAACACCATATGACAGTTTAAAATAATTCTATAGACACTCATTGTGCTAAATTATATATTTTTCACCCAATTAAATAAGGTACTGCCATCCTATTTAGTTCTCAGAATAAAAGAATGGGACTGAGGGACAAACACAAAAGTGGAGCAATTCTGCTCGTTACACAGAGGCTGTCACACAAAGAACAGACAGTTTTGCAAGAGATAGTGTGTTGGCACCAAGTGGGGTGCACATCAACCCCAGAACCCTGAGCTGAGGGGGTGCTCAGTACTCACTTGTGCCTTATGGGCGGTGATACACTTTCTTTCCCGTTGCTCTCTCTCTCTCTCTATCTCTGTACTTTGCTATGTGTGCCATGTTATTATAAGATATATGTCAAGGCATCAATAAAAAGGTGCTATTTGTGTAACACATAGGCAAAGAGAAAGAGCGAGAGGTGGATGAGATACTTAAGGTTTGTTTAGTGTTGAAAATATCAACACAATTGATTGTTAGTATGGGAATAGGGGTGAAAGTTCAGGGGAGAGGCAACATGGAAGGAAGAAGGATGACAGCAAAGAAGAACAAATTAAAGGACTTTATCTTGGATTGTACTAGTGCAAAGGCACCATCGTCATGCATGTACAGATGGAGAGTGAGAAAAAATATTTGGACAACTTAACTAAGATGGAGTGGGTTGTTTGGACAAGAATTGTCAAAAAGAGAGATGGTGGGTGATTATTATGCTGGTAAACCATCACATCTCTTGGTGCTCCACACTGAGCCAATCACTCCTGAGTTATAGTGCTCTTACATATACGCCAAGATGTTGTCTGAAGCTGCAGAAAACATGAAGGAAGTTGTAAAACTGAAGTAATGTTAACCATGAAATTCCAAAGAACAGTTCCCCCTCTGAAAAAGAAATGATATGTGGATATGGAGGTAGCTGGTAATATAGCTTTAGTGTTTTGGAGTGAGATGAGAACAGGATGGCCTACTTAGAAAAGAGTGACAGAGTGAGGGAGAACAGAAGACAGAGGCAAACAAAAGGGAATGATCATAGAGGAAATGTGTTGTATGGGGGAACATCTGTCAAGTGATTGCATAACATGTTTGTGATATAGTAACAGACAGAGAAATCTGGATATTCTCACTCATCCAATTTATTGGACTTGCTTGATTACATTAGTTTCTTACAGTACATTCTTCCAATGACAATAGCATGTATACTGTTTTCATTATGTTACTTTAAAGTGCTAGCATGCTAACAAAAAACAACAAATAAATATATAAATACATGCCACTTCCTACTCATGTGTGAGAGCTTAAGATGACTCCACATGCACCATCCCCCACACTAAATGACATAAATAAAAACTGGTGAAGGACATGCATCAAATTACAAAAAGGAGCCACAGTGACATGTTTCTGATCAAATGTCTGATCAAACGTTTTGTAATGTAAGTTTCACATGACCCCAATTCCAACTGTGACCAATATACCAAAATCTGCCTGCATCATAAATCTTAGTCTGGGGGCTTGAGCTACCTGTCCATTTATAATGTGTTTGGCAAATCTACTCAAGCCCCTAAAGAGTTTTATGCTGGATTTAGCTTTCATGGAGCTAAAGCTAGCATTCTTTGTGAATGGCTTCAAAGAAAAAATGTATCAGGAAAAATGTTGCAGTTCCTGAAAGGACACGTGTTAGTGTTGTGTTATGTATGGTAGGAATACTAGAATATATCAAAACTACAACATGGCTTGTGATTTTAGTGCAAGGTAAAAAAGCTTGTGAGGAGATGCACCACAGACACAAGGGATCCAGGAAAACTTTTTCTTTGGTTGCCTACCTTTTGATTGTGAGTAGTCAGATCTCAACATTTTTCTAGTTCCTCTCCTTTATGGGCTGTCTTTCTCCCATTTTAAGTGCTGCTTGCAATTTTCTTTCTAGCGACCTAAGGACTAGTAAGGCTTAGCACTTTGGCCTAACTAATCAGTTAAGCATAAGTAGGCAGTAAAGCCTAAGGTCTAACCAGTGTTGTATAAAGTACCCAAAAGTCACACTTAAGTCTAAGTACAGACACCATCCGAAAAAAACTTTGGTAAAAGTTGAAGTCACCAACTAGAATTCCAGTCAAGTAAAAGTGATTTTAGTATTTAATGTACTATGTAATGTATGACAAGTATTCTATAACTAATTGTACTTGAGTAATGAAAGTACAAGTGCAAGTAAATGTTAATGACAACAGAACGCTGTCTAAACTTTGAATATTAGAATATTTACTCAGCATTTTAAAGTATGTTAAAGGAAATACATTAATTGTGCTTACATCACATACTTCAAGAACAGGGTTTTAAAACCTAAACAGGAGTAGGCTACTGCTTCTATAAAACAAAATCAGGCTGAGTTTTTGAAAAATAAACTATAAAACTCATCTTCTTCACCAAACACTTTAAAAGCTTTCGTTGGAGTCATTGTGAGTTGTTGTTCTCTCTATCTTGCATTGAATCTGAAATTCTGCATGAGTGTCCTACAGAGCATTGGCCAACAGGTCAAATGTATATGACCCTTTCAATTGTTTACAAGCTAAGGCTGCTGAACATCTTTTGAGACTGTCAGGGTAAATCCAATATCCATTAACTCCAATGAAGCCTCGCCTTCTGACAGACCAGCAGTCAGTGGTGGTGGCAATGTGGTACACTCACCATCATGGCCTCAATCACTGCACTCTTCCTTTCTCTGAAACCATCTTCAACCATTGAGTAGTGTCACCCATGATATAAGTTTTGCATTTGGTACAAGATCTTTCACAAATTTGCTAAATGTTTTTTGCTCAACAACAAAGAATGATCGGAGCTGAAGTACCACATACTTTACAACACCTCTGTCTATGCACTTAGGCATCTGGGTCCAGGTGTTCGGTAATGTTGCCTGCTTGCTGGTGGAGGGAGTTCCACTGACCATTTTTTTCGCTTTCATATTGTCAGTTCAACATATTTTGGAATGTGGTGCACATGCTTTCTCTAAAATAAAGAGAGAAAAAAACACATTTACTAAATTTGCATTTATAAATCATTCACACAACTTTACTTTAGTGGCTACATAAAAGAAGGGCACAATTACGTAGGCCATGGTGCCATGCTATTGACACCATGTTTTTTTTTAATTAATTAATTTATTTATTTTTTCAGTAAACTTACATTAGTAAATATGACAATGATATCCACTGAACTTTCATAGAATTTGGCAAAAGCCAAGACTCAGTTTGGCTAAGTCTTCATCCTAGCTCTGTAACAAGGATATGCTCTTAGATAGCTAACATTAATCCCACACACTGACAATAGTTTAAAAAAGAAGTACAGGTTAATGTTAACATATTATAAAGCCATTTTGAACACATAAGTCACTGACGTAAAAGTGAAAGTTGACAAAAAAAACCCAACTCAAGTACAGATACTCCCAAAACATATTTGAGTACACGATGTCTCAATGCATGCTTAATAATCTAGGCAAGGAATTCCAAGAAATTTGATTCTTTTTTTTAGTGGGATAAATATTTTGAAACTCATCCAAGTTTCCTCTTCAGTCTCAACTGACTGCAGGCTTCCCCAGCCTTATAAACAGTACCTTTGCAAAATCACTGAAACTAGCACCACTGACTAACCCTTGGCTGTGTGATCAATGACATGCAAAATTGTGCACTGATTAATGGACGTGTGTACCATTCATTGTTTTTTATTACAATACAGTTGTCATATGCAGTGTTTTCTTCTTCTTAAACTAGTTTATTATTATTATTATTATTATTATTATTATTATTATTTAAGATACTGCAAAGGTAGTAAACTGTTTTTTTTTAAACATATTTTTATATGTTAATAAGATAATAATTTTATAGACCAAGTATCACAAATGCTTAGAAAGTGGAATTCAATTGTATTTACTGAATGCACTTCCAATAACAAAAAACTGTACTGTGGAAAAGTCTAAGGCCACCAATAGATTTGTTGCAACCAAGAAGTAACTTTTTGTCTTTCTAGTTGTTGCAATATAGAAACTTAGAAATAAATACTGTATATATAGACATCAAAGCATTGCGGAAAAAGTAATCCGATAGTGGCCGAAGACCTTTGCAGAGTACAATAAACCAACAACGCAATCTGAGAGAGTAACCACGACCAGTACAGGAGACTAAACTTTGATAGGTGGAGTGATGAACAGGTGAAACGTTGAAGAGATGTCCTCAACATAAGAAACAACATATCTTATGGGACCTGAAGTCATC
>JAUYWH010000024.1:11084108-11103913 GCA_034779795.1 Ctenopoma multispine | reverse complement strand
AAACAATGTCTTGATAGTTCTTGATGGTTGTGTCTGAAATTGTTGAACTTTGATCTCTGAAAGTTGTGTATGGGGTCGTGGACAGATGATGGTACACCTGCACAGGAAAGGTTTAGTTCTAAAATAAATCAAGTGTGTGTGTGTGTGTGTGTGTGTGTGTGTGTGTGTGTGTGTGTGTGTGTGTGTCACCACCACTGACTCTCTGACTGTGATTTTAATTGCCGGGTCACAAATAACCCGCAGACAATCTTTGTACTCAAGTTGTGTACAGCTTCCATGGAAAAATGAATGAAATAAAAATTTCCATTTTTCTAATGTTGGGGTCACTTTAGGAAAAGTCTTGAATTTCCAGGCTGGAAAAACAACATTTAAGGGGTTTTCTCTGCTGTCAAACACAGTTTTGGGTCAAAATGGCCTGAAGATAACAGGAGGGTTAAAAGACCAGCTCCTACCACTTCCAGTGGGCTCATGTCCAGTGTTACCAGTCTACCTGCCATTAGCTTTTGATCTACTTTGTTATTCAGCATGTTATAAATAGTACAATGTTTAAATTTAATGGCTCTGAGATCTTGGGATCTTTGTATGGATGAGTTAGCTACTTTGTTTTTTTCCTTTTCTCCTGTTTTGAGGAGGGAGTTTAGGCAATACTCTGTTTAGGTAACATTAGGTTTGATTTAGTTAGCTTTGTTTTCTTTATTACATTGCTGGACCCACCCTGAAGATCAATTATTCCTTGTTGAAAATGATTGAGTAATAAATATTGGGAGTTAAAATTGATTTTGCTGGTGTTTTCTTGGTGCTGGGAAGTGGAGAGACTAATTTCATGTTGCGTCAAGGTTTCCCCAAGATAGGACCTAATCTTCCTAAAATTTCCTAGGAGATAAACAGTAGTGAGCATGTAAATTAAAAGCATAGTGTTGGCTATAGTATAGATAAAAGTATGAAGTGGAATAGTTATGGTAACAAAAATATTTTAGTATATTTGTATGTTTTTATCAATATATGATCTCCCACAGAAAGATACTACAAGTAAACAGATGTTTTGCCACTGTGTGGTGCATCTAGTTACTGTTGTGTACACAAAAGAATAATTTTTTACTTCACAGAAAGACTTGTTTAAGAAATGTGAAGATATGTCAATGAAAAAGAAAAGAAAAGGAAAAGAAAATAAACTTTTGTAAAAAAAAAAAGATGAAGACAGAGTGTGTCCTTGGTTTTTCTGACAGTGTTGGAGTGTGACTAAATTTCTTTTTGTGACAACTCTGCCATCCTTGGCCTTACTGACACTGAATAAAAAAACCCAACCAGGTTTGATAACATGCTGTATTGCACAGAGCAGTCAGGCCTGTCTCAAAATTGAGTGTGTTTGACTCCTCTGTGATTTTTTTAGAATAGCTGCCATGAAAAGTCCCTTGACCTTATTTTGTTTCATATTTATCAATTTATCTACTTCAGCTTCAGCATGTGGTTTGTAAAAGCAAATGTTCCCTGAGCTGTACTGAACTCATACATATAAAATATAGACAATCAAATCCAGTTTGTGAGTGGTGCTTCCCAAACACTGTACACACTGTTCTTCTGTACTATTTTAGGACAAAAGCACTAAAGCTCAGTTGTTTGTTGGATCCAAATACATAGAGTTGTGTGAGAATGGGTTCACTGGGGAAGAAGAAAAGTAATATTTTAACACAAAAACACATGCATAAAAATACACGGCATAAGAAAGGCTTATAGTGTAGAAGAGAATAGCAATGAGGCAAAGCTTTGAAATACTCTAAATTTGGCTGTGGGTCTGCCAACACAGGTAAGCGTCCACGCTGCACCCTCTTTCCCCTGTGTTAACTGCTGGGCATAGATGAGTAGAGCTGCTAGATATTTCCCCCTTAAGGCTGTTTCCATTTGGGGTGTCGGGAATAATGTTACACACTCCATTATTTTTACAGGCCTTAGGCATCCCACTCAAATTCATTCATGAATATATTGACTTTCACTTTGCTGCATGATTGAGGCTTGTTTGCCTTGCTATTGCAAGATGGCTCGGACAAGCAGACTGTAAAGGATGAGTTAAGGAAAAACTCCACCAAATACAGACACATTCTAAGCAATACTGTTGTAACTGGGGTATTTTTAAACGACTGAAGCTTCACATAGATTAAAATGAATGAAATGACAAAACGTCAATAAAATACTATTACCTAATGCCATTGCCATTCCCAAGAAGGAAAGTTGCTTTAATGTGATTTTGCACACAGCATACACTTCCAACCACCCCAAATAAGACAGCATTCATAGCATTTTACAGTATTTTGCTGCTTATCTGGCAGACGTAGAGAAAGATTTGCAAACATCATTTTTTCCCAAGCCACATCCTCTAACAGTTTTCCCATGCCAGATGGGATAGGTACCCAATCAGTATGTTTGGGGTTTATCTAGAGTTTCCTCTCAAGTGTACATGCCTAGAATACATCCAAACACAGATGTATGGAAAGAATCTTGATTATATGTATATATATGCATTTCACTGCATATTGTACTGTGTATGACAAATAAAATTTGAATTTTAAATTTGAAATGTTTAAACTACCTTCTTTCAGTGCTCCACAGAAGGATGACACACACTGCAAATGAAGCTTATTTCACATGCTTGCATCATCGATTTTATGCTTTTGGTCACTACCCAAAGTTTCTGAAGAAATGTTTTCTTAACTTCCACTGTCTCTCCATGTGGAGTCATCAAACTAGAACACCTCCAAGAAGGCCAGTTAATCCTAATGTTTCTACCTGCAGCATGCTACACATGAATGCGTGCAGTGAACTTGCTGTCTGTGTTTGTTTACATGCACACGGAGTATGCTTTTGCATGTGTTTACATATACTGTAGTGTCTGTCACCAGCACATGCTCATAATTGTGGGGATGTTAACAAGCATGTTGCCCCTGCTGATGAGAAAATTGTCCCAGGACACTGATTTCCTTATGGGTAGACAGACACAAATACACTTTGTCTCTCTTCATGTATTGTGACAGTGGCATCATTAGTCACATTTATTCACTGTGACACAGAGGCCTCTGTTCCATCAGCTACTGTGGCCTTATACCCCTGAGTAATGAGTAATTCTGCTAATGATGATTGAAAGACCACACACACAGTTAAGTTAATGTGCCTGAAACTGACACCTTGAATGCAAACCAAGCAACTACAGAGGAACATTTTCTGTTGACACAGTGCATACATGCAATTATGCTGTTACAAGTTCTCCCTAATGAAGCTAGCTCTCGATCCTGCAACAGAATACCACAAACTCACTGAGAATACATCACTGACACTTATTCAGTGAACACTAATAGAAACTGAGAATTCAAAATTCGGAGCGGCAAAGCAGTTTCCAACAACAACATATTTGAGACATATTGGCCTTTTACATCCATTCCATCCATGCCTAGACTTAAATTTATATGTAGCTCTATGATCAATTACTGAGGTTCCTTGCAAAGCACAAAATAGAATGAGTGGAGTCATCCCTATATGGAGGCTCCCCCTGTGAAAGTGCAGCAACAGTGCTGCTCGTTTCTGGCCCACTCCCCTACTTTTTCAGGTAAAGATAGTAGCATCCATTTCTCCTGCATTTCTACTTTATCTTTATCTTTATCTACTTTATGTTTAACTTTGGCCTACCAGCACATGCTCGGACATCCCTTTTCTAGCTCTTTATCCAGGTCAGAGAGGTACTGTATCAGAACTCTCAGGTCCCTTGGCAGATGCATTCCCTCTAAGGATTCATGTCTGCCAGTACTCTGGCCTACTCTCAGTTGACCAGCCCTAGAACACCTCCCAAGGAAGATGACCTGTATTCTTACCATACACCCAAATAACCTTCATCTAGCTCCTCCTAATTTAAAAGAAAATCAGTGCTACATAAAGTTCCTTTTGTATCAGTAAGGAACCAAGCCCAAAGAACCCAAAGACTCCAATCCAAAAATTAGCTACATGCCTAAGTGAACATGATTACTTTAATTAATGGAATATAAGAAGATCTTTTTAGCTCACATCCAACCTTGTTATAGAATACATAATTAAAAGAAATATCAGTGAAAACTCATTAAAAAGGGGAACTTGCTACTTCGTATTTCTAACTTATCTTAAGTCCCTAAAAGGTGTATTTCACTTTACTCTCTGTTTTTCCCTGCTCTTTCATTGTGATTTTACGTGTTGGCACTTTTATATATCAGCTAATTTATACCAGTGACATAGATTAATGATTGGAACGCACATGGTTTGAAATCATTTTATAACGACATTAACTCACTCACACTGTTCTTGAGCAAATATGAAAGAGAAACATATAGCATCAGAGCCAGTTCTCATTTATGGCAAGTTAATTTTCTGGGCATGATTTCATTCAAACATCTGTGCTGACTCCAGCTACTTGTGATATCTGAATAATAATCTTGAGCAAAACAATGACTACCCACCAGCTTTAGGGGATTGCTCCTCTTAGGGTGCCTGCAGAAAAGCAGGCTATTACCGTAAACCATCTCTGCCTCACATGCTCACCATCTCCACGTGATCTTCCTCCCAGGGAAATGTTGAGTGAAAAGAGAAGTAATGGTAAATGGTCTGCACTTATATAGCGCTTTTCTACCTAGGATGGTACTCAAAGCGCTTTACACTGCTTCTCATTCACCCATTCACACTAGCACATACACTCACACACCGATGGCAGAGCTGCTATGCAGCTTGACCTGACACACCGGGGGCAATTTGGGGTTCAGTATCTTGCCCAAGGACACTTCGACATATGACAGGAGGAGCCGGGAATCGATCCTACGATTGGCAGGCGACTGCTCTACCTCCTGAGCCACAGCCGCCCCAACACATGTAACACGTAAAGGATCATATAACTGTAGCATTTCCACAGTTATAGCAGACTAAAGAGAAAACAACTTTTAACTGAAGCTCATCAGTACTTAGGAACATTTGAAATTGCTAAGCTATTGAGTGGCTTTCAGTGTTGCACTCAGCACAGAGATTTGTATCACACCAAAATCCCATCAGTGCTGTTTTCAGCTTATTTGATGGTCACAAGACACCTAATAAATGCAAAGCACACTGCACACTGTAAGTCACCATATGTGAACTGGTCATGAGAGCTGTCGAAGTTGGGAGGTGGTAGCTTTTGAAGTATTCTTCCACCAGGAAACTTACATTTTTTTTATTGCAGTGCAAGACTAGGGTGGCAAGAAGAACAACCTCTTCTACTTCTGTTACTGGTTGTTTGCATTCATGGCAAGAAACACAGACACACATATACAGTTTGTTTACCACTGAGGGTTGATTGGAAGATGCTCTTTTCTGTGGATGTGCTGAGAGGCAGTGTTCAGAAGTTAAGTTCAGAAGAATTTATATTTGATGATTATGAAAACATTACTTTAACAAGTAATACCTTAATGCTTCTCACCATCTTTGTGTAGTTTATGGCCTTGAATAGATCAAATGTATCTAATGTGAATAGAAGTTGCACTAGACAAACAGTAAGTTACTGCTCATGTGCAGAGATCCTTCATACTCTCCAATATAGCTCTGTTAAACCATCCTGATAATATGAT
Source organism: Ctenopoma multispine (assembly GCA_034779795.1). Taxonomy (NCBI): domain Eukaryota; kingdom Metazoa; phylum Chordata; class Actinopteri; order Anabantiformes; family Anabantidae; genus Ctenopoma; species Ctenopoma multispine. The sequence continues at coordinate 11,098,307 of JAUYWH010000024.1, read as the reverse complement.
AGTTATGTAACGTTTTGTTGTATTATGGAGGTTGTTGTTATTTCTATAATGTCTAATTGTAATGTTTTTCTTAATGTATATGACAATTGCCACATGTACAGAGAGAACACATGTTAAACAAAACAATTTTTTCAAATGCAAGTAATTAATGGAGACTATGCACGGAAATTGGTCATTAAACGAACAATTCTATTTTGGTAATTTAATGGTCTTTTAAATATCCAGCAACTATTTTAAGATATGATTAGAGATAAGATAAGACGATATTGATCCCCCAAAGGGAAAATTCACATGTCACAGCAGGAGAGTAAAATTTACAAAAAACGGAACTAACAGAATTATTCAAAAATATAGTACAACAATAGTAATAGCAATAATAACAATATACAAATAGAGTATAAAACAAAGTTTTGTGAGTTCATGAGAAGCAAGATCAGCACCGAATTGACAGGAGCCTTTAAGAAGAGAAATCAGGAAGAGTTATGAGATTTTCCACATAGCTTAAGTTTGCTGGAAGCAATGGAGACAGAGAAGTTAAATTGCAGCAAGTTTCCATTCTCACCAGCTAATAACTCTCCAGTTACTGTGCATCAGAACTGAGTTTCTTTACCCATGTCCCGTTCTGTTTAGTGATCAGCCTAATTCGTCCCAGCAACCTTTCTCAGCGCTTCTCCCTTGCTTCACACCTCCTCCTCCTCAGTCCCTGGTAGATTTCAGGTCTTCTGGTTAATTGTGGGTGTTGTGTAGGACAAGTAGCTAGTAGCTAGTAGCAGGCTAGTTTTTGCCATATGTAAAAATGCTTTATCCATGGTAATGTGTGCCTCCACACAAAGTAACCAAAACTTCTTACATGAGATCAGAAAGATCCCAGTAGTTGCCCATCACCTCAGAAAAACACAACACAAGTTGGAGGAAGACAGACAACAAAAACAAGACAAAAAGAGAGGAGCTGATGTAATTGGCTGCCACCCAATAGGTACCAGAACTCTTTAGACTTTTTCAGTGTCACGTTGTATAATAAATTGACAGATTATTATGTAAGATATAACTTACTCACTATAAAAACAAATCATCGATCTATTAACACAATTCACCTTGAGACCGGACCAGGATGAATTCATGTGTGTAACTGTAGTGTAATACAGCCTCCTTCCTTACTGCTGGGCCTCTTATTCATATCAGCCGCCTCCTGAGAATAACAGGCAAACGGAGCATGAAGGGAAGGCGAGGTCTGGACCAGAGGAAGATAGCATGACTGTCTGACAGGATGTGCTTAGTTACACACTCTCTGTTCCTACTCGAACCCAGACATCCCACCAAGGCCATGGGAGAGAAGAAGGGAAAGGAGGATACTACAAGACACGCGTGTGTGTGGGTGTGTGTGGGTGTGTGTGTGTGTGTGTGTGTGTGTGTCTTTGTGTGTCTGTGTGTGTGTCTGTGTGTTTGTCTGACGTAAGAAGAGATATATCATCCCCTTCTTTTGCCTGGAGAGACTCTGGGATGCATCCAAGATGCCAACAGCAGTGACAGCATCATCAACAAAATGTTGCTGAACACACACACACACACACACACACACACACACACACACACAAACACAGATTGCTGCTGAGCCACTTGAGAAAAACACTCCAAATGTGTTTAGGAAAGTGCACTGCCCCAGGATCTTATTTTTGTCCCAAACAAACAGCTAACCACCTTATTTGACGAAGTGAAGAGGTGCTCTCAGTAGATCAGCAGGCTCCTACAGCTCTGCTCGTAGGAGGAAACTTTTTCCCTGAACATGTCTACTGGCCATTAAGCCAATTACAGCCAAATGAAACTAAGTGGGGAAGACTTAACAGAGTGCCAGACTGCCCCTGAAGGTTAAACAACACTTGGAGTGAATGGCTTCTCTCTATAAATCCCTCAGGTCAGATGTGTTACTTATTGGTATTCTACATCTGCACACCTGTTTATCTGATGAAGCTATTTTGTTGTAAAGGAAAACTTTAAATGTCTGGCTGTTTGCCCAGTTTACCTTTATGGGCCATCTCTTGCTCACATTTCTCTTTCTCTCTCTCATCTCTTTTTCATTTCCCAAGTGGGTAATTCAGTACCTCGAAACAGCAGACATTTTTCACTATTACAACCACCTGAAAATAACACGTCAGCATGGATAATGACCTAATATGAAGGTTGAAGATATGAAGACCGGAGTAGAAATGCTGACGAGAGGAAGTGATGATGGGATATACAGTATAACAAAATTGTTTAATCAAAATCTATTTTATTAGTCAAGTATGCAAGCACAAATTGTGCCTCAGTGTTAGCTTTCCAAATGCAACGTAAAGTTAAGAAAAAATACATAAATAGAATAAAAAGAATAAAATAGAAAAAAAGAAATAAATAATTAAATACATAAATGGCAAGATTAGAATTTTAAAACATATAAAAACTGTAAACTACAAACCCCATTTCCAGAGATGTTGGAACTTTTTCTAAAATAAAATAAAAAACTCTGGGACAGAGTCATGTTTACCAGTGTGTTACATCGCCTTTGCTTTTAATTACACTTTCTAAACATTTGGGAAGTGAAGATAATAACTGTTGCAGTTCTTTAAGAGAGTTGGATACAAGACTTCAGCTGCTTAACAGTCTGCGGTTGTGGTTGTCTGATTCTCCTCTTCATGATGCACTATACATTTTCAGTGGGAGACAGATCTGAACTGCAGGCAGACCAGTCAAGCTCACTCTGTTTCTACGAAACCATGCTATAATAACGTGCAGAATGAGGCCTGTCATTGTCCTGCTGAAATATCCACTGCGTTCCCGGTAACAGAAATTGCCTGGTAGAATATACTGTTCTAAAATATCAATATATGCCCCCACGTCAGTGGTACCTTGCTGGCTTTTGTACCTTTTGTCGATAACTGTCTGGAAGATCTTTTTTTGTTTCTTTTTTGTTTTTGACACAGAGAACCCAGCTGTCTGTTTTTTTATGAAAACAACAGAACCATTTCCACTTCCTTTCGATTCTTCTGACATGAGCTCAAGCCCAGAAAACTCAGTTGCACTGAAACTTACCTGACTTCTCACTATGTTTGGCACAGATTTGTGAGCTGCCACACACCTTTCCTTGGATGCTCTTTTATATCTGCTAATTTTAAAATCATCCAGAGTGATCTTGCCTAAATATTTTATATCTTATCTTATCTTATTTTGCCTTTGTTGTATGTGTTGCAGGCATCAAATGCTAAATTAGATTTTATTGCAGATTTTAACTTATCTGGAAGTGGGATTTTCATTTGCATATACAGGTATAATAGTCAAATTAAATTAAATTGAAATGTAATATGTACTTAGCAGTGGTGAGGTGAATAAGGTATATGAAATTTACATATCATATTAGCAGCTGTTGATTCCTCTTTTAGTAATATTACAGTTTTTTTTTTTGTTCTGAACTATCACACTAATTAGATTTAAAAAATCTTTCTATTTCTTCCATGAATGCAAAGTAATTTGCTGCAGATATTAAAAAACATGAGTGTAGACATGTACTGTATAAGCCAGTAAGAGGGTGGCATTGATGAATAGACCAAATGCTTATCATATAAACAAAAAACCCTCTTAGAATAAGAGGCCAATAATTGTTTTTAAAGGTGAGCAACCTATTTTTAGTTACCCAACTGAATGAAAGAGTGAATAAATGAATGAATGATGGGAGTCTGAATGAGTATGGAAAGAACTTTGACACCTTGAGTGGGAGGAAAAGTAACTGAGGAAGCAACTAAAGTAAAAAAAGACAAAGCAAAGCAAAGATGAGAGCAACATATGCTGATGATGAGGACTTCCCAAGAAGGATTTTAATATTTCATGTGTCCTAGATTCCACCCTCACTATTTCCCCCGGGACCAAAAACTGACTGAGGAGCCAGGGATGGAAGGATGGAGAGAAGGCGAGAACGAGTGAACAATTTAAAAAATGGGAACATGAACACACAGTTGATGTGTGTTAGACCACGTACCCTCAGAGAATTAAAGTAATACTACGCCAGGTCATTTGTTTTGTAACACCAATGGGAAATGAGCTGAAACTCAAACAATGTGTGAAAATAAGGACTTTTTACTGTACGTAGTTTACAGTCTTTACAACAATGCTGGGTTTTTCTTGAGTAGAAATTGACTCATTATGCACAGTTTTTAAGAGGAAACACTTTGGGAAAGACATTCACTGTCTTGTTAAAAATAAGGTGGGAAGTTACTGTACCGACAGTTGTCTGTACAGTATATATCAAGACACCACCAGTCAGCTTAGCTTAAACTGGAAATGGTAAAAAAGCTAACGTAACTCTGTCCAACATCCCATAGGAGTAAGAAGTATATTCATGTATACTGTTAATTACTGATTGATATGATATGTAAACTATTGACGATCTATAAATATATACACATTGTGTATACAGTATATTGTTATTGTATTTTTCTTTTTTGTTATTGCATATTTATACATTGTTTCCTCTCTTTTTTAAATGCATCATAGCTGGGTGGAGCACCCACAATTTCGTTGTACTCTCTGTATAATGACAATAAAGTCTATTCTATTCTAGATTATATTCTAGATAGAATACTAAAAAGTAGACAGTCATGCACCTGCCTGTACATTCAGTATTTAATAGTATACTATTATAAAGTACAAAGTATACTTCTAGTACAGTGAACTAACAGTATATTTAAAAGTTTATTTTTACTATACTTTCATAAACTTAAAGGTTTAGTTGTAAGTATAAGTATACTACAAGTGCATTGCCAAGTATAGTTGAAAAAGTATACTTGAACAAATGAACATTTTTTCCATAAGGGCAGTAACAAAATCTGCCAACCAGAACCTCTCACCTATAAGAAATTCAATCAGAATATGGTAATTGATGACGTTTAGAAGTGCTTTAGAAGATTTTGTGTGAATAAACAAGTTGCCAGGCTAGCTGGTTTCTTAGTGTCTGGGATTTTCAAGCGCTAAATATCAAAAATGTTCCTGAAATATTCCTTTAACACTAAGAAAATCAGTAATGAGGGTAGACAGGTGGGAAGAACAATAAAAGAGTATAGAGTAGAACATTTGATGCCTGAATGACCTTGACTTTGTTGTTCAAAGATGCTGTTGAAATTGTGAGAACAAAAGCATCAGCATTTCTCTAGCACACAAACCATCATTAGTTGTTTAAAGCAGTACTGTCCTTTCTATAGAGTGCTGCATATTACGATTCACAGTGAAAAAGCCACCACTATCCTGCACCCTATATTTGTCTCTGCCACTTGATCAGACAGCTAATTAGCATGAAAAGTTTCTGCCACTCTGCAGTGAATTTATGTGTCTGTCAGCCTCGCTGTCCACGCTCTTGCCTGTCTGTGTTTTTATCTCTATTTGTCTGTCTCTGTTTCTAATGGTGTATGCATGTGCTTGCTGAACTTTCTGTCTTCTTGGTCTGCTGCTTTGCTAACTTGCCGAGCTCAGTAAAGCATGGGTACTTGTACCTTCTGACCCTGCTAATCAGTGCAACCAACAATAACCTTCTAACTGGCATCTTAATTAATTGTGTTATGCTGGTGCTATGTAGCCTTACAGCTCAATGTCCTGCACTACAATGACAATGATGGAAATATTACGATAATTGTAATTGCCTCTACTCATTGTCTTGTTATTAGATGTCAGTTGGTCTCTTGCCTGCAAGCTGCAGTCTGTGTGTAGCGTTGATTCTGTGCTCACTTTCACCTGGGAATAACCATAGAAAAAAAGGTGACGAGAAGTCTCTCTCCTGGCTGCCATTTGGTGTTACCTTTAGGATTTCACACAAAGTGAGCATGCACACACGCACACACACAAAATATATTTTCATAAACTTAAGCATAATCAGTTAAAGCAAAGTAATGCTCTCACTGGCAATGTTTAAGGTAATGAAAATTATAACAGAAACCACTTTAGCTCATGCCGCATGCAACTCCTCTGAAACTAAATAAGGAATGCTAATTTTGTCTTCAGCTAGACAAGCCACCCTCCGTCACTGTATGCGTGTGTAATTCAAAACGTGAACCCAGCTGAGACTTAGAATAGAAACACTCATCTCCACACACATTTTTGATTCTACAGTAGATTTTATGTTTGCCACACAAAGCTTTTAGATTAAATATGGCACAAACCACCATAAAATTATTATTCTCCTCATGGAGTCCTGTCTGCTAAATCTGCATATTTTACACTGTGCTGTCATCCCTTTATGGGACGGCATAATGATGAAGATACTGTTTAGATATTCCCTTATTATCTCCCAGGCTCAGCTAGGAGACAAGTTAAGACTTCCTGTACTAACCAGAAAACTGGAAAATATCTTTGGCTGCCTTTTCTCTTTCTATCACCGGACAATTACAATATTTATGAGAAGGACCCTGTAGCAGAAGAACACAGTTTTATTCTCTAGCTATTTCTTTTCCCCCCATGTACTGTGAATTTTTTTTTCCTTTTTTTTTCGAATGAAACAACGCCAAGAAAATAACTCAAGCATTTGTCAGTGTAATTGTACAACACAATGCCATGAATGGATATGAGCCTGCCGTTTTAAACTGCTGACAGGCACAGAATAAAACACCTCGCACTGAACAGGGGATTAGGGCAGAGAAATAGAGTGAGTTATAAAGACAGCAAAGGCAAGATGATGAGAGAGTGTGTGTTTGTGTGTGTTTTTTCCATTTCTACTCAAGCTTTTAGAAAAATAATTTTGCTTTAATTGAGTGATAATAATATGTTGATTATACTGACATTTTATTTTTGTCATAAAAACATTAAAAAGACGGTTGTGCTTAGGGCCCATTTAGGTTATTGTTCTGTCACGTTCATGTTTATGGTAATATTAGAAGCATAAGCTCCTAGTAAAACTGTATTTAATTTGATGTAATGATGGATGTTTGACTTGGAGAGTTTTTTTTGGTGATGATGTCAGTATTCATGGTATTGTGTTTTTGCTAAGCTCCATTCTTTGCATGTTTTGCCTTACAGGGGATGACGATGTAATTGGATGACTTGGCGAAATCTTTGGCCATAGCTGTAATTTAGATAGCTGTGGCTTTGATTGTTAGGATGACACATTACTTTGTAATGGGTGTAAAGCTAATACCTACCTCTGAACCTATAGTACGTGTGTATGAAGTGACACGTAGACAACTTGGAGAGACTGTTGAACAGGAACAAGTGGGGAGTCACCCCTGTGTCAGACAGAAACTCACTGTTGGCCAATCCAGGTCCACAGCAAGCACTGGTCTGGAACTTACAATTGCCAGGGGCATGAAGCGTATGAGTGCTGGATGGTGAAGCTCAAGTGCGTATGAGGCCTGGCCAATGTCTCCAGGGATGGTGCTTATTCCCTGGGGCTCCTGCAATGCAGTCTCAGGAGCAGAAGCAAGGTTAGTTGTGGCACAAACAGGTTCACTGCTAACATGCCAGAAGCTAGCCACAGGGAAAATGGGCTGGAGGATAGTAGAGTCATGGCAAATTATTGGTGACATGCTGGGCCTGCAGGCTCTGGCAGAATTTAACTCTTCCAAAGCAGTGCCCTCAAGCTTAGCAAACACTGTGTCTTTCAACAGTTCAGCATCAGCTAGAATACATTTGATAGTCATCTAAATAAACATTATCAGACAATTAAGGAATCTTAGGTTGTCAGGTACCAAGATAATTCAGGCCAATTTTCATAACCACGAAATTCTTAATGTCCATCTTGGCTACAATCACTGAAGTATTCTGTCTGGGGAGTCCAAATTGTCCAGATCATTCTCTCATATGTAGGAAAATAGGTATCAAGTGCAAAGACACATGTGGACACTTTCTTGGCTAAGGAGTTTAATGTAAACTACAATGGTGCAAACACAGAAATAATGGCAGCAACATGTGTAGCAACTAACAAAAGCACTGAGGGCAGCTGCAGAGCTAAACAAACTCTGGCTCACTGTTAACAATGATCTAGTGAGGAGTGAGGGTGAGGAGCAAGGTTTTATACATTGGTTTGATTAAATGAATGAGCTGCAGCTGAGCAGGAGATGAGGGGCCAGGTAGAAAGGGTGAAAAACACAGGGGATCTGAGAGGTGGAGAAACAAGGCGAAAAATGCAAAAACATGAACTAAGGGGAATGAGTGAGCAGAACCATGACATATGGTTCAGTTCTTGACTGACCTAATGTTAATAGGAACAGTACTACATTTATCATAGCTATACCCATAGCACAACAACTGCAACTGCAGCCATAGCCTTGCAACAAAGACCTATCACAAGTACAGTGATTATAAACTGCCAGAGCTCAGTCTTCAGAAAGGAGTAATGAGCAATAAATGCATAATGTATAATCATGTCAGACCATTTCTCCTTTCTGTAGTATCTACGGAGAGTTACCCTGAACTGGCAGTGTTACTTACTGTCAAGGCCTGAATCAACACACTGTTGCTATGGATCACGGAGAGTGTAAAAAATATTGCAAGTTAACTTAAAAGTTATGTCATGGTAGTGAGGGGTATGGTGTTTTTTTAACACAAGAAAGTTACTATACAGATTTTGCATAAGAAAGTTGCTATACTATTCTTTTCTACCCCGTCTGGTGTCTTATGTCACTTAGAATATGCCTGTTGTATATACGGCAATCAAAGTTACCTCCACTTCAACCAAAAATTACATATAGCACAGTATTAACAATCTAATATGAGTGACAGGGAACTGGATAACAAGTACACTGTATACTTGTGACAGTGACTGTGTGAAGGTTTCCTTTTAACTCCAGAGATATTTTGTATTCCTCCTCCTCTTCTCCAGCTCATTGCTCTTGTTTTAACTTATCACTAGCAAAAGGGCAGGAGTAGTGTGTAATTTGCATGTTTAGTCTATTTTACTCTGCACATGGACTGTTATGTGGGAAGACAGAGAATTCAACGTCACCTGCCCAGGAGCCTATTGCTCTTGATTCTTATTTGCATTGGAAAATGCAAGGGATCACAACACATTAGTAGATGGTGAAGTGGGAAAGCATTCTCACAGGGAGTTGTACAGTGTATGTGCAGAGTAAGTGAACACAAATGTGCCCTTTATATGAAAGCCTGTTTCAGAGTCAGACTGGGGACTGAATTTGATCAAGTGGTACTTCTTCCACTCCTGTGTTCGATAGACGTTGGACCAAAGAGACCTGTAGTGCATGCTACACATCACATGTCCTTATTTTATTGTATCTCAATTCACTTCGCTCATCACATGTCCTGTTGTGAGTTTTCAGCTATCGAGTTTGTGTAAATTAATGTTTTGCACTGAATTAAGCACCTACTTTGATTTCACCTCTATAACATTAGGGTTTCCTTTTAATCGCATGGCTGTGACAGTGCAAAGCAGTGTGTGCATGCATTCTGTACGTAATTGCATTTTTCATGTTGTGCAATCATTGTGCACACATTCCCTTGTCAGGAAGCAGTTATGACAGAATCATGTAGTCTATCTACACCGGTGTCCCATAAAAAGATAGGCACATCACACATAATTCACATTCACTCATCTGTACCTGAATGAGTGATGGATTGCACCCATGTTTAAAGTCACATGAGGCTTGTTCTCATTGACCTCTCCTAACTCATGTTGTACATACAAGCATCACGTATTTCAACCTGCACTCTGACAATCTTACTTTGCATCTGCCAACCAAAATCATATAGATTCATTGAGAGACATTTATGTTTTAATGTAGACATTAATATTTCAGTGACATATCCTTGAATTACAAATTGGCAATGATTTAAAGGTAGGTCTATAAATAAGTTATCCATTTATCTTTCTTGAAAAGGATGCTAACCTTATGTCAGAATGTCCTTGTGAATATGTTGTTGTTTGGTATTTCCTTTGTGACCCGCCTTGAAAAAAAACCTCTTAATATTGATGGCGGTGATGTCCTCTACACAGCTGCAATGAGGTTATACTATGATAGACAGAATGATCAGTGTTTTTAACCTTGAAATCAATCAATCAACCATAAAAGAGTCATCCTATCTATACTTTTTATGACATGAGATACATTTTATTATTGTCACAAAGCCAGACCACTTGCCTCAATCATTGTAGTCTGGCAACACTCAACAGGCGGTTGCAGAGAAGGCAGAGAAAGAAAGAGCAAGAGAGAGAAAGGCAGAGTAATGCTGAGTAAGAGAGAGATTTTTTCACGTTAATGCTATTCACTTTATTGGAAAAAGTTTTTTTACTGCAGTGGTGGATGATGGAGACTCAGCAGTTCAGAAAATTTAGAGTGATAGCAACAGCAGTTACAGCAGCAGAATTGGGATGTTATGAAAGTTAGTGGTGTGTTATACTGAGTTACAAAGCCGTTCACGAGTGTGGAGTGAATGAGAAAGTTTGCCTTTGTTAATTAAGCTAAAAATCAGGTACACTGCTTAATAGATTACTGACACTTCCTCCACCACTCACAAATGAGTGGGTCTGATTTACTAGGTTTAAAATAAACATGTGTAAACTGATTTGGCACCTTTCCCTTAAAAAGTGATTTTTTTTTTTGCGAGGAGACATTCATTTTAAAGTTGAATATCTCTTTTAGCTTTTGGTTCAGACCTGTGTGACTTTTAACTGATTGGCGTTGAGGTGATAGACCAGAGATTGATAGACATATGCTGACCCATGACCAATCACACAACCCAACCCCCTGACAGTCTGTCAGGAGATACAGATGGCCATCTGACATTTGTAGTGACGGTACAGAATAGGTCAGTAGCGAAATTGCAGTAATGCAGATCTATGCAGTAATAACTAATTTCAAGCACAGTGTTATGTACAAAATAAGCTCTGTCAACCCACATGACAGAGAAACTTTCCGCGCTCTCACATGTGCCAATAAACACACACTGTAGCGAGGATGGAGATGGCTGCTTTTAGTTATCATTATAAAACTTGTAAAACAATTACTTATATTAAGGAAACAAGTGTGTATGGATTGTCATTCTCCAAACTATACTTCATGAATATCAGTAAAACCAGCTAAACTCTAATTTAAATATAACTGCCTCCACCATGTTTGCACCTGTTGTCAATCACATAGTATTTATTTGTAGAGCTCCTGAAAAACACACACAAATTCAATTATTTGCGCAGTTTTCCAAATTGCACACGTTATTATGTACTTACTTTTTGGGATATTAGTAATTGAGGTCCTAGGTTTCCCTTGATATTTTGATTTCTTTATGATTATTTTTTCAATACAAAAACTGTGGACTACAACAAACACACTACTTTATATCTATAACATCTACTTTGAATGGTTATATATTCAACATGTAAGCTGCCTAGTGTCACATTTCATGTAAAACATCCAAAAAATCTGTTCTGGGAAAAACAGATCATACAGTTGAACAAGGTTCAAGATTGCCAAGAAACAGTGTGGCACATCATCATCTAAACACTCCCCGTAGTTTACTAATTAGTGCAGTTTCCAGCTGCTGGGCTTAACCAGCTCTCAGTGGATGTTTTTCACACTGCATTGTTGTAGAGAGAATTGAATTTGGAAGATGCTGTTTCTACCTGACAAAACTTGTGCTAAATTGCCATTTATCTATCTATTAGCATTTAAGCACTGAATAGTTTCCTAAAGTTACACTGACTGCAGCACTCCAGCAGTTTCTTTTTGAAGGAGAAATTAAGCTGTTACCGGTACATAGTGCATACATTTCTCATAACTTAAAGTGAGAGGTTAATTCTCCATACATGAATCATGACACTGAATGTTACATTACATGTGTGTACATAATGGTGATTGGAGCTGTGGAAATTTAAATGCCATGGTGAATTAATCTATGTCTTCCAATAGCTTAGGCATCTATTGCACATTTGACACAGCCCTCTTTAATCACAACCCTTATCTCCAGCTTGGCAAAAGTAGGAATCATGTTAATTATATTTGATGAAGATCCTATCCCTTTGGAGTGTTCTTCTTAGTAATCCCTCACAGCCAAGTCTCTTGCTGTCTACAATAATGGGATGCCATCTTGAATCCCAAGGCTCAAAGCACAAGTTAGACTGCTGATGACAGAGACTGGGCTTTCATGGGATTTTAAGGGGAAGCTGGTAAGCCACTTAACATCCCACAAGTCAGAACATGAGGCAGGCTGCCAATGGCTCACCGCTTAGATTTCTAAGAGCTGATTGCTGAGCTCCTGCGAAGTGTGGTGTCACAAATTTCAGTTTTAAGAGTGCTTTGCACACATGTGAGACACACATACAGAAGCAAACAAATACAAACCATCTGGCAAACAACCACTTCCACAATGTAATTGCATGGTTTGTGACTTCTGCATCATGCAAACCAACAGGATGTTTTCACTTTTTATTTTTGTGCTTTCAGGCTGTCACAGTGGTTAGTAAAGGTTTCTCTGGGAGTGAATATGTAGTGATGGCAAAGTCTATTGAAATACAATGTAATCCTGTTTATGTTTACCTCAAGACTCCTGTCAGTATTGCAGTAAGTTGCTTCATTTGAAGAGTACAGAAGAAAAACAGCTTCATATGCAAATTATGACGGTCTCAGGTCAAATGTTTCTAAAACAGTTTTCATTGAAGATATATACATATTTCGTGGGTAGAAAAGATCAGGAGTAAATAGTGTAATAAAAATTAAAATGCCATTGTTTGTATAAGTGGTAACACTACTGCTTTTCCCCCTTAAATATCTGCAGTAAAACAAGAACTCTGTTGTGAACGTTCAACCAGCCAGGCTTTAAAAAGAAAATGAATTAATAAGGAGGAAATGGTAGAGAAGAGATAAGTATACTGTAGGCGTGTGTGTGCATGTCAGACTTGGTCAAGCCCCTGTAGTAAGTAGCAGAACAATAGGATGTCCTCTGAGCGCTGTACTGTAGTCATTGATGAGCCACTGATTATTGAGCTGTGCTGTGAGCTTTACACACAGAGAGGTACTCCATGTAAACCTACCGACAATATGAGGACTCAAGTTGTTCAGGTGCTACTTCTGCCTCCTTCCTCTGACCTCTCCAAGCCTCTCCCTATATCTCACAAACACACAAACCTTTATTCAGCATGTGGGAATGTTGAGGAAAGGAACACAGAATGCAGAGGTAAATAAAAAAAGCTATTTTTTTACAGTATGTACACCCTTCAGTAATGACAGAAAGACAAATCTCATTATTTCCCATAGACCTCCTTGGCTGCTGAGTGAATTTTTATTGGACCTTGAGTGGACCACTTATTTGTTGCCTCATGAATGTATTTATAAGTATACTAAGCCAGAAACCCAATGAGTCTCACTGTTAAAACATTTGCCACTTTAATTAGCATGCGGCATATTTAGCATATCCAAATTACCATTTAATATTTATCATTTTAGTGTCGGCTGTCAAGGCTGCAGGTGTTCTTGATTACATGCCTTCAGTTTGTGTGTATGCCTGTGTGTGTCTGCATGTCTGTGGCCAAAACACATCATTATGCACCACCTGTTGGCGCGAGAGGCAGCAATGTGTGGCCTGTCACTCATCCAGGGGCCGTTTGGCCGAAAAAAAGTGGATCTAAAATGAAGTGAAAATGTCTCAACAGTCAATCATTCTGCGATAACTGCTTGAAGGATTATTTAGTGAATGATTTCACAGGAAGGCTTCCATTCACCCCATTACATGAAGACACTATCATATTCTGTGGTTCTTTTCCTTTCTTCCTCAAGGACACCTAGAGGATAAATCCTATTTACCCTTCAGGTGTAGTTTCAGGAAGGAGACATGTTTCATGCCCACTCTGTCTTGCCTCAACGCATCTCTAACTCTATTTCAAAATCTTCACGCAAAATATCACCATCAATCAACCACACACACGTGTCTCAACTGTCTTACAAACGTGTCACAAACAGTCTTTGCGTGTTGGTGTGGGATGAAATCTCTTTGTTCCATACAAGACAGATATTTATAACAATTCCCAGTTCATCACCACCTCCTCCTCCTCCATGCTTTATACACCATGGCTGTCTGTGTCAGTTTAGGATGAGGAGACTTGACTGGCCAGTCAGCTACTGTGTCCAGTCTAATACTATTTCCTGCATGTTAGCAGTTCAGTGTATGCACGTATGTGTGTGTGTGTGTGTGTGTGTGTGTGTGTGTGTGTGTGTGTGTGTGTGTGTGTGTGTGTGTGTGTGTGTG
>JAUYWH010000024.1:11056885-11084008 GCA_034779795.1 Ctenopoma multispine | reverse complement strand
GTGTGTGTGTGTGTGTGTGTGTGTGTGTGTGTGTGTGTGTGTGTGTGTGTGTGTGTGTGTGTGTGTGCGTGTGCGCGTGCGTGTGCGCACATCTTTTCATGTGTGTCAGTGTTGCAGCAGTGCCAGTCAACACTGTGTTATCATGTAGGTACAGAGGGCTGTATCTCTGCTGCCTCACACAGGAAAATGGTTGCAACTGCAGGCACACTCATGTCCTCCATCACATCTAACACATGTAGAATGAATCTTAGACAAGCAGTCCTCCAGTGTCCTTTCCTGTCCCTCAGGAGGGCTGATAACAGTGGTAGGACTCCAGCTGCTTTTTCACTTACGTGCACCATGCATGAACACACAGAGAAGCACCCAAGCGTGTGCACACACACGTATACACACACAAGCACACATGAGTATCCCTCAGACTCCCTGCAGTGAAGGTGGAGAATGAGTGGATCACACTGACATTTTCTCTCCAGGCGGTCCAGTCCAGGTGACTGCTTCTGTGTGTGTGTGTGTGTGTGTGTGTGTGTGTGTGTGTGTGTGTGTGAGATAGAGTGTGTGTGTGAGAGAGAAAGAGAGAGAGAGAGGGACAGAGAGAGAGAAAGAGTGTATGTCTATCATTGTGAAGACAGGTTTGAGTTGAAGATATTTTTGAATAATTAGGGACATTTTGGACACCTTTGGAAACTCCTTCAAAGCTGTGTTTGAGGGTTAAGACCTGAACAGAAACACTTAAGTTACACACTGGCTCTTTTGTTTGGGAATTAATTATTTAAGTTGAAAATCTTTACTCATGTACGTTGCACAGTTTGAGACAAAGAATAAAATGACAATGAAAACCAAAATCATCGCATGGAGGGTTGTATTGAAAATCACACTAGAAATCTAAATGAAAAATCTAAATTACAGGCTCATCCAAGATGCATGAATTTCTTCACAGTATCTCATGATGTGACTCACAACTGTGCATGGCGCCCATGTGCCTGAAAGAGTCTGGAGATGCTGTAGTGAATGTTATTCACTGAACGTGACCAGTTTAGTGGTGGGTCAGTTATGGTCTGGTGACGCATATCTTTTGAGGGCCGTACAGACCTTAATGTCAGCCCTCACATTCCCCTGACCTAAATCCAAAGAAACTTATGGAGCCAGTAGACTACAGAAGGTCATTTTGCTTTCACAGTGGTCCCCCTTCTCCTCCTCACACTAAAGAGCAGATAATGGTCCTGCTGCTGGTTCCTTTCTACAGCCCTGTTCAGCTCTCCTGGTGTAACGCCAGTTTCCTGGCATCTCCTGCATGCTCTTGAGACTGTGCTGGGAGACACAGTTAACCTTCTTGTGACTACATGTATAGGTGCACCATTGTGGAATAGCTAGACTACCTGTGCAACCTGATTGGGCTGCAGGTACTGCCTCATGCTACCGGTAGAGACAAGAACACTAAAAAACACAAAATTTGAGAACAATCAGTCAGGAAAAAGGGAAAAGAGCATTTTTTTCACATGCAAAACAATTCCCTTTTTGTGTGTTGTCTTGCTTTTGTCTCTATTGCACCTTTTGTTGCTTTCATTTGCACCAAAGCAGGTGAAACTGATTCATAATCACTTGTGCTATCTAAATGGACAGATTGATATCCAAGCAACTTAACTGACTTGCTGTTATACTGTGATGATTAAGTGCTCCCTTAATTTTTTTGATCGGTGTATTTTTCCAAGAGGCCAGTGCTGTCAAGATTGCAGGGGACCAACTTAATCTCCTCACAAATAGTCCTTGCAACACAAAGTTAAGTTGAAATATTTCTTTTCAGGACACACATTTTGACTTCTAATAGTAGTAAAAGCACAGATACTAATAACACTATGACTCAAGTATCTCAGTAAGCCACGACAGTGTGACAGCATGCATACTACCTTGATGCTTTAACGGAAATGAGTCATCGTTTATTTTCATACTTACACTTGTGGTTTTCCTACTGTGACATGTCAGAATATATTCTGTCAATAAGGTCTGTTGCCATATCATAACTCTATAATATTGTTTAGGGACCATCTCAGTTCTTTTCACATTTACTACAAATCCTGTGTATTTTACATCATATCTTGGCACACTGACAAATGGTATAATGAACAATTGGTTCTGTAGCCGTTACCCATGCCTAACAGTTCTAGTTTGTCCTGTCATGTTTATAGTCCTTGTAATTCCCCAGAAGTAGTCCTCAGTCACTTCTCATCATTCTCCAGTCACCTGATTTTCACCATCCAGTAGCCAGTCCCTCATTCCCCTAATGAGCCACTCAGTGATTGCACCCAAACATTGGCCTGTCCAAGGTTGTGCACCAATAGCTCAAGTATTCCAGCAATTTTTTCCAGCAATCATTGTTTCTTGTCTGCTTCCTTTTTGGATTTATTTGCCTTCACTCACTGACTGATTTGACTACCATTGCTTCTGCTTATTCTAAACGTGAAACCTGAGTTCTTTATTTCATTATTATGAACAGCAGGTTTGCATTTTCTTAAATCCAAGTTCTATTGCTGTTGTCAAGTAATACCACCTGAAATCTACACTCAAACAAATTAATTTTGTAGGCTGTGATGGACTATGATATTTCAAAGCATGTGAAGGAAGGAACAGAAAACAATAGAAAACAAAAATATATGTATATACATATGTAAATCATCTGTAGATATATATTTGAAAAATATCAAATGTTGCCAAATAAATTTGCTAAAACTAGCAAACACTGATATACATTGCAAACATTTTATATTAAATCCGGGTAAAAAGACGTTATAAGATGTATTAAAAGTAGTATGTAAAATCATGCCCAACCATCACAAACCCAAGGGTATGTATTAAATTGCCATTCAATTTTATACTTTCATCCTCCACAAACAATGCATCTTGCTAACATTTTTGTTTTTCTGATTTTTGCTCTGCCACTACTTCCATCCAGTAAATTGCTGCGGCTATATTATATTATTATATTATAATATAAACATGTTAAACAAGCTAAAATGCTGAAATGGGGATTTAGCTTAGATCACATACAGTACCTACAGGATGTACATTTTCAGAAAAATTATCATGTTTCATGATACAAATGTACTTTAGAAAATTTGTTAAAGGTAGTAACTATGCCTGTACAGTAGATGGGAGAAGGACGATGATTGTATTGAACAAAAACATGCCATTTCACTTCAATCAAGTCAAATCATATATAACAACTTGAAAAAAAATTTTAAACTTAAAATACAGTTAGCTAAAAGATACAGTTAAGAATATACCATCATGCAAGACAAGACTTGAAATGTTTTGTCTTTAAATTATAGTCCAGAATAAGTGTTTTTTTCACCTTTTTAAACAAACATATAATATAATCTAATACTCAAAACATACCAGGTTATATTTGAATTTAAATAGAAGTGTGTTACACTTCTCACTTACACTACACACAGAGAATAATGTGGTGCAGTGTGTGTTGGTGAAGATTCTCAGTCATCCAGGTGAAGTTATTCTGTAAGTTGAGTCATGGCCACTGGACTTTCTTCTGTGTAAGTTGAAACGTTTCACTACTCATCCATTCTTCATTGGTGACACGAAATATATCCTACATGCTCTTTTTTATTTTACACCTGCCCTTCATAGGCTTGTTTGAAACAAAGGAAGGGGAGGATGTGAGTAGATGTAATAGTCACACCTCTGAAAACCCTTCCTAACCCTATGTGGTGTCGGTGTGACCTATGTGGTTGTGCAGTGTAGTTCTGTAAATTCTACCGTACATGCGGTGACTCTAATGGTATCATGATAGTACAATAATATTTACCAAAGCAGGGATAAAATAAGCACAAATACCTGATCCTCACATAAACAAAACACGGGAATGGTTTCTTGAAATATACTGTATCTTCAAGAGAAAAACAGCTCATATAGAGTTTTCCCTTTATTAATATGTGTGGGCATATTCTCAATAGATTTACAGCAAAACAAACAAACAGTCTTGATAGAATATCAATCTCTTTTTTTCCTTCTCCAGTGACTGTCCTTTGGGTATTTCAGCCGAGTTTGCTGTTTTGTTTTGTTTGTTCACTTTTTGTTTTTAGGCCAGCATTTCATCATCCATCACACTGCAAGGCAGAATATAAAAATCATTCCATCCGCTGCTTGACAAAATTCTTTTTCCCCTGAATGATGCAACTTTATCAATATTTGCTGAACGGCGGGACACTGAATGCTTATACAAGGGATGATATATGATATTGCTGTAATATTACAGTGAGTAGTGAATTATGTTCTCTGTGTGGGTCTTGTTTTCTTGTCCTGCTCAGCAGGTAAGCAATGCAGAACATTCAGATAGAACTGAGAGGCTGAAGACAAACACTAAGTCTAGCTTTCTCTCAGTTTTTATATCCTATATTTCATGTCTAGTAATTACTGCAGCGATTCTCTTAGAAATCTACATTCTGCACCATTCAGATGCCTTTCTGCTCATTCACCCCCCAAATAACAAACTCATCTAAACTCCTTTCTCAAGATAATTCATAAAAAATGGCACTGATATGGATTCATACTTCACAAATATTGTTTCATCAAAAAATGAGCACATGTATTTTCTGAGATACATGTGGAAATGTGAAACTCTTTATAAATCCTTACACTTCCCACTATCCTATGATTCAGATTAAGACTCCACAGTCACGCTAGCAGCTTTTTGCTAAAGCAGACTGTCCTCACTTACATTGATTGAGCCAAATGCTGAAATTAATATACAGTACTAACAAACTCAAATTTACAAAACAAACACGCTGATACTAAGCAGGTACAATTTTACCATTTTTACAATTGTAGGTTTGAATGCCATCATACTAACATTGGCTCATCGGCACTAAACACAAAGGACCTTGTGGAGGAAGTCTTTGCGACACACTTTGAAATTTTGGGTATCATCAAAGTTATTATTCTCCAGGTTAATGGAGGGCATGAATGTCTGGAGCAATGTGTGGGGGCAGCTTAATGGAGGTATGAAGAGTCAGGGAATCAAAATGCCTTCGACTTCCTAGAAACAAACCCAAGTGATGGTCAAATCAAAAGACCAACTTTGACACAGTCGTGTCTTTAATTTACACCCAAACACATTCAACCAAGCCTTGTATACTATCTCAGTATCTTACTTGACCACATGGACATTCAGTATACAGCGCTTGCATGTCTTAAATGTTTTAACCCTCTTAATAAAGCTTGTAGTAGTTTAGAACATGTGACTGATGGCTCCATTTCAGATTAATGCTGACACCAAATACATTCTAACAATTGACAAACAAACAATACCTCAACTTCCCAATATTCAGTGCTGGTGGTACTGCAAAACAGTAACTGCTGTCACTGCATCCACAAACCCAAATACCATATTCAGTGTTTTGAAATAATATGTTGGGTGCTTTTCTTCTATATGTGGTGTAGGGGGTTTTATGGTGTTCCCTGTGGAATCTGTGGCGTGCTGCCTAGAAAACTGCAGGGAGCAATGACAGGTCTGTCCCTAAATGAACATACGTTAGGAAACATTGTTTTGAGCTTCATCCTAGGAAAGTGTTTATATTACTGGTGCGTGTTAGAGCATGTATATACACAGTGGAGACTGTGTATACACAGTGCAGGCTCAGCAGATTCCAGCATTCACAGACTATTGGCTTGTTTAACAGCATTACTCTCCTCTTTAATATCTTCAGTTAATGCAAGTCTCTGGTTAATTGAAAATGAACTAGTCTATGTCTCCCTACAGTGCCTTTATTAAGCTGTTAAAGAGACACATATCCTTTCGATGTAGGACAAACATCAGAAGCCTCCTACTGTATCCAAAGAATAACTGGCTCTGGTGAGTAAATCAATAAATTCTTTAGTGCAGAGGCGCTCCACCAGGTGAAGCTGTGGCACCATTACTTGCCAAAAAGGAACAGCTTATAAATCAGGAATATGTGGAGATAAAACCACACATAAAGGCAGTGCAGAGCGCGCATCTCCAGTGGCAGTGATTTACAGCAGGCTGAGCTAAACTGCTTACCGTCAGGAGCTGTAATGGATGCCAGCGTCTGCTCTTAATTTCTGTGACTGGGGATAGATATCGCTGCTGTTATTTTCTCCCAAGGCGATTTCACTGATGTCTCCCAAGGTACCCTACTGTGTTATATTTGAACCATATGGGCGCAAAATGGTCCAATTAAAAACATGCGAGAAGCATCTGAAATTGATCACTAAGACAGGCAATTTTGGTTTCAATAAGCTTTGTAATATGCAAAATGTCTACTGTTTCTCCTACTGTGTGTTTTATTACAAGTCTCCAGAGCTAAGGTAAAAAGAGCCAAACACTGAAAGGGGGTGTTACTGATAGAAGCTGTAATCAGTGTATTAGGATTAAGTGATGTAACTTTCAAATATACATACAAATATACACATGAGAAGCATATATGAGTAAAAAAAATTGTCCATGCAATTAGTCTGTGCCACATTAGAGTATTTTTTCTGTTAGCGCTGCAGTCTTTTGGCTGTCTGTGGTTGAGATATGTAAACGTGTAAAGCTGATGATTATTAGTGCTACGAGTCTGAATATTCACAGTTGTTCACAAGTTGAGGGGCTCACGCTTTGGCAGCTCATCTGAAAAAAAAGACTTACATAAGCTGCACTACACTTTAAGGATGCGCTGCAACAGGTTTGTCTCCAGATAGTGTTCCCTCCTGCCACCTGCTGCTCACGAGGGTCATTGCAGTCTTTTATCCTCACTTGGTGCAGTTCTTCTTCTGATCAGTGTCTGCAGATTGTCTACAGATTGTCAGAAGACATTTAACATTCATCTGTCTACAGCAGAGGACAATACACGGAAATTGTAAAAAAAAAAAAAAAAAAATAGGTCATGGTGTCCATTAATCAATTCCCAATTTTCAGTGAGCTAGAAATAAGAGAGAGAAAAGAAGCAGATTATTTTCCATTCCACCTTTTTCCACTGCTTTTAATTCTAGATCCCAGTGTAATACCAAACGTCACCACCAGGTTAGGGAGTGGAAAGTGGTTCTACCTCCTGTTACGTGGATGATGCAACCAAGCTTTCCATTATATGCAGGTATCTTAAATAACCAGTAGATGGCAGAATTACTTTAAGATTAACACTTGTGGGCACAAAGCTCACTATCAACACAGGAGCTGCTAGATTAGACATGGCCATTGTAAATACTGCTATTTTATTTAAGTTGAACAATCTAATATCACAACTAAAATACTGATATTCACTTCCCTGTCATGACTATTACGGAAAGTGAGGAAATCTGATGGTAATGTTTTTATCGACCGTGTTGATATTTTATTATCTTGGTTTTATAAAAGTAGTTTGCATCTCATGTAAATCATTTCATAAAATGATTGTCATTATTTCATGTTAGCTGATAGTAGTTTTACACACTGTCTAAAAACAGTGAGAAAACACGGTTGTAACATCTGTCTCAACGCAGAGAGGTGCGAACACAAAAGACAAATGCATATATAGTACTGAAAATAATCCTTCTAGTTACAGCACATATGAATACATTTTATGTCACACTTTGTACGACCAATAAATAATCTAAGTCTTTACGGGACAAACAAGATGGTGCAGTTTCAGTTTCTATATACACAGAGGCCAACATGGCTTTGCAGGAAAAATCAGCTTCTGTGCTGGTGGTGTATCATCCCAGTGAGATTTTCTTTCTTCATTACAATGAATGAATGAATGAAAAGCGTAATCCCTCTGTGTTTCTCTAAAATGAATGAATGGCTGTGGTTGCCAGCACGCAGTGACAGGCTGGGCCGCTGTCGCCGACGGTCGGACCGTTTTGCTGGCCGTTAACTAAGTTTAGGGTCTTGCCTCTCCTCCCACACACCACTCCTGGCTGAGCTGGATGACCGCTCATTTTCTATTTTTATCCCCGTGGTGCTGTTTCTGTTTCTCAGCCAGCCAGCAGAGAGGAGAGCAGAGGTGCGGGCGTCTCTCATCACACCCACCTCTCTCTTTCTCCCTCCCCCCTCCCCCCCCCCCCTCTCTCTTTCCAAAAATAGCCGTGAGTCGTGATCAGCTCGTCCTTGAGAGAGAGAGAGGGAGAGAGAGAAAAAGAACTGTATTATTGCTTAGAATCAGAGGAGGGGTTATGGATTGATACAAATAGTCACCCCCGCCAAGCCAACCCCAGCGCAGGCTGAATTAATGTGTTGCTATTTTTGGGAGCCCCGTGTTTCCAGGGGAGACCTAATGACGCAATGACGTCAATGCGGGTCAATCGCAGACTGGAGGAATTGAGTGGCTTCCATTTGGGTCTTTTGCAGTATTTCCTACAGAAAGGATGGAAACGAGTACAAAATGGAAGTATATTTTCTCCAAAATGCATCGAAAACAGAGGTGAATCAAAATGCAGAAGTGACAATGATCACAGTGGCATCACGTCGCCCCAACCCTTCGAGCATCAGCGATAGTAAGGGAGGTGTGTATATATGGATGCTTTTTTCCTTCTCATCCACAGCGCATTTGTGGGATGATAGTTGCCAGATTTATGGAATAAGATTGTCGAAAACATTTATTTGTGTTTATCTGATTTGGTGTACACAGCCTCGGCTGTTTGTTCTTTGCATGATCGTTTTGTATTCCTCTTATGTTGTTTTCCCTGTGTACGTGCTGCCATTACATACATGTGATTATACTATATTTTATTTGCATTTTGTTTCTTTTTTTTCTCCCAGGGGCTTTACACAATCCCAACCTATTCCAAGCTCTCGCATCTAGACGCACAGAGGTAACGAGCACCTTCTCCCTCATTTCACATCCCATTAAATAATACAGCTCTTGGCCATTTACTCTTGCATTTTACATGACTTTGTTGGTGTGCCAGATTTTGTCTATAAATTGCTGTTCCAGATTTGTATGGTAGTAAGAGCAGTGTCAGTTGTTGTAGCTCAAGATTGTGCGCGTCATGGTTGCTCGCAGCTCGGCGCCCTGCCGACGCGCACAGCCAAACGTTGGTGATGCGTGGAGATTTTGTCTTTTTCCAAAACTTTGAATTCGCCTGTGGCTCATATTTTTACAGTGAAAGTTCAAAGTGTCTGTCAAGTGTTCATGGTGGCATTTCTGTGTGTTTATTTCCCACTGATTGCGAGCACAGCCATCATTAGAGGAGGGTTATTTTTCAGGCTACTGGCCAGGTGACGAGGGTGTAAGCAGGATGAATTGACAGTGCAACCCCCTGTTACAAGAAAAAGCCCAAGAGATATGTATGTTGCATTCAACAAGAAGGTGGTGTTCCTACTTAAACAGAAACGCATACACACATTGTCGGACACATTCAGGCAGGCAGACATACGCACAGACAAACACACACACACCCTTGCACACATGCACAGTGTCGTGAGAGGAGGTGGGGGGATTTTAGGGCGTTTACCGGCAGGGCTGGTGTGAGGCTTTCAGAACCATGGAGAGCTCACATGAAGCTCATCCAGTGTGGTCCACTCTCCTCTCTGTCCGCTGCAGCATCATTCTCATTCTCCTAAACCTCCCTAAATAGCCCTGTTTTCATTGTTCAAACAGCATATTTTTATAGAAGTGTAGCACAGTCATTTTACTTTCTTATTATTTATAGGCTCCGCATCACAGATATTACCTCTTCCTGCAAACATCAAGTTTTTGCTGTATGGCACCTGTCTAAAATTATGCCAGTTATTTGAAAAATAGTTGTATTGTAAAAATGCATTTTGTTTTATATTACTTTGTAAAATATATTTGTGTAATATTCTGTTGGACAAATAAATTCCTCTAAATTCCTCATGTACACGCACCATCACCTGAACGCCAGATATTCCTCTTCTGGCCTTCTTTCTAAGTATCATTTAACACACAGTTTCACATAATCTTCTCTTATCTTCTGACTTTCCCCTCTTTACAAACAGCACATCAGTCATGTCATCTATTAGAAAATCTCGTCTGGTTGCAGCATGCTTTGAGTCATTTCATTGTTATTCACAAGTGTTCCGGTTTCACTAAATTCCTTTGTTCATATAGTAGCAAAATATGTTAATCACAAATGTTTTTCAGTTCACATTTTGCCAGTTGACACTACACACCATTGTCATTTTACTGACTATCTGAAGTGTAAACTGTGATGAAGGTAAATCACAAGCCTGAATTTAGGGAGACTTTGAAAAACTTTAATTTTACAAATGTTGCAAGTATAATTCATTGCATCAAATTAAAATTTATTTATTTGTTCACAGGTTTGGTGATGACACATTTGAGCATGTTTATGGGTGTGTGGAAATTTGTATTGGTGTGTGGGATATTTTCTTCTACAAATGATTGAATAACTCTTCCATTAATATTTTGACATTATATTACATTATTACATTAAAATAAGTAAATCAGTGATCATCAATAGTAGAACAATGATCAATGGCTGATTTTATCTATGTTAAAATTAGTATTCGGTCATACGTAGAATGATTTGGTTTTAGGATATTAATATTAATATCATTATTCTAAACAGAAAGGAATGATGGTTAAGAGGAAATTCAGCATAACACCTGCTTACTGCACAAACATTTGGACGACATCAGAACAGACAACCTTGTAACATTAAGCTTTGACTTAAAAACAAGATATATGGTGTTAGTAGTGTGTTTAATGCCTGGTGACGTTAAAGAGAAAATTTTAATCTTTAAATACACCTTTTTGCTTTCAAATTCAATTTATAAATGTTTTCCACATTATACAGTGAAATAAAAGAAATGGCGCAGAAGAATTGATGGACTGTCAAGTTCAGAGAACTGAGGTCACAGTGTACATGAGAATGCACTTTTGTCTGTGCATTCACTAGCCATATGTGTATTTTATTTATGCCTTTAGGGAATATTTACCTATACAGACCACACTGACCGAGAAAGAAGATGAAAAAAACTTTATCACTAGACTTCAAAGTTTGCTGTTTTTGGTGTAGGCTTTATATTCTGCCTGAGGTCTTTTGGTGCAGTAAAAGAAAACCTGAAAAAACATAATGAAGATTGCCATCTATGGCACATTTTATTCGTAATTTACTGTCAGTCTCACAGATACGTAATGTGTGTTTCAGATGCGGTGTGTGATCATGATCATGGTTTCAGCTGAGCAGTCTGGTTCTTTTCAGGTCTTTTTGCGGTCTGGGCTTGCTGTCAAATGACTATCCAGGAAGCCCTTACCCCAAAAAGCATCTGCAGGGGACCCTCACATCTAGGATGGTCTGCATAAAGTTCCTTCTTGACACTGGAGGTGAATTTATATATTTTTCCCTGTGAGTGCATATAGCTGCAGAATAGTGTATTTGCATTTGACACTGTGTGCTTGACCTCTTTAATTATAAATGAATTATATTATAGTTTGTTCACAATTAATTAAGAAAAAATCATAAACTCTGTTTATCCAGTGATCCCCATTCTGGTTATTTTTTCCCAGTGCAGGGCTGCTTTCCTCCCAACAAATTAACTGGTTTAAGCTTTTTGTCAAGATTTAAATAATTCCCTGACTTTACTAAACACCAGCAGGTTTTTCCTGACTGATGAGGAGCAGTGATTCCCATTACTTCAATTCTAAATGCATCTGCAGCATTATAAGATTTACCCAGAAGATGGCAGCATTGCTCACGTTTGTTTTTACAGAGAAAATTTGACTTGAATCCACACACAAAACATCCATGAATAGAGTTGCAATGATCATTACGTGTTTGACAGTGTGAGCATGTATATACAGTGTAAAATTAAGAATTTACTGTAGCTGTCAGTTGTAGTAATTACAGTGTTTTAAAATAACCCAGATGTAACGTTTGTTAAACATTTGTTAAACATTAAACCTTCGTTTGGCTGTTAATAGGGTCAGACGCATTCCAATCTTTACTAAACAAAGGCGGGTCAACAAATGTCCTCAGACTTTCTGTGAAAAAACATATTTTCATAGAACACATACTGTACGCCCCACCTACACTTTAATAGTATGTTAGTAGTGTCCAAGTCTCTCAGATCCTAAGACAATAATAGTGGGTTAATGGAAGCCAGCCCAGCAGCCACAACACACACACACAAACACACACATACACACACACACACACACACAGTGTGGTGTGTAAAGGGGAATAGATTTATGTTTAGGAGGTGTAGCCATTGGTTTTGAAATCCAGTGTGTATATGAAGTAGTACCCAGCCTGTCATTCCACTGTCTCTCTTCAAGACAAAAACAAAACTATCAGTACTCATGAAAACATTTGATGCTATAATTTCTTCAGAATAAAGATGTTTTATTTTACTATGTCTTGACTTATATTGTTCTTTAACAAGTATTGAAAATTTCTCACAAAAATGATTTAATGGTTAATGGTTTATTGATACATGTGACCTAACAGAGGTAAAGAGGTAAAAAATTAACCATACATTTAGCCTAAATGTCTTGTAATAGAGATGAAATTAACATCTGTTCAGTATTATATTTTTGTAGGTGAGTTGTCTTAAAACTCCCATCGATGTTGCGGGTCTTTGAGACCCATGAAAAGTGGATTTGTTACCAAAGAATAAACATAACACAAGAATTAAGGAGAGATGTTAATAGGTCCTGTAAAAACATGCTGCCTTAATAAACAGTCTAGAGATTTGTCATTTCCTTTAGTCATTTCTGCAACAAGTTCTTATCATACAAACCAAAAAACAGGTGTTGTGTTTCACACAAGAGTGACGCAAGTTGTCTTCCAGTGAACACACAGCTCCATACGCACCATCTTTAACTACTGACTCAAAGTATTTCACAAAGTTTTCCTTACGCTGGGATGGAATAAATGAGTTTTACCTTTCTGCTGTTTGATGCCATTTGATTCACTTACCGTGTCTTTCAAACAATAAAAGCAGAACCAACCACTTTCTAATCTTCATATGTTGAGAAACCTTCTCACATCTTTAATGATGCGAGCAGAGGTTGTTTTTTGAACTTGGTTGATCTTCACTGAGCAGAATGGGTTGTGGCAGAGACAGACTAAGATGCTTTCACATTCGACAGGAGGACGTTTCTCTGTTCTCATCTCAAATTTGAGTTTGAGGCCTTTGTATTTTGACATCATATTTAAAAAATCAATCATGGTCCAAAATGTAATTTGCAAAGAAATAACTAGCAGTTTTTGACATGACAATATTTGACATGCAAAACATTGATATTTTTATATTATTAGAAAAATATTATAATTGGACTTTTTCAAAATAGCAGTAAAAAAAGGCTCATTTTCTTTTATTTTAATTATACCTGGTGGACTGAATCGTTGCAGTTTTGAAAGTGGGATATTGGATTGGATTGTTGCACGAACATTGCAAGAACATTTCATACACTGATGTATGGATTCCTCCTAGGATAGGATACATTTGATAATGACTTTTAAATCAAATTCTCGGAGTTAGGGTTTTTGAAGTCCTTTACTTCTTAAGGCTGTGCATGAATTAAACACAACAAAGCTTAAAAATGTAAACTTCCTCAGAATCTTTATTAACGAGGCATATGTACAACATCAAGCTCAACAGTGTTTCACGATTACATGGTTTTCTTAGTGGAGTATTTTACTTGTAAATTTTTAGGTTTTTAAGAAGAGCTTGAGTAAAGATTTTGAAGTGGTACTTTGTGCATTTGTACTTTCATTGATATATGTGTATTTCAACATTCAGTTTATGTTGTTATGGCACCTAGTCATCTAAAAACTTGCTGTACCTTGACTGATTTTAGCTGAGTTGTCTGTCATTACTCATTACTCAGTCCTACAAAAGGATCAGCTCCAGACATCATGTTCAAGAGAACATGTGTCTGCGTGATGGGTTTAAATTTCTGATCTTTACTTTGATTATGAGTCAGTTTGTTTGTCAAGTCCTGCCAAGGCCACAGTGTGTGTCTGTATGCTTTGCACAAATGGGTTTCCAGGTGTAAGACTGCCTTATAGTTTATACAGCTTTCTTAAAGTAGATTTACATAACTTGTATATCACATGAAGTAAAATTAAGAAAATAATTTTACTTCATGTGATATACAAGTTATTTTACATACTGTAAAACTCCTCCACGGATTTGTTACTTCTCGACTGAACTACTGTAATTCAGGACGTCCCAATAACTCTAATCAAGTCTCCAGTGAATTCAAAATGTTACAGGGAGAGTAATGACTGGCATTAGAAAGAGAGATCATATTCTCCTACATTAGCTTCACTCCACTGACTCCCTGTAAAATCTAGATTAGAATTTAAAATCCTTCTCCTCACATTTAAAGCACTTTGTCATCAAGCTCCATCATACCTTAAAGACTTCATAGTACCTCCTCTCCTCTCCTCTCCTCATCTTTGTGTCCTCTTTCTCCTGTAGTTCCTCCACAGGTATCGCCTGCCTCAGAGCCGTATGTTTCCACTGTGCTGTTTCTGACCATACCAACTTTCCCAGTGTTTTGTCTGCTGTTTGTTGTTGTCGTCTTTTGTGACTAGACTTTTACTGGGTCTGAGTTTGAAGCACCCCCCAAATAAAAAGCTGAGTCAAGTCTTTTTAGACCAGTTTTATGGCGCTACTGTCAAACATGGGTCGATGGTGTGAAAACAACACATCGTGAATGGCAGCACATGCAGGATCAATGAATTTCCCGTCTTTCCAGTGACTCACCCAGACAGGTCCTGCTGAGTGGAATTCCTGGTTTGCATGCTGCATCTGGACAAGTCATCTGATACTGTGGTCCTTTAGCAAGGCTTAATTACAACCCATTCAGGTTAGGAAACAGGTCAGTATTACTGACCTGTCAGTATTACTGACCTGTTTCCTAAGTTATACCAGTTATACTTAAACATAGTATAACTGTATGTGTATAGTTTAATTAAAAAGGAGCACAAACACTCACTGGACACTTTATTAGGTACACCTGTACAATCTATTGTAATCCAATACAGCAGCTCCGCTCTGAATTCCATTTTTACTAATAAGAATTTCTCATTTTTTTGTGAAAACTGATAGAAAGGCGATGATTTTACTCTGTGTTTATAAAGTAATAGTGGTGTTGGAGTCACACTGTAGTGCATTATATTAACAAGTGTTTCTAATATGTTAACAGTACAAAACCTGAGAAAATGTAACTTAATTCTTAGTAGAGCTGCTGTTTTTTGCAATCAATTGTACAGGTGTCCCTAATAAAGTGGCCAGTGAGTGTACTTTTTATGAGAATGTGACTCATACGCTACCATAAGTCATGTGACGCAAAGCCCTCATGAATTATTAATGTTGCCTTGCAGTGTCCTTCTGTCACATTCCAGGACTTCTTGCCCTTCAGGGATGCTGTCTGACTGGTCCTCCGTAATCACATAGATAAAAGCACATCCTAAACTCTAATGTAGCTACAACAGTACAAACGTGTACCGTGGCTGTTTGGATGTAGTTTGTGCGTGCAGAGAACTGTGGACTAAATGAACCCATTCATAAACTGACAATTCTGTCTGGTAAGGAGAAAATAACTTTGACTCATCCCATTTATGATACGTTTAGTGCTTAACCCAGTTAGGAGAAGCATAAACATTATGATTAACCTTCGAGGTCAAATCAATACCACAGACACCACAGATCCATCTAAAAAATGAAAATACATCGTGATGACCCTGTTTGTTTACTGATTTGCACACAAGATATAATGAATGTGTATTCCACTGTGTGGCAAAAGCAGCAAAAGCATTAAATGCTAGTCAACCTCGTCGAGTCTGACCAACATTATCTTAAAATGTTTCTTGAGAATGTGCTGAGACGTCACATACTGGCAAGTGAAATGCTCATTTAAAAATAGTTTTAGTGACAGGCAGCTTTTATTCATCCCAGATGTCAGCTCAGTTGCTGGCAATGGAACCTCAACCAGAGAACAGCTCTGAAGAACTTTTTTTAAACAATATTTGGAAGCTTTTCAGCCAATTATGTAATCCTTTTCATTCCTTCATGTTTTGCTTTCATGAATAATACACCATTCCCGTTGGAACGACACTGTCACTCATTTACTTTCCTTCCCAGAAATATGTCTCTTGCTGTGTCTTTTTCCCAAAAATTTTTTAGATCCCATCACGTCTGTTTATTTTGCCCCAAGTGTGGCAATGAAGCAAATGTTACTAGTTTAACGAGTCCTCTGTGTCATGTCTGTGCATGAGTGTGTGCTCTTAGCATGGTGGGAAAGGTGCACAAGGTAGTTGCCAGTATGCAGGATTTACTGTAAGTTACCTTTAGAGAAAAGTGAAATGACGCTTGTGTTCCAGTTTAGTTCCCTATGGATGCAGACTTTCCTAAAACACATATGGATTCTAGCCTCTTTGACCTCGTTGTGCTTCAGAGAAACAGAAACTTATAATTCTCACTCCCTCCCCTCCTCCTGCATGGAGCAACAACTAACATGTGCTTCCAAATACAGTTGTGCGGAAAATACAAGCTAGCTTTCAAAATACATTTCCAAGAAGACAGCACTGAATTATATGAAACAATGTCGCAAATGGCAGAATAAATATGGCTAAGACAGGAAGCCTAGAAACATCTGGCATAACAATGCCATTCACTGGAAGACTAGACTTTATTGCATCATTACTGTATCGTATGACATAAATAACATCATAATCATCATTTTGTAAAAATCTATTATCTACAAAATAATCTATTGTCTAGTCTGTAAGGTGCAGCAATAGACTGTATAAAAATGTGGCGTTTTAAAATATTGTCATGTTTTCTGGTGTAATACACATAAAACATACTTGCTGACAATATGTTCTAGTTAACGCAATCACATCAGATTAGTGTTTTTGACTATTTGTTTGCTGTGTGACTCAAATTATGCATGTGGCTGGTTGTCACAAAAAAATCTATTGGTTATTACACATTAAACCCTGAACATACAACAAGTGATCAATCGAAGTAAAATAGAGTTAATAATACAAAATGCTAAAAAGAATTACATTTTTACTGTGCAGGTGTTACTAGACATCATCAACAACAGTTGAAAGAGAATCTGCATTGCCCAATGACACCTGTGGCACTGGGCAATGTTTAGAAAATGTCAGTGGAGTGAAGTGATAGTGAAGGATATGACATAAGAACTGTATTGACTGGTGAGTCACACTGCAAACGTTTTCTTTGGAGTCAGACAATTAGAAAAAAAAATTGTATTGTTCATATCATGTAATATATCAAATAAGATTCACTCAGGGAAATGGAGGTGTTATGCAATTCTGGATTTGCTACAGGATGTCAACAACTAGTGCTTTCCTCACCCTTTAAAAATTTTTGTTGAATTACTCCACTGTACTCTAACAGTGGGAAAGTTTAAGTGGCTACTGTAAAGGTACAGCACATCTTTAACTTCCTTCCAACTATTTCTTAAAGGAAAAAAAAATCTTTGAGTTTGATAAAACTGTTTTGCCCTGTGACTGCAGCATGTGACAGGATAGTTACCAAAAATGTGCTGCATATTCATGCCTCCCATCTCCTCCAGTGCCACTGGGGGATTCAGGGGTATGAGATGGAGAGAGGTAAGCGAGTGGGTGGATTAAAGGGGGAATGGGGGTCAGAGAGAGGTGACTAAGAGATGAGTCAACAGCTCTCCACTATAAGATATCCTGATGGAGCCTAACAGTGGCATACACACAGCCACCAGCTAAGGTAAGGTCAACTCTCCTCTCCATCTCACTGACATCTCCTTTCCTCACACACACAGACTTTAACTCTTCCGTAGTTATTTCACTATCTAACTGCATGTTTAGATAGTGAGGTCAACAACTTTTGGGGAAGTTTAAAAGCTTTTCGTGATAGATGTCAGGTGTTGTTTTATAGAGAAATTCCTGTTGATAGACAGCGTGTCTTGTAGTTCAAGCTCATGTTTTTATGAGCTTATCCTTTTTTCTATTCCTCACAGAGCATGAAGTAGAGATGGTAAAAACTTAGGGTAGAGAATAATAGATCTGTTGATCTTTGTACTAGTTACACAGCCAGAAATTCACAGGTGTCTCTATCACAAATATTTGCTGCTGTGATCAAACACGTTGAGTAAATTAATGGTAGGAAGGAGTAATATCTATAAACTGACAGCACGTTGCTATTTACTTGGTGAGATGACACAGTGGTCACATAGCAAATGAAAGCTGGAAAACTATAATCAAGCATTACAATAAGAATAACCTGTATATTGTCTGATCATGTCTAATTTCATTCTTCTTTCAGGAATATCTGAATTTCTGAATTTTGTGCATCCCGTGAAATATGGACTACACTCTCGTGCTCCTTTTTTCTCTGCTGCAAATTTTAAGTGTCGGCACAGCAGCTCCCCTGTCAGTGGAAGTAGTGAAGATGAAGTCAAAAGTGAAATGGATGGCTGAACAGCTGGTGGTTAGGCTGGACAAAGATTTCCAGGTAAACCTTTTAGTTCTGTTTATGGTGAAAGTAGCTTAAATGTTGGCAAAAGTTGGACTGTGTTTGACTGAATCACCTTCTGTTTCATTGCAGCACTCTGCTGGCCTGATACCTGCTGCACCTGCTTATGATCTGGATGGTTCTTCCACCATAGTGATGGTCTTGGAAGGTTACAACAGCCTGATCTCTGACACACTTAATGGAGTGTCCCAGATCAAGGTTGAAATCTCTTCACTGACCGGTTACCTCCATCAGTGGAGGCAGGGGCACTGTGCTGAACAGCGGCCAAAGCCTTTAATGCCGGGGCCGCTGCAGGAGTTACAAAGTCAGAAGGAGTTCATTCATACCGTGAGCATCGAGGCTCTCGTGAGAGTGAAGGAGTTCCTCAATGTGCTGCTGAAAAATCTGGATCACCTTGAGACTTGCTGAAAAACAGACATTAAGAGCAATAATTTTGATTCACTTCATCAGTGATGTCTGATGCGTTTTGAAGGAAATGTATTCTCCACATGCACTTATTTATATAAATATTTATTTATAGTAACTATTTTGTAAAAAAAAAAAAAAATCTCTTTTCGTCAGCATGTTTGGAGCAAAAGTGCAGTTTCCACAGAGAGGTTTATATGAAAAACTGACCTATAGTACGTTTTGCACACAAAGATTAACCAGCTGCTCATAGGTTTGTATTATTGTATTATGAAAATTCGGATCTGCATGTTCAGTCGAAAATCTGAATCAGCATTGTTGACTGCATCCAAACATCTAGTGAACAATGATGTAATCTGTGGAAACTCCTGAAAAACATGTGGAAACTGTCCAACAATAACAGGTGTGTTTGCTGAGAACTAGGAGAAGAGGAAGGGTAAAGGGAAACTTTTGGTGCAATATTATCAGCTCTTCCAAAATGACTATTTATATCTATTTTGTATTTTTTGTACAATTGACAATATTTTTTTTATTTAAATACTGAATTTAAACTGTGAATAAAGATTTAACAAACATATTACTTGTGTCAAGTTTGAGAGTGTTGTGTAATGAGTGAAAGATAAGACAGATCAGAATGAAGGGAAAAAGGTGCGTAGACTAGGTTAATATATAATGACTTCTGTGGTTTTTAATCTCTTGTTCCACTTGTATATTCAGGGTTCATGAGTGGGATGTGTTTATCCAAAGCCATCAGCTTATGATTAACTCCTGTTAAGAACATTAAAGCAAGCAAATGTTTGATGACTTGACATATATTAGAATCATCCAACAAATCTAGACATAATACAAAGATGTAAATATCAACACAAAAATTCACAAATTCAGGTGTTTTAATATATTTTCATAAAAAATACTTGTACACAAAGGGAAAACACATTTCAAGTTGTTTTGGTGGTAAAAACAAGCAAGAAATGTGAGCACGAATTACAGAATGCAATAAGTCAGAGTACAGTTTAACACACAAAGTGATTTACTGCACATGAACTGTTACATGAGAACCAGCGTATTTTTTCTAAAAGCTCAGGATGTCAACAGGACCTCTTAAGATTTCACCACATTTTCTCTCTCAATCTCTCTCACACACAGACACACACACAAAAACAGAATTAACTATTAAACCACTTGCTCCTCTTGGTACTGGTATTCTTGTCACTGTTACCCATGAGTTTCCTCTTGTACTGCTCCACCAGACTGTCAAAACGGTCGCCACCTCTGCTCCTGAAATTTTTCTTTGCCACCTTCTGGGGAAAAAACCCAACACAATACAGTTAGTTGAGAGGTGAACTAATATTATAATAAAGTGTGATCTCTGACAATGCGACCGCTGTC
Organism: Ctenopoma multispine; assembly: GCA_034779795.1. NCBI lineage: Eukaryota > Metazoa > Chordata > Actinopteri > Anabantiformes > Anabantidae > Ctenopoma > Ctenopoma multispine. The sequence continues at coordinate 11,063,748 of JAUYWH010000024.1, read as the reverse complement.
ATTACAGTGATGCTTCTGTATGTCTTACTTACCTGTGCATATGCAAATGACCTGCTGTTATCAGTCAGTGTCAACATCTCACAATATGATAAAAATAAACAGAGGAGAGCACAAGCAGAGATGTTTGGACATTTAGGGAGAAAATTCAGTCCTCAGTCCTTTTTTTACACTTTCCTGTTTTGTGGAAACCAGTGCTTGAATGTTTCATTTAAAATTTTAAAATACAGAGGTCTTTCTTCTTCCTCCCATCCTCTCAGGATCTCAAGAAACTGGATTTATTTGTTTTTGACAGAGAGGTCCTTACCGAAGCAGACAAACCAGTATAAGTTTCGTCTGAAGTACCAGTCATCATGAGAACTTCAAACAGATTATTTAAACATTCAGGCCTTATGAGTTCTAAAATGAGGACTGATTATTGTAGCTTTAAATAAGTGTCTCAGCAGCTACTCTTTGCTTTGTGAAGATGACCCCAGATTAAAAATTGGCATATATAACAGAACATGTACAGACCTGGTTTCTGGGCTCTGTGGGCTTTTCCATCTGTTGATTTTGACGCCCCTTCCTTTTGGATCCAGGTTTTGCTTTCTTGGGTGGTGGGGCTTGCTGCTTTCCTTTATCACGCATTCTGCAAAGGACAACGGTTCATTCTGTAATTTAGGCCTGATTCCCACTTTTGAGTCACAGTCTATATTTTCATATCTGATTTTTCCGAACAAACTGAGTGTCAAAAGTCTGGAGTATTTTTCGCTGGTTCATTCACATGACAATTCAATTAAATGAATTTCAAAGACATTTTAGACCTCAGACTTCTTTGATCTGATGTCTAACAGGTCCACAAAGAGACATCAGCAAACATATGAGAACAAATTGAGCTAGTACCATATTTAATTGTGTATAAAATACCTGATCTTAGGTCCCCTATGGGAGGGGAATGGTAGAACCTTCTTTCTTTTCTTTCCATTCTCCAAATCTACGTGTTCAACCTCAGGGTTGGTCTTAAAGCCAGAGTAGCGTCCATCTTTCTTCTGACTTTGAGGAGCTGATAAACACAAAAGTAGACAGAGGGAAAAAATGAGAAGAACATAAAGATAACCGCTGAAACAAAAACACAGTGTTTAGTTGAGTTTAACTATTAAGAGCCAGACTGAGGTGACACAGACTCTCCACAGCAGTAGTTTGCTGTAATGTATGATAGTACAGGCATAAAAACAGCATGTATGTATCACAGCAGGTGCTTTCCATCACCTATCAAAAGTTGTAACATCACTGGATGCATCCAGGACGAAGAGAAACCCGTTAATCTGCATTAGATCCATATGTCCAAAACAGAAATAACATTTTCATACCTCCCTGCTTTCCCATCTGCTGCGATGTGGACTGGGGTTTATTCCCACTTTTCCTGGGTCCTTTTTCACCTCCAGATGTCTGTGACTGAAGTTTTCCTTTCAAAGGACGATTTTGTAAAAACTCCTGCAAAAACATCCACAGAGGGTTACTTCCTGTTTAGAAAAAAAACTTTTTCAATTTGAGATATTAAAATATAAGTATTGCATGAAATAAAAGAAACTAACCTTGTTTTTTTGTTGTCGCATTTCTTTTATTTTGAGTTTCCTTGAATCCTCCAGGGAGAACTCAACAATAGGTCTCTGCAGGATGACACAAAACACATACTTAGGCTTCACTAACACAAGATTAGTAGTGAGCAAGGAAACAAATATGTCTGATCATCCTAATCATCATAATAAATGCAGTTTAAATACACCAATAATGATTTCAGTACTTTGTTACAAAAATGCACCTTGTGTGAGCCAAAGATGTCAGGGTTATTGTTGAGGTAACGAAGTGTGGTGAGAGCATGTTCATGCTCCTGGAACTGAACAAAGCCATAACCTAATGACTGCCCCATCACCTGACCCTTCTGTGGCTTTTTGTCATACATCACCCGACACTAAAAGGAGAAACAGAAAAAACACACAAACAGTGTGAACAAGAATGACAACAACACCCCCTACTGGGCACAAAGGTATAACATTTTTAATTCTGTTGCAGCCCAACACTTAGAAATATGACACATGACACATGTTTTAAGAAGTATTATTAATGAAATGTTCATGTTTCTCACCTCTGTGATGCGAACTCCCTTTGCTCCTTTTACTGCTTGAAGACAGAGCGCTTTGAGTTTCTTATTGTCCACTGACTTGGGCAGATTGTGGACACACAAACGAGTCTTTGAGACAAACACATTTATGTCTCGAAGCTTGGCCCTCTTTATGTCTTCAAACTGAGAGAAATACGCGACATTCAAGATATAGGTCAACACATGGTAACTTTGGTGATTATAAATTTAAGACAAACTATTTTGCATTACAAAACTATATAAAACATACAAAGTGCTAATGAAAAATGAACTCACTCTAGCTCTTTTTATCATGTCTGCTTCAGGCACACCCTCTGCAGACTTGGTTCCAGCACGGATCACTGAGTGTTAAAATCACAAAAAAACATTCAGTAAAAAAACAAAATAGTTTGTTCACTAAACTTCTTCTTTTAATTTAACAGGAACCTCACAAGAGAGACATGGCTTCTCTCATACTTGTAATGAGATGTGATCGATTTAAGTAAGATGTTAACGTGTTAATTATCTCTCCATACATCATTCTCGGCTCACAGCTTTAACGTGTAATGTTATGAATGTTAAGGCTTTAATATTGATAGTGAATTCTAAAACTGTGTGTTTTAAGGTGAACAGATCACTAGTAGAGTTTAGAGGGAGAATTGAAAATGTGGTAAAAAGGAGGAAAAAAAAAGATCATGAACTTATGGGTTTACTCACATCCCTCTCTGGCCAGGTACAGGTTCCTGGTGCCCGTTTCTACTTTCACCTTGTTTACTTTCATCTTGGCAGCATCCTCTCTGCTCACTGCTGCCACAATCAACAGCTTCCTGCCATCTGCACGGATGCCACCATTCTGCATCAAATACCACCATGTTACAACAACGTAGTAACATCATCTCATTAAACAAATGAGGACAACAGATGATGCAATGCCATAAAAAAGGAAGATGCAAGAAATAATTATCATGTATTATTCATGCATATTACCTCTGCTTCATCCTGTGCTGCAGCTATGCATCTGTCTGCAGCCTCTTTACTCTTAAACTGAGCAAATGCACAGCCTGGTAAAATAGGAAACACATCATTCATTCCACCCATATACTAAAACATCAAACAGAAGTTAAGTTCAGTTTAAGTTCTGCTGACTGACCTTTTGAATGTTCTGTGTCTGGGTGAACAACAATCTTTACGTAGTTAAGTTCTCCATACTGTAGAAGAACTTTTTCAAGACCTTCTTCCTCTGTGTCAAAGGACAGGTTCCTACATCAAGCACAAGTCAGATGAAGAGAAATGGCAAAAACATAATGAATTAGTACAAATATTTGAAGAGAATTTGAGGATGCAAAAATAAAAAAAAGGAGAAATGGGGCAGAGAAAGAAAAATGAAAGTAGGTTTAAGACTGAGTAGTTGAGAGAATCATCAAACCTGATGAAAACTGTTCTGCCCTCTTTCACATCTGAAGGGAGAAGTTTCTTCGAGGTTTTCTTTTGTGCTATAAAATAAGTAGTAAACACACAGTCTTAAAAAAAAATATTTAAATTATGTTAAGACATGTAAAACATTAGATGAGAATTTATACCAGATTTTCCTTCTTCATCATCCTCCTCATCATCCTGACTCTCATCTTCATCATCACTTGAATCAGGGCTACTCTCATCATCATTATCATCATCACTGCCGTCTTCTTCGTTATCGTCATCACCATCATCATCGTCATCACCATCATCATCGTCGTCGTCATCCTCCTCTTCCTCCTCCTCACTGTCATCATCTTCATCATCTGACTGGGACTCCTGCACCTGCTGCATAGATGCTTTTGAAGCAACTCTGTGGAAAGATGCAGATCAAAACTGTTACACTTATTTCACCAGCTGATGATTGAACAAAAGTAGACATTCCTGAGGTCCAGACCTTTTTTTCGCAGGTCCTGCCAGTTTTTCTTTTTCATTTTCATCGTCACTCTCTGTGTCTGACTGTTTTGCAGTTTCCACCTTTACATTTTGAGTTCCTATGAAAGAAACAAAACGGTATTAATGATGATTATCTTTCACCATTAGACCATTAAAAGACACAATGTATCCTTATCACTCCATTACAGATTATGAATAGTGTTTAGTATTAAAGTATTAAATATAGAGTAGAGATGTTTAAAATAATACATAATCAGCACCTGCACCTGAGGTCTGCTGTGTAAACTTGTCCTTAGGTAGAGCCCAATCGACTGCTACCTGCCGACCTATGCATGAAACAATAACATTTAAAAATGAAGTCACACGACCAAAGTAAAGAAAAATTTGCTTCTCAAAGTCAGTATTTCTCGCACAACAGTAACACTAGATTCTCAGTCACTGACCTTTTATCTCCTTCAGGTTCATAGCATTAAGCGCTCTTGCTGCCTGAGACACATTTTTAAACATGACAAATGCAAATCCTCGCATCTTCCCATCTTGGAAAAAAAAAATGTAATTATTATAGCAAGACTGATCAACCTAACCAACAGTCACATTGTAATTCAAAATGTTTCTAACATCTAGTAAGAATTATAAACATTTCACCAGGTTTCAGTGGTATTTTGGACTCAAGAACTGTTCCAAACTTGGCGAATACTTCTTTCAGATCATCTTCTGAGCACTGTAACACAAGTATCATGCTGCAGCTCAAATGGTTTCTCAGCAAATACGCTTGAAATTAAAAGAACAGATCAATGTGTGGTTGTTCATTCTTGCATTTCACAAACATACTGTACCTTAAAACTGAGGTTCCTTATGATGAGTCTTGCTTTAAGCTGATTTTTCCTTAAGCCTTTGAATTGCTGTTCATTTTTCTCTATTGCTACAGCTGGCTCTTTAGCTGCTAAATAGAAGACAGTAGCAAGATTATGAGAAATACATACCAGTTAAGGTAATATGAGAACTGTACCTATTGCTATTGTTTTGGCATTTATTCCCACATACCTGCTTTCTTTTTGTCTTTGATTTTCTTTTTCGCCACAGCCAGAGAAAGCTTCTTTCCGTCGTATTCTCTTATTTCTTTCAAGGCTCGCTGCGCATCTTCCTCCATGGAAAATGTGACATATCCAAATCCCCGACATTTTTCTGTGCCTGGAGTATAATCAAGAATACGTTTTTTTATTTAATTAGTATGGATTAATTAATTGCACGGTAATTTCTCAAGACCCCGAACAAATGACAGCAACATCACCTTTCTCTCTGACCACGAAGCACTGTTTTATCGGACCTACTTCGGAGAATATTTCCTCCAGACGTTCATTTGAAGCTGAAGCTGGGAGAGAACCAACGAAAATGGTCTGTGCTGGCATGGCTGTGCTCCTAGCGTTAGCTCGCTAGTAACTCAAAAACGGATGTATAACTTGTCAAAAGTCAAACACTGGACGCTAATATCCAATTATTCGATATTACACAAATTAGTGAGATCAATACATGCTATGTAGCGTTTCAACTGGAACACCACTAAGTACCAGACTAGGTCGCATGGTTTCGCATGTTTACATCATGTGAGCAGCCATCTTCGAAAGTTACCGGAAATACTCACCGGCTCGTTGCTTTTCGTATTTAGTTGCAGAAACCTGGATCATGGCGCCACCTGCCCCCCGGAGGGTTACACGTTGACAGCATGAATCACTAACAACAAATGCAGTAACAGCTAGATAACAAACAAGCAACATTAAAAGGACACATTGTATAATAAAGACTATAAAAAAGTACTGTAACGTTAATTGTTTATCACTACTTTTTTAGATCTTTCTCACATTCAGCTGATTTAGGCTTTTTCTCCCCTGTAAATATATCAATAAACATAAAAGAACATAATATAATATGCTGTAACAAAGAATGTACAAGTGTGCAAGTCAGCAGATATAGGCTAACTGAAACCTGTAAATGCATCCGATTTATACATATATAAAAATTTAATTAAAATGTACCTGAGATAAACATCTGTATATACACAGATGTTTGACATGAGAGTCTGGCATTATTGGAGAATTAACAGCAAGGGAAATCAGTAATACAAGATGAATGAATGTCTTAAATGCGTAAGACAAAGTAAGTTACTAAATCCATTCTGAAATGTGAAAGTTGAATGCCCGCTGCTGAAAAGAGACTTTTACGTCAATGATATTAAACTTATGGCATATATTCCCACATACCTGTTTTCTTTTTGTCTTTGATTTTCTTTTTCGCCACAGCCGGAGAAAGCCTCTTTCCATCGTATTCTGTTATTTCTTTCAAGGCTGCATTTCAATGCATTTTGATGTTTTTGGTAAACAAGTATTGAACACAACATTAGGATTCAAACTGTGTACCTTCATTATTTATTTCCAAACCACAAACAAGGCAAGAGACAATGTTATAACACTTAAAGCAACATAACATACACACATCTGAAATAAATGGAATGTTCAAGGTATGAGACAAAAAGATTGTACAACATTAGATGCATTGTTTCAACAGACAGTTTTCATTTAACTTTACAGTTTAAACCAATAGTAATTTTTAACCTAAATTATTGACTTAACCATTCTCCAGTTTGTATTTTTAGCACTGTTCATTTAAATAAATTTAATCTCGGAGGTTAACTGGTATAGTGTAACAGACCAAGACAGGCCTAATATTAATGGCAGAACTGAAAACAGTGTAAAACATTGTATTAAGGGTTTTTTCTGATATTTTGGTCACCCAAGCTCCATAAATGAGATGGGGGGGGGGGGGGGGGGGGGGCAAAAAA
>JAUYWH010000024.1:10969736-11056875 GCA_034779795.1 Ctenopoma multispine | reverse complement strand
CCCCCCCCCCCCCCCCCCCCCCCCCCCCCCCCCCCCCCCCCCCCCCCCCCCCAAAACATCAGAATTATCACCTTTCTGACATTTCTAACAAAACTTAAGAAATTATAACCTTGAAAAAGCAGAATTCATAATATTAAAATGAGTTAAGTTAAAGTGGCTTAATATAGAATTATTATGTTGTAATGAAACCACCTTACATCTTGGCCTTCAGTGGAGCCATGCGGATTGAGTGGAGGAACATGTCTAGGGTGTTCAGATACTCTTCTGGGTGTCTCCTCAGGTGACCAGCATGTGTCGATTCCTGCCACTTCTTTGCTGTAACGTCAATCCCACACTTTTGCCAGTAATCGATCAGCTCCTTTATAGCTTGTGCATTGGTGAATGCATCGTTCTCACAAAAGAAAAATATTGCAGGAGCAGTGATGGGAGTATTCCAAAACACTTCGATACTTGTGTTGAAGTAGTCCACCGTTTGTTGTTTGAATAAGCCAAAGTACAGCAGGCTTACTTGTTTTACCAGTGTTTCCCAACGAGGAAATACAGTCTTACCTAGACCTGGGCAGATAGAAGAAACCATACTTCATTCATTTGCTCAAAATATCATTTAATGTATTAATGTACATCCAACATCCAACCAGTGTGATGGTGCACAATGAATATTACTGACATGAATGTAAATGTTAAATTATGTTAATGCTAAACTTGCCTATTGCCATGTTCTCCACAGAGCCCGCAACCAAGCTATCGTAGACTTGACCTTTAATCCTTTTTGTGAGCGATTGATACTTCTGTTTGTCCTCGGACACATGTATCAGCAGTTGAGCAAATGTGTAGCCACCTATAGAAAATGCATGGACCAGCAGTGGCCGGGACACAAAGCGTTCACTCTCCAGCAACTCCAGCAACTTCTTTCCGTGTTCCAGACCCCAACGAGGCCACAGAAACTGTTGCACCTTTTGAGAAACAAACAGAGAGATGAGGGTTCACTCATTTTATTATCAGTACTACTCAATTAATTATGGATTATGGATGTGGCGTGCTGACACAAGCAAACCATTGAAATTAGGGATAATAAGAGATGGGCAACATTGTGTAAATTGAGGTGAATTTCTAACAGTGCACAACACAATACAGACAGCCACAGGTGGGTCTAAATAACTTCCTAACACATTACAGAGCATTCCCGGCAACTGTTGACCACAAGGAAACTATAATTAAATTACATACTCATTCTTTCATTTCGCAATGCATTAGAAAACTGCTGCTGCTACTTCACCTGATTCTACTTGATTAAAATATCGCAAACATTTTGCTAACTTACAAGCTGCAGGCTTATTGCAAACTACTGTATATATTTAATGCCAGCTTTAATGCCTTATTTGATATATCCTTTATGCCTTTTCTTATTCAACTAGTGCATTATAGTTTGAATGACTAATTTTCCTCCTTGTGAAGTGTCATCTTTTCTTATCTTAAAAATTCAGTTTTTCAATAGAAGTTGCATATAAGCTGAATTACTTTTAACAAGATTTGAGTTACTCTGTGAAATTTACTACACATTAAAATAGTAAATACGGTTGAGCAAGACTTTTAAATATATAAAATTTATACTCATTTTTTATCTTTTTTTGTCCCCCAATAGCAAATCTCCTAAATTATTTTTAATCCCAGGTCTGTGAATGAGCTTGTGCATCATATGTTTTTATTCCAACTGGACTATGTTGAATATAATGTGAGTACCAGTTTACTGATTCTGTTCTTCAACTCAGACTCTTTCCCTGCAGCTGTGATTTTTAAATCTGCATTAATGTTACCTGTTAACTCTTAGAGTTCAAAAGCCCAGAGTTCAGGGTTAAGTTCAGAGTTTGATAAACCTGCTTTCTGGAATAACATCTAGGTTACGTTCACAGTATATGTTATCATAAAATACACTGTAACTCAGCTACTTAAAACTCAGCAGTACACAAACTTTCTGGAACTGATCCCCATAGAGATTTCTTTTAAACAAACAAAAGTTGTCTTTATCTGCAGTGTTCTCACTAAAATAAACTATCCTTGAGGTCTGCCAAATCTGGTGGACGCAATTCTGTCCTCTGCAAAAGTCCATCCATGTAAAAATGTTAGTTTTGATTGATTGATGTTTAGTAGCTGTTTATTTGTGTTACAACCTGCAGGTGGTGGTCAGCAAAGTTAATATCTGCAATCCCATCTCTTCATAGCCATATGACCACAGCTAAAGAACAACATCCTCCACAGCACTGCTGTCGTTTTTAGGTCAGAGGTCTGTCTGTGGGACTTGGCTATTTCTAAACATGATAGAGATCAGATGAACAAAAATGAAATTAAAGTATCAGTATTGTACAGTATAAAGTATAAAGTTCTGCAATTGAAGTTTAGCCTATAAAAAGAGGTGTTGCAAGTTTTACATGTTCTTGCTGAGTAAATTTCTGAGGTTAATAATTAACTCTTAATCTTGTTTACAAATAAATGAGCTAAGTGACTTCACTAGCCAGGTGTTTATTGTACTGTTTTGAATTTATTTCTACAAGCACGGATAATACACTTTAATTTCTTTAAAAATCATGATACTACAACAATAGACTGTATCAACCAGCAGTCATCACCAGCATACCTCGCTCTCCACTACAAGCACATCAAAGCCGGTGCGGAAGTAAATTTCACAATACTTGGTCACAGCTTGGGGACGTGAACCCAACCAAGGCAACATCAGCGTGAGGGGTTTACAGTCTTCAGAGGTTCTTGTCTGAGGTGCTGAGGCTGGAGATGCTAGTTCATTCGTATATAAAGTGACATTCTTGCTGAGTCGGTGTGCAACAATGCCTTTGCGCAGAGCCGTCCTGGCCAACATAGCAGCTAATGGCAAAGTAGGGATCAAAGGTGTCTACAGAAAGAGAGCGACAAAAAATTTAAAGAAACTGTAAACCTGACAATACAATGCTGCAACATGGCCAACCAACAGCGTGTTTACACATAATACATCTCTAAGGAGATACGCTTTATAACATAAGGCTAATCTTATTCTGCATAATAACATTCAAATGTGATTAAATCCTAAATTTACTATGTGTAACGTTAAATAACGTTCACGTAACTCATGCGTTGTCAAATTCAAGTTAGCTGCTTAGCTCACAGATTCACCATGCGTACATAAACCCAATAAACCTCACGTTAAAACATGAAACTATAAAAGTCCAGTTGCGTGAACTTTTTGAAAAACTCTATTTGTGGTACTTTTAGAGAGTAGACAACTAACAATTTCCATAACAGACAAAATGATAACGAAACATTACGAACATAACGTACATTAAAACAAATCAAAAAAGCGTTGACTAGCATTAGGTAACTTTCACACTAAGCCAGCTGTAGGTAACTTTAACCTTAAACTCCTTCATTTGTTACTTACATGGGTTCAGTTTAGTGCCAGTGATGCTCTGATGGCTGCAGGGTGCTCCTTCATAAAACGTCCAGCAGTATGAGGTCACCTGGTTAAATATACAAATCCTTCGCAGTTTTTCTGTTGATGTTATCGATCTGTTAGATCTGACTCTCCCTGCTTCCGCCTCGCTGTCTTCCTCGGCTGCGTGTCGTCCTGCGGGTGACTATCAACAGCATCTCGGGTGAGCTGCTGCCCCCTTTCGGGAATCATGGTATTTGTGAATTTATATAATACGACAATTTCTTTTCATGCTATATGGTCTAATCTATAAGATTTTAGTCCGTAGTTAAAAAAAAACTATTACTATTACTAAAACAAATTATTACTTTGTTGATATTTATCAACAAGGACATAATGTTGATATTGTTTGAATATTAAACTTGCATTATAAAAATGTATTATAGTAATGTACGATGAATAAAATAAAGGCATAACTGCATGGTATTCTAGTGTATTGTAGCCTACTATGTAGTATAGACACAGTTGTTTGTTACAATACTAATCAGCCAACTCAGTTACCACTGCACTTGATTCTTGCTTTCTGTGTGGCATTAGCTTTATTTCTACGGAAGAGGATTAGGGCCACCATGACAATATTATTTTGAGTTCTGACTTTTTTCATACAACAGAGAAAAAAGTCAGATTTTTTTTTTATTTATTTTTTTGGTGACCCTAATCCTCTTCCATCATTTTCCTAGTATTCACACACATTATTGCTTTCTTGATTATTGTTCAAAGCCATACAATTGGATGTAATTTTAACTTAAAAATAATAAATAAAAAATAAAAACCTGGCAAATGAAATTATTTTAAATAATAAATTTGACTTGAAAGGTCTAGCAAGGGAGAAATGCAATTCTGCTAAAAGGTCTTGCTTGTATGAACACGCTTAACTGTATAAAACTTTATCTTGTGCACACCATTCATCCTAACCATGGCCATGTCATGTTTTCATGCAGCTTTGTTTCTGTGTGTTGTCCTGACTATCCACCTTCCCAGCTGGACCCCAGTCACTGCTGACCAAGTCTTGTTGGAGGATGACTTGTCTAAACAGAAACCAGTTGCCTTACGAATTTGGATGGCAAGTGTGAGGCGGCAGTAATTTGGCCATGTCCCTCACTGAGCTCATGTGTTTGGCCTGTCATTGTCCCGTTCCAGTCCCTTTAGTTACGGCTGGGTTGGTGCTTTCCTGTGTCCTCATCAGACAGCGGGTTAATCACACCCCTCGGGAAATTCCTATCTTCACCATTTACACACTGTGTAAATGATCTGAAATAGACTTCACTGTCATCCACACTGTGTTTATATATGAATCTGAATCTAGTTTTGTTATCCTGCAAGCAGACGTCTGTGAAGAGACTGGGTGAAATTTAGGCAGCAGTTGGTAAATATGCTCTTTATTGTTGGCTGGGGTACCTGCTGTCACAGTCAGCGATATTCTTGGCATCCAGATCCAGTCCTTGTGTTCTATGCTAAATATGTGGCTGATGAAGTCTGACCAATATTTATAATTTTTTGACAGGAGAAGGTCCTGAATCTTCACGCCACAATATTTATGGTTTGAAAAATCCTGCACTTTGTTAATTCAGTGATGGTCAGTGGAGTGTGTAACACATAACTTTTAAGAGCCTTACATTAACCAGAGTAACGTATACAATGTGCAACCATGCTTTAACTGTGCATCCAAAGGTATGTGGATCAGTGTCTATTTTAGAACCATCTTTGGGAATTGAATTAGGCCACGAGGCTACTGAATTTTCCCCTAATGGATGAAACAGCAAGTGGATTTTGGAAGGAGAACATTTTAAAAAGTAAGTAACATGGCAACATTAGAGAGACATTACTTATTTCAAAGACATGTTTCAATAGATAATTGTGAAAAGATCACAAGGGCTCATTATAAACTATAGGTTAGACATTATTTGTTAAAAGATTTGCTAGGTCTGCATCTGCTAGGTTCAGAGGTCCTGGATGTACACATGCACATGAGTAAGCACTATCATGCAATATGCATATATGCTATTTAAAGAGAATATTCTGCTTTATCCACTGCCGTGGCATTTCATTTCAAACTGAGCTGGTGATGTGATGGATAGAGGAAGGGTACAGCATCAGCTGTAAATTACAGTCAATACCATGTATTGATCTGTAGCAGTGGTTAGTTCAGTGCGGAGTAAAGTGTGCCTGTTGGTTGTCTGTCTCTGACTTATTTATGTCTTCATTTTTTCCTTTCTTTTCTTTTCCTTTCCTTTCTTCTCTTCTCTTCTCTTCTCTTCTCTTCTCTTCTCTTCTCTTCTCTTCTCCACTTGTGCCAAACATCGAGCTCCTATGCAACTAGAAAAAAGATAACACTGTGGCTGATTTAGGGGAATGAGAATCGTGCAAACAGTCAAACTCTCTGTCACATCAGTGCAGCGGCAGAGTGTGGGACAGTGGGGGTAGTCTAGAGAAGGTGGGGTCTGTCCCATGTGTCGACTGTCTGATGGAGAGAAACGGGGCACAGCGCAGTGGTATGAAAGGACACAGAGTGCTACGCAGAGACAGAGTGCAGGCATGCAGCAACACAGAGCGGCATATATGTTTAAAGAGGCTGCTGCAGAATGGGCTATTCGCAAGGTAAGAATGCTGAAATGAGACCATCAACAAGAACCAGAGCAGTGGTGTCCTTAACGTCTGTCCGTGTGTTGTCATTATGAATGGATCTCTGCATTTTTTGAAAATTGTGTGTATGTCTGGAAGGAGATAGAATTTTCAAGATAGTGTTTTTGTATTTCGTATATAAAACAGATTTGGCATTTTAGTCCTCATCCCACATGCACAGTCAAGCTATTTATTGCAGACACTTATTCTATGTATATGCAGTATGTGAGTGCTTGCATTTATTATGTCTTACATGTGATTTTTCTTTGAATTTTTTCCAGGTACTTTCAGCATGAGATCCCCAGAGACCTGAGGTCAGAGATTTGTCAAGCATGTGATTGGGCAACACCCCCGAAAAACTACAGCATGTGACTTTGCAGAGTTTACGGACCCTCACCATGCTCTCTCTGTGGAATCTTTATGTTCTTCTGCTTGTCTCCTTGCCGCTCTCACTTTACGTCGTAGCATTAACTGGAGAAAACACACAGGAAACACAGCAGCTAGACACAGACATAGCAGTGCAGCATCTCACTCATTCTTCACAGAGACCTCATGGATCTGGTTTAGAATCTGTGAATCCTATGTTTGGACCCGAGAATGTTGACTTCCTCAGTCTACCATTGAGTTGGTCCTCATCCTTGTCTGAGGAATCAGACAGACAAGGAGTGATTGGTGAATACACTGATTTACAGGAGAGCACGGAGACATCTCTTTTGTATTCAAATGAGAAGGCACTTGTTTTATCCAGCCCCACAGAGAGTGCTACGGAAGATATTGTTTCCAAGAGAAGGACACAATCATTACGGTCTCCATTAGGAGTATCTTTTAAGCCTACCCAGGAAAAAATATTAAAGTATCAGCCAGCTGAAGCCAGCACTAGATCTGTACTGCATTCTACACAGACTGGGGAGAATCAGCCATTTTTCTCAGCCTCACAGGATGAGACAACTGAAAGCCCCTTACCATTTCTTCTGTCTGGGTCACTTCCATCAAACAGACCAGACCAGGACTCCACTTCACCATTTTCTGTTGGATCTTGGCCCAGTCCTGAACACACCACTCCTCCAGCCACTGGCAGGTGGGAGTGGACCACAAGCCCTTTGGTGACCACACAAAAAAAGACACAGGAGGGGACTGTCCCACTGATAGAGACTGGGGATGGAGCCGTCACCATGGAGGCAGAAAAAGGTATATATCCTTGCTTGATTTGAAACATTTATTTGACAACAATTACAAACAAACACTTGTCACTTAAGGTCAATGTTAATAATGCTTTTATAAAAAGTCCATGTGACTGCAGTGTTTGTGATACAGTATGTATTCAGCTGGCAGATGCAGTTGTTTTACATTCACAGAATGCTTTGCATCACTCCACCTCAAAAATCTCTTAACATTTATTCCCCAGCTCTCTCTTCCTTGTCCTGCTCTCTCATTATTTTATCACAAATTCGTATCACAGATACTCAGTTTTGCACTCTCTCTTGTTTCATTTCATTGTAACTATTGTCCATTGCCCTCACCAAAAGGTTAACATATAATAAAGTGTACCACTGCACATACACTATATTTACCGTACAAAGACACACACATGCACACACACACAGTAGCACTTGCTTGTCAAAGTAAATAATGTGTTGTGTCCACAAGTAAAGGGGAAGGAAAGCTTTAACAAATATTTGTGATCCTTTCGAAGTTGCCAGTTAATTTAATACCAACAGCCAGCTTCTTCAGTAAAAGTGCTCAAATTTACCAAAAATTATTTTCATGTTTAATTTCATGTTGTTGTTTTTTTATAGAAAAAGCCTCTTGTTTGAAAGGACATCACCATAACTGTACAATTACTTCACTACTACTGCAATGTATGACCAGAAGTAGGACACATTCAACTCATAACCATTAAGTTCTGATGGTTTCATAAACCTTATTCTGAACATTAGTTCTCCTAGAAAATAAAACAGTTACTGTATTCATTGGTTACACAATCACAGTCAGATATATAATTTAAAAACAGCTGCACATTCTTGATAAATGCAACATTAAAAACAATAGTGCAATACCTCTTGACCAATCCTAATAATAGCCACAAAAACGAGAGCAGCAATGAGGTCAATACTAGCTAATCAACACACATCTCTCTCACACACACACACACAGAAACACATACTACTTGCTCATGCTCCCGCTCTCTCTGTGACCCAGTTTGAGATTCCCACTTACATCCTGCTCTGTTTTATTATAGATTAACTTCACACAGAACAGATTCCAATATGCTCTCTTTTTTGACAATAAAGACTGCATATAGTTTACTGTATTCATTGGTTAGATCATTATGGTGGTGGGTAAATTTCATTTCATGGTTAAAGTTATTCCATCATTAATAAAATTGTTAATTAAAAGCTCAAGAGAAAATGTATAGTATATCAAGACTGTATTTGGGGCAGAATAGAGCTGAGCTAAATGCTAACACCAGCATGCTGGCATGCTCATGAATAAAACACTAATATGTAGATGTTCTACAGGTAACTTTTGGCACATTCACTACCTTACTTTAAAGTGCTAGCTCCATTTGCCAGATTAAAACTTTGAGTTATATCTGTATTTAAATTTGCACCTATTGGTAATGTGTTATTGTTTTACAGATGACTCCAGAACCAATGGCCTGCATGTCTCAAACACCAGTGACACACTCTCGCTTGATGGTAAGATGGACACATCTACCACACCCTGCAAAACAACAAATCAGTCGTGGACGCCCACCTATCCAGATGATTTCGCTCCCAGTGATCCCCTGCGCCCCTCTCCTTCTCTCAGCCATGCTCTTTTTGTCCCTCTGTATTCAGACTGGAACTCTGCACTCGCCACATGGGGATTTGCATGGGAAGCACACATCTATGGCTTGGGTTCTATTTTTACTGCATTTGGTCTAATCTCTGTTGTTTGCCTGTTAGGCCTTCCCTTGCGGTGTCCACCTGGGAGCCCCTACTTCACCCTGCTGTACTTGTTCCTTTTAGCATTTGCAGTAATCCAAGCCTTCTGTTTGCTCTATGATGCTTACAATCACCAAGAGCTCCTTCCTCCTCTGGAATCTCTCCTGCTCTCTGAGCTGTCCTTCCCCTGTCTGATCTCAGCCTTTTCTCTGGCCTTCCTGCTTCTTTCCTTGCGTTTGCGCATGCGTCTTTCACTTCCACTTGCTATTTCCAGCTCATTCTCAGTGTTGCCCAAACCTTGCCTTTTACTGTTTATGTCCCTTTTGCATTTTGGACTCTCTTTAGGATGTGTTGGCATGCTCCAGCTCTTCCAAAGCCTCCCCGCCATGATCCTGCTATTGCCTCAGGGTGTGTTTGTATGTCTCACCACCTTTCTCTCATGCTCCTACCTCATCTTCTACTGCTTAATACAAGTTGATACTAAGCACATCTACAGGTTGAATGACCATGGAGAAAGTGGAGGATCTCCTGAGGTGACAAGCCCGACAAGCTGCCCCTTTGCCAAATTGGAGGATTGGGATAGGGCAGCAGCAGCTGGAGTACTAGCTGCGTTGTGTTTGTTAGGCTGTGCAGGCCTACATCTTTATGGGATCTTGCATGCCCTTGGTTTGGGTGGAGTTGATGGCTATGGGTTCCAACCCTGGCCTTGGTGGGGCTATCAGGTAGGCTGCAGACTCTGTGAGTGTGGGGTGTGTTTAGGCTTGTCACTCATTGGCACATATCCTCTATTCTGCCACAACAACTCCTCTATAAAGACTAATCCTCGGCCAGGATCCTGGTCCCGCCTCTCCTGCAGTTCCCCTTCCCGAGGGTTCACCCTACCCTCTCAGGAAGGTGCAAATTCTCCTGTCCTCTCCTCTCACGATTGTTGGTCCCAAAGTAAGCAGGAAAAGCTGGTTGTCTGTGATGTTATCACTAAAGGAAAGTCAGAGGCTCTCCCCCTTTGCCCAATACAGGAGTCCCCTGGAAATAGGGTAGTCCGGGTTCCCAAGTCAAGCCAAAATCGGACTAATATACTACCATTACCTACACCCCCAAGCCCTCCCCGCAAGCCTAAAAATGCAGTTGAATCCCAGGTATCATCACTGGATAGCCTAGGTCAAGAGTCTGACTCCACTGTGGACCTGCGCCCCCCATCTCCCATAAACCTGTCCCGGAGTATTGATCAAGCTTTATTCAATGAATCCCTATTCTCACACAGTATATTTGGTTTGTCAAGGGTATATCATACTTCTTCAAGCGTGTCTCTGAGCTCTCCAAACCGAGAAAAAAACCATGATCCTAGTTCTGTGGAAAATGGCCTATACCGAGCATCTTCCTGTGGAGATGTAAATCAAGAGAACAACCAGTCCACCTCAAGACCTTCTCAGCCACATTGCTCTTTGACATCTCATAGCAAGTCTCCAGAGTCATGGGATTGGAAAGAGAGTGTATCTGGCTCAACCCAGGGTCTGTGCAGCAATCACAAGCAGACAGGAAAACTGCGCTCACATTCCTGGGCCAACAGAGGGCCTCAGAGCAGCCTTCCACGAGCAATCCCCCACCTTTCTTACCACAGGCGTTATCGAACCCTGAGCTTAGCTTCTCAGGACAGCCATGGATCTGGGCGACTGGCAGGGACTAAACATCTTAGTGAAAGTAAGCAGCTGGAATGGGACCTGGCTGTACAGGCAGAGTTTGTCACCGTTTGTAGACAAATTGATGCTCTGAGCGTCTGCAGTGATACCATTGAATTGTAGGGAGTTACAAATCTCCAGCTGTGGTTGAAACGCACATGACATTGTACAGAAATAGCATCTGAACAAACAGATCATTAAATATTTACCTGAAGTAATAAAAAGATGATTGACATTCTTAATATAATATGTAGACACAGTCTATTTTGTATCAACTATATACCATTGATATTTCAAATATTTAAAACTTGATTTTCATCAGAACGTTTCTAGCAATTTCACTATGATTTTCTTTTTCCAGTAATGCTCTTAAAATACTGTGACAGTGTTGTAATTATATACAAGTTCTTCTGACATTGATGAGTATTAAGCCTTTGCTATAATACAAATGCTATCATGAGGTTAACTAACTTTTGATATTTGTGTAAATAACTTGATGAGCTACCTGCAAAGAAAAACTCTTAAGCATGTGTGAAAGGAAGAAACTGTTTCAATGGGAGTGTACAAATGATACAGGAGGTTTTCAGTGGTGAGAAACATGAGACATGCTCAAAAGTATCTTATAATATAAACTTATAACGAGCCTTAACAGATAATTAGATAATCCCATTGTGATAGTAAGACACAGACTCAAATTCATCAACAGCAGTAAACAATATGAGAAAATGCCCCAAATCTCATTTGTCATAAGGAGTTAAAAATAAAAGAAAGTGTAATGGTGAATCATAATATTTGCTGGCAGGTGTTACATGACCTTCTGGCCAATATACTGTGTACAGAGTTGGCAACATGAGAATACACATTTTGGCATGTAATACTTTTCCTATAGGATTGTGCGTTGTTCTACTCTGATGTAAAAAATGGTAATTTTATATTTTCACAGCATTCAAGTATTTGTTGCTTAGCCTACCTCCTGAATGGCGTTTTTGAAAGTTGCCATAATCCCTTGGGAGGCTTACTGTGACACATTGCCAAGGTAAAAACATCTGGGCACATTTCAAGTTCTGTACATTATCACTACATGTAGCGGTAATGAAAAAATCATCTGCTGTATACAGGATTCAAGAATATTTTGCTTCCTATTTCTGGAAAATAATTTCTGGAGATATAACAAAAGAAAGTTAGAAGGCCCCTTGTCAAAACTATCTTTATTCACACAACACATTTACAGAATATATAATTTCAAAGTCTATCAATAGACGATAGAAGACAAGTATATTATTTCTGTAATGCTATGAGTAAGAAACTGACAAAAGTAATTTTCTCAGTGCATTACAGTATTTACTTGGCTGTAGGTTATAGCAAAATAAATATCTCATGTTACTAACCCCAAAAAAGAAAAAACATGTTCAAAACTGATAAATTAACTTGGATTTTTTTTTATATTTCTACAATATGTACAATACAGTAAAACAAATCTAACATATTAATTCATTATATCATTGACTCACCATTTAATTTTTAAATGGTGAAATTAAAAAATCAAATGGTGTGTCATTATTTGCAAAGACAAATACTTATTATTATTATTACTTTGCATTGCAGGGCAAAATTATAGATCACAACATGTAAATACTTAGGTTCATTGTACTATGAATATAAAAATAAAGACGGTGTATCAAATGATAATCAAAAACTGAAATGCAAAGAATTGATAGTCTCCTGTGTTGTTGCTCAAGCATTTTTTCCAGTGTTTTCTACTAGGTTTCTACTAGGATGAATGGGAACCCAAATGTAAGTTTTCAAACTGTTGCTTCTTTAAGATTGTCCGTGACAAATATTGTATGTGAATTAAGGCTGACGCTAAGCTTTGGTCCCTGCAGTAGTGCAGCCCATTCTCACTGGGAGTGAGATTACATGTAAGGTGATTAGTGCAGAGCATCCATCATGTAACAGCCAAAATGTTACCTGTCAGAGAAGTGACACAGAATTTGCTTAAACAAACACTAACTAGTGCAGTATGAGCTTAAAGAGAAACAGCTGTTCTACATGTACTTATTCTTGACTCTATAGTCACTAGGAAATGTGACTATGACTACATATACACTACCAGTCAAAAGTTTGGACACACATAGGAATTACCATGTTGTGTTACCATATTTGCACATTGTTTTCTAATGATCAGTTATCCTTTTAAGTTAATACATTTGCATTAGCAAACATAACATGCTTTTGGAAGACAGTACTAATGTTTGCAGAATTTAGGTATGTTTATGTAAATATTCCTTTTAAAAAACAGTTGTTTTCAGCTACAATAGTAATTTACAATATGAACAATGTCTACACATTCATTCTGATGTTATGAAATCTGCTTTTCTTTCACAAACATGCTCATTTCTATGTGTGTCCAAACATTTGACACACTTTGATGACTTTGCACCTCATGAATCTGCTTTTAAAACCAGCAGAGCTGAATCAGCTGTCTTAAGTTTTGTGTTGTTTTCCTCTTCAAATGAAATAAAATGTTAAATGACGACAGCCTTTTCTGTTTTACTTTCCGTACATAAAATATCTGCTCTGATTTCCTGGAGATGGGTCACACAACACTAAGTGAAGAGGATGTAGTGTGGATGCTGTACACCAATAATAACATTGTGTTTTGTAGTTTGATCAGGTGTGCCCACTGCATCTGCTCATGGCTGCTGGAGTTGGAACATTAGGTCCTGATCGAGCGTTTCCTCTTCCTCCTGCCTCAGTAAAGTCGCTTCTCGTGACTACATTTGCAATAAAAACATGTAGGTTATTAAATTTTTTGTGTTATGATAATATTTCTCTACTACAAGTCTTGAATGGAAATGAATAAACAGAAGAATAAGACAGAGGTGTGATAATGCATTGATATACTTACATGGCACAAAAGAGTATCTATTATGATAGCATGGATAAGAAGAGGAGCAGAGAAGACATTTTGATGCTAACTACTAGTAAATTACACTGAATTTGACAGTCAAAGGCTTGTGACGAAGGAATGAATTACAAATGAACCTGCATAATGGCATTTGAAGGATTTGTAGAAAAGAGGAAAAGGTCAGCAGGAGTCTAGGAGCTAAATGTCAAACTTACGAGTGGAGGCCGTGGATTCCTCCCTCCATTTGAGCTGATCTGGTTCTCTTCTCAAACTTCAACTCTCCAGAATACATCATCGACCTATGGTAAAAGACACACTAAACTCATACTAGCCAAAGGTCCTTACACAATAAAACCATATACACACACAAACATGCAGAAACACGATGTCACACATACCGTAAAATGGACAAACTCTTGGCTCCTATGTCTTGACAGCCATGTTGGATGCCAGCAATAAGGTAAGGAACAAACTTATAGATGGAGCCTTTATCTTGTACTGAGCCTGAGACACCTTGAGCCACCTTTACCTTATCTCCCTCACTGGCCACAAACACGCACACAGTGAGAGATAAAACATGCATAATGGCAGCCATGGCTATAAACATTCCAAGAATAAATGATTATATTACAAACAGCCTCTGTAACCCTACACTACCCCACCTGAAGTAGCGTTTCTGACTGTTGTTTTTCTCCATTGCATCCAAGGAGCCCATTCCTCTGTACTTTTTCAGACGCACACCATCTGAAAAGAAATATTCTCCTGGTGCTTCAGTGGTTGCCGCAAGCAACGATCCCATCATCACTGAGGGCGGGCAAATAAGCAAACATTTTAAGTTAAAAGTCAACTTAAAGGTAAAAGAAACATGGTTAAATGACTAGAACTTTAGAACTGACAGTCAGTCATGCTCTCAACCCGTCTGCTTATTCAGCATAGAGCTGACTTCTAAATGATGCTTCTAAAGGCATTTTCTACCTGTGGATGCACCCAAGGCCAGAGCCTTAACCACATGTCCAACAGTCTGAATGCCTCCATCAGCGATTACTGGCACCCCAAAACGTCGGGCATATTCTGCAACTTTGTACACTGCTGTACCTTGCGGCCGTCCACAAGCCATTACTAAAAAAACATTGAGTTTATTCATTCATTCAGTTCATACAATATTTCACATTCCTTGTATGTGTATTTATTGTAAAATAACTAAACTAAAATTTTATATATATATATATATATAATACTTTATATATTTTTTATTTATTCATAGAATTTGTAAAACAAAGTTTTGAAAACTTTGTACATATGCATGACTTGATTAAAAACTGGAGACTGACTCACAGTACTGCACTGTTTATCATACCTTCTTGGGTGATACAAATAGAACCACAACCCATGCCCACCCTCAGGGCATCCACACCAGCATCTATGAGGTTTTTAGCCTGAGCAGCTGTCACTACTAGAGAGAGACAGAGGCACAGAAAAGTATAGACTTATTTAAGTGGGAGTTTTAACCATAAATGCATATGAAAACTCAGAGAAAATAATCTAAGTTCACCGTTTCCTCCAATAACCTGAAGTTCAGGATATTTCTGTTTGATGTAGTTTATCATGTTGATTTGGTACACTGAGTTTCCTTGGGAGGAGTCCTGCAATCCAGATGTGTAAAAGTAAAAGTGAAAAACGTTAATTTTTAATGATTTAATAGAATCATTAATAATGTTACAGCTATTACATTCATCCTAGTATCAAAATACTGATCATTTGTCAGGCTGACAAAATCAAATTACAGTATAACCAAACACTTAATCACTCAAACATCAAAACCTACCAGGACTACCACATCCACCCCAGCCTGCATTAGGAGGTCCAGTCTGTATTTGTCATCTTCCCTGGTACCAATAGCAGCTCCACAGAGAAGCTGCTTGCGAGAATCCTTGGAAGCCAGAGGATAATCTCTGTTCTTCTTCAAATCAGTCCTAGCAATAATGGCGACCAGCTCATCACTATCATTGACTATAGGGAGCTTCCCTAAAAGAGTCATGGTGTGGAATTAGTGGAAGATGATAGAAAAAATACCTAACAACGTGTAGATTAATGTCTAAGTGATGAATGTTTGCTTTATACTACTGCAACTAGTATAAACTTTGAAATATTTACCTTTTTTGCTACGCTGCAATATATCATTAGCCTCTTTCAGGGTGACTCCAGCTGGTGCAACAACTAAATCTTCCCTTTTTGTCATTGCCTGAATAAAGATGAGGTTTGAATGATTAAAACTATGAAAACTACATCATTGTACCACACACAGTTTTAGTCCTGACATTAATGTTCCATGTTCTTGTATACAACAACATAATGAGTTACCTCCTCCAGGGGTCTGTCATAGTCTTTTTCAGACAGAAAGTCTATATCTCTGGAGGTCACTATGCCAACCAGTTTGCTTCCCATTTTGCCAGTCTCTGTAACTGGGATTCCAGAGAAACCATGGTGTATCTTGGCCTCAAACACATCCCCCACTGTGTGTCTAGGGCTCATTACCACTGGGTCTGTAATAAAGCCCTGCTCAAATTTCTGGCAAGAAGAAAAACAGACTTGTTGAGTGTTTAAGAGACTTTAGTGACTATTGTTCTAGGAATAACATCTTATTCTGAAAGAGGAGCTGCAGTGGCAATAAAAACCTTCTTTTTCTCACCTTTACTTTGCGCACCTCATTCGCCTGGAACTCAGCAGTGCAGTTATGATGAATTATTCCAATCCCACCCATCAGCTGAAACCAGCCAATCAGAGACAGAGGAGAACACTAAGTAATAGTCATTGGAACAATCTGTGGAGCAGGAAGATGCTAAACTCAGCACTTAGGTATGGCATATGTGAGGCTGTGTTGTGCTTGGACTCACTGCCATGGCGATAGCCATGGATGACTCTGTGACCGTGTCCATTGGAGATGAAATAAGTGGTGTCTTCAGGGTTATCTTTCTTGTCAGTGCAGAAGTTAGATCCTGAAAATGTGTTGCATTTGGAAACAGAAACATCATATTACAATGTCACACAAGTGCAAATAACTGTAACACAATCTAAAATGTTGTGCTATCATATGTCCTAAATTACTTCAAAGGTGTGTGCATTGATGCCAGGAAAATAAACAACATGAAACTACATTCCCACAAACAGCATCCTCACAGTGTTGCAGTTGCAGCACAAAAGCAACATATTTGTTAGTGAAATGTAAGTTTATTTCTGTTAACCATGTAATGGTTTTAAAAGTCAGTTTAGACAAATGAGGGACTGGCTTGATGAATTCACCTGCTCAGTGATAGTTGACGCTGTTGTGTGTCTGTTTTGAACATATGCTATTCAGTAGTAACCCATGTGGCCTAGGCATGAAATTAATTTAATGTCCCAACAGAGCTTGCAAAGACGAAAACAAAGCAAGTCAAATAAACAACCCTTGGCCAAAGCACCCTTGACTAGTGAACATATCAAAAGAGTTAGGGATTAATTATGAGGATTACAGAAAAAAAAAGTATTTGCTTGTGAGCTATTATCAGAAATAAGAAAAGTCTGCAAACACAGGCATTTTAATAAGGTCAAGAGCAGGAACATGGTTGTTATGATCCCAGTAACTAGTATGCAAACGTTAATGTAAAAACAGAATGAGAGTCACATTAATTACATCATGTTTACTCCTTTGCCAAGAACAAATATATGTTTAAACACTGTGTGTTTTACAGCATGTGATTTATGCTCGTCAGTGTGATGATACTCACCACCTCATCAGAAGTAAAATCTATAAAACCAGGGAGGATTAAGAAATCACTAAAGGGAGAGAAACAACATACACACGTGGACAGAGAGTAGAACATAAACATTACATAAATGTAATTATTCATCAATATTACCAACTCTAACAGTCACAACCATAAACAATGATGATATAATTTAGTGGTGTATCTGAACTGTTTCAAAGCAGCAGTTTTTAAATTTAGCTGACAGCGAGACAACTTAATCTGTCAGCCTTTTAACTCCCTGAAATGTTCTGTATTTATTCTCTGCACACTGATAAATCCTCCATATAGCCTCCATTAAGGAAACTAAACTTGTCATCAACCATTAACACACTGATATGTGCACAGACACACACACACACACACACACACACACAGATATGCAGACACAAACACACACACACACACACTGCTTTTAATGTTCACAGCACCGCTCAGACTCATTCTTGAAAGTAGTACTAATCCCCTATATAAAACCCAAGCACATGTGTCATCACTAATATTTCTAAACAGTTCATGAAACACATCAAACACAACACAATTCTCTGTTTCTGTACGTGCACATGCATAAGCACTATTTGTCCAAATGCATCTGCGTAAGTGTTTCAACAAATGAGTCAGTAAAACATATAGTATCCATTTTAATAAGCAACTCTTACTTGTAAGTCAGTCCGTCGCCAATAGCAAACAGTTGTTGTGCTGTTAAACCATCTTCAGGAACATAACCTGTGCCACCACTGATCAAGTAGTCTGCCATGCTGAAATGGAAAAACACACAAATTCATGTGTCATACAGTTGAATTACTCAGGACAAGTTCT
This sequence comes from Ctenopoma multispine, assembly GCA_034779795.1. Classification (NCBI taxonomy): domain Eukaryota; kingdom Metazoa; phylum Chordata; class Actinopteri; order Anabantiformes; family Anabantidae; genus Ctenopoma; species Ctenopoma multispine. The sequence goes on along the minus strand of JAUYWH010000024.1, from coordinate 11,038,666 downwards.
GAATATGTTTAAATGAATGTGTAAACATATGTGTAAATATATTAAAATGAATGATTATAATTCTTGTTACAAATGTTAAATAGTTTAAAATTTTAACTATTTCAAAGTACTGTAAGTTTCCATCCATTAGTTCCAGTGAATTCCTTTATTGTTGCTAAAATAAAAAAAAAATTGTTTATTCATCCATTTATTTTACGAGGTATTTATCTCTTGTGCATGCTGTGTTTCTTGCTCTCTCGACCTCAGTTTCTTACAAACATGCTGCAGACAGATCCTATTACAAATGTTGGAGCCAAGGCAGGAAATGTTAATGAAAGAAATCTATCCTTGTGAATGGAAACTCCTTCTATACACCTATGACGGCAGTACAGTAGGTAAGAGGATTTGGTTGGCTGCCCAGGTAGCTGTTAAATTGGCTTGTAAAAGCACACAGCCAATGTTACTAGAAAGTGACAACATCTCAGTTGCTGCTAAAGGTACAATCATAAGGCTCTCACAATCACTTCAGAAAAGGTCACAGGCAATGCTACAGCCATGTCCCTGTGGTTAAGGCTATGTGGAGTTGTGAATGTGAGACTGACCTCTCCGGTTCATATCCAGCTTGGATTCGTGTAGCACTGTATCGCTGAGCTGCAGTCTCATGCCCATGTCCATGTTGCAGTGGATGGGCATATGCCCCATAGGGGTGAGGCTGTTCCCCATCTTTGTTCAAGATTCGTGGCCGTGCTGGTTCCATGTCCCCTACAATCCTCCGGTAGTCAATCTGGTAACTGTCCCTTTCCCCATCTCCAAACCGGTCATAACCATAACCCTCCATCTTTGGGAAATCCAGGGCTATGACCTCCACACGGCCCCACCACCTCACACACACATACAGACTCTTCAAGCCCTGACTTGAATTGCTCACACTTTAAATAAACAGTGGCCCCAGAGGCTCTCACTAGACACACGCACAGTTGTGTTCAGTTGTAAGCACTTCTAAACACTTAACGGTTTGAGTGCACATCCACATAACATGTTACACATGTGAATGCAAAATCACCGGTATAAAACTAGTACAAACGCCTGTTTTGTTCCGTTTGGTAAAAAAACAGAAGCAGTCCCTTAAAACAATGGTGCTTGTCCAGAGGAGAGATTATATTCCACTTTTTCAAAACTTGGAGGCCATTAATGCCCTCAGGTAGAGAGGCAGAGTTTTCAGCTAACCCGATGAACTGTACCAAATTTAGAATCCCTTGTATGTTTCCCAACTGGAGGCATGAACAGCCGCTCTGGAGGAAAGTCAGCTCTTGTTTAGGCGGCAGAGACTCATTCCCCTGGAGGCCCAGAAACACAGTGCTGCTTGGTTATCCCTAAGGCTGGGAGCTTCTCTCCACTCCATTCTCCTGGCGCCTGCTGAGCTTAACTCTGTTTCTGACAGTAGCAGACGTCACTCTCCCACAAAGAGGATTGAGAGCATTACTGTAATACAGGATGGGGTGGGGTGAGAAGGGTGTGTAGGGTGGAGTGAGGCAGTAGGACTGAGGAAGAGAAAGATGGGTCAAGATGACACTTGATGAACACAATTTTCCCTCAGAGGATTACCATGGCGTGAAGGTGTGTATGTTTTTGCAGACCTGGTGCCTCAAACAATAGTCAAATCTGAGAATACTTTGAAAATATTTACATGGTTCTATACAGCTTCCTAAAATTATATTTTGTCTTTATCAGCTATTTGTTAGTCCATTAGAAGAAATTATATACAGACAAAAAGTCTTGGTACCCGGGACGCCCTCAACACCATCATCTGCAGGTGACTGACTGACTGCTTGTGACAGTTACTGGGGGATTGAACCAGAAAAGCCTCTTACTCAGTCTCTCTCTCTCTCCTTCTCTCCCTCTCTGGGAGAAACAAGAAAAGCCATTTCTTTATATTACCAACAACAAAAAACATGCCTCTTATAAGCCATAAGCTACAACCCAAGAACACATCACTCTATAAAACAAGAGGACAGAGGGTGGACAGAGAAGTATCCTACTTGATGAAAAAATATATTTATTTAATAAATTATATTCATGGTGTAGTACAACAAGTACAGTAGGTTAACAAGTTACAAATACAAATGAATCAAATACTGTATATTAATCTTTCATAAAACACAAAAGCACAGGAGGAGAAGCAAAAAGGCTCCATTTGCTTTAAAGTTCTCCACCTGAGGGGAAAGAAAGTGAAATTAAAAACTAACATCATAATTCATTTCTAAAATAACTTGTCATAATTAAACAGTGTTTGACTGCTTTAGCAACATTAACTCTCACCGAGTCTTTTCACTAGGCTGAGGTGATCTCTTTCGAGGATGTCGTAGAAGGCTGCTTTGACCGTTACCCCTCCTGGACGAAATGCTCTTTGAAAAAGCTCTCTCATTTTATCCTGGCTTGTTGGTTTACTTTCAATCACTGAGTAGGTTTCACTGTGAACCATGTCTCCAAGCTCGTCTACTATGGCCATTACCTCTGAAACGTTTTGAATTAACTTTGCCCTCATGGCATCAACAAATTTTGCTGTTTCAAAAAGAAGTACATAAAAAACATGATGACATTATAAACATGTTCCTTCATTAATGTTAATGTCATAGATACATGCATGTTTTTTATAACACACAACAAACAATAATGATAATATATTTTATGCTACATTAGCATCAGTCCAATTACAAAAAATACTCACCCTTATCTGTATCACTCATTCTTTTAGTAGGATCACTGACCAAATCCTGTTGGCATGAATTAAAACTGTCTGTCAATATTGTGTATTTATGTTAATCCTTATGCATGTTTTATATAATAGTAGTTACAGACACACATTTGAATAATTGACTCCTGGTTTTGTTTGTTTACTACTTGATCATTGAGATCCTAAGTGGGTCAAAGGTTAAAGTGCATTTCAGATACCTGTGGTGAACTTTTATGTGTGAAGTGATCCACAGTATCATGGGATCTTGACTGTTCTGAAGAACGAAGGAAAGGAAGGAAAAACTGAGAAATATTTTATTGTGAAACGCAGAGAATTATTTATCAACCTAAATTCACTAAGCCCACAGACAGGACTGACCAAACTAACCTGGAGTCAGAGGAGAAAAACCGGGTGAATTCTGTAACAGGGAGAAAAATAAAGAGACAATTAGTGTTTCCCATAACTTATAATCAACTGTAATCAATAATATTTCATGGAAGTTTATAAGTTTGTACCAGTCTTGTCAAGACTTCACTGACAGCATCTCGAATTCCATTCTCATCATATGTTCTCAAGATACCCTTAATGACATCAAGGCAATCTGAAAAGACGTTTTAGAAGACATGTTGCATTTAAATAACAGTGCATGTCTAAGTATAAAAAGTGAATAATGGTAAGATAATGAGGAAGTAATCAGGGACTTCTAAGTAATAATTTAGAATTATGTGTCACTTTACTTGAGGTTACACAACAAGGGTGAGTAATGGTTAAGTCATTAGTAAGTTTGTGCAAGTCAGCATCAGATTCACAAATCAGAATCTACATAGAAATGAGTTTGTATTCTGTTTCAAACATAGTTATGGAATAATCATCAACTACTGACTCATTACATATCTTTGAAGTTCTGTAGTAACTCATCATTATCTATTACATAGTTGTCAGTTCTGAACTAATGAACAACAGCCTATGAAGAAAGTCTTTGTTCCATTTCACAGATACAAAGCTAATTATTATGTACTGATTCATTAGTATAGAACCTCCTGTTTTGTTTTGAAGTGAGACTGTTCCTTATTCCATCCTCTGTAACAAATCATTTTTTTGTGTACAGCATTGTAAAGTGTAATCCAAATAAACACCTTTCAACTTAGGCCTTTCGGAGGGATTCTCATCCCAGCACTTCTTCATCAGTTCAACCAGCTCTTTTAACCCCTCTGCCTTTTTCTGGTCGATTGCCTTCATGTCAGGTCTGTCACCTTGAGGGATCCTCAGTGACACAAGGCTGTAATCAGCTGCTGCAGTGCATAGAGACATCCATCAAAACATGCAAACAAAACTGAGTTTGTGTATATACTGTGATATATGTGAAATATAGATAAACAACACAAGAAACAATATACATACTTTCATAGGGCTCTTTACCAGTAACAATAGACCAGAGAAGGATACCATAGCTAATTAAGAGGAAACAAGAGTTTTTTTAAGGAAAATATCGTAATGTTTGAATTACGAACAACAATATTCCTATATTCCTTATCAGCACTCACATGTTACATACATGTTTACCTGTATACGTCAAAGGCACGAACAGGTTTATATGACACTTCGAAAGCTTCTGGAGGCATGTACTTGTATGAGCCTCCGACATCTCCCGTTGCTTCTCTGTTGCTGTTCAAAGCACTGGTGGAGACCCTAGACAGACCAAAGTCTGCAAGCTACTCAGAAAAAAAGAGACACATAACATTAAAAAGCTCTATATTCTATATAAAGTCATGAGTTTAGGTTCATGACACTCTACCTTGGCGTGAAGGTCATCATCCAGCAGTACATTACTTGGTTTCAGGTCACTGTGCATAAGGTTTTTTGAATGGAGGAAGTTCACGCCTAGAGCCACTTCATGGGCGAAGCGGAAGGCCAGGGGCCATGGTGGAGGTCCTGACAAGTCCTTCTGCAATTTTTGAACAGATCCTTTATGCATGAACTCCATGACTATTCCCTTTTGCATGGGCATTCTTCCTAATGGTGGACATCCCTCAAAAATCCCATAAACCCTCAGTATGAACTGATTGGCAGCCTTGATCATGATGTCAGCCTCTTCTATAAAGGCGCTGCAATGAAGTATACATTCATTGGAAACAGCAAAAGACAAGAGGTAGCAAAAGGCAGAAGTTATTTTACTACTAATGAAAGTATGTCCTCCAGAAAATTAGCAGTTATTTATGAATTTACCCAACATCATCACGTAGTAGCTTAATGGCCACATCAAACTTCCAGTCCTTGTGCCAGGCCTTGTAGACACAACCAAAGCCCCCAGAGCCAACTTCCTCCCATTTCTCCCCCAGGCTTTCAGCACCAACGGGCTCAGCCTTGCAGCTCTGCAGTGCCATCTCCTGCTGAACGCAAGCAGGAAAGGAAAAAGGATTAAAAAATAAAGACAGTTTTTATACTGACATTAGCACGTTTTGCTGCTACTGTGTTGTTATATGCTGGTGTAGTACAACTACATTAATATGAATATGAAAATGCATAGCGGGCTAGGGCTGTTCAGTTTTACTCACGACATGGAAGTCGTGAGAAAAAGTTCGGTTAATAACGCGGATTGTGTGATTTAAAACGCACTACACAGCATAACAGCTACTATTTCAGTTTTCCATATTTCTCTTGTGTCTATTTCTCATTATGTTAGTGAAAATCTGATTTGTACTCACCAAATAACCCCTAACGTGTTGTGTCCACAGAGATCTGACGGTTAGGTGTTGATCTGTGGAAGATGTTTCAGTTTCCTGTTTCTGCCACACTGAGCAGCGGAAGGCGGAGTTTAAACCAAAGAAAACTTAACTTGGGCATTTTCTTACACAGACTTTTCAGACCCCTCCAGCGACTTATTTTCAAAAAAGCGACTAGCGACAAATCTGGCGACTTTTTCTGCCATTACTGGCGACATGTGGCGACATCCGGCGACATCCGTCGTCAGGACACATATAGCTTTCTAATGTTCTCAATGAGCAGCGAGTGCTGCCGTGGGCACCTTGCCTGTCACAAAGCGCTCACAGACGGACAGTCCTCACGCAACAGCCCCTCCCAGCTGTCAGAGCAGGAGATGTTCACCCCTGAGCTTCTAGACTGCAAATGAATTGCGCATGTGCAAAGCCGCCGCTGGCGGTGCAAGATTAAATACCAAACCAAACCAAACAAAGTGCATTAATTAACTCTAGAATAAATAATAAACTGCTACTGCTACAGTCCGCTACTGACAGTACTGTAGGTCACACTTCCTGTTGCACGAGAGAACATGATTTATTACCTAATGGAGGAACTACTTACTTTTTACTTAATTAAAATTAATTAATTAATTTACGTATTAAAACCCTGTTACCCATTTCACTTCCTAGAGTGATAGCGAGCATACACTGCAGGAAAACGTCAAGAAGGACAGTATTTAAAAAACAATTCTGGATGGTTAATGGAGTAATAAAATAAACATTCAGTATTTCTATTCATAGATTGTAAATCTGGTCATTGCTTATCTGTCTCAAATTAAATGTCTGTTAAAATGTTTTTATCTTTCACTGTCATCAAGAAAGTTTTGCAGTGATTGAGATTTCGATTAGTCACTACTAAGTGAGCTGTTACACAGATAATTAACGCATGACCTCTTATTAATAAATTGCAGTAATTTCAAAATCTTTAATTCAATTCAATTCAACTTTATTTATATAGCGCCAATTTACAACATAAGTCATCTCAGGGCTCTTTACCTGAAATATCAAACTTTGTTCTATGCTGTAGCTGCTTTAATCTATTTAATCTATTAAAAATTCAAGTACATGTTCACACAGATGCCCACAAAAAGATGCACATACATTTGTTTATTGTTGGTTTTTTTTTTTGCATTAATAATATTCATCACTTTCATAAATACATGCTTTTCAAGCTTCTTCCTAGTATCTTTTTCTCATCACTCCTCTTTATCCCTCTTTATCATCACGTCGCTTTTCTCCACATGCTATGTCATGCACACACAAGACAAAAGCCATGCCGTGACTGTTTTGCCTAAATTATTCATGTTAAACACTGCTCTGAAAATTACAAAAATCATAGAATATGGTAATACCAGCTGCCAAGATTCTCAATCTAATGTGCAGTATCAAACATGTATACCCCTTTTATTAGGCGAGTAGAGGTAAATTCAGACCCAGATCCCATGCTGCCTTTCTGTTTCAGTCGGCATCGATAGGCGCGGTCTGCTCTCGCTCTCTGCATTTCCAATGCTCTCTCCCCTCCCTCTTCTCCTCCCACCTTCTTTAGCACTCAGTGTATACCTCTCTTACCAGTGGATGCTCTATACACTACATCTCTCCCCTCTTAGCTTCCTTTGCCTCACCTTCTGAAACTACCAATTACACTCTCCTTTACTCGCTTCCCGCTCTGCCCTTGTCTCATGTTGATGATATATGGGGCAGAGAATCTGTTTAAAGAGGAGCTCTCTCTACGCTGGATCCCTCATTGGTGAGGTGAGGTGAGTGTCTGTTTTCCCAATACAGTGGAGGAGTGCTTTAGACTGGGGAGCATCACTGATGCAGGTTACATTCTCTGGAGCAGCGACAGGAACGCCTCAGGAGAAAGCAGATTGAAGCAGACTGAAAACCCACATGTACGCGGTGGATGTGCTTTGTGAGAAGAGCAGACTGAAAAAGGGAGGCAGAAGGCAACAGCAGAGGGAGGGGATCATTTAGCAAGAGGTGCTCGAGTCACTGGGATTTGGGGGAGGTTGATGTGGGGTCTGCAGGGAGTGTTTTAAAAGTGAAAGGAGGAGTGGGGGCGTCTGCCCTGCTCTCAGATCAAAGAACGGAAAGAAGGAGGATTGGTTGGTCGGTCTCTCAATCTGAAGAGACGCCGGGAGACTGAGGAGTCACAGACTCTCCTGAGGCTGTGGCGTTACAGTAAGAGACCAGAGACTGTCTACAACACTGAAAAGCAGAGGGAGGTGGTTAAGGACACAGTCAAAAGTCAAACTGGCTGAAGACCAGTCAAAAGACTTCATCTGGACAGGGGCGATCCTGCATTCTAACTAAATACTCAGAATAAGGGGACGGTGGGCAATAACCAACATTGTCCCTCCAGGAAATTGGTGACATTAATTTTTTGCAAGAATCTACAGGAGGACCCCATCATGGCTGTCCAACTAATTCCTGAATCAGCCGTGTGTATGCTCATGGTGAGTCTTGGAGAGGTATAGTATTGCTGCTGTTTACTGTCTTTGTCTCTTTCTTTCTTTCTTTCTTTCTTTCTCTGCTGTGTTTTTCTCTCATCACTCTCTCCTCGTGGCAAATGCCGATGCAGCCACTAAATCAGAAAGGTGACCTGTCACTGCATTAAAAGGCATATTACTTGTTTGCTCCTCCCCTTTACTACATCTAGTAGTTTGAAACACTTTGATAACTTCCCTAGCAAGGCTCAGAAACTGCTCTGTACAATTAAGATACTCAGAAACTCAAAAAACTCTAGAAATCTTTTGTCTCACTGCTTCACGTGTTCGACTACTGCAGTGGTCAAGTGTAGGAGAAATCCCCAATAGACTGTTGCAGCCATGGGAGTGCAGTGCTGTCTGTGCATGTTAAAGAAAGATGTGGGTAAAATAAAATGCGAGACTGCAGTGCATGTACATAAAGTTACTCAAACGCTATGCTCTCCTTGTGTATGGGAGATCAGCATTTGATCACTTCCCATCTTTAAGACTAATGACTAAATTCAATTAAACATCATAGTTAAAAGAAATTTGTTGCAAGCCATGAAAGAGATTTAAAGGCTTGTTTGCAGGATTTGATTTAAGTTTCGTTAGGTCTGACCTGGTCATTGAGGGCGATGAAACAGCAACATACAACATGCTTAAATCCAATGAACTCCCATTTCCCCTCTGTCCAGCTGCAGTGCAACAATGGCAGTGTGGCTTTGATACACATGTAGAATACAGATAAGGCATGAGTCCCTCTTACAGTATGATAAGCTTTAATGAATTGAATGTCCACCCCTTGTGCAGAGTCACTTTGTATAGGAGTGTGTATTCTGCTCATTCTCATTCTATACTGTTGGCATTCTGCAGTCCCAAGAGGAGTCATGCATCGCTGCACTACCTGCTATCTCCACCTGTCATGGCTGTCTGTTACTATGGCAATAGGCCATGCACCCCACTCAAGGGGGGAGGCATTAGAGGCAGCATTAAATGCAAGGTGGGCGAAGAGTGAAAGAGATGATGGACAGGGCCACAAGAGAAAAGTGAAAAGGAAGTGTAGGTGATGATAGCAGGAGTGAATTAGAAAAAAAGGAGAAAGTAATGTGGACTTTTGTTTCAGCACATTACAACAAATCACCTGTCACCTTTAGGGTTGTTCCCACCGAAACGCCTTCAAATCTTTGTTTTTGTTTTTTTATGCTTTGCATGGTGTGGATATCTCGGCGGGCTCATCTGCTGAGCATCATCATTTCTGGCAGACAGGTTGTGTCCCTTGACTCCATTTTATTCTGAATGTGTATAAATTAACATTAGCATATGGAGTGTTTCTTTACAAGTGAACTTAGCGTCATTGCTGCCATAAAATGCCCTGTTGCCATGTCATCTCAGCTCACACAGGAAAGATGGCTTATTGTCACAACATTTGACTGTTACTGTTCCCTTTATGATTAGAAACCAACATCTATACAATTTTTCCACTATTCAGAAGCACTTCAGTTTTGCCAGTGAGCAACCGTCTGGTATTTTCTTTAGCGTATTTGTTTTGTATTCATGCTTTACAAACTCACCAAGGCTCAGGAATAACATGACTTTAATATGTTCTGTGGTGATTTTTCCTTTAAATACACAATGAACAATATTGACATCAGATAATTTGTTTCACAGCTCAGTGATTTGTTCACAAAACCCATGGCATTTGTATTCACGCTGACATGTTCAGAGCCTGAACCTATCTTAATTATTAATGGGAGATTATACATCGTATGTGTGGGTGTGTGTCTGTGTATGAGATTAATATTGATCATTTTTTCATGTCTCTGTGTGTATTAATATTTCAGGTGAATAAGTGATTATCTCCTGCAGTAATTAAAGGAACTGCTTTAAATAACTTCTCACCAAACTCAAGCACTTAAGCAAAGTGACCTTTTGCAGAAACCTCAAACAGGAAAAATGACATTTTCTTATTTGTGTCAGGCTTTTGTTGTGACCGACACAGATAAATAAATACAGTAAAATGTGTTTTACGTTTCCTTTGGGTTGTGTTGGTCTGGAACTAATGTGATTGGCCCAGACTACCTCAGCTATAAAACCAAATGCTCTCATGTCTGTCGTAGAGAGTGGGCCAAGAGGGGGAGACTATTTTATAAGACCTATGGTCAGTATATTATTATGGATGGATTAGAGTAGTAAAATATTATGACTGGAGGAAGAAGACTGGAGAAATTAATGAATGAGTCATGTGGGAATGATGTTCTTTTTTAACATGCACTTGATTTTCATGGTTTAATTATATACAGGGACATTTAAGATATGTTGGTGTACATCTACTGTATCTGCATGAGCAGACTCTCTCTGTCTCTCTGCCTGGTCTAATGGTCTTATGTTTTAGAGAGATCAATAACTAGTCGGTCTCCAGCTAAGACACACAGAGACATGCTGTCATCTGATATTGGAACAGATCGCGAACTAGATGCTATCATTTGACCTCAATGGGGACAATAGCTTTACTGCTACGATCTTTATCACAAGAATGTGATATGTTTCCTAGCTTAAGCCTCCTCCTGCAGTAAAATGGAACGAGTGACTATAGTGTATATTTTTATCCCATGTTGTATTGTTACATAGCAAATTCCTCCCTTTGTGGGGACACAACCTAATGTGTGTGCTCGTGATTCTATATAGTCTTACTTTACTTCACTATACTATACTATACTATACTATACTATCTGTCTTTGTTACCACAATTATTACTGAGCTGATTAGCTTGACTTGAGCTCAGAGAATGATTACAGGAGGTGACAACAACAGCAGTGATTACAGACTAAATCTAACAACATCTCAGGCTCCATTCTGAAGGTTTAGGTTTTTAATGCAGCTAATTCAGGATTTATCATAAATTCAACACATGCTTCTAAAGTGTCACATGGGATGTCAAAAATGGGAACACATTTTATCTCAGTGTTCTGCTCTAGCTAATCTTTTTTTCTCTGTCAGGGCAATTGTCTTTTTCCATATTCAGGGGCAGTTGATCTGTGTGAATTTTACTATCTGGGCCCTGCAAATACAGCTGAGAGAAAGCAGGTCAAGTTAGTATCTTGACACACAGAAAAACTAAGTGGATTATCTTCATATTGCTGCAGGGTGCTGCTCTGCATACACTGCGGATCTTCAATGTTCCTCGGCTTTCCAGCCCCTTCCATGTAAGACGTCTTTTTTGCCTGCATAAAAGACATTCTGGCATGGTAGATGACATCATGGCACACCTGCCAAAGTAATTATCACATCTATAAAGCCGTTAGTGTGTGGCTCTCACTTTACCCTGTGTGAAGTCATGTTGATAACCTCATAATGGAAGTGTTACTTAACCCAGCAAGCACCCGGCTGTGAACTTGTAACTACAGAAAAAGAGAGGCAACTCCACAATGCAGACCTCACATTGCCCTTCATGTTGGCATCCATGTCTCTTCATTACTGTCCTTCATTCAATTATCCTGTCACTGAGGATGGAGACCAGATGAGTCAGTGTGATCAAGCCAGATGATTCATTCAGCACTAATCAAATCACTGCTCAGTGACGTGATGTTCTCAGTGTGTGTATGTGTGACTTAATTGACTTGGGCATTAGCTTTATAAAATGAATACCCATAAACACTTGGAATATCCATATATTAGTCGAAAGCAATAAAACGTATTGTTCATTTTTACTGATCATTTTTCTTGATTTTATATTACTTTTGCATTTTCCATTTCTCATCTGATGTCCTCTACGACATAATGTACAAATTGAGATGGGTTGAACAATATGGGGGAGGGTGAGCAGAGTGACATCATACTAAGTTAAATTGAGTACTGCCCTGTAACAATGGCTTAGTTCATGTAAATGATTGTATGTATATAAAAATAATTTTTGTACTTTTGGTACACCCGGATCAAGCATAGATTATTGGAGAAAGTGACATCTCATTACCTTTGTTTCTTTTAAATCTACTTGCAATCCACAACAAGGTGCAGGAAAACAATCCATAAACATCACAGATACACAAACACACACCTTCATATTATGTCCTGCTCTAAAAGTAATCTCTCTGTTCTCCTGCCTCTTACAGTTGATTAGTAATAATGAGGAACACAGACACAGATGGCATTTCATGATAGTTGTGGTTTTACTGCTCTTCTCTCCTGTACAACTCTAATATTATTTCACCTCTTGCTCTATTCTTCTTTTTTTACTGTTGCAGTGTTAGTTTCCCATAGTTGTTTTAAAAAAAATGACAACAATGACAATACATTTACAGTTCATCATTTCCTTAATACTGCAGTCTGACTGCAGAACGGTCATGCCTGAGTGAGGGTAGGACCTGGTACTGCTGATCTCAGCAAACTAAAGCTCTGGAGTTGCTGCAGGGTGAAAGAAACACATTTATTTTACATCAGAAAACCTTTTACACACCTAACCATGCGAGTTGTGTTCAGTGTACAATTATCTTTTTTTACACTGAACTAATGGAGTGGACCCTTGTTGTCTGATATGCAGAGGAGTATTATTACATGTAAAATAGTAAAGCTTGTGATATAAGGCATCCTACATCCAACATTTGGAATGTTGCTCTTGGCAAAGTCATTACATTGATTTTGGATGTATGTTTGTTTTTTATTGCCTCCTGCAGTGTTGCTGTGTATGTCCCTGTAAGACTTGATGTATGGGTTAGGCAGGGATGTCACCAGGAATGAAAGACAAGGGAAACTCAGCCCCCAGGGTTGTAGGAAGGTCCATTGATAGTTCTCTATGCAACTGAAGACAGAAGACAACACAATGGTGCATTGCAATCATTAGTTTATTTACTAGTAGTTTAATAATTAATTATTATGATATTCTGTCAAATACAAAAAGAAAGATGGACAGCTGCAGCTGAACTGAGCCCCAGTTACTCACTACTTGAGTAGTCTTTTCATCAAGTACTTTTTTACTCTTACTTGAGTAATTTTTTTGGATGACTACTTTTTACTTCTACTTGAGTAATATTATTGTGAAGTAACGCTTCTCTTATTTAAGTACAATTTTTTGCTTCTCTACCCCTCCTCATGGCTCCTCACCCCTCTGGTGAGGAGCCATGAGCAGCGGTTCTCACCTCTCATCACATGCATAAATGTATAAGGGTTTGTGTGTGTGTGTGTGTGTGTGTGTGTGTGTGTGTGTGTGTGTGTGTGTGTGTGTGTGTGTTAGACCACAGCATACCATTAAATCATCTAAGCTGTTTACACTGCAGCCTGTTTAGGAGCTATTGATGAGCTGCAGAGGTGAAAAGCTCCCAATTCTAATTGACTTCACCGGAGTGTCTGCTCACTCAGCTGTGGTCATTTGTGAGTGAAGAAGGCCTCAGATGTAAATATCTTTGCAGTTTGTGTGTTTGTGTGCATGCAGTGCATCCTCCCCTGCATGTTAATGTATGCGGCAGGCTCAGCGGAGTGTGACAGCGTTCAGGGTGCGTCTAGCTTGTGTAGGTGGTATGTGGAAGGGGTTAATATATCAGCCATTAATGAACAGAACTTTATCTAGCATGTGTTCCCTGGCAGATGTTCATCAAAGTCTGCCAGTGTATCCCCGTGCTCTGTCACTGCCTTCATCCTGATGTTTATTAGACGTCCTGATGTTTACCAGAGCCATCCATGTCTGCTGTGGCTACCTCTGAAGGTACACTGACGTGCACTGAAATTGCTCATACAAGACAAGGTTAGCTAATTATGTGATTCTCGGCTCGATGCGGTGTATGAGTTGTGCATAAACACAGGCTGACGAGTGCTTGCATTCATTTTAAGATACTGACTTGATTTAACTTAAAGAAAGATCGGCATCTTGCTTTCCTTCTCACCCACACACATCCCTTATACTCACACATGATCTACTATATGGTGCAGTCAAACCATGCTTTGAGAAGAAATAAAAATTGTGAAAATCTTGCAGCAGCTTTAAGAGATTCTCTCCTCATTGCAGTTGTCTGGAGACAAGCGCACATATAACATTTATCTGACAGTTGTCCCCTTTAGAAGGTCAAGCTGCCGTGGAAATAAACCTTTCAGGTTAGATAAATGAGGGGCTTCTGCGCGTTGTCACAGCATCACAACACAATAAGCTCAGTGTATTCTAGTTTAATCAATCATATAAAGAATCTGAGGCGAGGTCTGGCTATGCTAGGTGCACTGCCTTTACCAGCAGAGGAGGAGGGCAGTAAGTATACTGTCCACTTCTTTTTGTTCTGTTGCGACACAGACTGTGAAGAAATATGCCAGTTTACTAAAAATCCAATGGGAGGTACGATGGTCTAGGTTGAGGTGTGATATTGTGCTGCATGCAGTTTTAATGTAATGAACACATAAATTATTTTCCAGGGCAATGGCAGTGTCACGTCTGCAAGATGCTACCTGTCATATGTGCCAGGATGCATGTTTAAAGGAGGGGCAGCAGGGTGGCATAGGAGGCGGGGAGTAGCATAGGCACCAGGCGGTCTGATTGGCTTGCCATCTGTCTCTGGGACCGAGCAGATGTCTGAGTAGAAAGACCAATCCCTGTTTGGTTCCCTTTCTCTCTCTTTGCTTGAGTGTGTCTGTAGCTGTTAATATAATTGCTTGTGTGTGTATATTTCTGTGTGCATGCTTGTGATGTTTCACACTCTAGTTGACACTGGTCCCAGTGGAGCTGACTGTCTTCCAAATTAAGTGAGTTAACAGGTCATTGTCACAATGAAGAGCTAACCTGCTAGCAGCACTTACAGGCTAATCAGGTGACTTTTTTTTAACTAAACAGGAGATTTGTAGCTATAACCTTATATTAAGAATGAAAATGAGAAATAGAGTACGGTGCTTTGTTTTAATCCCTCTCCCATCTGGGTTCTCCTGTCCATCAGGATTAACTTGGAGTCACTAACATTAGCCTGTTTTAATTATAATTGACAAAAGTGCAACCAAGCATGAATTTCTGACATACAGCACACAGTGAAGCAGTAAAGAAGAATCAGAGCACAATATTGCATTTATAGAATTTCATGTACAGAATAATTCACATTAAATATAGTGATAAAATAATAGCAATTGTGTCATTGTTATTTTGTATCATTTATTATTATTTAGTTCATTTGGCCCCTTGATGAACACCATAAATGTGGAGTTCTGCTTGGATGACAAGTATTTCTTGCATTAGGAAATGATACTAGTGTTGATTGACCTGCTGTTTCCATTTAACTGTATCCTCCTGTTAGCAAAACAGGATGTTGACGTTGCTGAAATCTGTTGCAAGGTTTTTGAGAAGTGGGACTTGTATGACTTATATTGAGAAACAACTGCAGTTCAAGACCAGGGTTACAATTTAACTGTGGATTTAGTCGACTCTCCTTTCTCACATTGAGGGAAAATAACAAAAATAACAACACCACCAAGACTTTTTATTGACGCTTATTCCATGTTCAGATTAGCCCTGCAAAGCATCTGCCAAAAACACAAGGATTGCTTCAGGGACTGAATCACTGAATCACCCTGAATCGAAAAGTTGAAAAATTCACATTTTAATATACAGTATTTTCAGGGTCTGGAAGACATTTGTGTTTTAATGGCAAAAAGTAACTATTCAAAGTAACTTCTCAAAGTGAGAATTGCAGCAAATCGTAATTACATACAGGTATATAAAAGAGTAAAAGCAGCCTATAAACCATGGTGAATGAAAAAACCTTGCACATGTACTGACCAGAAGTGAACTCACGATGGCAGAGCTGGACACATTTAATATAACAAATAACAGGGCATTGGATTTTAGTAAAGAACATTATAAAATCTTCCCAGTGATTTTCTTTAAATATGCCCTCGTATTAAAGAACATAACATCTACAAAATTAGATAATGTGCATTGCATCTGCTCCAGCTCAGAGACTGACTTGCAGCATTGTTGGGTCTCCCATGTGCACAGACAAAAGTGTAACCTTGGTTGTCCTAGCAGCAGTTTTCTTTCTGCAAAAAAATAAAAATGTCTTTGTCACTCTTTTTATTACTTAGCACAAAAGTTAATAAAATAACTCATGCTTAATTACGCCTAAGTTACTAAAAGCATGTGATTTATGATATATATTTTACAAAACAAGAGAAATTTCTCTGCAAATAAATAAGTTTCTTTCCTCCCTATCTGGGACGTGACACTGAAACAATTATTCTCCCTTGTTGCTTGCTTTGTACCTTACTTGTAAGTGGCTTTGGATAAAAGCATTAGACAAATGTGATGTAAATGTAAAAAGGACATTCAAGTTCATTTACTATTGTAAGTAGGATGTAGACAAAATATCAGGTGAAACAAATAAAAACCTAAATAATTTGGGTTTAGTAAGTAAAATCTGCGTTTGTTATATGTTTATGATAACTGAAGTGCATGACTGTTGGATGGTTGTCTGTCAGTAGGAATTTTTTTTTTTCTTTTAGAGGTTTTAAATAAGAACGTGGTTTGACTTTCTAAACATTATAGCAGAACTGCTACTCACACTTTACAGATGGTTTACCACAGAGCAGCAGCGAAGGGGAAATTATGAGCAAGCAGGACACAACAGGAGAAAGTTCTAATTTCTCCTCTCTACCTCTAGAGGGAGATAAAGACTCTTGAATCAGATCCAAGTAATATTTTCCAGTTAGAAGAAGAGTTACTTGCTTAATTGTGCTTTTAATGATGTTCTAAGTTATTTGCAGATGTCAGGTGGTGTAGCTTTTTACAAAAGATGTTCTGACTTGTACAGTCGGTTGCTTAGCTGAAATGTGAAACCCCTGCAGTTATGAGCAGGTTCATGGAGCAGGAAGGTTAGATGTTTCTCCTCAGAGAGTTACTGTAAATAGTCCCCATGAGACATTTAACATTTATACACACACATAAACACCAGATAAAAGCACTTCTTTATTGGCACTGTTACAGGAAGTACTTTACTGCAGTTATTGCAGTTGTTCTAATAGGCTGACAAGCTGATATCACTGACTGATATCAGCAGCTAATTTTGAGCATTACAAGACCTTAGCCACACTAATCCCCTACGTAATGCATAATATATTACCCAGCAGACACACATCAGGAGGAAGCCATATAAGTATTGCTTCATATCATATCAAAGCTTATGCACACGTTTTTACTAAGTAATTCATGTAAAATCCAAATACTCATTCTGTGTTATCAAGTCATCTATAGATGCCACATGTACGCTATATAATTTACATGTTCATTTTCCTCGATGGTTCCAGAAGACATTTTGTGATACCCATAAATACAAAAAGCACATTTCCTTTACTTCTGCTGTAAAAACATTAAAATTTAAACATGTATTTCCTAGTATGCAGTTTAATATCCATGTAAATGCACACACTATTGTGCCTTCAAGAACAGTGGCATTTGCAGAAAAAGAATTATTAAAAAGATCATTAACATTGCTTGCCATACTCTTCTGTTTGACTATCAGTGAAAATCACTTACCATCAATATCATTCTCTCACCAGCTTTGAATTTTATCAGATTTTTTATCACATCCTTTAACAGAAGAGTAATTTCACTCCAAGATATCCTGTTGGTATCTTCACAGCACCTTAATGCATGACGCATGTTGTCGCTACAGACTCTCAGGCAATTATTCAAAGTTTCAAGACAACAAAGAATGTGATAAATCAAAAATTTAAAAATGCTTTACTCTATTAATTTTCCAGTAAGTGTTCCAGATCTTATCAATTTGGAGATAGAAATCTGAGCTGAGTGTTATCATCATATATCCAATTATTGTAGTTTCCCTGCATTTTTGATTTTTACATTATTCATGAGATTTAGCAAAGGTCAACTTTTGGCAAACATGCTAATAATCTACTGCATCAGAACACAGTTTGCCTATGGAGGTCACATTTTATTTCTTAGAAACAGCAGCATGTTTTGTTTGAGGCACTAGAGGGCAGTGTATGAAAATACATCAGGACTGGTCCATGCAATAGTAAATGTCTCACCATGCTTTGGGCAAGTGTGTAAGGATACAGCCTGTGTCAGAAATACATAAAGAGGCCTGAAAATAACATCAGTATGCTAAACATGCAAAGCCAGGACTGTGTGAATAAGAGTAGTTTTTTTATGAGCTGGGCTACGAGTGATGACGCATGACTGTAGATGAAGAATTTGAAAATGAGCAGCGAAGATTGTGACGATGTAAAAAAAAAACATAAAATGTAGCTGTAGTTAACTCTCCACCATGCTGTCACTGTCTGCGTGTCTCTCTTTCTGTCTCTATAAGGCTCTGTGAGCTGTCTGCAGAGAATGCTGGTTGCCCCTGACAACAGTTGCTAGGAAACCATTATGGAGTGACTTCATAGCATCAGGCACGCTTATACCATGGCTCACGATGAATAAAACCAATTCACTTATCCTTCTCACACAAATATGCATTTAAATAGGGGTAAAATACTTTATGGTGCTAATATCAATACATCAGTGAGCATATGTGTAGTGAGTAGAAAGTGTTAGAAAGTGCAAATATATCATGATTTATATTTAGCAGAAGCTCTAAACCTGCTATAACATTTGTTGTGCAAGAAAAGTGAATGTCTTCTCTTTAATTTGACTTAAACAACATATTTAAATCTGTGGAACCACAAAGACTGTTTGACACATAAAAGTTATGGAAATGAGATTGATTAAATATTCTTTCTCTCTCTTATTCTTTCTCTCTGTTCCTGCTATTCTCCTTTGCCCACTCTCTCTCAATCCATTATGTCCTTCTCCTACAAAACCCTGCTCACATTACCCTCTCCCATCCATCTTCCTCCCTCTCTAATTCTCTGCCTCTCTGCGGTTGTGAGATAAGATGTTCCTCCCTCTGAGCTGCAGTGAGGTGTGAGAGAAGAGAGGTTTTCCCTTTAACTACCTCCAGGACTGCAGGCCAATGACGGCAGCCGCACATAGCAAGTGTATATGTCTGCTCATATTAGTGAAGGACATGTGTGTTTTTGTATGTGTGTGCATTGGTGTATCAATGTGCATGTGCAGCATGTTTCCCAGGATTGCTGTTTAATGAACTTTAGAAACTGTTAGATTGGATGTCAGAGAAATTCCCTCTGGCAACAATCAGACCGACTCTCTTAAACATGGCCAGGACCCTTGGCTCTAGGAATGTTTCACACTCTAATATATCACAGTAAATCTCAACCTTGGCCCCGAGTCCTACAACAAGTCGCAGTAACCCATTGCGCTAAAATCTTGTTGAAAGCTGTTGGAAGAGGCATAACCCTCTCTCAGTCTTCAGATGTACAGTAAGTGTGTGAGTATTTAAGGCAACTGCCTGAATAATACCTGGATTAACCCATCTGCAGTACTGCAGCTTACATAAAGTCTCCACCAGGAATGAGGATTTCAAATATATTTAACAATGATAATGTTGTTAATTGATTTATACTGTAATTAGCACTCTTCTTGGCTTACTACACTTATCTCAGAGATACATACCCTACCAAATAGATCTGTCAGTATTAATTTCCTGAATTGCTCTTTTGCCTTTGCAAATGTAAATCTAATCTGGGTACTGAAATGAAATGTGGTAAGAGAGACTCTTGATAATGTCCACATCATCTCACACCTCAAAACAAGACAAAGCATGAGTTATTTTTCCATTTCAGGACAGTGAAACACGGATGCCGCCAACCGAAATTCGCACCCAAACATAACAACCTGCAACAGCAGGTTCCAGTCATCAGACCACCCACAATATTGACAGTAATTGTTAACAGGCACACATCTTGTTTCACCAACTCCCACCTGAGTCAGTGCTTATGTCCTGTGTAGAGAACAAGTCCCAGTCTAGTGTATGAGAGTCAGCAGCAGTTCCCCTCTAGTGGCACTAATTTAGCTGTAATGCTGTGACAGGTTTGAACATTGGCTTATCGGACCATCGATTCTCAGTTCGACACCTGGGCTCACACAGTTGAATACTGATGAATATGACTTCTTTTACTTCCTCTCTTTCTGTCTCTGTGTCTGTGTTATTCTCTGCCATGAGGCTGCCAACCTGCTTTTGTTCAATTTGGTCACCTGTGTTACTGGACCAGGTAGGTTTTGATACAATATTGACACAGAAATGGAAATTCCCAGGATGAAATTCTATTATTATATATCAAAAAGCTAACAAAATAAGCAGGCTAAATAAACAGTGGAGTATTGGAACAGCCAATATGGCAGATGGGACAACAGATTAAAAGACAGAAAGACATCAGGTTGAAGCATGGAATTGGAGAAGGTCTAAAAGAAGGAAGACAACTTCTAATACTCCTTTTCTTTTTCTTCTTGTGATGTAGTTTAATTGATAATCATTGCAATTAATTACTGTGTCCCCGTGAAGTTACAGTCTGTTTACCAGCGACTAATTACCTCAGCCCATTGCATGTCTGCTTTTTGCAGTGTAATTGCTGTTCTCAGTAGAAACACAAACAGCCAGAGAAAATTACACACCATTTTCACATTTGTCCATGATGTGGCCTTCGTATACTGTACAGTACATACTCGTCAGGATGTATTGTAGCAAGAATGAAATTCTGCAGAACACAGAAATCAAAGAGATAAACTTGAACCACAGAAGTGATAAACCAAGGCGCTCTGACTAAGGTGTGTCACATCTGTGATGTAAAAACTCACAGGGGATTCATTTTGGGGTGCAGCTGGGATGAGAGGGAGATGATTTGGGAGGGGTGAGGGGAGTGGGAGAAGGGGGATGGGGAGAAGGAGTTGAAAGGGGGGGGAGGGTTTAAGGCCAGTGTGCAGTATATTGCAGTGTGTAGTGCACAGTGTGGCATTATGCTCTGATTTTAATGGCTATCAGCCCCCATAAACCAACTACCCATTCTCTTCTTTATGTATGGCTATGTGCACATTTAATAGTGTCTGCATTGGGTTGGGTTGGGGGAAGGGACATGTGTTTGGTGTATGTGTATGGATGTTGTATTCACTGACAGGTTAACATTAACTGTCAGCAGCAATGTGTCATGGTGGTGTATGGGGCTCTATGCTAATAACAGTTGCCAGACACATGAGCATCCAGCTTGGTGTAGAAAAAAGTATGTTTTCAATCACTCTTATACAGTATATCTATCCTGTCAGAAATCCTACCCTGACAAAAAAGATTACACATAGGCCAAACTGCCATATACCATAACAATATATTCTTTGAGTCAGATTTAAACAAACTAAAACTAATTCAAAAAATGGAACTAATGAAGTGTTATTTGGTGAAAAACTAAAAAATGCATTATGGGAATTGTGAGGGTAAAGGTGCTGTAAGTGCTCATAGCGTATAGGTCACTGCCTCAGTTTAACCACTGCTCTGAGGTCAGCTGAGTAATGAGATTCAAACTCTACCCACAGCCTCCCTATAGAGACCTCTGAGAACATATCCAAATTTTACATCATCAATATGTTTGTGTGTGTGTGTGTGTGTGTGTGTGTGAATGTTCTCCTATGAGAAATATCCTGTTTAAATATGATTTATAAATTAAATACATGACTATGAAACCTGTTCATGGTGCGCCATTTTAATTAGATGTTAATTAGCTCAGTGATTATGAATACTGCGTCAAGTTTCACATTGCAGGCTCATGAATAGTGTTTGTGTTTGTAGCATGTATTCATGTTTGTGATCATCTGTCCCTGTATTTTCTATCCAATTAAAAGGAAGATACAAAATCTTGATGCTTTATACATTAAGGTTTGTATTTAAAAAACACAGTTTGACACTAGTTTATCTGCATTTGTGCACACATCCTTACATAAGGCCAGTGTAGCACTGTCACCTGCAGCTTTAATGTTATTGATTTTTCCACACATTGTTGTGCTGCGATGTCTCTGTCGTCCCATCCAGCCAACGATCAATGCTGTTGTGCGGGTTCCAGCCTTTTTGCTTTTTCATCGGTGAAATCGTTTATGGGACAGTGTAACAGTCACCATACATTTACAGCTTGTCAGCACTCACTTGTCAAAGGGCAGCCAATCACCAGCAGACATTTATATTACAATATTTGCTGTTTTATTAGACAGATCAATGGTCATGGTCAACTTGTTAAGCAAGCTGGCACTACATTTTTAACTATGGAACTACGAACTTTGCTGTTGTTTTTGTAATTTCACATAAGAAAGGTCACTACTGTCACAAGTTACTAGTGATATGACATGATAATCACTAATTACTAACAGTATAGTAATCAAGATCTGTGGACATGTTCCATGGTTGTTATACTGTGTACAAAAGCTAATGAGACAGACTTTGTGGTTCATTTTAATGTTTTTGTGACTATCTGGGTCAGCGTAGAGATGTCAGTCTAAAAATAAAGAGAGAAGGAGAAAGAGGGAGAGAGAGAGCGCTGCACTGTCATGCCGTTCAGACAGAAAAGCTTGTTGGAGTGGGTAGACAGCCACTTGAATCACTATCCTCTCACTACATCCTACCAGTGCAACTGAGAAAAAGCAACAGGCACAGGAATGCACCAATATTATTTTTTATTTTCTGTTTTTAATGGCTTCTCTGTAGCAGTGGACATTGTTGCCATGGCAGCGGTGAGATGCAACTCAGAGCAGGGGTGATGATTTGTCTGTGTTTTCCTCCACTTATAAGGAGGAACGTTAACACACATCTAACACAAACACACACAAATATGCCTACCCAGTGGCACTGGGCATTATCCTTCATTCCTCAGTATGTCTTTAATGGAAAGACAAAAAACAACCCAAAAATTCTGAATGATATGGCTTCCAGCTGCAATAACACCTGTCTACAATTTTTTTAGATGCTATGCATTATATATGGTTCATATGTAGTCATGTAAGTGTGGGTGTGTGTGGCCAGGAGGAACAGGGTTTATGCGAGTGTGTGAGTTTGGGAGGGTGAGTCACGCCTTGTCTATTAAGAGAATCGAGGGTGATCAGGTTGCTAGGCAATTAAGAGCCACTATTGTCTAGAGGGACAATAGTGGCCCCAAGAGTGCCCTCTCTTCTCTTTCTCTGTGTCTTTCTGTTTCAATTGCACACACACACACACACACACACACACACACATAAGCACACACAGACTA
The DNA here is from genome assembly GCA_034779795.1 of Ctenopoma multispine. Lineage (NCBI taxonomy): Eukaryota > Metazoa > Chordata > Actinopteri > Anabantiformes > Anabantidae > Ctenopoma > Ctenopoma multispine. The sequence continues at coordinate 11,015,624 of JAUYWH010000024.1, read as the reverse complement.
AATGTACATTTTGTCTGACCCCCCCCACACACACACACACCCCCAGCTTGGGGCTTTGGCGGGAACAAGGAGATGACAGTGAGCGAAGACCAAAAAAGAAGCATTATTGGAGGCTGAGAGGGTGAGAAAGGACAGAGGGAGAGAGAGGAGAGTGCAAGGGAGAGCACTAGCACGAGAGCGGTACCATAAAAAAAAAGACCTGCAATCATTTGCCACATTGAAGGGAACAAATGTAGCTGGAGGCAGTGAGGGAGAGTGAGGGAGAAGGGGACAGGCAGTGAGAGAGAGGGAGAACGAGAAGGCGAGGACAGAGAAGAGGGAGAGAGAGCGAGACACCTTCCATTGTATATTAAAACCACAGTGCTTTGTAGAGGAGCATCACACACCAACTGACAGGTCGGTTGAAGGAGGAGAAGCATTGGGAGTTTGGCACTGCTCTCTCTCCGCCTGCTTCCCACTGTGTGTGTGTGGCTGTGTGTCATAGACACACACACAGATTCACACAGGCTCTCTCTGTGTGCCTGTCAGTGCACTGGGCTCTCTGGATTTTGTAGGGGAGCTGTGCTGTAGAGGAGATGTTCGCTCTGAGGATGAGACAGCGTTTCTAACAGGATCTATTTACGGACTAGGATAATACACTGACACAGCTGAGGGGACCCGAGCCCACCAGAACCAACTGAATCAGCCATGGAGGGACTGCTGTCTCCAATGAGGACGCGGGTAGGTTACCATTGGGATTGTAGAGCATCTCAACTGCTGCTTTCTCCACAGGAATCACCAGAATGGCATATAGGGAGATAGCGTGTCTTGCAAGCTGCTGGAGTGCTGAAATGAATCAGTCCACGCCACGGTCGCCGTGGTGATGCTAGATCTCGAACTGAGAAGTTTCTGAGCTGCCGGCGTTGCTAGGGGTGATATGCAGAATGCTGGGAGAGTGTGACAGACATAGCTGTTCTTAGATGTTATATAAACCTGCAGAAAACTGAAGAGCTTCAGTTTGCATGCAGTGTGTGTGTGTGTGTGTGTGTGTGTGTGTGTGTGCACTGATAAGGGGTGGCTTTTAAAGAATGACTCAGTGTTTCACAGTGGTGCCTATCTCCCTTCTGTACAAACCACTGGTCTTCTGATTTAGACTGGAGAAATGAGGAGTGGAGAAAGATGTGCAAGGGAGGAACTGGCTTCACTTTGTGCAGTGAATTGGGTGAATGTCTGAAAGTGACAATTCACTGTTTCTTCTTGTTATACATGACCTTCTGTGTTAACATAGCTCTTAGGTTAATGTCTCAAAGTACGTACACTGTGCTCAGCATCTCTGTGACAGTGATTGTCTGTGTCTGCACCGCCCAGAAAAGGCTAATAAAAGAAGAAAATTATGTGTCTGCGCTTTTTTTTTTGGAGAATGCATGTTACTGTCAGAACACACTAGGTTTTTTGTCTGTGTCCATGTACCCACATGTGACATCCAGTACAATTGCGTGGACATTAATGAACACTGAGAGGTGTCTTCTTGCTTGTTGGGATTTTTTATAAAAAGCTGGAAATGCCCTTTCAAGATGTACAGTGTTTGACTGAGATCTACTGTGTGTAATGTGAGTTAGGGAAGCACTTTAATATAGAAGCTGTAATGGAATTATTAATATTCATAAAGAAATTAGTGCATTTTCGGAAGAAGAGAGGAGACTGATTTACAGTTACAACCATAATCAGAGAATGTTAGATGGTGTATGAAATAATAATAAAATAATATTCTTTTCGCAGTTTTTAGTCTCTCTTCTTTTCTTTCCAATCCTCCCCAAGAGGACAGATATGATTTAGCAGCCCGGCTACATTCTTCACTTCCTCCTCTTTATTTTGTTACCACTGGTACAAACCTCTGCAACCAAAAATCTTAGTACATCCTCCACACAAGCTTTGACTTGTGATGGTGCTGAAAGGGTTAATCTACTGGGATGACCTGATGGTGTTGTCACACATGAGTACACCCGTCTGCTCACCTGTCCTCCCTCACTTTCCTCCCTCCTTCCTTTCTCTCTTCTTCATTTCATTGTAATTTTGGCCATTTCCCCTCTTGTGCAGCATGAGCCATACTTTTCTTTTAGTATTAAGCCAACAGTGTCTGTGTCTTTCTCACTTCTCTGTTCTGTTTGTTTGCCCACCTGCCCATCTGTCTGTCTGTCTGTCTGCCCCTTGTGGTGTCTTTGGCAGTTAATATGAGTGCTGTAATTGGTATTTGCAGATCGGCCCATGATCTAATCCAAAGAGGAGTGTTAGCAGGCTGTTTGGAGATAGACTTGGCTTCAAAGATATGGCGTGGAATCAAGCTCGCTATATCTGTCCTGTCTGCCACTCTGGACAGATTTGCCCAAGAGCTGCGGGTATCATTTTCAGTGACTAAATGACTTTTGCATTTATCTTCATCAGCCACATTGAGCTTCACATGCCCTACAGTTCATCTGTGTATCTCAGTTTTGGCATCAAAGTCACTTTAGTAGATTTATGTGAATGAATCACAGCATGATGATCCAATGCTAGAGACTCTAAAAGTTTACAATGCATAATCTTGCTTTAATGCACATTTTCTCATCCATAGAGATAAAGAGAGGAAAACAGCAAGTTTGATTTGTGAGTTCTGTTTTTTAGTTTAGTGCTTCTAAACAAAAAATGTGAAGACAGTATACAAACTGTGTTTTCACAAAAGTAGAAAAATGTGTTGCCAGTGTCAGTCATGCCCAAATAATACAACAGCATCTTTAGTACATCTGAGAAAACTCATTAATGGCTTTTATTGGTGTGATTTCTTTGATTGTATTCTGAAAAACCAAAACCCCAATTCAGCACGTTTCACATGACAGAGGACAGAAAAGAAGAAAAAAAATCTTTTGTTGTCTTGCAAAGCAGTATGCCTCTAGGTCTTGCTTCAGGGATACATGAAAGGTGACCTCGACCGTAAGATAACAAGGAGTAGCTTTAGTCCATAAAAGCTGCATAAATTGTGTTGAGATGACTGTGTAGGCTATCTAGTGGACTCACTGAGTATCAGTCTTTCTCTCTGTTTCTTTATTTAGGGAGACAGTAATAGTCAGTGAAGCGGCAAAATGAAATAAAATAAGCATCAGTGAGCTGTGCGACTGTTTGCCTTTGTGTACTACATACAGTGGAAAAGTAGTTCAGCACAAACAGACACTACAAGCTGAATATAGTGAGCAAAGTAATCCTAGAGGGGATCTGAAAGAAGAAGCCTATTTGTTATCTTCAGTATCCATGAACCTTGCTCACATGGATTCCTCATCATGCTATAATATCTCGTTATATCTTGCAAAGAAGAAAAAGTCAGTTCTAGATAGGCATATAAAAAGAAGGACACATACACACAGTCTAAATGTCGAATTCCTGGTTGGTATCCCCTTGTGTAATATATGCATATAGGTCAGTAGAACAAGGAGCTCTCCATGAGCATCTTCCTCTTGAGAACATGCACTGTTGTACCACTTTTACACACATCAATTAGTGTTTGTGTATCTGCTCTGCAGTCAACTCCTTCTGTGTGTTAGTGGATCAATGGGGAGTAGTTATAAAGAGATTAACCCTGTCTATGCTCTGTCAGTCTAATCAGAGACTTCTCTGCTCTTCCTCTTTCACTCCTGTCATTTATCTGTGTTTTTTTTTTATCACAGTGTCACATAACTGTTTGGTCTGAATGTTTCTTCTTCAGGTCATTTGGCAGGACGTGAATCCTGAAAGCAGGCATTAACCAGTCAGAGGCAGGTTAAGCCTAACTATTGTGTCCATATTATGCTTAATTTAGGGACTATATTTTATTCTGGGGCTACATTGATACAAGGTTATTTTATCTTCACATTACAAAGTGGTGCCCATTAAGCCCCCATTAAACAAAGTAAATTTTTCCTCACAGCCAGAAAAACTCTTTCTGTAAGACACATCGACCTCTGCACAAGTACTCAAACTAGTGTTAACCATGAGTGGAGCTGAAGCAGCTATCCTCAGAGGGTGGGCGGGATGGTGTGCTTAGTGAGTGTAGGAGCTCAAAACGAATGGTCAGTTATTGGCGTTGACTCTAGAGAACAAAGCCAATTGACCAGGCTGAAATCTGGGTGTTTCACTACAAGCCTGCATGCAAACACACATTCACCTTAAGGTTTAGACCTCTCACTGTGGGTAACATGGGCACCCAACTTCAAATAAGTATACAGGATATGTTACATCAGAATACAAAAAGCATAACATTTACATTCATAATTTACAAGAACAAACAAACAAAATCTTGATTCTACATTGATCAGAAAAAAATACTATTTTAGAATATTTCATGGAATTTCACTTTCCAATTATCTATTTGCATTAGGTAGAAAATGTAAGCATTACTTCTCACCTACTCGTTTTCTGTGTTCAGTTAGCTCCACTACATAACATCCAAGCATGAAAACCATGGCAAAACTCAAAATTGACAACAGCCTGACTTATGACATCAGCCTTACTCCCTCCCCCCAAATCCCTATAAGCCCTGGGTACCACATGTTTCTTTGCCCCGCTATCACTTCTCCACCCACCCCTAATCCATCTATCCATCCATCCACCTGGTTCATTAGTAGTCAGGATGGTTAAGGGTGGCAGGAGGAGAGGACCAAGTAGCCAAAAGGGAAGTGACCAGACCCACATCCCTGAAGCTGACTGCCTTGCTGCTTGGATGAAAATAATTAGGAGAGAAAGGCAGGGCTGATGGGGTTTGGATTTGCAACACAAGGTGGGACTGCCTTTGGCAACCCACACAGACACTGAGACACACACATTCAATGCACAGCATGTTGGCTGGCAGCGTTTAAAGGCAAATGTAAGCAGCAGAGGGGGGATGTCTGGTGGATGGAACCACATGGGGAACATGCAAACACACACACACACACACACACACACACACACACACACACACATGCATACAAACACATATAAACACGGACATACTCATTCAATGGAACGCCCCATATCCCAGCTGACACTTTGTCCTACCAAGTGCACTGTCAAGACAGGTCTCTAGTAGAGACAGTTCAAGAACTGATTTTATTTTACAAATCTAATCTAAGTCACATTTATTGTGGCTTGAACAGTAAATCACAGCAGATAAGAAAAAAAGAAAGAACTGTAACCCCATAGTGCTATTTTGTAATATTTTAGTAAAGTATTTTAATATTAAAAAAATAATAATAATTCTGTAAAATAATTATTTCTTTTAAATGGTTAGTCACCAAAATTGCCTCAGGTGTTTAAGCTCAAAGTGGCCATCATGTAAAACCAGTTATTACCAATAATTTGCTTTAGGTTTATTAACTTCTAACCCACCAATACAGCACAGATAAATTGTTAATGCTCATACATATGTCCCTCAGGACATAAATATATCTAGTGATGACACACAGATAAAGATGATACATGACATCAGTATAATGCCATGTAGAGAGAAAAGGACTCCAACAGTTGCCTGTTTGAAGCTTTCCTCTCTGCCGCACATTTTCACTTTTGCCTGTTTGAAGATAAGGCATTGCATGTCAGCCATACGCCATCTCTGATCGCGTCTGTGTCAATGTGTATGTGTGTGTCTGCGCGTGTGAGCCTGTCCTGCTGTGTCAAGCATGTCAAATGTGCTCTTGTCCCCTTGAAGAGCTCCGAACGATGAGATCAATCAGCACAACTGAGCAACCAGAGAAGTAAAGCAGCGATGCACTTAATGTTAGGTGTTGCCATGGAAACACAGGATGAAGATTTTCCACTTCATTGGCTACTATCAGTCTACAGGCATTTTTAAAATTACTTCCAAGAGAGGCAATTGAAAGATGGGAGGGAAAATTAGTCAAGTGTCCAAAAAGATAGTTACAAGACACAGCAAGACACGAAGACATTGTAATGAAAATTTCACTGTTACGCCATACTTCAATTAATGTATTTGTGTTTGTATGTTAATAGTAAAACCATGCACTTTAGATTAAAGAGCCTCCAGCAGTCCTATTATGTATATTGACTCTATCTGTGTAATTGCACAGAGCAGATAGCCACGAGAGACCTTTTCCTGCACTGCTTTTAACCTTTAGAGAATCAGAATGGCAATTATACTTTCCGATATTGGAATGCAATCACAGGCATGTAGACACACAAGCAAACACACACACACAAGTAGACTTGCACCCACACTTTTGATGAACGAGCAAAGGATTATTAGTGTCACCCTTGCTACAAAGGGTGACCCTGCAGTGAGCAGGTATCATACATCATCAGTAGATCTACCTGGCACAGACATTTTCATGCATAGACAAATATTCACATGCATACATGAAAATAGGACTTTCTTTCTTCCTCTTACCCCATTACCTATTGTTCTCTTATCTGCCCCAGCCACACACACTTAAGCATTTTCGCCACTCTTTACACTGCCACTTTCCCCTCACTTCACCAGAGGACCACCATTTCTAGACAGTTTCTCTTTTTCCTCATTTTTAAACCATCATACCTCTATACCCATACGTCTTCCCCTGAGTTCTGAACTGTGACCTCTTTAATTGAGCAGAGAGGCGGCTGATGGCAGTCAGTGGCAGGTCTCCTGAAAACTCATTGGCTGAGCAAGAATGTCTCAACAGTGTCCTGAGGGGAGAGAGAGAGAAGAAAAAGGACACAGTTAAAAGAACAGCATTAACTGTGGAAATGATTTTTTTATGGTGCTAAGTACAGCCCTATCAACAGAAAAACACACCATAAAACAACTCAGCGTTTCATACTTACAGATGGTCTCCAGTAGCAACTACACGCTCCTAGTATGACAAATTCACATGGCTGTTCGCTCTATTACAGTTATGAATGTAGCCCATAGCTCAGGGTTGCAGTCATTGCCCTCACTGGTTTCTTATCTTAACCGTGCTTCTTTAGGTGGAATTGGCAAAGTTGGTTGTATGCTAGGAAACAACACTGTTATATCTGCACTGATCACTACCACACATAGCTGTGGCACCCATCTAGAGGTGATCACATTGATCTCCATGTATTATTACCTTCAGTTGAACCTCTTTACTAGGTGGTGAAATTAAGCAACTTGCTTCTTGATGTATACAAGATGTCTACACCCTCCCCAGGCCAAAAGTGAGGGGTAGTAACAAACCAAAAACTGCAGTGCAGAGGCAATTGGCCATTTCAAATTTTCATTCAAAAACACAAATACTCTCTTGAACAGCTTTAAGGCGTTGTCCTTGTAGATTATTTGTCCAGTTCTCTAGAATAGTAGAATCCAATAATGGTGAAACATTTAATGAGAGGCCTTCATTTTTCTGATCTTTTTGTCTTGATCAGTACAATAACATTCTTACCCCGTGTTTAGCTGTTCCACTTTAAAACGTGCATGTACACTGGTCAGTTTAAATGCCCTACGATGTCCACATATGGCCCCACATGCTGGGGCAGGCAGGGTTAGACATGCTACAACATGAACAGATGGATGGTTAGATAGGTAGAAAAAGGGCAGAATTGGGAGGAAAGATAGTGATGGTGAAGGTGTCAGGATGACGGAGGAATACATCTGTGCAGAGTGGCAAATTAGGCTTGGAGGGGGGAAGGAAAATCTTTGGAGCCGTTCGTGAGTTTCAGCCCTTAATTTTCTGAGGCAGCAGTCCATGACATCATAGGCAGTTTACCAATCTCCTCTAGTGGGAGTGATCTTGTTGGTTCTTCTCAGGCAAAAATGCAGCAGTAAGGAACATGCTTTTAATATTTTTTCTATGTCAAATAGCTAGTGTATAGTACTGTCTGTTGTATGTGACACTGATTTTTTTTTAACACTATTCAAACGTTGCTAGGTATAATATTATCACCCTTTTCCCGTGAGTAGGCAGCTGCCATTACACTGAATTAAACCCAAATATGAAATCAAGGTTACCAGATTGATGCTCGTCCACTCTCAGAGGAATACTTACATCATCCTAAGTGTCTCGCTGACCCTCAGTGCTCTCATTACTGCTTGTTAGAACAATTAAACGTGACGTGTGTCAGATTTATAACTCACCCCTGTGTGTGTGTTTGCGTGTGTACATGTATGTGTGTGTTTTATTCTGAACAGATGTGAGCATCTGCCATTGCAGTTAAGGCCATTAATACATGTCTAGAGGTGTTTGTATGTGGATGTGTCTGGTTTTGTGGAACAGCTGTTGTTATTTGCTGTGTACTCTGTTTGCATGAGCACCTTTGCAAGTTGCCTCACAAACCCGATACTTAAATGTGCATTTATGTAATATGAATATATATTTACAAGACAAAAATAAATTGGAGAAGTTGATCCCCATAAAGAAATTGTTTTTGGACACTTGCTTATATGGGTTTCAGTGTGTTGTCTAATAACACTTGGCCAGGAGCAACCAGGAATCTAACCACCAGTGCCCCATGTGTGTAACCCTGCGTGTCATGCTTTGTTATGTCTGTCTGTAATGGCAGACATTAAGAGATGTGCACTTGAAAACTTGAAGACTCTTACAACACACATCAACAATGATACAATAACAACATTTAGAACAAAAAAAATGAATAAAACTACGTGATCCCGTGAATCATTGTTGGATAATGTGTGAACAACTTAGCAACGTCAGTTTGCAGCATTAGATGCTTAAGCTTGTTTCCCACACACAAGACACACTTTAAGCTACACGCTGACACTTGTACAAGTGCAAACTAAAGCAAAACTAAAGAAGTGATACACACACACAATATAGACAATAAAGAAGAACCTGACTCCTTTTATTTATATGACCCTCAATCTTACATGGCATGTTGTCTTACAGGTCCTGAAGTGGGTGCAGTTGGGTGATTATTATGTATGTATACTAGTCTTGAATACAAGCTGTTTCATAATAATAGTAATGATAGTGTTGCAAAATGGCTATTTTTTGGTGAGACAAAAGTTAGTTGCTTCCCAGTGGCATCAGTCCAAATCTGTGGGAGCCAGCATGTTTGCAAATTACCTGTCTGCCTTGAGGTTTGCAACCGCTGTACCTGTTATTCAGCATTAGTTGCCCCCTTGGAAATCATTGTTTCTTTTAAAGTTTTATAAATGTGTTCTATTTTCCTAAAATCTCATTTTATTTGCTATTTCTGTTATCTTGTATACCGCTTGGAGCCTTTTCCTGGGGAGATGTAGTCCACTGTCTGACCACCAGAGTGCACTGTGTGATGGGATTCCCTTGCCTTGCTCAGGGCTTCCCTAAATCAGAAGCCACAGCACTTGATTATCTGAACAGAAGAGCAGATCCTCCTGGCCCGGTGATTGAAGTGGTGAATGTTCTTCATCTCGTAGCTCCTTCACTGCAGTAAGTGAGCACCGATAAGGTCAACACCGGTGGAGAAGAACGTTTGATTCCAAGTACTGAGATGCAGCCAGCCTCCTCCTCGCCGTGTGCTGTCTGATGTATGGAGCTAATAAGTTTAGACCTTCAGCTCTAATGAGCAGTGGTCTGCTGCTCTGCTGTTATGTATGAGTGCCTGCCATTTGGCCCCAGTAAACAGCCAGCTTTATTGGACAACTCAGTGGTTTGCGTCATTCATCATCACAGCTTTCACAGAGACACAAATGCTTGTGGAGGGGACCAGGTGGGGAATGAGGAGATTGTGTGTGTGTGTGTGTGTGTGTGTGTGTGTGTGTGTGTGTGTGTGTGTGTGTGTGTGTGTGTGTGTGTGTGTGTATGCGTGTGTGTGCACATGTGTGTGTGTCTGTGTGTTTGGTGACCATCGTACAGTTATATGTATAATTAATGACCTCATCCCTGTTCCTCCTGCTGTTCAGGGAAGGAGACAATGAGCGGGGGAAAGACACAAAGCAGGGAAATCAAGTGAGAGAAAATGACAAGAAGGAGTAAGGGGAGTACAGTGATCTACAAAGAAATCGAATGGGGAAAGCATATGTTAAAGGGTGCTCTCGATTAATAATTATGAGTTTTTGTCAGTGACCGAGTAGCCATCCCATTACCCCTGCTGTCTACTGGAGGGGCAATTACCTGGATTTAACCACCCAGTGCTCCCTCCCCAATAAATACTCCTCATTTTCTCCCAGACCTTCATTTTTCATTTGTCCAGTCTTCAGTGTTTTTTGCTCCCCTCCCCCTTCATACCTTCAGCATCTCATCGGTTCCTATGGTAATAATAAGAGCTGAATGTAAATAACTTGTAATTACCAAGAGACAAGACATTGACTTGCAGTGAAACCTGGGACTAATCACGCCCTGCCTGTCTCATTTTTTCCCTGACTGTTGTGGAGGTGAGGAGGTGTAGCGAGGACAAAGACAAGAGAAGGGTGGGAGGGGACCCCAGTGGAGGCTGTGGCCCCAGGGGTCAGTCTGGCTCCTCTCTGTCAGCTCACTCCCCCACTGGATCCTTCGATCCCATCTATTTGTCCTAAAAGTGTCAGACAGGCATAAATGGAGAAATATAGTGACACAAAACATATAACGAAACCTAAATATTTTCCTTAAATGTACAGAATAGTAAATTACTCTAATAATAAATCAAAGTAACACAATAAACACACAAACCCGCAATATTTCTACATTTTACCTTCAAAGTGATGAGCATGGACTGGAGTCGTTTCAGGAGGTGGAGATGATCTCCTCAAATTACATCTTTCTTTCCTTGAACCCCAAGGGCTCTCCTCCTTCTCATCCTCTGCACATTAACAAAGACAGTCTGCTCGTGCTATTTGACCAGTGTTCACCATTGGTTTGCACGGCTGCAGAAAAGCCAGTGCACCTGTCAGAGGTGTGGGGCCCATCTGTACAGTAACAAGCAGATTAGTCTCATGCCTGCAGCAAGAGGTGGAACTGGCAATCTGACTTGGGTTACTGCACTCCTGGGAGGAAGCATTCTTGTGTGTTGGGGGTTATAGAATGAGTAGGTCATGTTGGCTCATTAGAAGAACAAGGAAATGCGAGTATGATGAGTGTGTGTGTGTGTGTGTGTGTGTGTCTGCCGCAGTGTGCACAGGTGCATCCTCTTTGTGCTTCGCATTTGTTTGTGTGCATACTTTGTTAGTTTGGACTTTGTGTGCCCCAAGGTCTCTCAATGATTCATTTTCTATAGAGAAGGAGAGTTGTGTAGTTAAGAAGGGGTGACAGGTTTACAAGAGTTACAGTACAGTATAAGCACAGCTGCATCCTGCATGTAGACAAATGCGACTGAGCTCTAAAGAATGAAAACAGTTTGGGAGTGTGAGGAATGCAGGAACACTTGTATTACTTTATGGAGTTTCAGTAGTTACAGTAGCTCCAGTGCAAAAACAATTAAGTTTACAGTAAAAAGGAAAATCATTTTTCTTTTCAAGCAAGATTATGCTGTTTAGTCTGTCACTGTAAATTACACATTTATATTACTACAACCATTCTTATCAAAATAATCAAAATATAGGACCATGATCGATCAAATAGTATGTGCAGGTTATTGAAACACACAGACATCGACACACGAGTTAAATTATGTTAATCTATGTTTCCTTCTTTTCCTAGTATCCAAGTGTTTTCCTGTGGGAGTATAATTATGTATAACACATTTCCCCCCATGATCTGGTCTGTAAAGATTAAATATGTAGTCATATCATCAAACATTTAACACTCACGCTGATACAAATCATATTCCTAATCGTGTGTGGACTTTGGGAATGGGGACTTATATGAATGGCTTGATCCTAAGTTGGTGTGAGTGTGCTGTTTGCACGCTAGAGTAATTCACAGTTGTGCAGACTTGCAGGCAGACAGACATGCCTCCTTACTAGAGTGTTAATTGTTAAATCAGTGTTAGAGTAACAGTGTTTTCTCATCCACTTAACGGTGTTGTCAGGTTTGTGCGCGTCTGTCTGTGTCTATTTCTGCGCGTGGTGTAAGCTGGGAAGCCTCCTCGGAACTGGATAAAGTGGGCTAAGTTTACTGGGGCAGAAAATGCTGGAGCGTGACTCAATCCAGCGCCTTCATACAACCAGCCTGTAAAATATGTCTCTGTCGCATTCTGTCTGCTCAGTGCCTCTCACACACACTCACTCTTTGGAGAGAGGCACCTATGTAGGACAGAGTCAAAGGCTTTAAACAAGTTACAAAAAGTAGAAGGTGTGTATTTGTTTTATGAATGTCTTTTCATCTTATCGGATATCCTATGTTTCTACCTCTGGTTAGCTGCAACTATGAATGGGTTTGACTGTAACACTCAAGGTGACCTTCACAAGAGAGTAGACTGCACCTGCGTGTCTCCTCACAGACCCTTCTCGAGAGACACAAGTAACAGAGAGCCATTGACTATAACGTGCAGCGTCAGATCTGTGATGTGGAGTGACACTGCAAAATTCCCATTACTAACAGTGCTGCACAGAATGACTTAGCAGAATCCCTTCCAACTGCAATTGCTGGCCTTCATTGCTGGAGACTAACAAATAAAAGACATATTAATGCAGAGAAAAAGGATGTAAGACAGCAACAGACCTGAATTTTATACAGGTATGTTAACGATGTGCTTAAGCAACAGACTGATAAGAACAGCGTGACATAAAGTGAGTCAGCAAAATGTTTAAGGTCAGACACGCGAGCGGGTGAACTGCAGTGTGTTCTCCAGCTGCTCTGCGGACCCGCAGACTTTAACACCTACTGGTCCAGCATGTAAGACTGGCAGTAACCACTTTAGACAGTTAGCTGCAAACAGGTGCTTAAGAGGCTTTATCAACATGTCTGCAAAGGACACTATTTTTGAATGTGTGAACATATGCCTCTGTGTGTGTGTGTGTGAGTGTCTGTGTGTGTGCGCGCGCTTACAAACGTCAAACCACTTGGAAGATTTCCTAGTGTTTGATTAGCACACATCCCCGCTTCCCTCGCCAGGTGGACATCACGATCAATCAGAGTCAAACAGGCACACGCTCTGTACTCTCGCTCGAAATTAGACTCTAAGAGCAAAACTGTCCACAGAGTTTTGACCAAATCAGAGAGGTTCAATAATACTAGTGTTGGGATGCACAGTCTGAGCTGCTGTACTAGCTGCCACTCTAGTGCTCCTGCTGTTTACTGGATTACTGGGGCCGTCGGCTTCAGCGAGGAAACTGGTTGTGGGGAAAAATGGACGAATATCTCAAACTTTGAGTGCTTACGCATGCTTCTTCTAATTAAGGTACTGCTTGCAGTAAACGTGAAAGTGGTTGGCATAGCAAGCTTGCAGTTTGGATGTTTTAATTTAAATCATTATGCTTTATACGTATGTATAAATCAATATAATAGTCATTTTTTATTTATGTGTGCGTGATAATGTTCATGAGGCAGTGTGAAAGGAGGATGCACAGGGAGGCTTTTAAATCCCACCTTTGTATTTAAATAAATTATATGCAGAGACAGTAGCTTGGCAGTTCAAACTGTCTCATTTGTATTAACTGCAACATGTTTGTGTATGTGCATTTCTAAGTATATGCGAGTGTAGTTTGTATGAATGTGACGGAACATAATGTGTTCTTATGCATTATGTAAAGAGGTGAGAGGATATTCAGCTCTTTCTGAGATAGTTGTAAACATAGCGCTAGCAACTGATTCCACTGCCTTCACTTGCCATCACACACATACTGGATTATACACAGAAATCTGGGTTTTAACCCCAGCCTTCCCAAGAAGAAGTCACGCTGGGACATGCTGTCCTGTGTTGCCTCTCTGTTGGGGGCTAAGCTCCTCACTAATGGGAAACACTAGTCTTAGATAGGCTACCTGCCACTCCCTATGAACGGCCACCTGCTTCACAAGTCTTAGAGCCTATATACTGTCCATCTTTCGGGAGGGTTTTTAATGCATGAGTTGCATGGAAATGAGAATTAGAGGGATATTTTTAAGTTATTAATGGTGGGGTGTTACATATTCACAGCAGGCAGCATTAGAATCGACCTCAGGAAGACAGGGAAACCTCCTGAGGGCAACTAAAGACTGATGGATCTGTGTACTCTGTCTTTAATACTTACTGGGGTGTGTTATAGTGTCTGTGTGAATGTGTGCATGTGTGAAGAAGTGTAGTGTGTGTGTGCTCAAAATCACGGCTGTGCAGTGGCCTCTGCCGCAGCCCAGTGCTCCTGACCACAGAGCTGATGCAAGGACTGATGAGTGGTTGTTTCTGTCCACCTCACACCCAAGAGAGGTCACAGGGCAAAGGTCACTGGCAGTGTTGCTCTGTATGGCTTTGAAAGAGGGCAGGAGGAAGACAGGAGGGAGATATAAGGTTGAAAGAGGTGACTTTGAGATGCAGCAGGTCTGAGAGAGATGGGAATGAAGTAAGAAGCCAGAAGGGCAGATAGAAAAGACTGAAATGTGAATGAAGCAGACAAAGTATTGAGGAGTATTGTGGCCGTCATGTTTGATCATCTTTGTAGAGGTGTCTCACTGTACTTTGGTTCAAGGAGAACAATCCTGTCAAAACTACTAAATTACAGTTACCAAATTAGTCAGTCAGCTTGTTCTTTTCAGTCACTGTACATGCATTTGTGTCAAGTATGTGAAGCCTAAAACATAACTATTTATTATTTCCTCTGTCTAAGCTGCAGACAACATTATACGACGTTTTCTCAGTCTGAGCAGTACTCCACGTGACAAACAGATAAAACGTCATGGTTTAATATGTGTAACGTAGTTTCTTGTGCACATATAAACACACTCAGAGTCTTTTTACAGCTTATTGTTGTATCTAGTCATATCCTGTTTGGTGGTACAGCCCAGTTAAACTCACTTCCGTCTATACCCCCTCCAGCTGACTCAGTCTCTATACTTAAGCTCTATGTCTGTTTAACTGGCAGAGAATGGAGGCTACAATTCACCAGTGCTTGCCAGAAAAACAAAAACAACCCCTCTTCATGTAGCGTCTCACCAACATCCTTCATCCCCCTGCTTCCCTTCTTTTCTTCTGCTTTCTGTTTTCCTTCCTCCCTCACTGAATCGGTGCCCCCTATGACATGCACCCTTATGCTCCTCACCCTCAGCTCTCCACACCACATGCCCTGTCTTTTGCAACCCCCCCATCCCAGCACTATTACATAAGCTTCCAGTCATAGATCCAGGCCATATCACTGTTGTTTTCCCCGTGTGTCTATGGGAGCCTCAGCATCCCTTAATGAGGCCCCTACAAAGGCCCATTGATGAGAGGCTCAGTGTTAGATAGGATGACCACATCCAAGAGCACCCAGAAATGGGCATCAGCTGCCCGAGGCTCTCCCTCCACACAAAGACTTCCACTGTGGATAGAGAGGGCACAGAGAAGAAGAGGGAGGAGGTGGGTAGGAGGGAGGAGATATCCTGTTCAAACAACTTAGAGACTGTGAGATAGAAGGATATAAAAATGACTTTGTCACATATTAGTTGCTTCCATCCAGTCTTATGCTTCCTCCTTCTCCTCCTCCTCCTCCTCCTCCTCCTCCTCATTTTTTGTGCATCCCTAGCAGGAACAGTCAGACCCACCCTCCACCCTCCCTCTACCAGGGAGTTGTCAGTGATTTCATCTCGCCCATGGATCATAACTCAGATCTGAGGAGGGGACTACAAGGCTCTAATCCGTGACAAAAACCCATCAGTAGCCACAGGTCGCTCAAGGGACTGATCAAAGCACTTTTGGAAATCTTTGGAGCACAGATCGACACAGTTTTTGGAGACACGTTTAGTCAAAATAGAGAGATAGATGCTGTTTGGATAACAACAGGTTGCCGTCCTGGATGTAGAGTGAAAGGAAAGCGTGAACAAAGAAGTTCGGACTGTTGGATGCTGTCATGCTGCTGTTCTTCAGAGAACTGGATTGTTACATGGTTCACCTGGCTGAAGGTCTTCCTCATCAGTATCCCATAATCACATGTAATACGAGAGAGGGCGAGAAAAGGCTATAGAATCTGAGTTTGGGTCTTGATTGAGAGTTTAGGGTCTTTATGATCTGAATCATGACTCTTGCGGCTCGACTTGAGGACTTAGAGGTGACCCTGGAGCACATGCTTATGGATGTTTTCGTAAGTTTGTACAATCTTTGTTGTGTTCACTTTTGTTTTCAATCTCAGCAATTGTCCTATCTGCCATTTAACTGAGCATTTTGGTATTTTGACATCATTCCCTTCTCTTCTCTGTGTTGTGACCTACCCAGTGAATAACTGCAGTTAGAGACCAGAGGCCAACATATGTTCATGTCTCTACCCAGATGCTCTCTCATTAATTGGCTGAGAAAAAAAAACATGCAAATTAAACGTCAAACTCTGTTCACAGGGAGATTTAGGAAATAAAGAATCTAACCTGGACTGGATGGCCTATACATGACTCAACACGGGGTTAGCCTACTGATTAAAGACTATGGGAATGTTAACTCAATGTGTGAGGATCTTTCTTTGAACCAAATTCAAACTATAAAATCTTGATAGTGGGCATAAATTTGTGGTTTATAAACTTCATATTTATCTGGCCATTAATTAAAAGTAAATAAAATCTTTCATGTAAAGGAAGTGACGACTGACCATAAGTCAATGAGGGGCGAAAGAGGGATGAGACTAGAGGTAGATAACTCAGACTGCTGTGGTTTACATCTTGTGGATGAAAAACTCCTCTATGCTGCATTCCTCATTCACAACCATATATTTACACATGTCCAGTAAATACATACAACAACAACAACGTACAACATACTCATATGCAGACTCATGCACGCACACACACACACATAGATATTATAAATATGACATATCAGACTGGTTGCGTTGATCTTTCGTAATGAGTTTGGTTATTAACCTGCTGTTTCCCTTTAACATTGGTTATCAGCACAGGCATCTGTTGAAGTAAGTAATGTGTCTTTTTCTGTGATATACTGTGCTTCCAGTGAACACTATCACTATCCATTTCATCTGTATCATTCACATTTGATGCAATTATCTATGAACCTATTTTGGAGATTTGGTCATTTTCACATATCCTACAGATGATTTATAACTGAAGAAATACAGATTAGTGTTTACAGGCAGAACATGATTTGGATTATTCATGCACTGCATGTGGGATGGAAAAACAGGAATCAGGAAAATGCTATTTTCTTCAACATTTCCTCTGCGCATCCTAATTAGACTGCTTATTTATTTATTTCTCTAATTGCTGGAAGAGGCCAGAAAACAGAGGGTTATCCGGTCATTTTGCATACATAAATGAAAAATATTCAAATTACTTTTATCTTTTATAGCTTACTGGCCATGCATATGGTGGTGCATGTGTATTACCATATGCATGCACACACACACACGCACACACACACACACACACACACACACACACACACATACACACATACATTCTTGATCGTTAAGACATGCAGACATGAGCTAAGAGAAACCCTACTTCAGTGAACCATCAAATGAAGGCAGGGTGAATTCAATAATTTTATGCAGTGGCTTAGCAGCAGTAGATGTGTGTCATGTATCAGGCATCTTGTAATACTCACAATATTTTATTCAGTACCTAAACAGGAGACGTATAGAATATACCTTGTTGAACTTAATAGGGCTGAACAATTAATCCTTTTCATATTGAAATAGCAGGTTAACAGCATGCAGTTTTTGAACGGCAAAGGTGCAAGTTAAGCTGCTGTTTTTATGTTACACACAAATCAAAACCGACCAGGATGTGAAAAGTTACAGGGGGAAAAAAAAATTTTTTAAATGACTACTACTACAAAATAGTGCTCTTAAAAATGCTCTTTAATTGTTTTAACGTGTTGTTCAGCCTTGCTTGAGTGTAGGTATGTGTTTTGTGTATGTAACAAGATGTGAGCATACATGTACATTTTAAATTTAATTGAATGTGTATGTGTGAATTAACTGATTTGGACCTAGAGCCTGGGACTGTTAGAGGATTATTAAGGGTGATTACGGTAAATTCAGAGCGTCTTCTCCCTTGAGTAGAGAAAGATCTCCAGAGCCCTACTAAATATATGCTCATTGGCATGGAGCAGAAGCTGAGAGCACAGCTATATTCAAGGGTATCCAGCTATTTTTATTAGAACAGTAGTGCATATGAATGATTCAGGAAAGCGAAGAGGATCTGAGGCAATGAACTTCCTTTACAACCTCTTTTACTACAAGAAAAGGAGGTCACTATTTTGTTGCCTTGATTGCTTGCAGTAAGCTTAAGTCAAAGCTTCATAGACTGTACATTTTTTAGGTCAACACTTTTTCTCTATTTGTTCTGCACTGATGATCTGTGCTACGTGGATGGTATGGTTACAGAGTCATGCCAAGCAGCTTAAAAATCAGTGTAAAAGTAGGAAAACCTACTCACATGTCTTGAATTCAGCTCATATTTTTAAAGACAATGTATGCTGCCAATACAAAAGGCAAAGAATATTTGAAAATAGCAACCCCCATGCACTAAAAATAAATGTATTTATTTTAGAGGTATAATACCAATCACTAGTGTGCTACTATATAGCTTGATTTCTATGGCAAATGTGCCACACAGGTATCATTGACATGAACCACTGTGTCACATACACAGACAGCATGAGTAAAATAGTAACATGACTTGTGTGTGCTGATTGGAATTTTTTTCTGGCTGCTGTAAAATGTCCGTTCATGACATCATATCAGCTCCTGCCAAAGCTGCTGTGTATTGTGTTGCTGGTCCACTGAGCTGCGTGAGCTGTGAGGGGAGGACAGAGAGAGATGGCAGCTCCTCTTTCGGAGGATGCCTCGCAGTCTGGCACAAAGGCTGACAGTCACGTCAGGAAATGAAGTGGTGTGATTAAAAATGCATTCAGTCCTAGTGTAGTTTAATTGAATCTCCTCCTGGTGTGCCCCACAAACATCTCCATCCCCCAAGTCTTCTCCCCCAGCAACCTCACTGCTTCTACAATGCAGGCCTGGAGGCAGAGCTAAATGTCACTCCTCTCACCCCCCTTCCTCCCATATCTCCTTTTTTTTCCTCCTCCAGCCCTTTCGTCCTCTCTGACAGAAAGACCTCAGCTGGATGGGATTGTTTCCATCACAGCTGTACAGCACTGCTTTGCTCTTTTTACCACTGTTTCCTCTCTTTCCAGTAGCCATAAAGCACTAGTTCATATCTTTGGCAAAGCTGGTCTGCCACAAAGGGCCTGTGGTTTCTGAGAGCATTTATTCTGCCAGCAGCACAAACACTGTGACGTACTGATACCAAAAGTTTCTACTCTTTAGAAGCAGTGAGCATTGTATCGTGACATTTTACACCAAGTGTGTGTATGTGCGAAGTCTACAGCACACATTTCTCTTTTGGTTGTGCTACTGTAGATGTGCTGAGGCTATTGACTGGATGTATTATGTGTGACCACACTGTTATGTAATGGGTGTGTCCTCTGCCCAGTGACAAAATTGTTCAATAATAGCAGGCTGACCTCCCTCTCCTCTCCTCCAGTATCTCTCTCTCCAGTTGTCATCCGGTCCACACTGATCTTACAATGGTATTGATGGTTTAGAGGCTGGAGTCACAGTGTCCTGACCTCTCAGAACCAAGGCAGGAAATGCATGGATAAGTTAAAGAATCCCTTTTCTAGCACACTGTGTACTTTTAAATGATGACGCTCATGTTATGATATATTTTTCTTTTGGGGAACAATGAAAAAACATGTTGCCCCTTGCTCCAGTGCAGCTCACTGACATGGTATGTTTTTATTAGTTTTTGGACAGCAGCGCATCACAGTTTTGTTACACAGGTGATACTTGATAGAAGAATGAGTCAATTATTTATTTCAGTGTTATTACTGAATTTGTTGTCTAAAGGAAGAATTTGAATTAAAACTATAAAACAGATAGAACAGATTGTGTTCTACTGCAGTGGTACAATAGTTGAAAGCTTCTCTCCACAGTATGAATGAAATTTGAATAATTTAGTCACGTTTAGCAATATGATTTTTCTCATTTTCTTGCCTGATTAGTCTTTTCTCTGACTGCAGAATCATCCAAATAAATAGAGAAAAGGCAATTATCATGAACTTGATCCAATTTTTATGTGCATGTGTATGTGCACAAGTTAATAAGCTATTATCATTCAGCCTTCCATTTTTATAGTATATATGGTCCTGATTCTACTTCTGTTAGCTGGTCCTGCACACACAGAGGCTTTCCAGTTGACCTGGGTGAATTATTCAGAAGTCCTGAATGCTGATCATTGGGCAAATTGCACATCTAGCAGCCCATTCAAGTCTACTATATTATTCTCATATTATATTTCTAACTGCCCATTAGTATGACATGTTATAATGTCCTTAAGTCACAAATGACTGTACAATAGCTGAGATATTTTTTCAAGGCAATATCTATGCACCTCGTCAAGAGAGCCTTCAAAGATGCATGACATTTTTCAGTCTGTCTACAATCCCTTGGTGCCAGTGACTGAAATGTTAATCATACCGAAAAGCACACAAGTGGATATACAGTATGTGCACACACACACCCACACACACAGACCCAGGCACCTCACAGCAGGTTGAGCAGATGTTGTGCTCAGCAACACGATTTGACCAGAACGACCTGTCCCTGTGTTCCACCAAATCTCTTCAAAATACAAATATGCCCCAGTTTTCACAATGAGTCATACAAATGTCCCAATTTCCTCGAAATCTCATGAGCTGTTACCTTTGTAAGTGTTTCCCAGGCTTTCTTACAGAGACACTGCTGAGGGGATGATAACTGAAGTGGATGCTCCCCTGTGGAGAAGTCATTGTGATTGGTTCTGGCCTTATGAAGGGTGGGAGGCTCTGTTTCTGCTCATCTTGCTCTCTTAAGATAGAGAAAGACAACACTAGCATACATTTAGAAGCACAGACAGTAGCAGACAGTGAGAAATGAAATGAATTACACTATGATGGTGGCATTGTTGTTGAGACTATATAACTGTTTATCTGTTTTTCTTTCTGTGCAGTGGTGCTGTAACGCAGCTCTTTGTAATTTGTGGAGTCTTGTAGCATAAACAGTCAACCCCCTCCCTGGCTGCCTGGGATTGGGTAGAGAGTCCAGCTAGAGGGCATTTCCATAAACACACCCACCCACACACACACAAACACACACACACACACACACACACACACACACACACACACAAAACAGTGAGGAGCAGAACCACAGGGATGAGTCAGACAGCCGTGGGCAGAGACTGGCTGGGTTATCAGGATGCTACAATAGAAAACAATTGCTTCTTATTATTACAACTATGAACAAAGATGAGACACACACACACACACACACACACACACATACACACAAGCATAAAATAAAACCCAGACAATGCAGACGCTTTGTTCACAGCTTCCTCATTAGCATCTCTCATAATCAGGTAGTGAGCTTCTCACTTTCTCTCCTCCTTTTTCTTTCTATCTCTCACTTCTTATCTGCAGTTTTTTTGGAAACATGTTAATAGACTGTTAGTTCATTTTGAGGACAGCTGTCTTGAATTGATCCACCACAGTTAGACTTGTAAATCTCCCAGCTTTTAGCTTGGCTTTTATTTTATTTACTATATGTAGTTTGTATTGCACATATTTTTATTACCAAGTGAAATCCCATTTCCCTTTATTTTTCTGTGCTTGTTGACTGAAATGGGTCATTGTGCATCTAGCCTGAAGCATTACGAATAGTAACATGTTGTTCTTTTATTTTTTTCTCCCCCTGTCAAGACAAGGGCTTATCACCACACACGCAGAGGAACTGTAAAAAAATCTTTAAAGAAGAAACGGCGTGGTGCAGAAGAGAGCAAACACACACAAACCATACCTAAACTGTTCAATTAGGAGAGCGTATTGTCATCTCACTGTCAAGGTGTCATATGAGATCCCGATAAAAGCAGCAGGGTTTTGTCTCCTGAATCAGCAGTGGCAGTTAATCTCTGTCAGCACAATCTGAATTAACATCAAACACACACATCACACACGAAGAATACCAGTCGCAGTGCAAAGACAGAGAAACTATTTCCCTTTTCAGTTCCCCCAGTATGTCATATGTAAGACCTGGCTGTCTGCAGACTGAGTTTATAAATAGCCCTCTGATATTTCCCATGTAGGCCACAGTCACTCACACACTGATGTGGGCTATGGTGTTGAATAAATAATGCTTACTGGGGATTACCACTGCAGATGATTTTCTCCTGTATGCTCTTTGCTCGGCTTTAGCACAATATGCATGTTTTTGTGTGTATATGTGTCTCTGTAAGTATAGAATTCATGTTTATGGCAGTAATATCATCACGAGTTCTTACTTTAAAACACAACACCTGGAAAAGGCTTATTTGGCTCCTCGTTTTGTCGGGTGGTTTTAATCTGATTTCAAGCCCTGTGACCCATCATCAAATCATGTCGTAACTGTGCTAACCAAGCTAAATCTTACTGGTTATGAATCAGAACTGCTGGTTTATAGCAGCTACATCACCTACTGTACATGGTTGTTGTTGTTATATGTGGGAGCCTGTACATGTGTGCTTCAGTCTAATGTAATTCAATACAGCAGCTCTGACATGAATTATGTATTCTACTTTTAATTTCTCTGTTTTAATTTTCTCTTAATATGACACACAACAGTGTGTCATATTAAGAGGTGTTTCTAATGGTTTGGTCACCTTATTTACATACAGGGGGCAAAAAAAAAAACCTCAGACGCACATCATAAATCATAAATGCTCCACCTCCCACCATTACCTCAATAATTAACACATAGTAGAAGTATCACCTTTATGACAGTTTAAACAAAAACTGTAAAAGTAGGATTCATTGTAGAACTGTTGTGTTGCATTGCTAATAAAATGGCCAGTGAGTCTATGTGCATGTGTGTGTTGATCCACTTTAGTTAATCAGTTCAGTATTGCTGTGCAGAGGCAAACAGATCTCAGCAGTGAATGATGATGAGAATATGACAGTAAGTCACTAGGTGCTGCTGTAACTCATGAGTGCAATAGCTTTAATGGACATGTAAAGACCACCATGGTCGATGCGGAGTACTGACTCAGCCGAATACCGCTGCAAGCATCGTGATGAAAGATTCCTACGAGCGCCTTGCAACTAAATGTCCTTACTGATGCAGCTTTGTGGAAAGGGTTGGTTTTTACGTTTTAGTGCATGTAGATGAACAAAGTGATAAGATGATCAGAATCTGCATGCATGAGTCCCTTTGTATCCTAGTCCAGAAAGTGTAGGGAGAGAAAGCTGGATATGGGATTTCCAAGATAATCTCCCTACCAGATGGCAAAACATCCCATATTCCTTTTGAGGTTCCCCACATGATCCCCTGTTAGGACTGTGTGTGCGTGGTGGGGACACACAATTATCATTGGATCACGTGACACCAGTGCATATGCTAATAACAGCCATAACGTCACATTAATCCAGTGACCTGGTTAAGCCCCCGACTGAAGGAAGTGAGTGTGGGGGGCTGGGAGGGGGAGCTGCCAGAGAGAGCTGGCGAAGAGAGGGGAGAGACAAAGCGCACTCCCTCTCCCTGTCACACACTCTCACACACTCATTCACCTCCTGAGCGGCAGAGTGGAGCATAGCTGAGTGGAGCAGAATGGGTAGTGTTTTAACACAGAGGGAAAGAGAAGCAAAGCAAGGGACCTAGGACTGGTGTGGGGCTACTACACACACACACACAGATACACACAAACACACACACACACACATTTACAAGCTTCTTTCGCCGTACACACCCGCGCGCAAGCTCGCGTGAACCCCAGCTGCCAGGCTGGAGGGGACGGCGAGGACACCCACCTCACACACTGGCACACATGTTCACACACCCACGGACACACACACTCTGGAGCATGCTATGGTGGTCCAGGGAGCGGTGACGCCTGGAAGGACCCGCCGGCTGATGCTTAAGCTGCCGGTGGGGACTCTCCGAAGGAACAGTGGAGAGAGGGTAAGACACAAGCTTCACTTTCTCCCTGCTTCACTGTCTTTGTCTCCCCCCCTTTCTCTGTGTATAAATGGGATTTAAGAAAAGGTTCTTGGCTAATCCAGGGGATGGTATTAGATTTGAGTAGTTGGTGGAAGGCAAGTCAAGAGCAAAGCTTTTAATCTCTACAGTGGACAATACGCGCCTGTGTTTCTCTTCCTGTCAGTCCGAGTCTGTCAATCCTTCCACAGCTCAGTCTGTCTCTGTCACTGCTAATGTATCCCACTGCCGTCCTCGCTTTTCAAGGTTACGGGGAAGTCTCACTGTGGGAGAGCTTTTCGAGTCCAGCTTGTGTTTGCCTGTCACTGTCAACACAACAGAACTGACTTGAGACATGAGTTTGCATCATTTTATCAAGCAAAGCCACGAGTAGCATCAGCTGGACTTAAAGTGCTGCATGGTGATGTCCTGTCTGTCCCTTTTAACCAGGGAAAATCATTTTGCGTGCAGTATTTTCTGTGTTTGTGTGTGGGTGTGGTGTGAGGAACGAAGATAATAGTTTCCAGTAAAGTTTAGACGTGGAATGTGTGTTGCAAAGTTAAACCTCATGTCACAGTAGTAAAGACAGGCTGCGACCTGCCAGGTGATTCACCAGTTGTTTAGAAGAAAGCTGCGCGCGTGTGTGTGTGTGTTAGTGTGTGTTTGTGTGTGTGTGAACCGAAAGCGATGCATAACTCTGCTGCTGAGAGCATACGTGTGTGTGTGCGTGTCTGTGATTCCTCACTGCATTGTGTTCATTCTGCGATGCGTGTCAGCACTGTCTTTCATGTTGTAAATACACTGGCATCAAGGGAATCAAACTTAAGTACAGCGTGTGTTCAGTTGATGAGCGAGCTGTGCTTACACCTCTTCCAAACTGTTTTCCCAAAAATTATATAGGATCATACTGAACTGAGTTTAATCTCCCTTTTGAAAGTTTCCCCATTTCATCTTGCATTAACATGCTTTTTTGGGTGAATGCCACTTCTGAATGCCATGAGCTCTTCTGAGGATTGTCTCTTTGTAGTTCTCCCTTTGATTGAACATATGGACAGAGGATACAGTAATACAGTAAACACATAGCATTATAGGATAAATTACACTGTGCGCCTGCTGTATATTGGATGCAAATGGCTTTCACTTTAATAAGACAAACATATTCAACCCACTTCCAGCATAAAAATAACCATCTCCAAGCTGCAACGTAAGAGTCCTTTCAAGTTAGAAACTTCAGAGCATGTGACCTTTCAGATGATGTAACTTCGAATTTGTTCTGTTGCTTACGATTTACAGTTAAGTCTACACTAGTGCACATTATAATGTGTCTGGGAAACTGTGGACATAATAGTGCTTGATTGAAGGGAAACTGAATTGTCACTGTTCTTTTAGTAACTGCTGCTGGTTGATTGTCTGTTGCCTCGCGCACACACACACAAGCACACACACACACAGTTATTCAAATCACCTTAATTAATGGAGAAAAGCTGATTTTCTCACACAGAAATGAAGGGAGGTCTCTCTCCCTCTCCCTCTTTCTCTCTCCCCTGATTGCATTCCCTTTCTCTGCCACCCATTCTTCTTGCAGCCAGCTGTGTGCAGACAGACTGAAGGGGTGGGGTGTGTGGGAGGGAGGTTACTTTTTGTTATTTACATGCATTCATTTCAATTTTGTACTGTGTGCTAAGGTAGACAAATGTGTATTGGCTTCAAAATTAGTGAATGCATCAGTTTTTATATTTCAAGATATCAGATGGGCAGAAATGTGTTCAACAGCGGATTCCTGATTCCTCTCCTCTTTGATGACAGGAGAACAAAGCTCCATGATCTACTGGTTTCTACCCCAGAAGCTCTGTAAAGGTTAACTGTCTGTTGGGCTATGGCTTTGGCTTGCTATGTACTTACTGAGGCTCTGAAATACTTTCACTTTTACACACAGCTGCAGAGTTGTTCTGCTCTGACTTGCCATGTTAGATAACTTATCAACCAGTCTCCGCCTTATGCGAGTGCATAAGCTGAATAGCAGCGTACAGAAAGAAAATATTGACAAAATCTGTATCTATGAGCAGCTGACTGAGCAGAGGGGAATGTTGAAGTAGATATGTTTATTGCTGCAAGCTTAGATCCACTTAAAAGCATTCCGCACACTTGGAAGCCTAGGTTTTCATGTCCCTCAGCATTTCCCAGTGAACATGCAGAGGTTAGATGGTGTGCATTCCCACTGGCTAAATGCTTTTCTCCAAAACCATTTTTTCATTATGTAGCTTGTTTGAAAGATATTTTAATACTGGTTTCTCTATTTCTATCCTTTCAATCCCTCATGTCACTTATCTAATCGTGTTTGTGTCAGTACTTTAGGATGGCTGTAGGTTTCTGTCACTGATAACTGAGCAATATCTACCTTGAGAATATGACCAATACGTCACTAACTGCAGAACAATAGATGAGGAGACGTGTTTCATTTCTGTCCTTTTTTCTGTGAATCTTTTTCTTTTGGATACCTAATTTTCTTCTTCTACTCCCCATTGCTGTGGCTCAGAAATCCTGTCTACCCATTTTATTTCCCCCTCATTCCACTTCTCTTGGCATCTTGCGTGCCTTTCATTCCTATTACAGCAGTTTTGAGTAAACAGGGACAGCACATAAAACAGTCTTATCAGCTCTAACAAAAAAGGAGCAGAGGGTTTATAGATAGTCCTAATAAACACTCTGTGTTTACAGCATGATATGATGATGATAAATTGCACAGTTGGTGTTAGTGTAAAAACGGCTTCTTTTAGCGGATGCTTTCTGTTTAGATTACCTCTGTGAGCAGGCTGAATTAGGATTATCCTCCGCCTTTGTTATTCTGCTATCATGTTAAGCTGCTCAGCTCCTTTCTGTGAAATTAAGAACAAAAACAACAAACAAACAAAAAAAGATTTTGTGTGTGTGTGTGTGTTTGGCGGGGGGGGGGGGGATTCAAACCAGACGAAAAACATTTCGGATTTGAAGAGGCTGAATCGCTCTCCAAGGAAACATGTTGTTGTCAGGGGCACTGCAGGGGAGTGAGGGTTTAAAGGTGGGAGGAGTGAATCACTGTCGGAGAAGGAAAAGTTCACACAGACTCACACATATATAGACACATTCACTTTCAAAACACACATCCATGAGCAGAACGGGAATACAAACAGACAATGGTACGACTGTAATTCACCATTGTCCTGAAAGCTAGAAGCAGCCAGGCTAGAGATGAGGAAGGAATACTAATCGATCCTTGTTACCTTTAAACATCTCGTCTGGTCCAATCACAGAGAAGGTCAGTGCTGGACTCTGACATTCTGTGGATTAGGTTCATATTGTGTTTGTTTCTCATGGGCCTGATCTAATTGTCTCGCTGTTAAAGTCAGGATTCATTTAGGCAGATACAAAGTTGATGTGGAAACCAAAGGAACAACTTTCAGCATAAGTTTCTGTTTGATTTTCTTTCATCATCCCTCTGTAAACAAATCAGTTTAGAGCTTTGAGATATTGCCCCTCTCCACATTATTGATTCCCAGAAATCTGAACTTGCCCCCAGGACTGCTGGTGAGAGAGCTGTGGTCAGTTAGCCCAATTACTGAGACAAAGACAAGGGGAAAGATGGAAAGAAAGGAAAGAAAGAGGTGGGAATAACTGGTGCTAAAGGCTGCTAAAATACCCTCCTTGCACCACACCCTGTTCAGCATGAAAAGGGACCCCCCTTTCTCCCCAAGGCAGTTCATAAGGAAGAATGTTTTTGAGGAAGGGAGGAAAGGCAAGGGGGGAACACAAGGAAGACTTCCACCCTCCCCTCCACCCTGTCTCTTTCATCACTCTGTGCTATGATTTTTTTTTTGCTGTCTTCTATTCCCCATCCAAAATCAACCCGCAGTCCTATAGACACAGCACAGCTGCGTACAAGTTCAAAGCAAATCTGTACAGAGCACAATCAAACAGTGGAGAGATGATCACCTATTGACTGTGAGTGAAGGCTGAAGCCAGTGAGCTGCTGATAATGTGTTTTCTCTATGGAGACAGTTTGCTAGCAGGGTAGCTATGGTGAGACTGGACTCCTCTGTCCTCTGCCAAAACATCCCCAGTGTATGGACATGCGTGAGTGTGCCTGTCTGTGTTTTTGTGTGTCCCCATCTTCTGCCACCTTCATGTAATGCCCAGAATGATTTCTTCATTATCTCTGCCTCTCTGTTCTCGGACATGACTGCGTGAAATCCTTTGAAGAAAGAGACACAGAGCAGAGAAAAAGAAAAAAAAGATGAATGTGGGTTGATGGGAATGAGTCTGTTAAATTCCATCTCCCCTAAAACAGGATGTGGAGACCCCGAAATGTTCCTGAAATATCCCAGCACAATCTGTGCTCTTTGTTAGACAGAGATAACACGACTCAGTGAGAACGGAGGCACTGTGTGTGACTCACTCATATGAACAGGGTTATTCATAGTTTGGGTGAGTGTGTGCGTGTGCTTGTTTGTGTGTGTGTGTGTGTGTGTGAATCCTGCTATG
Source organism: Ctenopoma multispine (assembly GCA_034779795.1). NCBI lineage: Eukaryota > Metazoa > Chordata > Actinopteri > Anabantiformes > Anabantidae > Ctenopoma > Ctenopoma multispine. The sequence goes on along the minus strand of JAUYWH010000024.1, from coordinate 10,987,174 downwards.
ATAGAATAAAGAGAATAAAAAGTGATGGAGAAGATTACGTGCTAAAGACTTTCTTGAAGATGTTGGATACAGCAGAAGTGTGTGTGTGTTTGTTTGAGTGTGTATGTGGGTGTGCATGAATGACAAAGAGAAACAGAGTGGGAAAGGGTTAGAAAGAGTGAGCGACAGAGTGAGAGAGGTGCAGTTTCTTGTTTTCCCGTGGGTGTACTGCAGTAACACAGTAATCCTCATTAATATTTATCTGCCAGGCAAAGGAGAGAAAATGATTAACTTGAGAAAGAGAGAGAGAGTGTGTGTGTGTGTGTGTGTGTGTGTGTGTGTGTGTGTGTGTGTGTGTGTGTGTGTGTGTGTGTGTGTGTGTGTACATGCTTTTTGAGCGAACATTCCTTTTTGCATGTGTGCATATAGTTTATAACAGCATGTAACGCACGATCTAGGTCAACTTTTGTACTTCAGAGACTAAGTGTCCTGATACTTTTTTTCTCATCATGGGTTTTTCTTTTCATCACACACATGCACCGTAAACAGTATTTTCAGTTTAATTATTCCAAGCGCACAAATGGACTGGGAAACTGAGGCTCATGCGCATACATTCACACACATCCATATAGAGGTTCCCTGCTTTCATCCCTCACGTCAGCCACATTGCGTTATTTATTGATTTTCCTGCTTGCACCTCTAATACAATCACATTAAACTAGACTGATTGGAATTGAATTTCAGACTGAGTCTATACATGTATGTCACTTGTAATCTCTGTCACAGTGACAGTGGTGTGTGTGTTTAGACTAAACCTATAAGGAATGTAACCTGCTGTGAAGGCCGGACCCCTTGTGATTTATAAATGATAGTATAAGTAAAGTGCATGAGTAGTACCTGGTTGTACTTTCTACTCACTTGTACAACAGTGTTTTAGTGAATGTGTGTGATAAAGTGCCTCCTCTGAAAATGTTCTTGTGAATTTACAGTGTCTGTGACCCATTTCCCTCCACTGCACCCCCTCTATCTATCTATCTCTCCCTCTCTCTCTGACTTGCCTGCACTCTAGTATATCATGCCTGAGTGAAGATCAGAGAGCAGGAGGAAGATTGAGAGAAACAGGGAAGATATGAGGGAAAGATGAAAGAGGGAGGAAGAGAGAGAAATGAAGACAGGAGAAAGTAAAAAGAAGGGAATGAGGAGAGAGATAATACTGAGAGCAATAAATGGAAAAGTGAGAGAGTTAACTCCTGATTCCTGTCTGTGTCAGAACTGGCATGACCTCAATCCTGAGTGTGCACAGGTGTGAGGTTTATTTATCATTATTAAGATGAGGATGGACGTGTGTGAGAAAGAATAAAACAACACAGATTCTCTCACTATTTAGGTGTTTATCTATCTGTCTTTGTAAAATCCTAAATAGGGCATTTTCCTCTGTCTTATTACTATGGTAATAGCCAGCTAGCTGACACACTGCTGATGTCTGTTTACATCAGAGGGCCTTCTTGACCTTTCCCAGGATTCAGCGGGACATTGCAAACACACAAAATCATGGGAACAGTGCGCCGTCATACATAACCTCTCACCTCCCTCCCTACCACAACAAATATTTACACCCCTTGTAAATTACAGTTGCTGAGAGGTGAATGTCTCTCGTCTCTGTGTGCAGCGCCAGCCAAAGTCGACCAAAGCGCAATTCATTCTGGAAAATTCACACTCTAGGAATACCACACATTCCTCTTGGGTTTCTCAAGACATGGCTGAGAGTGAAATATGAGGTCCTGAGCTGGAGGGATGGGAAACTGCTGTGGAACGAGGGATCTTTGTACAGTAGCATGTGGTTGGCGAAATCAAGTAAACAGTAAACTATATTGTTTTTTGTGCAGTGGACCAGACACAGCAAGAAAGAAAGAAAATACAGAAGATAATGCAACAATCTGTTGAAAGTAGAAAAATATATGCTTGGCTATGAATTCAGACCAAACACAAGAGGGTAAACATTCATCATTTGAGCTGTATTGTTGAGTTTACAGCAGCCTGGCAAGGATACAGGTACGTTAGGCTTGGCATAGCTTGTATGTGAGTGTTGCAATGCCTCCATGTGGCCATTGTTATAAATGGGTATGTGTCAGGTAAAATTCATTTATAATTACTATCTGCAATGAACAATAAAGATTGAGAAATTATATTTATATTCTTCTCGCATTCTGTCCAAGGATAAGTTGAGTTGATAGAGAGTAGCAGAATGGCTGGATTGAAGATTTGGAAGAGTTAAGGTCAAGTAAGGAGATTCCAGCATGAGAAAAATTTCTCAGAGAAAAAAATGTCTCCTTTCTTAAGAATGTTCTGGCTTAAATCCCGGTGCTGTTAGAAGGACAAATGTTTCAGCTCTGTGACTGTATTTGGTCTGTTTATGCATGGATGCATTTTTGTGACTAATATTTATCAGCATGTGTGTATGTTCAAGTGCAAGTCTTTTTCATAGATTCAGAGTGGCAGACAGGTGTGTGAGAAAGCATGCAGGCTGTAAGCACATCCTTCACAAACAGAGAGGACTTCCTTCGTGTGAGCTGCAGTAAGAGAGAGCATATCACTTTAAAAACAACTACCATTCGAGGAGACGGCTGCATTTCCTTAGTGGGAATGTTTGTGTTTGCAGCAGTGAGACCAGCGGACAGCGGCTGCATTGCTTCAATGAGACAAAAAGTGAGAGGAAGATGAGAGACAGTCAGCAGGGACTACTAACAGTATGGGACTGGGAAGAAGGACTAGCATGGTTTGACCTTGAGGAGCCATCAGACTGCTGTATTCTTGAGAGACTGAAAGGACAGAGACAAGCCCTCCTGACTCTCTGTGTCTTACCTCTAGAGATGACCCAGTTATTATCTGTTCTAGCTAAGTGGTATCAAGGGAACAATATAGGCTAATCATACCTGCTTATTACATTGGCCAGTGTGGATTGTACCTGTAATGGCTCACCAGTGCAAACACAGGGTTGTTATTGTGATACCTGCGGATATCCACTGATATCAGCTCACATTGCTGTACAAACGTCTGGATGTTCAGATTTCTAATAGTCAGTGCACTAATGGAGGCAGTCTTGTTGGGTCTAGAAGAGGTGGTCTGTACTCGTCAGGGTCTGCTGTGGACTCTCACCTCTACAGCCCTCCGACGTCTTTGTGTGCATGCCAGGAATTTTCCTGGAGCTGTGCATCTGCTACACACACACAGGTGTGTTTCAAGGCCGCTTTACCAGGTAGGTTGCACCCCACATGTGCAAAAAAAAAAAACAACCCATGAAATAGAGGTGAATGTGCAAATGAATTCAATGGGTGCCATGCACTTTAACCCAAATAAGTTTTTTAATAAGTATCTACTTGCAACCAGCCATTTCTGCTCTACATACTGTGCCACCTGTGAAGATGGCACAGAAAGCTGTGGTAAATGTGAAAGTTTGAGACAGAAGGAGAAAGACACGCTGTGAACAGATGACTGTATTCCAGGTATGTCCTTCAGGCGATAGACCGGGGCCAGAGACAGGCACAGGGTTAAACATGACTGATTTGTTTCATTAAGCACTGAGGACAGAACTGGGTTAGATGTGGTGGCAGTCCATGCTGGAGAAATGGGACACATAAACTGACATAGTTTTACAACACATTAATCAGGTGCATTTGGAGTGTTGTCCTGCCAAGATCATCTGTTGCATTGAAAAAGCTGTTTTGTTTTACTTCGCTTTCCCTTGTGTAGTTTGCCCTTCTGTTGTTGTTGTGTTAAGGATGGGAACGCTTCTTTAACCGGACGTTGTGTTGCTAAGGTCATTATTAAGGAACTGGTAACTAAGCTGTTAAACTGGTAAATGTTTCTATGGATATGTGAAAAGGGGAGCTTACACACAAAAGACTCACAGGCTGGCTGGTCACAATGTATCCATCTTCTTACACAGTGAATCTAACTCCCTCGTAACTTTTGATGCACTAAATGTGATTGCTTTAAAAGAACAGTTTCTCTGGTTTGAATTATATTAGTTGCCTTATTAAAAGCAGCTGCATCTTTTTGTGCCTTGTGATTGAGTAGCTGTGATTCAGCAAAATGGTTGATCAGTATTCACTTCACCATGTCTGAGTTGGTACTCAGGGCTTTCATGGAGCCATTAGTATTCCCCAAACGTCTCAGCTGTCCTGTGTGCAACTGGCACCAGCAGGACAAACCCAACAGGCTAACGCAAACAGTTTGATCAGGCTTATTGATAGATAGCAGTATGGCATAGCCTCAGTGTCATAACTTAAAATACATTTAAAATACAAACCTGCAGTGTAAAGAGTAGAAATATGTGAAAACATCAACACATGATGTATGTTATCCAGTCTTTTTACTCTTTTTATACTCATATAGGGAATTGTTATTCTAACTTTTGTCTTGAAACATATTTTCATGTAGCTCCTAAGTAAGTTTAAGTATCCTGAGAGAGGATAACACAATCAGAGGAAACTGATATAATACACCAGACCTCCCTAAGAAAACTGTCCTTCACAGCCCCTCCTGATTAGTGACACACAAACATCTGAAATAGGTCATACGAAGCTCTTTTAACACACTCACCCTTTTTTACTTAGCTAAAAAAATATATCTCCACCTGCCATTGTGAAGTAGTATGGTCCAAGGTGGAGCACTTAATAGTGGAGGGAGAGGCAAAGGCAACTGGAGAAAGGAAGGAGGGGTCAGTGTGTCAGGCTGCAGGATGGGGATATCCCTGCCTCACTGCACTGCCTCCCCTCTGCCCCGCTTCCTTTATTACTGTTAATGAGATACCCAACCTCGCACAACTGGCACACAGACACAATGGAGAGAGAGAAGAGAGAGAGAGCAAGACTGATAGAGATGGGCTTAACTGCGTCTTTATGTTTTATCAAGCAGTTTTCATTTTCTCTACTTTTTTTCTGCCTCCAGAAGTGGAAATACATTTCCACTCTATCCCTCTGATCTAAACCTGCTCCTCTAAGTCTCTTTTTCCTTTTTGACTCACTATTTTTACTTTGTCTGTACTTAATTACTTCTGCATTTCTTATTTAATTTTCTCTCTACTCTTGTTTCAAGTCTCTCTGAGTAAGACATCCATCACCAGCAGCTGCTTAAACTCAACCACAACGCTGTTCCACATATTTTAATAATAATAATAATTGATAATTTACTGCATTTTGCTTAAGTGTGTACATTTACGGTGCATGTTACACGGAGCAGTGTGCGTGACTGAGCTGTACATTAACCAGCTGACTACAGCAGTTGGGAAATGTTTCTCACACGGAGGGGTTATTTCTCTCCTCAGAGAACACAGCAACATGTTCACACTTTTTTTTACATCAGCCTGAGTAATATTGACTCAACAGCCTCCAGTCACACATTTTCCTCTGGTGGCGTGACCCTTTAAATAGGGTTGGTACCGACAGGCGTGTGAGGCCAGTGCTCTGCTATTGTGTGTTAGACCATGTCTGTGGATAATTGTTTGTCATTTCTCTTGTTGTTTTCCATTCGCCTTGATTTCAGCTGTGTATACTGTATCTTTTCACTTCTCATTTTCTCCCATGAGCCCCCCCCATTCTTACCACTCCACCCCACTCCAAAAGCAGGATATCCTGCATAGGGAAGAAGAAGCAGGGGTAAGGACTATAGCAAACACAGGTGGTTGGACTTCCTTTAAGCAAGAATTCTATGTTCACCTGAAACCATTGCTGTCCTGCAACTCTCAAGACTTACTACAACCCGTCATTTTGTCTTTAGGAATATGAAGTGACATGTTGTTAAGCAAAACCCATCCTCACTGTGTTCAACACAGCTGTAGATTACTTCAAACTTGACAAGATAAATATCCTTCATTGACAGTTTATTACCTGTTACAAAGTTTGGTAAAAGCTGTAGCTGACAGGAAGCTGTTTGTCTAAACGTAGATGCAAGCTGTTTCCTAGCAACGCAGTCCCAAGTTTTATACATATTTCAAATCCTGCATTATGTCACATCTATCATACATATTCATTGCACCACACTTGGAAACTCTACAGCTTTGTATTTGGGATTGAAACCCGGGCCAGTTTACTCCCACTGAACTCATCTGGTCCTGTTTCCTGTGAGAATAGTTCTGTCACTGATCATATTCCTTTCTCACTGACGAGCCCCAGTCCATTATGATATAAAGCAGAGACACAGCAGCACAATCTAAAAAAATATGACAGGATGCACAATCCTCCCTCTGTCTAGGAGCTAGTTCATTTGTGTCTGTTACCTCTCTTATTTGTGGTCTGATAAACTATGGGCACTCAATCAGACCGTTGGGCCTTGAAGCATGTGAAGTTTTTGGAAGTGTAGTCCGGTGTGATTGCCAGGAGCACCCCTGAATCAGAACATGATTGTGCTCAGCTCAGTTTGCTAAGCCTCTCTGTCTCTCATGTTCAATTTATCATCCATTTGTTTTCATGTTCCCCTGAAACAGATGTCAATAAATAGACTCCTGACATGCAGGCAAATGTCCAGAATAGGAAATCTGCCTGTCGCTGCTAATTCCCAACCATATTCTTTTTTCCTGTTTTCTAGCCAAGTAATCATTGGATAGAGGTTGAAGATGAACTTGTGACTTCCTACTGAAGAATTTTGATCACTAGCCTTGTCTGGCAGCCATCTTTGTTCTCATTGCCAAAGTCAGGGTCTGTATGTGAGAAAATCTTTTCCCAGAACCGAAAAAGAGTAGTTTGGTGGTGGGAGGGGCAGAAGGCCAGAACAGACATTGTCTCAAAATTTTCCAGTCCTTTGTTTATTTTTTGTAATTTTCTAATTTGTTTACAACTAGCTGGAGGCATGTTTGTGTTTGATATTCCAGCATAGGCACACAGACATACACACAAATAGCCCTCTGTAGATTCTGTTGGTGGTTGAAGCCGTTTACAGTGTCTCCCAAGGGATAAAGTCTTATTTGCATAGTTCGTCTGGAAAACATTTCCACTGCTCCATTCCCAGGTTTATCAAATACCCAGTGTGTGAGTGTAAATGTGTGTGTGAAAGAGAAAAAAGGAAAGAGGGGACAAGAGTTGGTGGTGTAGTCTTCCTGCAGAGATTCATCAGTAGTTTCACCATGGGAAAAAATATGCTCGCGCTACTTCATAAATCATAAAACATGATCAAAATTTCATCTGTCATTCATATTTTGTTAATATAAATGTGTTTGATCAGTCTTTCTGTGGTTTGTAGTCTTGTTACACGTTAAATATTTAAAGCAGGACGTCCCTCATCCCTCATGTGTCACATCATTAGTTTCTGTGCACCATAGGCTTCTTTGCCATGCCAGAATCTAATTTCACTGGTAATATGGCACACTACTTGATAGGATGGTCACTGACTTGATTAATTACAGACGTCTGCTTGCTCACACACTCACTTCATCCGCACAGTCACGCCAAAGGACTAATGTCTGATTAAATGCATAGTACTGAATGAAAGCAGGATGGTATTTCTACTCTGGCAAAGAGAAATCATCTGTTACAACAACACAACATAATTTCCTAGATATCAGCTGCAGCAGGACTACTCAGTTGTTAAAAAGTGATAAAACACACAAGTTGTAAAATCTGGCTGGTGTTTTACTGGGCCAAGGTTGAGCAGCCTGCTTGATAAATCTGACTGGTATCCCTCTAAATCCTCTAAGTGTGTCTGTGTCGTGGCCAGAGCCACAACTTAATGGCAAGACTTTCATAATATAGTATGATATGATATAAGGTTTTTGGAGGTTGTTCTCGTCTATTGAGTGAAGTGATAGTTTTTCCTGTGGCAATAGTGATTGGGATATAAGGGATTTATATTGTTTTAGGTTCAGAGGTCAGGCTCTCAGTATAGAATTGTAATCCCAAAGGATTACTAGGGGAATCTGGTGAATGTCTGAGGAAATCCCTCCCAGGGACTCTCAGATCTTCTGTTTGTAGGGATATTATATCCTCTAAAAGTGTGTCTATATGTGTTTACCAGAGAGAGAGAGAGAGAGAAAGAAGATTAAAGTTTTGTATGGGTGCGTTAACCTTTAAAGATGATTTAAGGAATGTGTTTTTTCTGAACCAAAATATTTGGAACTTGACTCTGCAACATCCACCCAGCAGCCATAATCTGACCAGATATGTTTCCCTTTAACATTTGATTTCACATAGTGGACCTTTGTATTGTATTAAATAAGTCATAGAGTACCCTATGTTTTACTCTCATTTGTTTTTATTATATGTCTTTTAACACTGCAAATGCCTTCAAACTCTCTCTCAAATACATCTGTCAGCCAACTTCTATGTTGCCTGGACATTTTTCAAGGCTTTCATTGACTCTAAGACATTGAAGCAGGGTGTGAAAAATAAATCAACCACTAAACCTAAAAAATGAACCCAGTTCTCATCTGTAGCTGCGGCACATGATTGATCAGGTGTTTTTTATTTGCTGAACAAAAGCTTTCCACCTCCTACCTTCACATTCTGGCTCCCCCTCAGGTGAAATGGCCAAATGGAAGACATTCAATACCTTTACAATGACGGGATTCCCTTTGGACAAGAGGGATTGCACACACACACACACACACACACATGCAATCATGCACACATTCTTGCCAAAGCGCTCTCCCTGCAGATGAGCTGGGTCATTTTTCAATACTCTGGCTCAGAGGAATCAAGTATGTAGTAATGGAGCACGGTCACACTGAGCCAAAGCTATGGACGGATAAATCCCAACTGCAGAGCACGGTGGAAAGAGACCAGACAGGCTGCAGGACAGAAACTGCAAAAGAGCATATAGCTCTTTTTAACTCCTCTATTTGTCATTATACCTCAGACTAGATCCTGAGGGAAGATGAAGGAAAGACTTGAGGTTGCAGCACGTTCACGCTGTCTCCTCTCATCCCCTTGTTGCTTTTGTTTTATGTATTATGTTGCCTCTATTTGTCTGCTGGCCTCATCTGCAGTTTATTTACACTTTCTGTCTCACTTCCTACCTGTCATATTTATTCTTATTAGATTCTTCTCCTGTGAGTTCTTCACCTGGCTGTCTTCACTGTAGAAATATGTGTTTCTGGCCTTCTACTGATCTTACATCATTGCGACGTACTGCCTAGAATGACCGTAGGGGGGGGAGAATGAGGGGTGTGGGAGGTAGACAGGGGTCTGTCTTTGTAAAAATCTGGGTATACATTATGTTGCCTTGGTAGAACGTGTGTGACCTTTGCCTGTTAAAGTGTCTTTGCGTTGTTTTACAGAGCCTCCTCGTCTGAGTGCCTGATATTTCTGAACTAGATCCTTCAAAAAGTTGTCATGACATCTTTTGTTTGTTCGGTTTGTTTTCCTGAAGAGCACGGGAGCGAGGATGCTCAAACATTTATGTGCCCGTCCTTGTGTGTGTGTGTGTTCTTCTGTTAGTGCAGGTCGTGCCCATGCCACTCTGCTAAAGAAGTACGTGCTTTTAAAACCAGAGAATTATATGGATGCAAGCTCTCTGAGCTTGTGTAAAGCCGGTATCTTGAATCGCGAATGTCGTTCAGTGGCTGTCTCCCTAATTAGCCTGGAGGGTCTTTGGAGCCCCTGAAGGACACACAGACACACACACACACACACACACACACACACACTCACAAGGACAAAATTAGTGAAGACCAAAGAGGATTTGGGCACTTTTTACCCCAAAACCCCTTTTCTCCTCTCCCCTGCTGTTCTGGTCTCAGGGTACATGTTTAATAGGCCAATAGAATACATTAGGACTGTTACACATACACACACACACACACACACACACACACACACACACACATTGTTTGCAGGCTGGCCTGTTAAATATTCAGCATGCTAAATGGTGTGAGTGTTTGGTATTCCATCCAGTCACAGGACAAGCGATAGAGGCCACTGAAATTCAACCACTCTGCAGTACACGGTGCCCTTGAGCTCAGTATGTGTGTGTTTGTCTGTATTTTTGTGAAATTGAAGAATTTACTTTTAAGAAAAGGGAAGAAGCAACAAAAAGCGAGACCAAGTATGATTAAGATTCATCATTGGGTTTACTGAAAGGGGTTGTGCATACACAAACAGATAGATGTATATATACAATACTGGGAGTCATGCAGAACTGCTCTGTGTCATATTACCTTCATGCATGCATTGCCAGCAGTATCACTGAACACAGGACATTTCAGGTGTACAGTGATTTCTCAGAATGTAAATTATAGATGAAGAGATGAGGTGCATGGGTAAAAGATCCTTCCCCCGTGAATGACTCACACGCACACAGACACACAATGACAGCCCGGATCTCTCAAGATCGACCTCCATGATCACTAATACTGCGTTTCAGTGGAATAAAACTGCTGAAGACATCATTTGTGCCTATATATCCTGAGCCTCCGTGCTTTTCTTGTTAGTCTGTCAGTGTTCTAGCTGCCCCTCTCACCCCTGTCACTTCGTCCTCAGTCCTTCCTCAGAAGCTACTTTGTTTAATGAATCACCTCAGATCCATTTCATTCAAAACACAAGCCAGATGCACAGGCAAATTTTCAGAGGCACACACACACATACACACACACACATTGTTTTTGTAATGGCTTTATCAACTAAGTGTCCCCTTGGACTGCTAATAAAAAAAATATAATTAAATAAAACCTACATGGCAGATCACTGTGAAAACGTGCAACAAGTGAATGCAAGGGAGATGACCTGTTTGCAGACTAACCACAATGGGCAGTGGTGACTTACTCTCAAACTGACACAATGTGGCGCAGTATTATCGCGCTGTGATTATGAGAGGCTTGCATTTGCTTGGATGTCATCAACAGAAACACTGGTTGTGGCCCTTTTTTAGAGGATTCTGTATTAAATATAACTTCAGGCTCTGTATGTGTGCCTCTGCACACGTGTACATCTGTGTGACCCAGTTTTTTTTTTAGCCACAACGTTTTGGCATCAATGAAAGCTAAGAGGAAAGAAAGAGCACATTATGGACTGGAAGGGGAAGAGAAAGGAAGTAAACAAATGAGAAAAGAAGAAGGATGTAGACATGAAACAGTGAGAAGGATCCATTAGCAGTCTTTTATGTGGATACGTTAAGAAGAGATTCAAGCTCAAGATATCACTCCACTGCTCACTTTTCCACGCATATTGACACAGTTATGCTGGATATTCACAACAGCATTTGATAAACTCAGAATTAGAGAAAAAATAATAAAAAATATTTTCTGCAAAGTGCAAACTATGTTCTCATACATTTATATACACTGTATAGATATAGAGTAGCCTGTAGGTCAACATATGGGCATATGACAGCAAGCTTAAAAGATTTAAGATGCTTAAGTTGTGTTCAGTACAACTAAAGTTTGGATCACACAGAAACTATCACATTATTGTTTATGTCTTTATTGTGCCTACTGAAACACCCACAACAGCATTCCCAGTAAAAGTGTCTAAATAAAATGTGACGTCCATAAGCATCTCCTTCTGTCAAAGTTGCTTCTAGTTAAACTGTAGGGAAATATCTCTAGAAAAAAATTGAGAAAGGTTTTGGGTAAAGTCTGGGAATTGAGCTTTGCAGTAAAATGAGAACAAAGCAGAGTTGGATACAAAAATATCTGCAGTTTGTTTGAAGTGCCAGTGTGTTTCTGATTTTAAAAAACGCCCTAACTGGAACCACATTTCAGTCCCAAAGTCACTCACGGGCAGGGAGGGTGGAGCTCACAGACATACTCAAAAACATGCATGCACGCACACTCTCTCTCTCTCTCTCTCTCACACACACACACACACAGACACACACAATTGAACAAACAAAACAGACCTTTCCCGGTCATTCGTTTCTTTAGACATTCCTGGCTGCCTTTCCATGACCCTCCCTGCTCCGTCTCACTCTGCTGCAACATGAAGCACTAGATTGGGAAGAAGATGGGATCTGGTATTGCTGTTATTTTTCCATCAACTTTTCAATTAACCATTGAACGGAAACTGTGGAGTATTGAGAGCTACAGTGTGTTTTGCTGAATCTTATGTTGTAATCTAATCTGCACCATATGCAGATAGTGTTATATTACGACTGACAAGTCATAAAGCTTATTCAGCTATAATGACCTCAGCATCATAAATCATCAGTGGACTGCTTGTGTCAGACCATGCTTGCTTTCAAAGTGATGTGTTTAAGAGTGTGTATTTGTTTAGTCTCCATAAATACGGGTGATGTGCAGACAGAGACAGACAGTGCAAGACAGAGAGCAGGAGCATGGAGCGTGTGTGTCAGTCTGCACTGCCTACCGCAGCGTTCCACAGTCAGGGTTAAAGAGATTCTCCATCTTGCTTCAATTAACTGTTCAGCACTGTTTATATCACACTCCACCAATATAGGTTACCTTTTCCACTGCAGACCATCCACCCTGTTCCCCTGCTCGACCCTAAAACCTGACTCCAATACCCACCGCCTGTTAAACTCACCTCACCCATTCAGATCTTTCCCCTTTGGAACCTTACTCCATAGAAATACACCAGATCAGCAATTCATTACGACCACACCTCAGCCCAGAATAGAAGCCCAATGGCTCCATAACAAGGCTCTGTTAGGGCCCAGACATGTCACATCTTCAAGTGTTTCTCACCTTCTGCTTTCTTGGCAACACCGTTTGTAGGTCACTGAAAGGTGACTGTGTACGGGGATGTTAGGGAGCACTGGTATTGAAGAGTGGCTCACCGAATCACAGCTGTTTGTTGTTTTTCCTTCCTGCCTCGCTTCCTTTCTTCCTTCCTTTTCCTTTGTTTCATATTGTGTCAATTTTACTCCTCTCATTCAGCTTCAATAGATTTACTCGTATCCATACCAAACAGGAACAAGAACTCACAAACACTAAGCTTTCAAGATCTTCCTTCTGCATTTTAACCTCTCATCTTCTGTGTTTGTCAGTTTTAGTCCTCCACTGCAGTGTATTACCCCCCCCCCTCCCCCCTGCATTGGTCAAACAACAGGGCTCTTGTGATAGCAAACTGAGGAAGCAACCAATAAAGGGAGATATGTATTTGACCGGAGAAAGAGAAGGAGGGACGGGTGTATGTATTAAAGCCAAAGAAAGAGTCATCTGGAGGTATTTAAGTTGGACAGGCCAGTTTCCGGTGTCTGGAACAGGCCAAAAATATCCAGAAACAGAACAATCCAGCAGGAGGGGAAAGGATACACCTCCTCATTTCTCATGTGACCTGCCACATTCAGCAAACTAAGCTGAATTCTGGGATTGCAGCATAAGATAGAATCAGTTGAAGCCAAGCACAGTCACTTCAGTTGCACCTTTGCATTGCTTAATGTCTGGGGAGAGAGTAGTTCTGAATAATCTTGCAAATTTACCATTACACACTGCCTGTCATATTTCAAATGCTCTGCAGCTGCATTTGGCTCAGACTGTTTGACACAGATGCTGAAAAATAATCTTAACATGGTGAAGCACAACTGATGCTGACAGCTTACGGCAAACTACATGTGTCTGCATACTGTGCATGTCCTACATACGGCCATACACTGTCTTCATCACATGGGGATTTCTCATGTTGTAATACAGTAACAGCAAACAGACGAGCCTATGCTTGCCTAGTGATTCAAACACTTTATTGACAGTAGGTATTTGAGCCGAGCCTCGTCTTATTCTATTTATGGTACCAAAAACTGACTTAGTTGTTGTGGTTTCAGCTAAAGCTGCTCCTGATGTGTAAGGTGAGCACAAGTGCCCAATTTAAGGCATACAGGAAAAAAAGAGTGTGTCCAACGGCTGCAGTGGACTCAAGGCCAAAAATCATTGGAGCAAGCCAAACCTGAGAGTGAAGAGGTTTATGTTTAAAAGTGCAGAGAGGAAGTGACAAGCTGGAGAGAGAGGCAGAGTGAGCAAGAGCGAGTGGGGTGGGGGTGCAAACCAGGGATGATAGAGATCCTACTTTGTTGTAAAACTTCTAACCATTCAGTCATATGGAAGTCTATCAGAAATATTGACAGACATGGTTTGTGAAGCCATTTCAAGTGTGCAGTCTTTTCCCTGCCTCGCAAAGTGTGCATAGCCTATCTGACAGTGCAGCTCATTTCAGAGAGTGTGCCCTGCTCATTGTTAACTATCAGCAGTGCTCTGCAGACACTGATGTCTGTTTGGGTTTGTGCACACACGGAGAAAGAGAGAGAGAGAGGGAGAGAGAGGTCTGCAGTTTCTCATAGCTGGGAGCTGCTGCAGAAAATTTCCCCTCATCTCCTGCTCTCCCCGCCCCCACATCTTGCCTCCATTATTCCCGTGTTTTCGAAGCAACTCCAATGACAGCGAGTGAAACATAGCTGGCAAGTGAAGGGGCGCCTGGAACACGGGGCGACCGTCTGCCGTTTCTTCCGGTCGTCCCCCCTCGGTCGCTGACCGTTGGTACGGTCCCCTGCTGCCCGCACGTTCGCATACCGTTCGTGCACGGTGCCGGTCGGTGTTGAGGAAAAAGGGGGTTGGTCGACCAGGAGCAGACCCGTGAGACGCTCTCCGCCTTAGGAAGGAGTGATGAGAGAAACGCCTGCCTGGGAAAACGCTCCACACCGACTCATCTCTGGGCTTGAATGGCGAGGATATGTGAGCGGTAGCTGCTCCGCAGTGTGAAGAGCTGCGTCGCTTGTAACTAATGGTCACAAATATGGATGCTGATGTTCCTCCTCCCTTAGGCCGGCCGGTAAAAGGGGTATTTTTTGGTGATTTTCTTGCAGCAACACGACTCGTTTCCTTCTGGGATTAATAATTCAGATTCAGAACACATTTCTTCTCTGCCCCTTGGAGCCTGGTTTTGAGTGGGAGTCTCGCTGAGACCGTGTGTTTGCAAGGTAACTAACTAATGATGAAGGTTTCTGCCGTCCTCAGCACTGAATAAGCATCAGTTGTGAGCTGTCTGTTTGTGTTTGCCTCTGCATTTGTGGTGTCAGCTCCAGTGAAATCAGGAAGCTCTGTGAACATGGCTGCTTTATTATATTCATCATGTCCATCTCTTTCCATGTCTTTTTTAAAACCACAGTTTCTTGCCAGTGAGTCAGGCCCGAGGATGTAGGTTAGTCAGCTCAAACCTGACTAGTAATGAGTCACAAATGTTGGTGGGAAGCAAACAGCATGAATCACACTGCAGGACAAGGCGATGTGGAGTATCACATGTTCTTTCTGCCAGTTGAACTACATAGTAATGTGATGTTTACAGCACACACCAGAGCTTAGTTTATCATGTTCAAAGAACTCTTCTCTTTGCAATGAATCTGACCTACCTACATAAACTTTCTCATGGATATTTCAAGTTGAAATATTCCTCATTTCAAAACATATTTTTGACAAGAAGCTATTCATAGAAACTTTATTACATTTGGTTTCATGTTGGAGAGAAACTCAGTGTCATGCGTCCAATACCACAAAGTGAATTTTATGACTAAAACCAAAAAGCGCCTGTCTCTGCCAGCCTAATTTTAGCCTGCAGGCAGTGATTTGTTACCTTGACGCTAAGGTTTGTACTATTCCCATGTGCCTCAAGCAGAGTGCCAGTGAGTGTGTGAGTGCTGGTTTGTGTGTATACACCGTCTGCATTGCAGCTCGGAGTATTCTGCAGACTACATACTTAGGATGAAGTCAAATGTTTGGTCAGGGAGTATACAGTAGTCTTGTTCTTTTTGTGTTTTTAGAAACTATATTTGAATATATCTAATAATTTCACATCATCGTTTGATTCACTTTACTTCTTAACATTGTTACGCATGTGTGCTTGTAAGGAATCATTCTATGTTAATAATTAAAGTCAGCCTGTTCAGGATAAACAAGGAAAGTTTTGGAAATGTAGGCCGGAGAGTGGGAGATGAAAACAAAAGGCAACCTTGGAAAATGTAAGGGTCTGTGTCACTGACTGTGTGCACAGGTGCACCCAATGTAAACCCTCAAACCGCAGAAGATCAATGGTGAGTGGGAGGGTAAACCTCACCCTTCAACGTAGCTGAAAGCCTCAAACACATGCACGCACACACATACACCAGTAATCATTCTGCACAGAGTTCACAGAGGGATGAGTGTTGAGGCACAGCTCTGTTACTTCTCTGGCCTCCTTTTCAGCTCTCTTCTAAACTCTCACCTCCAACCTGCCACCTCAGTGCAAGCTGGCAAGAGTGGTGAGAAAGTGCTTGTGCTTTATGTTGCGGACACACCCGTACCAAATTGCAGCAGCCTCAGGTGAACAACATGATCCCCATGGTGAAGAGTTACAGACCGGTTCCGCTTGTGCTCGTGTTTATGGCAACAATGGAGGGAATTTTCATCAAGTGTTTGACAATGAGGATGTCTCTCTCCTTCCTTTCCAACATTTCTTACTCTTCCACCCCACACACAGACCACCCCCTTACCCCACCTCCCAGATGTGAGGGAAGTGTGGGAGGAGTCAGGGGAATGTTTGTGTTCCTCAGGGTCCTGGCTTCCTGTTAAATTGTGAAGAATCTCCACATGTGCTGAAAACACCAGGACACACGTGTACACAAACATGTACAAATATCCTGAACACTCTGACACAGGCCATCTGTCTGGAAGTGTCTGAGAGTCTGCAGCAAATTTTCATACAGTGGCAAACTTTCAGAGCTGTTTGGAGGCAGCTTGGCTTTGTTTATAAAGTGAAATGCTTGGTCTAACTTGTGTGTATGCATCACATATTTTCCACTGTCGACTCTTTTGTACCATTGCACCTGCCTCACTGTTAATGCCAGAACCTGTTAGATAGATATTATCAGTTTTGTTTTGTCTTTCTACAAACCCTGTGTTAACAACACAGATGTTACATGTTGTCACCATGCAGCTTCACTTGCTGTGGTCACTGTAGTCCACTGATGGATAATGGATTTCCTGCTTAAGAAGGAATGCCAGAAATGTCCGCGGGGAAAACAGCAGTGCAGGATGTTGTATCTGTTGGTCTGTTGTGTGTAGTGAGTTCAGCTAACCTTGTTAAGACTTCACAGAGATTTTTGAATTGTAAGTAATTTTGTTCGCATGATTTAGCAATTAAGAATTTTTTTTCTCTGTTTCCCAGATGACAGAGGGGAGGCGATGTCAGGTCCATCTCCTGGATGACAGGAAGCTGGAGCTCCTTGTGCAGGTGAGTCTGTCTTCCTCCTGCCCTCTCTCTCTTTCTTCTCGTCATCTCTTTCCGCCCTTCCTCTTTGCAGACTTTCATTTGCTTAACGTGAAAGAGAAGTGATGTCTGGTGTCTTAAAGGAATCGAATACTGCTGACCAAGGGAAATTTGGTCAGTGGTAGGTGACTTTGCGCTTTCTTAATGCTCACCTGATCTCTCAACCCCCCCCCCCACACACACACACACACACACACACACACACTTGCTATCTATCTATCTATCTATCTATCTATCTATCTATCTATCTATCTATCTATCTATCTATCTATCTATCTATCT